>JARHVA010000208.1:5302500-6522500 GCA_037957365.1 Torreya grandis | reverse complement strand
AGATGAACGCATCTATTAAATTGTCTAAACTATGAGCATTTAAAAACAATGGTTATTTTTTATGAGCTACCATGTGTGTGTTATTTCTTTCTAGTATTATGATTTGGAAGTGGATTAGTAAAAAATTTACAAAGCTAATTGGTTTGTGCAACTCATTCATTCAATGTAATATTGTGTTCTTACATTTTTATGGAATTGCTATCAGTTAATTATTGAATCATGTATCTCAATAAAAAACATATATTTTTAGTATGACCCGAAGCTCTATGATAATTATAATGTGCATTCACATATCATAATTCTTAGATCAAGGGTAAGATAATTCAAACTCATGGTGAGGGGTTAAATATATAATATTTCACTCAAAAAATAATTTAATCAGTTGGTGATGGATCTTAGCTAACTATGTAAATTGTCTTCACTCTTGCAAAGGAAGGACAAACGTATCAGGTGGTTGAGATGTCGCATTAACTATATTATTGATCTCATTCTTGGCTTGAAAAATAGTAGTATAATTAGCCTTAACCTTAAATATTATTTTACCTCTTTATTTAGCTCCATTAGAGGTAGGTAAATTATTCCCATATTTAATCATATTGGCCTATATAGGATTTATCTCATCATAATTATGTTCATGCACTCACCTACTCCATTTTCTTTAGGAGTGTATGGGACTATGAGAGGATACTTGATTCCATTTTTCTTGTGATATGTTTAAAACACCTTTGACATGAATTCACAAAAAAAATTAATATTGAGTGTTCTAATGAAGGATTGGTATCCATTTTCAACCATTGTTCTAAAATTTTGAAAAGTTTTGAAGGATTCTATTTTTTATTCAAAAAATATATCAAAGCCATTATGTTGTAGTGATCAATGAACAACATCTACTACTTGTGACTAATAGTGGAAAATATTGACAGATTAAAAAAATTAAAGTGAACCAACTACAATTTCATGTTGAATTTCCTTTCTAAATTTTTAAATTATTACCTTTCATGTTTGGCCAATATGCAAGCTTCACAATTTCAATGTTTTTGGTTAATGTTGAAAAACCTACAACACAGATTTTTACATTGTGATAATGCTTTCATAGTGTTTGTGCCCAAATCTATCATGTTAGAGAAGACTTGTTGGCATTCCTTCTTCAATGAGATGAGAAACATTTCTTTGCATTAAGTGCTCATCCAAAGTTTTAGTAATTTTTCATCCTTATATCTAGTTCAAAAATTTGTGTTATCACATTTCCTTGTGACCTTCACCTTCCTATCATCTAGAAA
Organism: Torreya grandis; assembly: GCA_037957365.1. Lineage (NCBI taxonomy): Eukaryota > Viridiplantae > Streptophyta > Pinopsida > Cupressales > Taxaceae > Torreya > Torreya grandis. The sequence goes on along the minus strand of JARHVA010000208.1, from coordinate 6,521,220 downwards.
AACGAAGTGGTCATTTTGTCAAATGAGAATAAAAGGCAACAATTTTATTTTCAACTAAATAAGGTGTAGTACATCTTGGATAATTAATTATGGACTCATTGGTGACTTGAGTGGAATTTAACCTTTGTTTTGAGGTCAAAAAATTATTTTATTTTCCAAATATGCTATACTAAAATTTTATTCATGAAAATACTCAAGTAATTCCCTTTCGAAATGTCATATGTTGTGTGGCACCAGTGTCTAAAACCTAAGAAATATCTTAGGTTTAACTCTTTAAGGCATTATTTGCTTTGTCAAAGTCAGAAAACACACATGATCATTAGAGAACTGAGTTGAATTTGGTTCTAAGTTTTTCTTCTTCTCTTTTTATACTCTTTGTTTTCTATAAGCTTAATTTTTTTTCCATGATGTTTTTCACTCATGGGTCTTATGACTACCTTTGCTTTCACAACTTTTGAAAAATATATGTTGTTTTTCATTTTACTTTTCTTGAAATTGATTATTGCTTAAATTGTCAAAAAATTTACCTTGCCCTTTGTTTGTCCCCTTGATTCTATCATTTCCTGACTTATTAGAAAAAACCATTTTTATTAGCATAAATAATTATTTCTCCTTTGGACTCTATTTTTCTTCCGAAGGTTTTTTTCTCTTTCAACTATCTTCTCAACCAATTGATCAAAGGTAAGATTCTTCACCAATTTTATTGCTTGAAACAAACCTAAGCATGTTTAATATGTATGGAGAAGATCCTTTGTGAAGGTGGTAATATACTCATCACCTTTTACACTAGCAACATCAATATCATGCTTGATAGCACAAATTTAAAAAACCAAAGTTATGACTTTTCAAATCAATATTGAATAGTTTCAACTTTAGCTATATGAACTCCAATTCTAAGTAAGAATCATATAGGTCCTTCAATTTTTGAAATGACTCCCAATGAGTGTTTCACCCTTGTATGTGACAAAATACCTCCACATCAACTGAGGCTTACATCAAGGCCAATGCTTTTGAATTATTCTACTTCTAAGATGGTATCTCCTTTACTTCTTTAGGTTTAATAAGTTGTGCATCCTTGTCACATATGTAAAACCACAAGTCATTGAAGACAAGTGTATTCTCCACATGTCTTGACCATTCTAGTCAAATATATTTCTTGGTTAGTGTTGTGTTAACAATAATTTTGATTGAATATATATACAAATTGAAACTTTATTTAAAGTCATAAGGAACCATTCTCTCTCTCTCTCTCTCTCTCTCTCTCTCTCTATATATATATATATATATATATATATATAGTCAAATATATTTCTTGGTTAGTGTTGTGTTAACAATAATTTTGATTGAATATATATACAAATTGAAACTTTATTTAAAGTGATAAGGAACCCCTCTCTCTCTCTCTCTCTCTCTCTCTATATATATATATATATATATATATATATATAATGAAACTTTATTTAAAGTGATAAGGAACCACCCTCTCTCTCTCTCTCTCTCTCTCTCTCTCTCTCTATATATATATATATATATATATATATATATATATATATATATATATATATATATAATGAAACTTTATTTGAAGTGATAAGGAACCATTCTCTCTCTCTCTCTCTCTCTCTCTCTCTCTCTCTCTCTCTATATATATATATATATATATATATATATATATATATATATATATATATATAGAGAGAGAGAGAGAGAGAGAGAGAGAATGGTTTCTTATCACTTTATAAAAAGTTTCATTTTCTATATACCATTGCATTGATAAATCAAACCTCTCTATATGCTCACATTTCATATATACCTATCGGTACATGGAATAAGCTTGTCATTTATATATTCTTAGGTATGTGAAAGAGATGTTAAAATACATAAAATAAGAATGGTATGTGGTACATACATAGTATGCAAAAATGATTTTCTCTATCTGTAACATCTACTTAACGTGAAGTCCTTGTATATGCACGTAATGATTTTATATACTCAGACATTTCTCACTTTAGGGATTTACGTCAATGATAGACACAAATGCGTAAATAATGGAATGGAAAATTATTTTTTCCTTATTTATCCTTGATGATCTATAGAGATGATACCAAAAATGTCATTGGTGTAGATATATTACATTGTAAGTACATTAGTTCGATCGCAACAAAATCACTTATAAATGGGAATTAGAGGTACAATTAATACCAAACACTGTGATTTTGTTTTTGTTTCCACAATTTCATTTAATTATTGAAAAAAAAATCGATTCTAATTTTCAAATGAATTGTTTATTATTTTTAAATAAATCAAAAAGAAAATATATTTATTATTCCCTAATGGGAATATCAATGTCGTCCAAAAACAAATATGCTTTTATTTGAGAGAAAAGCATAAAGGAAATTAAACTTGTCTCAAAAGTTTACCTTTTCTTCCCATGTTGTAATTTTTTATTTTTCATGGATTAAGGCGCGTTGTGTCTAAGCCAAACAGCATGTAGCATCTCGATTTTCAAAGGACAATGCAAAGATGAAGCGCCTATGGTAGTACGCCATGTTTTCTACAATTTTGTAAGGTAAATACAGCCAAGAAAGGAAGCAATGTGTAGTTCAATGCAAACAAATAAGCCAAAACAATGCAAAATTAGTCAATGTTCATGAATGCGCAGTCCAAACTAAAAAAATCCAACCAATGAACAAGAAGCATAAATCCAAAACACCTTGCCATGGAATCCTTAAAAAGTTGAACATAGACAGCTCAATAGGTGTACAGTCCAATAATGCCAAAACACACTAAAAACTAGTGAATTATTTGCCAAAGCGCAGTCCTGGTGGGTAAAGCCGCCATGCAACCGTTTATCAAGCCCTTAACAACAAAAAGACCTTATTCCATCCAAATAACCTAAAATTGAAGAAGACGAGTTTGAGCGAATTTGATCAGCTTGAAATGGGATATGCAACAAAGAGAATAAATGGTGGAAGAAAATTATTGGAAAAACATGCACTGCGATACTAATATTAGTTCAAGAATTATGGATGAAAATTAAAATAGAAATGTGGTGCAAATTAAAGTTATATTTGAATTAAGAGAGATTATATCAGATCATTATGGAGTTTTTGATAGGAGTAATTAATTGGATATATTAACAGTCACAACCAGTTAATTTTAGCATTATGCTTAATATTGTTATAATTGGTGAATATCAATATTATGCATAAATCCATTACAATTGATGAATATTACCAATACAGTCACAACCGGTCTGAGAATACCACCCACCACAATCGACGAATACTACCAATATGACTACAATCGGTTCGAGAATACCAACAATATACACAATACTGCCACAACCGATTAATACTATATTAATCGACCCGAACCACAACCGACCTTTCAATACCTCCGAGATTTAAACTTGAGTGATGCATATAACAACCAAATTACTTTACCAATACACCCCCATCTCATTGATGAATTTAGAGAAATTATATTATTTATTGTTATATAAATAATTATTCATTTTATTTTTTAAGAAAATTATTTAATTTTTTTACGTAGACTATTCATCTATAATTATAAGACAAAAAATCTTCTACAATTATTCCTTGGATTAATAATATTATGTATAATAATATTATAAAATTAAAAAATAGATATAAAAATTGTTTGAGTTTGAAATCCTGAAATAAACTCTCTCAATACAATGTCAAACTTTTTTCCATAAATGACGATCTCATATATTGATTACATTTTTTCAATATAAATTAATAAGACATCAAATTAGATTTATGCATTTTTACATATGAATTGTAATCCATTATTAAAAAAAATTAGTAGTATTTAACGTACCATCACACATATTCACACAATAGACTTGGCAACATGGTAGAAAGGTTACCTATACCATCATTTCAATTTATTGATTACTTAATTATCTCTATCTTCCAGCGTGCCAACAACTCAATGTCCTTATCATCTGACCAGACCAACATGTACCACACACCAAAATCAGGGTGATATGATTGTATTCATCTTCTTACATCCGTTGTGGATCGTCGATCAAGTATATAACACAAAACTCAATTTCATAAAGGAATGCCTGTTGATATAAATAAAAAATTCTAAATATTTTATTCAATAAAAATAATTAATTAACTACATAGCTCTCATATTAGTTTGAAGACTGATAAAATATAAAAGTTTTTTCTTTAATATAAAAAGAAATAAAATCTTAATTTATTTATTTTATTTTTCATTTTTCATTTTTTATTTTTCATTTATTTTACTTAAAAATTAGAAAATACATAGAAATGAAAAAGATAAATTAAGTGGAGTCGACTCAATAATGTGAAAGGATTATACGATGCATATTATCTCTTACTTTAATATAAGAAAATAGAGTATTCAAATTGCTTTAGTAAAAAAAATGAACATAATTATTTTCATTTGAAATAAATTAAAATGCATTGAATTGATGTTATGTTTAACTTTATTATTATAAATGAAAACTAAAGATATTATCTTTCATTTTAATATGTTTTTGAAAAATGTATCTAATGAATACAATCCATTTTTAATTGAATTTTGATTTAATTATTTCATATCTTTAAATATAAATGTTTAACAAATTATTTTGAATACTATAAATAAATAATTACATGTTCAATCCTTTTAACAAATTATTCTAGATAACAAAACATTTATATTATAAATAAATAATTACATGTTCAATTCTTTTAATCGACTATTTTTTAATGTACCGATAGATTAAATATAATATTGTTAAGCATTATAAAAACTAATAAATAACTTAACATTTTACATTGTAGTATATGCAAAATTAAAAAACATCTCAATAGAAGCACATTGCCATCTGAAAAGAGAAGGATAGGTTATTCCTTTCTTTCCCTTCATTTCATGAAATTTAAAGTGTAGCGAATGAAGTAAAGCTTTGGTCATAATTTTTCCTTATGTGTCCCCAAGAGAATAACTTTAATAAAGTTTCGTACGTGTCCCCACAATGCCAAATAACTTTAAGAAAATAAAATCTCGTATGTGTCCCCACCATGCCAAGAATAAATTTTAAAAAACAAAATTTAGAGAGAACGAGTAGAGGCATATATATAGTATTAGTTGTAAGTCTTTTATTCAATAAAAATAATTAATGAAATACATTTTTTTTTTATATTGATGTGTTTAAAAAATAAATATTTTTTATTTAATAAATAAAATGTTAATAAAATATAAAAATTGTTTTTTAATTTTTTTTTTTTTTAAATCTTAATTTTTTGTTTTTATGTTTGATTATAAAAATTTGAAAATAAGTTGAAATAAAAATATATAAATCAAATGGAACTAACTTGATAATGTAAAAAGATTATATGATACATGTTGTTTCTTGCTCTAGTTGAAGGAAATGAAGTACTCTCATTTGTTTTAGTGCAAGGAAATGCATATAATTATTTTCTTTGAAATATATTAAATCATATTGAATTGATGTTATGTTTCACAATACTACTAAGAATGAAAATTAAAGATGTTATCTTTCACTTCAATTCGTTTTCAAAAAATTGTATTATGAGAATATTATTACCATGGTACGAGATTATCGATTTTAGAATGTTGACCCACGGAAGAGGCAAACAAAAAGTTGATGTCATTTTACATTGTAAAAACTAATAACTAATTTCACATTTTGCATTTTAGGACATGCAACTTTTTAAGACAACTCAATGCAAGCACATTACCATCATTGAAAATCAAAAGTATAAGTTATTCTTTTCTTTCTCTCCATTTCATGAAAATTGAAGTGTAGAGGATGGATCCTACTTGCACTTTTCCATGCAATTTCCTACGAAACACCATGTTTGAAATAATAAAACCTTTAAAAATTTAATAGTGTTTTCATAATAGAATTACTAGTGAACAAAAAATTATTAACAAAGTTCTATTTATAAGAATTCAATGATTTCATGACGTCAAAAAAAATAATAGTGTAAAAAAAAAAACTAAATAAACAATAACAACAACAATCATCATCATGAATCCATTTCCTCGTATCATTCAAAGGACAAATCCTGTCTTCAATTGATGATATCCCCGTCTGGAACTTGTCCACAAAATTGCACATGAAACTCTTTCTCTAAGACCATTAAACAGATCTAGATATTCCTTCAGTTTTAAATCCTCAAACATACTGTCTATCAATGCAATTAAAAAATTTATAATAGGACCACCAACCACCCATAAAGTCATTCAAGAAAACAAAGGGTGTGATTCTAATGCTTCATGTTAGCTCACATGGAAATGATTGCATGCTCAATCTCTAGACTATGTATGTAGAGATATAAAAATATTAGGGCTCTGCTATCCCACCATCACAAAAAAATGAGAATCAATAGAGATACATTTACAATAAACTAGTGATTCCATATATATATATATATATATATATATATATAAACACTCCCAAATGGGATATGAATGCACATATGCTAAAAATATGAAAATCCCACTTGAATAATTATGGAATGAACACAAGAGAAGAATATGAAAACATATAAGGATTTAACATTCCTCATGGGTGGACAAGTTGTCAATGATGACAAATCTTCAACATGTGCAACTATGATTTCAAGCCCATATGTCTTCATAACTTTGTATCCCACTTCATGAAATGAATCAAATGATTGGAGATCATACCCATGTGCTCCCATAGGGCCAAGATCCTTTCCATCTCCCACTTTTGACTTCTTCAAAACATCCAAAAATGTACCCACACACTTTGGTTCCAACTTTACCCTCTTTTGACCATTTCACATGATTGATTAAGATGTCATTAGAAAAATGTGCCAAATTTTACTATTCTAACCAAGGTCACCCATGTAAATGAACAAAGTTAATTTATTCTGTCTCCTTTTGATTTATGCAATATTCTCATGTGGGCCTTGCCACCTCATTCATAATTGACCTCACTATTGCATCACCTTGCATGTCACTATGAATAGTGACAATAAATAGTTTTTTCATGAATAGTGTTGGTGAATAGTAATAGGAGATTAGTAACACACACTATTATTCCCTTCATCACCCAAAATTAGCCTATGGGAACAAGATAGACTAAAGGTCTCATTTACATGCCTTATTTAGAAATTGGGAACATCACATTCCTCCCTCCCCAAAATTTCTTGCTCACAAGAGATTATAGATTTGGATGCTCCAAATTGTTAGGACCTTCCCAAGTAGCATCCTTAACTAGAAGATTTTTACACCAGGTGGAACATTTTTTTATGCCTCTGTTTCTAAGATTCTTTGCCCTTATATGAAGAACAACTTTTGAAATTAGAGTTATCTTCCCTTCCTCGTCAATGGAAGGTAGTATATGCAATCCAACATCTTCTTCTCTAATAATCATGTACATAATGTATAGTTTGGTCTTTAGTTTTTCCTTCCCACTGATTTTGATAAAATATTATTTGTATGGATGTAATCTCAAGTACACCATATTACCCAACTCATATGTCCTTCCTCTCCTCTTCCTGTCTACATATCTCTTATGTTAACCCTGTGCTTGCTGTAACTTTTCCTTCAAAATCTCAAGATATCTTGGTTTTGATTCACCAAGTCATTTGTTGCATGTTGTCTACTCTCCATATATATGTGATGAGTTGTGGTGTAATAATATCCTCCCGTATGAATCCACTTGACCCAAGATGTTGGTTGAACTGAGACATATTCTTCTACCCACTTATTTTCACTTTCTATTTGCCCATCTATTGGTGGATAGAGACTAGTGCTATGAGTAAGCTTGGTACTTGTCAATGGAAATAATTCCTTTCAAAATGAACTGATGAATCTATCATATCTATCACTGATTATGTTTTGGGTTAACCCATGTAATCCGAAGATTTTCTTGAAAAATAAACCAACAACTTGAGGTTCTTTATAATCAACAATGAAATGTGCATATCTATTTATTATAATAAAATTTTAAGCCTTCCCTTGTAACTTATGCAGTCTTACAATGATGTCTATGGAGGTACCTTTGCATCCTTGTTCCAGAATGGGACATGGTTGTAGAATACCTACTGGAAACTCTTGTTCTCCTTTATCCTATTGGAATGTTAAACATTCCTTGATGTACAAAAGAACATCCTCCTTGAGATCCTTCCAAGAGAATATCTCTCTAATATACTTGCATGGTTTGAAGAAACATGGATGTCTTACCAAAGGTGCATAAGGAAATGCTTCTAGTATTTTCCTTTTCAATTTTGATTCAAGAACAATGAATACTTTGTCCTTAAATGAAAGCAAACCATTTGCCACTATGTACCTATCATATTTCCACTTATGTTGTTTATCATTTTAAATATTGTTGGATTAGAAATAAATCAAAATTTTTATGAATTATTTCAACAACAAACCTTCTACATACCATATATTGCCTCAATTTTTGTAAATCATGCACTATAGCAACATTCCTGCATCAAATATATGTAGCCTGCTCTCATGACCCTTTAGCATTTTGATTTTGAAAGATATGGGATGTCCTCTTTGAGATATGATAACCTCAAATCCAACACTTGAAGCACCACACTCTACAACCAAAGGGAGTGAAAAAATTGAAATAACTAGAATTGGACATAAACTTATTACCTCCTTTGATCTATCAAGAGTAGCTCATGCTTATTTTGTCCAATCAAGTACTCCCTTGTATACCAACTTAGTAAGAGGAACTCCCAACCCCTTAGAAAACTTCTTGTAATAACTACATGAACCAATGAGATCTTAAAGTCATGTTAGAATTGTAGGAGGTAGCCAACCCTGAATGGCTTGGATCTTCTATTGATCCCCTTGAACTCCTTTATCACTAATCTGATGGCTTAAGTATAGGATTTAGTCATTCCAAAATCACATTTGGATATCTTAGAAAAGAATGTGTGTTCTTAAAAAATACTCAAAACTGTATCCTGATGCTTAAGATGTTCTTTGCAACTTATATTTTAACTCAAAATATCATCAAAGATGATTAAAACAAAATTTATCAAATGCTTACCCAACACCTTATTCGTACCAGATGGGAATGTGTTTGGTTCATTTCTAAGCCCCAATGGCATAACCAAAAATTTAAAGTGCCAATGGCAACACCAAAAAGTAGTCTTCTAAAAATCTTCTTTTCTCATGAGTATTTGATAATACCCATACCTCAAATCAACATTTGAGAAAAATACAAGACCATGCAGTTCATCAATCCATTTATCAATCCTGGGTATTAGGTATATAGTCTTGATAGTCTCTTTAACCAGTACTGTAGAAAGACTAGAACTTAGTCTGATGTACCCCATATGTAACAGTTCCTTTTTTTCTCTCTTACTTTCTTCTTTGAAACTTTGAGGGTGATGATAAAGAGTCATGATAATGGGCTTATATCCTTCTTCTAGCTCTATAAAATGCTCCAAATCCTTTTAAATGAAATAACTAATGCAAAGCTGAAATCTATTAATCAACACAAGAAATGTGTGTATTTTATTGGCTAAAACCAAATTTGGATTCTCTTCTTAACTTGTTGCATACTTCGAAAATTCTACCAATAACATATTCTTAAGCTATGAAATACTTTTTCATTGGCTAATATTGAATGGAGGTCAGCAGGTTTAAATATGGAAATCATCAAAGTCTCACTTGATGTCCCCCTCAAGAGAGAGCTATCTATGACAAACCACACATTATCAAAATGAAGTATCTTTTTGGTTTCCATAACCAGCTTTTCACTAAGATGTAGAAAACTCAACCTACTCACTTGATCCATGCTATCAACATCTTTGCATACCTTATGTCCTTGTATGTAGCTTGAATTCTCAAACATAAATTCATGCTTGACTTTAAAATCTTGATGATGAATCTTATCAAGGACACACCTTGGGTTATCATCAACAAACTAAATTTTTGCCTCTTGAAGAGTCATTTGAATACTCTCTAATGAACCCTTAGTAGGCTTAAACTCAAAGGTGAGCTTATCAACTTCTTCCTCCTACAAATGTACAAGAGAGGATCCTCCTTCAACATTTTTAGCTATGAACTCTTCATCATGCAGGTGGTGCTCTTTTTGCCCTTGTTCTATCATATCTTTTGGATCTTCTTGTGATACCACAACACTATCAAGAATATTTTCATTGCCTTCAATATCCTTCAAATCACCCTCATGTAGTATTGTTTCAATCTTTGAAATATTGATGGGTGAGTCCTAAGCAATAAAAACTTTATCTCTTATGCATTCAGCACATGATACTTGATCCTTGGACTCTATATGATTATCCTTTTGATCAACAAATTCAGAATCCAATAAAACATTTTGGATTTCTAAAGAGTTTTTACCTTTAACTTTTATGGCTTAACAAGTATTTGATTCCACTCTTTCCTTCTCTTGAGAACATATTTTCTCCTCTTCCAAACATGCTCCTTCTAGGTCTTGCTCAACTATCACAATTTTATTCTTTTCCTATTCTTTCTCATAATAATTTTCTAAAATGTCTCCTACCAGCTGTAAATACTCATAGAAAGACAACATTGCCTTATTTTCATAAGATAGAATTTGATATAATTTATACCTACTAACATACTTAGAACATAGGGACTCTACTACTTCCCTTCGTTTTAATAGAAATATAGCCTCCTTCTTTTGAGATGTTGTGGTTGGAATTAAATTTTGCATGCCATCCAAAAGCTTCTGAATTGAAGTGAGATTTTTTATTAAGGATCTTCATTTCATCTATTGGGAATCTACAAAATTCCATGATTCTGCAAAACAACTTAACAAGCAGGCAAGATTTGACTACAATTTCTTTTGCTCTCTTTTCCAGTACTTGATTTTTTATCATTCAAAAGTATTCAAACAAAATCAAACATATATGCTAATAATATTACCAGCTCTGATACCACTATAATATCCCAAATGGGATATGAATGCACATATGATAGAAATTTAAAAATCCCACTTGAATAACTATGGAATGAACACAAGAGAGGAATATGAAAACATATATGGATTTAACACCTTGAGACATATACGAGGAACAAACCAAATATGAAATTTTTATTGCTTATGAAAGGAAATATTACAAACACAAAAAAGCTCTTCACACATAGACCTACACACCACACTGAAACTACAAACTCTTTGGAGATCAAATGCAATCTTTGAATGAGATCACCTCCATGAACCATAGGGTTTTTGTCCCTTGATTTTGTAAGCATCCAAGGGGTTTCATCCATGAATCCTGAAGTTTAAGCACAATTGCATCAAACATAGAGTATTTGGTTGATTGATAAAAGATGCATTCCAAAGGAAACTAACCCATACTTAAATAAATTATAAAAAGATAAGACAAATGATGAAATAGTGAGGAGAGAGAATATGGGATGTAAAAATCCTCATGGGTGGATAAGTTGTCAAGGATGACAAATCTTCAAGATGCGCATCAATTATTTCAAGCTCATATGTCTTCATAAGTGTGTCTCCCACTTCATGAAAGGAATCAAATGATTGGAGACCATACCCATGTGCTCCTATGGGGCCAATATCCTTTCCACCTCCCACTTTTGACTTCTTCAAAGCATCCAACAATGTTCCCACACACTTTGGCACGAACTTTACCCTCTTTTGACCATTTCACATGCTTGATTAAGATGTCATATAAAAATGCACCAACTAATACTATTCCCACTAAGGTCACCAATGTGAATGAATAAAATCAATTTATTTTGTCTCCCAAGTGGGGTAGGATGTCACACATCACTCACATGCTTTTTATTTATACAATATTCTCATGTGGGCCTTGCCACCTCGTTCACAATCCACCTCACTGCTACATCACCTACCATGTCACTATAAATAGTGTTTATTGCCACCTCATTCACAATCCACGTCATTACTGTATCATTTTCTATGTCAATATGAATAGTGACAATGAATAGTGTTTTCATGAATAGTGCCGTTGAATAGTAATAGGTAAATAATAACCCACACTACTATTCCCTTCATCACCCAAAATTAGCCTATGGGAATGAATAGGCTAAGGGTCTCCTATACATGACTTATTTGGAAATTGTGTGTGTGTGTGTGCGTGTGTGCGTGTGTGCGTGTGCGTGCAAACACAACCAATTATTTGTGTTGTTGAGACAATATATCCTACTTGTACTTTTCCATGATGTTGCTCACAAAATGCCTTCTCTAAAATAAAAAATATTTAATGGCATTTACAGAACAAACATACCACTAAACAAGTGTAGCTAACAACTCACTACTAATTACTCTCCATCTATACAATGTGGTTAAGCCAACATGTGTCACGTATCAAAAACATGATGATGCAATCATATTCATCTTCCAACATCTATTGTAGACCGTCAATCAAATATAAAACATATAACTTAATTTGATAGGTAAATACCTATAGACATAAATGCAAATTTCTAAATCTTTTGTTAATAAAAACAATCAATTAAATACATAACTCCCATATTAATTTAAAAAAATAAATTAAAAAACCCTAATAAAATATAATAATTATTTAATATTAAATAAAATAAAATCTTACCATCTTTATTTTATGTTTTTAATTTTTAATTTTTTTCATAAAAATTGAAAAATAGATGAAAATGAAAAAGTATAAAACAAGCGGAGCCAACTAAATAATATGAAAGGACTACAAGATGCATGTTGTCTCTTGCTTTAGTGTAAAGAAACAGACATAATTATTCTCTTTTGAAATAAATTTTAAGTTTGTTGATTTGATGTTATATTTTACTTTATTACTCTGAATGAAAATTAAAGACGTTATTTTTCGTTTTAAGGTATTTTCGAAAAAATATATTATAATAATACTCTTACCATAGTAAGAGATCGTGATGGAAAGACGTAATTAACCGATACATTTTAATTTTTATTAAAGTTTGATTGACGCTCAAAAAACAAGCCATCTGCACTGTAAACAGAGAGCCGCAAGTGCAATTTTTTTAGTCAACTATTTTTAACAATCTAGGGATGAGCCACACTCATTTAATGTCTTTCTTCTCTGTAAAAACTAATAACTAACTTCACATTTTAGATTTTAGTAAATGTAAATTTTAAAGACAACTCAATGAAAGCCGATTGCATCATTGAAAAGTAAAAGGGTACGTTATATTTATTTATTTTCCCTCCATTTCATGAAAATTGAAGTGTAGCGCATTAACTAAAGCCTTGGACACCGAAAAATTTCTTTTCGTACGTGTCCCCACCATGCTAGGAATAACTTTTAAAAAACAATACTGACAGAGAACTATTTATAATTTAGTATGAGTGTTGGCTGTCCATATAATTTATTTTCTCATTAGCCATGGGTTACTGTTCTTGCTGCTCTCGGAGGAAGAAATTCAATGGTGAGACAAGTGTTGCAGCGACAAATGCACCTGCACTGCGACCACCACCGGCACCCGCTACTTCGGCTGTTAACGTTGAGCCATTCAAAGCTTCAGATTCAAACCAGGCTTCCACAACTGCACCGACACTGCCATCACCAGCAACACCCTCTACTTCCAAAAAGCCAGCGCCTACAATGGAGCAGGTCCAGAGCCTCTTTGAAGCCGTCGACATTGCAACGCACGCTGACGTTTTAATACATGCCATTGATGAAATATTGCAAATGGAGACTGCTCGGAAGGTCGGTATGAAATTGTTTTTATTTTCTTGTTTTATAAAAGAGAACTTCTTAAAAAAGTGTATGAATATTAGGACATTAGTCTAGTATGTAGCTATATATATCTTCAATGCCATATGTCTAAGACTGGATAATTTTTTTTTATATTTTCCATTTTTAAGATCATGTAATTAATATTTCTTTATCACGAGAAATAATTAGATTCAAACTGTGTCTTTGTATTTTGAACTTTCTGAGATTTATATTTTGATAGATGGGGTGATAACATATTTTATTATCATTTTTATTAATTAGATTATGATTATAGCTGTATTTTATATATTAATGGTTATAATTATTTTAATTGTTAAAATTAATTTTTTTCAATATTTTAATTAAAAATATTAATTTTTTTTTATAAATATAAAAAAATAAAATAAAATAATCTAAAGAGTTGTAAATCAATGTAGATGATGGTAAATTACATTTACATATCATTTATATTGAATTTTTCAATAAGAAAATTATAAATAATATGTTACTATTATTTAATTAATAAAGAAAAGAAGAGAAGAGAAAACAAGTTAACTTTTTACAACTAAAAATTTAATTGACTTATAAATGTAATTTATAAATATTTTTAAATAAAATAAACATTTTATTGTCCAACAAAGATAAAATTTAAATAATAAATAATTTGCAGACAATACATTATATACATTGCATAAAATTCACAATAATACACTCTTTATATTGATTTTTTGATTTTTTGTCTTCTTCTTCTTACTAATAAAATTGATATAATATAATGTAACTATAAAATTTCATGTGAACATGCATTTTTAAAAAAATAGAGTATTCTAAATTTATATAAATAGATAAATAAAAACTACTAGAATTATAAAAAGTAATATGATTTATAACTATTATAAGGATTTATTCTTCTAAAAATAATTTTAAAGTTTTGATGCACTAATTTGATCTAGAACCATTATACAACTTTATTTATTTTTAAATAATAAACTAAAAATAGTGCCTAATAACTTTTATCCAACACTCTTCCCCTTGATGTTAAGTAGACTAACAATTTGATCTCAAATTTTATAAAACTAAACTTTAACAACAACATTAGAGAAACTATCTGCAAGTTATTCTTGGGTGTTTAAAAACTTCAATTCCTCCTCTTTCTTTTAAACCAAATATTAAAAAAAATGGTACTTTAAATTTTAAAAAATAAGCTCCTAAAATAGATTGGATTTTTGGCTAATATGATAGTACTTACATTATCAAAAAAATTTAATGTAGGTTGATTTTATTTCTCTCCAATTTCTCTTAAAACTTTCTAGAGTCATAATACTTATTCACCTATTGAAGTGATTGTAATATATTTTTCTTTCATAAAATAAAGTGTAACTGAACTTTACTTCTTGGAGATCCTTGTAACAAAATCCAAACCAAGTGAAAAATAATTGTTGGAAGATGACTTCTAGTCATCCAAACTACCTTTCCAATCGTAATCACTAAAACCAACAAGTTGAAAAATTGGTAGCATAATAATTTATACTAAAATTAATAAAATAATTCACATACCTCAAAATCCTCTTGGCTACATTCATATGAATTTAAAATATCCCATACATATATCTTGAAACAAGATAAACTGAATAAGCAATATCTAGCATTGTACAATTTAGAAAAGTTAATCTTCCAACAATTCTTCTATAAGTTGTTTCATCAACTTTTTCAGCACCATCTTCTCTACATAACATATCTCTGTTGTAGTGGAGACTAGTTTACAATCAACCATATTGAATTTATTCAACATATCATTTGCATAATTTTTTTTGAAAAATGAATAATTCATCCTTACTTTGAAGAACCTCCATCCCTAGGAAGTATTGTATGAGACTTAAATATTTCATTTTAAATTAATTCATCATAGAAATTTTTAACTCGTCCTTCATCTTAGAACCGTTTCCCATATACATAAAAAAATTAAAACATAAAATTAAAATAAGGATATAATTACCTTCTTCCTTAAAGTAAAGAGTAGCTTCACTTTGATTCTCTTGACACCATTTTGCTAAAAAAATCCATTATTTGGGTATACTATTCTCTTGGTACTTGTTTGAGGCCATTGAAATCTTTCTTCAACTTGTAGAATCAGTATTATTTACCCTATATTAAAAAGCCTTGTGGCTATAGTAGATAACTTGATCTTCTAATTACCCATTCAAAGAAGGTATTTTTTCACATATATGTGATGCACGGTCCATTTATTTTGAGCTGTTAGTGAAATCACCATTCTAATAGTCTCTTGTATTTCCACTAGTGTAAATGTTTGTTCATAATCTATGATATATCTTTGAGTGAATCCTTTTTCAACTAGATATGTCTTGTATCTTTCAATATTACCATCATTATTGTACTTAGTATTATAGACCTATTTTTCACTGATACACTTCTTGATATATAGAAGTTTCATAAAGCATCAAGTATCATTCCTATGAATACAATCCATTTATGTTTTTAGAGTTTACACCCAAACATATTTAGTACATGCATATTCAAAATATGTTGGTTGAAAAGCAACTTGTGTAAATAAAACATAATTTATTATATCAACTCTTGAACCTTCTAGATGTGCTTGACTTCTTGTATTTTGCTAAATTCCTTTCAAGGTTCTTATTTTTCTTAAAGAACTAGAACTTGAAGCTAGTCTTTCACTTGAAATATAAGATCTATATGAGGAACTGATTGGTGGACTTGTAGCACTTAGAATCAAGTAGTAGTGGGTTGATCATATAAAATATCAACAATGCGATAATTAAAAATAAATTTAGACTTGTCGATATGGCCTTTATTTTTGTCATGACCATACACTCCCCCTTCATTAAAACTAGTTTATCTATTTACATAATAATTATATTACTGGGATGATTATAAAGCTTATAATCTTTGATTTTATCACTATACCTAAAAAAATTACAAGACCCACTCTTTAGATTTAACTTCTTTCTTTTCTGATCAACTACATGAACATGGCTAAACAACCAAAATATTTGAAATATTTAACATTAGGA
Source organism: Torreya grandis (assembly GCA_037957365.1). NCBI lineage: Eukaryota > Viridiplantae > Streptophyta > Pinopsida > Cupressales > Taxaceae > Torreya > Torreya grandis. The sequence goes on along the minus strand of JARHVA010000208.1, from coordinate 6,504,464 downwards.
TTCTTTTCATACCATGCTTCACATGAATTCATATTTTCAAGTGAATGAGTAGGACTCTAATTGAGAATACGTATTATTTTAGCAACTGCATCACCCAAAAGAGTTTATCAATTACTTTGATTGTAACACGATCCTTCTCATTTAAACAACTACATTGTTCTTACTTTCAACTACACCATTTTGTTGAGTGTATGTAGTTTTGAGCTATCTTTTGATGCCATTAAAATCACAATAGTACATAAAAAAAAATTGAACAAAATTCACTTCCATGATTAGTCCTTAAACACTTTATTATGTAACTATTTTTATTTTCTATGAGGGATTTAAACCTCTTAAATATATCAAATGATTCAGTTTTTTTCTTCAAAAAACAAACCCAACATTTTCTTTAGTAATAATCAATAAATTTAATGAAATATGATGACTTACACAATTTTTTATTTTTTTGACATAGGACCACAAATATCAGAGTGAACTAGCATAAGTGGATGATGAGCCCTCCATGCACCTTTTTGGAAAATTTTATCTTGCATGTTTTCATTTAACATAAGCTTCATAAACCTCTTTATGCTCTTCAACATTTTGAAGACCATAGACCAATTCTTGTGATGCTAGTAATTTCAAATTTTAAATATTCATGTGTCCATACTTGAGATACCACAACCAACACTTTTTTCATATGCCATATTGACAAGGCTGCTACTATGTTATCCAAACTTCAATAGGATTATCCTATTCATAGACATAGGTAAAAATGTAACAACCTTATTTCCTTGATGATTTTCATATATTGTACATTGCTTATCATCAAACACCACCTTATAGTTCTTTTCACATAGCTATTTAACACTCAACAAATTATGTTTTAATTTTGGAGTGTAATAAATATCATTTATAATTTTTTAACCTTCTCTAATATCACCTTCACATTTCCTTTTATTGCAACTTCCAATGGTTGGTTGTCACCATTTTTATTCTTAGTTTTGAAGGTTCTATCTATTATAGAAAACAACTCATTGTTGTGAGACATGTGATTCAAACAACTTGAGTATAAGTACAAAAAATAGTTAGGACTATTTTCATCTTTGTCATATGAAAATAATAAATTGCATGCAAAAGCATTCTCATCCTCATTATAATTATTATAACCTTTTCCTTCATTTTTTGCTTTTAATCTACATTTCCATTCAAAAAGATCATATTTGTGGTAGTGATAACAATTAATATTTCTCTAATAAAATATACCTCTACCTCTACTTCATGACTCTTATAGTTAAACCATCTCTTTTTTCCTCTATTTCCTCTTGAATAATTATTATTCCTATCTTTTCCTTGTTCTTGGTTTCTTTTGATATTGTCTTTGCCTTGTAATCGGTTTCTTTTACTCCTAGTGATAGCACATTCTCTCTTTGTGACATTTAATTTTGAGTCAAATGCCTTCTCATCACTTATTACCAATTTGTCTCTTGGTCTTTCTTCATAGGACACAAAAGATTCAACAAGGTGTTCAAACTCTAGTAGCCAAGTATTTACTTTCTTCAATGATGATGGCAACATGGTTCCACCTTGATGTCAAAGACCTTGACACCTTTTTCACCAAGACCTTTTTGTTCAAAATTTCTCCAAAATTAGCCATCTTATTGACCACAGCCTTTACTCTTACATATAAATCACTCATACTTTCAATTTCTTGCATTCTCAAATTCTCTCTTCAAATTGTGCAACCTAACCACTTTGACTTGATAACTACCTTGGTAAACTTCTTTTAGACTATTTTAGGGATACTTGGTTGTCTTTACATCTGCAATTCTTAGAAACATGCTCTTATCTAGAGATGTCTGAGTATGAAACAAAGGTTGCAAGTTCTTCTTCTTAGCTTCTTTCTCGATTTGTATGTCATTAGTCGGAATAGTGGCCCACTTAGTTGGCTCTTCATAGCTAGTTTCTACAACTTTCCATAAGTCTTTTCATGTCAAAAAAGTCATAATCTTGATATTCTAATAATCATAGTCATTTCTACTAAATTATAGAATGAGAAGATAGTAAAAGTTTAACATAATCAATTGTTAAAGAGATACAAAATAAAAAATTACAACTGAAACCTTGTTTCTATACCAATTGAATTTTGTTTAATAAAATAAATATTTCTTTAATCAACAAAGATAAAATTTACATAACAAATAACTCACAATGAATACACCATGCATAATCCCAAAAATTCATACAAACATGTTTTAAATCCCAAATAGATTTCTAAAATAATTTTAATTTTTCTAATAATGTAGATTTCTATTATTTTAGATTTCTATTATTTTTATTTTTCTCTTATTTTAATTAAAAGTTAAGGTCAATCATGGGAAAGTCTAGTCTATGACCCAATTTTGGTAAACCATTTTTACCACATGTAAACCAAAAACTTGAAACATATAAAAAAGAGGTAAATTAAATCTCTTCCAAATCTATACACAATAATATAAGTCAGGAAAATTAATTTATTAAATTTAATTTTTTATAACTTTAGAATATTTCATTTTTTTCAATTATTATTATTTTTTAAATAATTTTATAAATATTATAATTAAATTTATAAAAAATATCAATTTTTTATTTTATTTTTTTACAGTCTGCTCAAAATAAACCAAGCACGAGCTATCAAACAACTACTACCGTAGAGAAACCCCAAATGTGGGTTTCGTTTATCCAAAGTGGGGTCACATTTTTAAAATTTGTCAACAACCATGCAGACAAATTGGATAACAAGGTACATCATACCCCGTTTCTCTCAATATTCTGGTGTTGTTTTTTGTTTTTTTATTTTTATTTTTTTTGGTTGATATTTCCAGTTTGCTATGATATTCAGTTTTCAGTTATTTGTCTACAGGATAAGTTTTTTCAGTCAGGCCAAGGAATAAAAGTTGTAGCAGGCATACTTCAGCAACTTGGCCAGTTACATTGGATGGTTGGAGTCTTGTCTATCGTAGGTTATCTGGTATTGAAAATTCAAAAAGTGTCGGACAACCGGGATGAATGTGTGGAGCTATTAAAAGATATGCTTCAACTTGCAAGGCATATACAAAAATTAGGCAATCTAATATCAGAAGAAGAGAAACTGAAAAATGCCTTACATTTGATTATTGAAGGATCGATGTCATGTGCTTGCCAATTATATTCTGGAAAGTTTTTCAGGTTAATACACTCAGTTCCATCTTTATTTAAGCATTTTTAACAACATATTACTTTCATATTTGGTTAGTTTTATGTTCCTATATTTTTTTTAATTAACCATGAAGATATCTGGTTAGTTTTATAGTGCCATATATTTCTCAATTTAATATAAAATGATATACTTTGCAGCTTCTTAAAAACATCTGTGAACTCTGAAACTTTGAGCGGTCTTCGCTCGGAAGTAAGTCAGCTTTATCAGGATCTCACATTGACAACCACTATAGCAATAAAACAACAGCAGTCAGTTTTTCTTCCTATATCAAAGCCCACCTATCCAGAAAAAGCAGGTAGTTTAAAATAGTTAAATCTTTTTAAAAGGATGTGTAAATTTTATTATTTGCAATTGATAAACTGTAGTTCTTTGTAATTTAAATGCCTCTTTCAAATGCTTTAACTAAATGCTTGTGCATGATAATAAGGTTTGAAATTAATGAAAAAATATTATGATGATTCCTCTTTCCTGGTGGTTTAGAATATTTATCATGACATTTTTACTTCTTTTAACAGTTGGCCTTGATAAACAACTCGAGGCAGTAAAGAGGTTTCTGAACATTGAAACAACCCAAGATCCTTCATCAATGGCCGTGGTTATCTATGGTTTTGGAGGAATAGGAAAGACAACATTAGCGAATGCTGTTGTCGCGAATTTAGATATAAAGCATTACATGTATACTAAATTTGAGTTAGATGATTTCCTCAGAATAATAACTACACAAAATTGCAGCAGCAAATCTTAAAAGACGTGTTTCCAAACTATGCCTCTGGAAAACAAATAGAGTTGAGAAATACGGAAGACGGTAGACATCATCTGAGCCAAGCTTTCAAGAGTGAAGCAAACAGGCCTGTATTTTTATTTGTTGATAACGCTCTTCATGTAGAAGACTTGAAAATACTTCTACCGGAAGACTTGAAAGGTCTTCCGCAACGTAGCAGATTCCTTATAACAACCAGAATTTTAAAGGTCACAGATATACTGGAGGATCGCGGCCTTCCACGAAGCTCATACCATGTCACTACTCTCCAAAATGAAGATGCAAAGAAAATTGTGTGCAATGATACTGCAAGCCTTCTCCTTATCAAAGATGATGTGGAAAGGATTCTGAAGATTTGTCAAGGGATTCCGTTGGTTCTGGAAATAGTTGCTGGTCGTTTGCGAAAGCAGAAATATAACGCAGACGAGTGTAGTCAGATATTAGAAGCTTTGGAGAAAGGAAAACAAATCAAGGAAGATAATCTCACCAAACGTTTATTTGATTTTGTGTATAAAGAGTTGGAGGAGCCTACCCAGGAAGTATTTCTGGACATTTGCTGCTTCTTAAATAATTGTAGCCGTCAACATGTGGAATACATTGTGGGATATGAGGAAGTCACATCCCTTGAAGAGGCCGCATTGATCACATCGGTGAAATTAAGATTTCCTAGTGACGAGGAGGAGCGTTTGATTGTTCATGATGTTATCCGAGCAATAGGGGCACACCTGTCAACAAATAGCAGAATTATAAATACACAGTCCTACAATGAAGCTGCAAAAGATGAAGTATATTTCTCCACAACAATAATCATATTTATAATACTATTTACTCTGACTGTTTTTAATACTTGCTACGCTACATTCTTGTAGGGTAGGATGAGAAAAATTAAAGGAGTTTGGATCAAGGAGGATGATAAATCTCAGCCTCATTCCACACATGAAGAAACACTTATTGATTCAATGAAGGACTCGTTAAGAGTTGTGGCCTTAAAAGGAAGCATAGATGTCCGGTGGAGAAGCAAGGAGACTTTTCAAGAGTTGAGATTTCTAAAATTAGATCTTGGCATGCGTTTTATGCCATTGGATCTAGAGAGACTTGATAAATTGTCTGTGCTGCATTTGTCTGCTCGTCTGCTCTCTCAACAGACAAGTCCTTTATCAGTAAGTTTTATTTTTTCTTACAATAAATACATATTGTAATGTTGTGGTTGTAACCATTGGAGAAAGTCTTGACAAGAAAATAATAATTTGCATGCAGTTTCCAAAAAAATTACGTGTAATGAAAGTCTTACAGTCTAGGATCGAATTGCCGGACTTATCAAAAACAGTTCAAAAATTCTCTTTATATTGTTAGAGACTCAAGTTGAACTGGAGTTTAATTTCTCCACTCCTCATGCATGCAATTGTAAGCAATCAGTTAGTGAACAGTTAGTTAAACTGTTAGAGTATTTTTTAGAGAGTTAGTTTGCATGTAAAGACTAATTTTAGTCTTGAGTTTGTCTTGAGTTTGTTTTTCTAATTATTGTTTGTATTCAATTCTATTTAAAGACACTTGGGCGCATCATTGTAAGTAAGGAAAACTGAAGATCAATAAAATCTCTTTCTTTCAAGAAATTGCTGTAGCAATTGTTCAGTTCTTATTTATTTGTTTGAGTTCTTGTTTTTGCATGCTCTCTTGATTCTAACAAATTGGTATCAGAGCCCAGGTTGTGGCAGAAGCGCCTGGTTAGGAAAGCAGCCAGCAGGGAGGCGACAAGAAGAAAGGAGAGCGAAGTAGTCGAGCGTAGGAATTGCCCAGTAGGTAGCGCAGAGACCGACATCGACCGACTCCAAACCGACATCAGCAGTATTATTGACCGACCGCGGTAGTTTAACCATCGTCGGTGACTGTGTTTTAGAAATAGTAACTAGAAAGCCATTCCAGCATGAGAAATGGCAACGAACAACAGTATTTCACAGCCTCAAATCCCTCTTTTCAATGGTAAGAATTATGATTTTTGGGCAATTAAGATGAGAACTTTATTTTGCTCACAAGATGTTTGGGATCTGGTAGAGAGTGGTTTTGTAGAACCGCAGGACGAGGCAGCCCATCTGGCATTATCTCAAGCACAAAAAAATGAGCTTAAAGAGAACAGGAAGAAAGATGCAAAAGCATTATTTTTCATCCAATAGGGATTGGATGAATCTATATTTTCCAGAGTTGCAGTAGCAACAAGATCCAGAGAGGAATGAAAAATCTTGAAAACTACCTATAGAGGTAATACGAAGGTAAAAATTGCTAAATTGCAATCTCTTAGGAGAACTTTTGAAAATTTTCAAATAAATGAATCAGAATCTGTAGACCAGTTTATGGGTCAAGTTTTGAATATAGTGAATCAAATTAGATCTAATGGAGAAACTATGACGGATCAAAAGATTATAGAAAATATACTCAGATGTTTACTCAGTAAATTTGATGCAATAGTTGTAGCTATTGAAAAAACCAAGGATTTGGAACAATTATCTATAGATGAATTAATGGGTTATTTGTTAACACATGAATCCAGAATGAATAGGAATAACACTTCTCTTGAGAATGCCTTCAAGTCACAGGTATCAGTTGGCAGAGGAAGAGGAAGAGCCAGGTCAAACTTCAGAGGAAGAGGCAGAGGTAGATATGGAAGGAACAATTCAAATGAAGGAGAAAATAGTAATCAAAACTATAGTAGTAGAGGACGTGGCAATAATCACTTCCAACAAGGTTCACAGAGGTTTGATAAATCTAATGTTCAATGTTATTACTACAAGAAATATGGTCATTATGCAAGTGACTACAGAGGAAAAAAAGGATATGTGTACAAGCAGAATGCTAATTACACAGGTGAATTTAGTTCTAATCCTAGAATCATGTTTCTTACTTGTAATGTTACTCAAGAAAAAACTAGAGATATTTGGTTTTTAGACAGTGGATGCAGTAATCATATGACAGGGAATTAATTTTTTCTGCTAGTCTTGATGATTCTGTAAAATCAGAAGTGAAATTAGGAAATGATATCACAGTAGATGTCATGGGTAAAGGTGTCATAAATGTTTTGGCAAATAATGGTGAAATAAATTTTCTACCTGATGTTTATTTTGTACCTAGACTAAAACATAATCTTTTGAATATTGGATAGTTAGTGTAGAAACGTTACAAAGTATCCTTTATGGATAATGTTTGCACAATTTTGGACAAGTTTCCAAGTGACAGGTTGATAGGAAAAGTGGAGATGACCAAGAATCAGATGTTCCCTCTTCAAATTCAGTGCATCCAAGGAGAAGAGGAAGCCCACTTCAAATCCATGCAGCTAGACCAATCATGGTTATGGCACTTAAGGTATGGACATTTACATTTTGGAGGTTTAAATTTATTACAGAAAAAAATATGTTGAAGGGTTTACCACCAATAGAACAGCGAGGAAGGTCATGTGATAGTTGTATTCTGGCAAAATAGCATAGAGAGAGTTTTCCAGTAGGAGCCTCATATAGAGCTAAGGTAATATTGGAGTTAGTCCATAGTGATTTATGTGGACCAATGCAAACTCCATCATTTGGAGGTAGTACTTATTTTATAACCTTAATTGATGACTTTAGCAGAAAGACATGGATATACTTTCTCAAAAATAAGTCTGAAGCCTTTGGAAAGTTTAAAGAATTCAAGGCAATGGTTGAAAAGTAGAGTGGCCATTATATCAAGGTACTTAGATCAGATAGAGGAGGTGAATATATGTCTAATCAATTTCAAGATTTTTGTAGATATCATGGAATCAAAAGGCAATTAACTACAAGGTACACACCACAGCAGAATGGTGTAGTACAAAGAAAGAATAGAACAATAATGGAGATGGCAAGAAGCATGTTGAAAGCCAAACACTTGTCAAATGAATATTGGGCAAAAGCAATAGCATGTGCAGTGTATATTCTGAACAGAAGCCCAACAAAGAGTGTCAGAGATCCAATTCCACAAGAAGCATGGAGTGGTAAGAAATATAGTGTATTTCATTTCAAAATTTTTGGTTGTGTTGCATATTCTCTTATACCATCTAAATTGAGAAAGAAGATTGATGATAGAGGTGAGAAATGCATTTTTATTGGCTATAGTGAAGAGTCAAAAGCTTATAAGCTGTATAACCCTATTTCAAAGCAAGTGATTATTAGCAGAGATGTTGAATTTAAGGAAGCAGAAGCATGGGATGGTAGCATCATCATAGTTGGAGCATCAATTCCACAGGATGAAGAAGTTTTTGAAGAACAAAATTTGCAAGGTGGAAAAATTCTCTCCACAAGCAGGAACAAGCACTCCAATAAGAACACCTAGGAGGTTTGAACAAGGTGAATCATCTAGTCATGCATGTCACCCTACTCCAAATTCACAAGTAAGTGATGAATCAGATCCAACTCTTGCTACTTTGAGATCAAGAATTAAAGGTAAGAAAATGAGAAGTTTGAATGAGATTTATAATCAAGAAGAAGAGAAATTAGATTTGGTTTCAAATTTTGCTTTTTTCACTCAACCCTATGTATTATGAAGAAGCAGTTAATGAGGAACATTGGCTAAAAGCAATGGATGAGGAGATGAATGCTATTGAAAGAAATCAAACATGGGATCTAACTATTTTACCTGAAGGTAAAGATTGTATTGGAGTCAAATGGGTTTATAAGACTAAATTTGATGCAGATGGAAATGTAGAAAAGCACAAGGCAAGGTTAGTAGTAAAATGTTTTGCACAAGAACATGGAGTTGATTATAATGAAACATTTGCACCAGTTGCTAGATTGGATACTGTTAGAATGATATTAGCAATAGCTGCTCAAAATAATTGGTATGTATATCAAATGGATGTAAAATCAGCCTTCTTGAATGGTTTTCTAGATGAAGTGTATGTGAAACAACCCACAGGTTATGAAGTTGAAGGACACGAAGAAAAAGTTTACAGATTGAAGAAGGCTCTTTATGGTCTTAAGCAAGCACCAAGAGCATGGTATAACAGGATTGATTCTTATATGATAAACAATGGATTCAACAGAAACGATAGTGAGCCTACTTTGTACACAAAAATCAACAAAGAAGGTCAGATTTTGATTGTGTGTTTATATGTTGATGATTTGATTTTTACTGTAAATTTGTCTGTAGACACTTTTAAATCAGTAATGAAGAAAGAATTTTAAATGACAGATTTGGGATTAATGAAGTATTTTTTGGAAATAAAGGTTGTACAATCAGAGAAAGGAATTTTTATATGTCGAACTAAATATGCAAAAGATGTGTTAAAGAGATTTAAGATGCTGAATTGTAAATCAGCACCTACACTAGTTGCTATAGGGACTAAACTTAGCAAAGAAGACAAAGGATCCAATGTTGATTCTACAACATTCAAAAGGCTAGTTGGCAGCTTGATGTATCTTATAGCTACTAGACCAGATATCAGTTATGGGGTTAGTTTAATCTCAAGATTCATGGAGTCACCAAAAGACTCACATTGGCAAGTTGGAAAAAAGATATTGAGATATGTGGCAGGAAATACAAAATATGGAATTTTATATTCCACAACTAACGATTTTAGTTTGATTGGTTTTACTGACAGTGATTTTGCAGGTAGCGTTGATGATAGGAAGAGTACTTCTGGATGTCTTTCTTTTAGGCACAGGTGTGGTCACATGGGCATCCAAAAAGCAACCTATAGTGACACTTTCATTAACTGAAGCAGAGTATGTTGCAGCCACATCAGCAGCATGTCAAGCAACTTGGATGAGAAGAATATTGAAAGATTTATTACAAGCACAGAAGGAGTCAACACCAATCTTCTGTGATAACAAATCAGCAATCACTTTATCAAAAAATCATGTGTTTTACAAGAGGAGCAAACACATTGATACAAGATTTCACTTTATCAGAGAGTTAGTGAACAATGGAGAAATCCAACTGGACTTCTACAGATCTGAAGATCAATTGGTAGATATATTTACAAAGGCATTACCAAAAGAGACCTTTGATTATTTGAGACAAAATTCAGGCATTATAAATGCTAAAATTGTAAGTGGTATAAATTAAGGGGGAGTGTTAGAGACTCAAGTTGAACTGGAGTTTAATTTCTTCACTCCTCATGCATGCAATTGTAAGTAATCAGTTAGCAAACAATTAGTTAAACTGTTAGAGTATTTGTTAGAGAGTTAGTTTGCATGTAAAGACTAATTTTAGTCTTGAGTTTGTCTTGAGTTTGTTTTTCTAATTATTTTTTGTATTCAATTCTATTTAAAGACACTTGGGCGCATCATTGTAAGTAAGGAAAATTGAAGATCAATAAAATCTCTTTCTTTCAAAAAATTGTTGTAGCAATTGTTCAGTTCTTATTTATTTGTTTGAGTTCTTGTTTTTGCATGCTCTCTTAATTCTAACATAAATGAGTTAGATCTGACAGCACCAACACTTTTTTTGGATGAATACGATATGACAGCAGCACAATGTAGTGTAAATGCATTAAATAGTTTTTTTAGTGGTTTCGATAAATTGAGGATTCTGAGACTGGACAGCTGGTGGACAATGCGTAAGTTGTCTGAGGAAGTCTGTAGATTGCTTTCATTGAAAAAAATCACAATGAGTGGTTGTGCGAGGTTGATGCGTCTTCAAGACTCTTTTGGAGAACTCAAATCTCTAACACATTTGGACTTGAGCAAATGCATGTCATTACAAGAATTACCTTCTACCTTGGGGAAACTTGAAGTTCTCGAGCACTTAAATTTGGAAAGTTGTTTGAACTTAGAAGAATTGCCAGCTGGCTTTGAGCATCTCGGAGCTCTGAAATATTTAAATTTAAGTAACTATCAGAGATTAGAGTCAGACATATGTCAAAAGGACAACCATCTGAAAATTGTGAAGAAAAGTGAGCGTGCATATTGTGAAGAAAAGTGAGCATGCATTTATTGATTGTAAGAAAGGAAACAACCTTTCAATTACAATTGTAAAAGAGGAAACAACCTTCCATTTATAATTACAATTGTAAGCTGATAAACATGGCCTCGAGTTTAAAGATTGCATATACATTTTCAATTTATATATTTTATATTTGAATATTTGGTAGTTTAGGATGTGTATATTTTATATAAATAGTATTTAATTTTAATTGGAAGTAATATATGTGTGTATGTATGTGTGTATATATAAGAGATTGTTTCATAATTATAAAATTGTATGTAAGGATATATTATTATTGATTATAAAATAAAAATAAATAATTATAGATAGTTCAAATTTTAACAGTCAAATGTTTGTATAGTTAAATAACGTAATGAGTTCAGCACAAAGAAAAACCAAATACAAATCAATAGTGCATAAAACTATACACAAACATCATTTCCATGTTGAGGTAGGTGATGAAGGAGGGGGTTATCATTAGGAGAGAGATATCTCCTTGTTTTATAGTTTAAAACTGTATATAAGGATGTATTACTCTTGATTATTAAAAAAAAAATTATTATATACAACCAAAATTTTAACAGTCAAATGTTTGTGTAGTTAGTTAACGTAATTAGTTAAGCACACAAAAAAATTAAACACAAATCAATAGTGCATAAAATTATACACAAGCATTGTCTCCATGTTGAGGCAGGTGGCAAATGAGGGGTCATCATAGAGAGAGTTCTCCATGCCAACAACTCAAAAGAGGGAATGTTTTGAACATCTCAACCATCCTACACCTCAGTCTGTTTGGGAGTAACAAAAATGATTTTCTTCCACCTCTTTTGAGAATAAATCTTGCCTAACTTGACGACACCAACAGTGAACTCTAGGTTGATGTATTGGTGGGGAACGACTCATAATGCATAGGGCACTCCCTAATGGTTGAGAAAATCATTCAAATGTTGAAACTTGAGGGTCACCTTCTTTGATTGAGCTTAGTTCTAGAAATAAAAAGAAGATTATACATCAAAACCTTCAATAAGATAAAAATTATGTTATTGCTATTAAAAAACATATATTGCATGATAAAACTCATATCAAAATTGGGGAAAAAATGAATTGGATATTGCAAAATGAGGATTTGATACATGATTTTTTATAATGCAAATATTAAAAAATTTGATGCAAAACTACCTTGTTTTTTTTGGGTAGAAAATGATGCCAAAATTTAATGAAAATGATGTTTTGGTTCCTAGAACATATAGTTTCAAACTTCTATGCCAACTTTGGCATCAAGACCTTTATTTGGATTTTCTCAAAATTTAAGGAAAAAATAAAAAAATATGGAAGGATTTTTTTGTATTGAAAAGCTATTTTAATTATATTAAAAAATCAATACATAAGTTATTCATTCAAAAAAGTAGTGGAAGAAGTCACATTTCAAAAGACACATGGGTAGGACCAAGAGATTTCATCAATAAATTAATAACATTCAAAGAATATTTCAACCAAAAAGGTGATGAAACCAAAGAGGTATAAATCAAAGCCACATAGCATAGTTCACTCTAACTAGTAAGGATAAAGGATGGAAGAAGTGGAGGCAAAGACCATTGGGTTTATCACCCCATCCTTCCTAGCCCCTAGTAGCTAGGGGGTCTACAACATCAAGTATAGAACCCCAATCATCTTCTTCATATTTTGTATCTTTATCTTTAGAGTTGTCCAATCAAAAAAGAAAAATAACAAGGCCAATTGAGGAAACTTCCCTTATGGTGGTGAAAAACACCCAAAGTATCCATAACCACCCCCTCTGCCATCCCCACTAGTACCTTCATTGTCAAAATCATATACAAAAACATTTTCACCTCCACAAACATGTGTTTGAGGTATAAATATCAAAAAAATCTCTAGCGAGAATACCTATGACACTTGTTATGTGACTTTACATGTAGATAACAACATGATAACCTTCATGCACTTTACTTATAGATATCTTGGCTAGGAATACTGATAAAGGGTGGTGTGATCAGTGGTGTAGTGGTTCGGTTTATTGAATCAGTTTGGTTGAGGGTTTTGGATTAGAAGAGATGGAAAAACTAGTTGGTTATGGAAAACTACAAGCACGGTGTTTTGAGCAACAGGTGGTAAAGGAAGCTTGATTCAATACAAAAATAATTAATCCAAATTATATTTCTCACTTAAGTTTGTGAATTTGGATGTCATGGTGTTCCAATAACCATAAAAACTGACCAAGACAAGGTAAAGAAGCTCTTGGTTTATACTAGGTTCTAGAAATTGGGAAAAGTTATGTTAAATGAATCTTAAGATTTGACTTGCTTTGTTGACTAGGGTGTTCCCAAACAATTTCATCTATGAATCAAATAAAATATGACAAGCATAAACCCAATGACAAAAAAAGAAAATGATATTTTCATGTTGTTCACTCGTTGGATTGGAATCTAGATTTTCCTGTCCAATTGGGATTTTGATTATTGGGTTTTCTCATTAAGAGCATCTAATTGACTCATAATGAGGTCAGGGAGATAAATATTGAAAAATAATTCCATCTAAAGCTCAAATTCTATGTTGCCTTGTATTTTAATCACCAATATGGAGGTTGGCAATCTAGGATGTATTCTTACTTTGTACGAATGAGATTGCTATGAAAGTGTCTTTAAGAGTGAGCCAAAATTTGTTTGGGAGTTTGGAAGCGTGTTTTCTCCTTTTCTTATATTTTTAATGTAACTAATTTTATTTTATTTATGAAAAGTAAAATTATTGATTTTAGAGCAAAATATTGTGTTTAGCAAGGTTTGGGCTTGTTTGTGTTTACGCAAGACTTTGGTTGGGCTTATGTGTATTTGCAACAAGGCTTTTGAAATGAAAAAACTACACTACTACTAAAATTAAAGTACTAAAATAAAAGGAAATCAAATATTTTCTTTTTTATTTATTTATTTATTGGAGTTTTATACATGCAATGCTAATTAAAATTGAATTTAAACTAAACCATACAATCGTTATTTTTTTTTTTCTTTTTACAAATTTTAGGGGTATAAAAATTGATCTACGTTTACTCAAACGAATGTTTTTGTTTAAATGTTTTGATATGAATGAAATCATAAGCTAAAATGCACTTTTAATTCTCAGTATGAAAATGGAAAGACTAAACCCACAACTCATATTTTGTGGATGTAATGTTATTTATAATTTTAAGATCTCATTTATATATACAATGACTAGATGCAAGTTTTTGGTTTTTTTCTTTTCTTTTTGGTTGTGAATATATCATGCAACTAAATTGATATATAGATAAATTAATGCTGATCAACGATTTTGATCTATGAATTTGACTAACTTTTCCTATCATGCAAAGAAGTGAAACATTTAAAAATGAAAGTTTTATTTTTTGTATTTTTTCTAGTTTTTTTTTGGGTGCAAATTGTTTATTTTTGCTTGTGTGTGTAAGGTTGTATGCTTTAAGAACTGAAAGTTGAATGTTTTTTTGGGCTACAGATAAGTGAAAAATTTATCCGTATACCTTATATATTATGTGAAAGCTATTTTCATTTGAGATCAGCAATGTATAAATGCAACTAGGATGATAAAACAATTTTTCAATGCAAAGAGAGAAGATAGAGATATTTTATTTTTGAATATTTTTTGAAAGAATATTTTTGAATGAAAACTATTTTAATAAAACAAGAAACGTAATCTAATGAACAAACTTATTAAACAAAGAAGAAGAAGAAAATAAATCCTCCGACCTGACCAAAGCAAAGATCAAATGGAGAAAAAGAGTTTGGTAAGATTATTTAATCTTTAGGTAATTAGCTCCTTGTATGTTGCTCAATTAGTGAGCCAAAAACTCTCCAACTATAGGAAACACAAAGAGGATAGATTCATGATAAAAAAAATTGAAGGAAAAAATAGATGAACAGTGGATGGTTGCTCACAAATAACAGAGTATTTTATACAAGCTCATGGATATCTTTCTTCAACTTATATGGGTGAATAAAATATTAATATGAAAGCTATTTTTAGTTCTTCATAACCAATAGAAGGCTAAATATGGATCTCTTAAATTTGTATACTCTAATCTCTAATGTAATTTCGGATTTAAAATTTAAGAAAAAATGAAATACATGTAAGGAAAGAGAAGAAGGTGTGTCTAAGAGTTAACTGAAGTTTGACTAAGAGATTGTTAGAGTTAACTTGAAGGTATTTAATATTGAATTAATCATGACTAAGAGTGCATTGAGGGATTATGAATGTGAACACAAGAGAAAAGGATAAATTTTTTGACCAATTCAAGAAAAATGTGTCAAAACTTGTGTCTTGAGAGTAACTTTTACAAAATGATTTCTACAGTGTTAAAACTATTACTCTATGCAAGTGGTGGTTACAAAACTAGCACAATGGTTTACAAAACCACCAAGGCATTCTAGTAAACTAATCACTGTATTGGTTAAATAAGCATGATAGTTTCATGATCGACATAATGGTTTTGCCACTATTTCCAAATCTAAAATTTGAATGCAAAATACATAAAAATGAAAAATTGATAGGTCGACAAGGAAAATGAATAAATCGAAAGGTAGAAAAGGTGGAGAGTACTAGGTATGAGCATGTTTTATTGGAGATCCTTTTATCATCATATGATTTCATGAAATGTTTTACTATGCAAAATTTGGATACATATATATTTTTCCCTTGGGGAGATGTCATGTCATGAGTTGGTGAGGGTGTTTTCCCCAAGTAGTGGTACATTGAAATGAAAAGTAAGGATATAAAACTCACCTTAATTACTTTTGAGGAACAATAAAGCCAACCAAAGCACCTTTGTGAACTGCAAGTAAGATTAAGGCAATCAAGTGAAATTTTATGATAAAAGTAGAAAATAAAATAATTAATCAAAACATAGACAAGAATCACTTAACATTTTTCTTATGGATGAAAATGCTACCTACACTATCTTGTTGAGGGACTGAGCTTGGTTGTCTAAGGTGATGTTAACTTATGAGACAAAAATGAAAAAAATGTATGTTTTGTGATAAAATTATATGGATCAAAATATTATAATTTTTAGCATTTGAGATATTTAATATTATCTTAGAGCTGAAAAACTTATGAATTCATCATAATATATGAGAAAAACACAAAATTTAAAGGATATTTACTAAAAATGGAAACTTTTTGAAATACAACAACTAGAAAATTGAATTATATATTGACAAATTACCAAATTTAGAAACCATTTTTGCATTGTGAGTTTGATAAACTTGAGCTCCGATATCCCTATGATGGAATTACGTGAGAGAGTTTCTAAATAAGAGAGGATGGCATGAGTACCAACGATAGTTGGTGGTGTGTAGACATAGGTAAGTTCTCTTGATTTTCATGTTGTAGTCCTAGTTTTGTATATATTTTTAAATTACCTTAGAACTAGTAATTTAAAAAAAATCATGGGATTTTTTCTAGTGTATAGGTTAGGAAAATGTCTAATTTTTGTTAATTTTCATGAATTTTGGGCAATTTTATGATGATTTTTGGTAGGAGAGCATGACAGATTGGATCAATAATCTTTGTAGATGGGTAGTTGTGCCTCTACCCAAATGGTTGCATAATAAATAAAATGGTTGTGTAGTCACCAATTATGCATAGTTGTAGCATAATAGCTCATCTGTAAAATTGGTGGTTTCACAACAATCACCTGCATTAAGTCATGGTTTCACCATAGAATAAATTTTGAAGTGTTTTTGATGATTTCAAAAACTAAAGGAATGATCTAAGTTGTTTGTTTATATTTTTTTAGGGTGTACATATCTAATGGAGTTAAGTTGGGGAGTAAGAGTGGCTCTTATGGGTGTTGATGTCCCCAATAGCTAATGCACTGGCCATTCTAAATAGAGTGGGCATAGTCAATATTGAATTGATGGGATTATTGCTTTAGTGAGAATGTTAATTTGTAATATGTTCACTTTGTGGGATGTTGACATGAACATATTAGTGTAGGTTTTTTCTTCCCTATTTATTAATTAGGGAAATTGTATTTCTTGTGCATACATGGAGTTTTCCTACATTTGTGGGATAGGCTAGCTTATGTGGAGGTGTGTGTCATAGATGTGTCATAGGTGTCATAAGAATGTCATAAGTAACTCCCTTGATGGGAGTTACTTCTCTATTCTTAGCACCTTGTCACCACCTTTCATGGAGGAGTTACATTCTATTCTTGGGGTGCCTTGTCCACCTTTTGTGGAGGAGTTACTTTCGTACTCTCCTATTTGTATTCCTCACTTTGGCCATCTCATGCTAATCAGATTTTGGTTTTCTCCATTTTATCTTGTGCAATTTTTCTTATTGTGTTATTTTCAAATTGCTTTAGCATCTATGTGGTGTGCACTTGTTCATCTTGTGTGATCACGTCTTCATTGCACTCACGTTATCCGAATTCTAGCAATAACTCTGATATGGTATCAGAGCAAAACCGGTAATCTTGTGTGTGATTATGCTTTTAGCTTATTTTTTGAAATCAAGAGGAGTGGAGTTTTTTTGTTCTAGATCTGGTCAAAAAAAAAAACAAATGTCAATATCATTTCTTGCCTACTTACTTTGCTTTCTTAAGTGTATCACCGATCGAAGAAACCGACAAGGCATACTGAGAAGCTCTGTTAGTAGTCAAAATACTGATGGGCTTTCTGGCAGTCTTAAGCATTTCCAAGTGACTGTATTCTAGTATGCAAACCTGCTGAGCGCTGGAGAGTCCTTTCAGCTTAGCCATGACAAGCCTGCTAAAGGTTTTGTCTATTGGTGCGGATAAAGTAAGGCCACGGCCAGTGGCTAGCATCTTATCAGAATTTGACAATGCCTGGGTTGATCTGCTACACACATATCCTACAGCCAGCCTTCTCCTTCACACCTAGGTTGATTTGCTGAGCGCATATCCTGTAGTCGGCCTTGTCCTTCACGCGTGGGTTGGTGGTAGAGGGAACCGGTTCTGTCAGATGGAGGGTAGGATGAGCTTGGCATCTACTTCACGGACTTCAAAAAAAAAATTGTAATCTATTGTCCTTGCTGAATGGCGCCTAGTTCAGACTTTGTTCTTTGTTTCCAAAGTCTTTTTTTGTGGGCCCACTCTCTCTCCCTGTTTTATTGGCAAAACTGATTTTGATAATTATTCTTATTTTAAATCAGTCATTTGATTTTTGAATTAAAATCAAATTTGAAATTTAGGTTTAGAGGTTTAATTTCAACTTGTATCTTCGACCTACGAAGACGAAGGGTGAGGCCCAGGTTGGCAGGAGGCTAATTCCCCCTCACAAAAACCTCATTTGGATTCTTCATTCCATGCCAAATCTAATTAGTGGTTATAAGTCCACTTTCTCTCCCCATAATAGGCATTTTTTTAATGTTTTAGTGCTTTTTTTGCAAAAACACTAGTTTACGGGAAAATTGTAACTTTAAAATCTTGCAAACGGTAGCTCATTTTTGGGTGCCATTTTTTGCAAAAATGATTTTAATTCAATTCTCCACAGCATATACTTGTTATTTTTCAAAAACACACTAGTTTATAAAGTGCTAAAAATTTGGGTCTCCCAGGACGCATTTTCTGCTGAGTCCAACGTCCTGTTTGCTTTAGTCTTGCACTGATTGCTCTAAGATGTATTTTCGGCTGAGTTCGATGTATTTTGAGCGTGCACTTGAATATTTTGGGGGGATGTGATTGCTTTTTCACAACTTGCAAATTTTTCACTTTCATTCTCCTTTCTGCATAAAATCACAATTTGCAATCAACACAACTTCACCTAAATTTAGCTAAAAAATGGATTCTTTTCAACTTAAACCCCTAACACCCTTCAAATATCATGAATGAAAAGTTAAAATGTCAATCATTCTTAGAAGCAAAGGGTTGTATAGGATCACCATGGGTACAGAAGTAGAACCCAACACAGATGCTGAAAAGGTTAAGTGGTACAATTGTAGTGATGAAGCCTTTGGGTTACTGAGCTTGTCTATGTCTCCAAAAATTCTCTTCCACTTAGAATCCTCCCAAACTCCTAATAACATATGGGACACCTTAGAAAAGTTGTTTGGGAAGCTTGATGAGATGAGAGGTCATGAGCTCAAAAACGAACTCATAAGTCTAAGTCCTAGCAACTTTGACACCCTACAAGACTTCTTCACTAAGTTTAAAGCCCTTAGATTGCAATTGAAAGAATGCGGGATAGAGAAGAAAGATGATCAACTCATACTTTCTATTCTCGCAAAGCTAAGTCCAAGCTATTCAGTCTTTGTCTCCACTTTCTATGCCACTAAAAGTGCCCTTTGCACTACATGAAAAATGCCTTCTTTGGATTCATTCATTGCCGAATTGACTAGGGAGCAAGATAAGCTAATTCAAATGGGCACAATGAAGTCTATTCAACCCCAAGATTTGATAGCTGGAAATGGTAAGGACAAGACTTCAACAAAGGAGAAGAAGAAAAAGAACAAGGATCAAGAGAAGAAGAAAGAAAACACCAATCCTGCCAAAAACAATGCTGAGTCTTCATCCTCCAATGCTAAACCTAAGAAGGAGAAGGTTAAGTGTGCCTATTGTAAAAAGACAGGGCATGATGAACACAAATGCATGAAGAAACAAATAGACCACCTAACTCATCTTCTAGAGAAGAACAACATAGGTGTTCCTGAGTCCATCAAGCAGAATTCATCAACCCAAGATTCTACTAAGGCAAAAAGAAAGGGTAAGGAGAAAGAAAATGGCAAGGCCCTTGTAGTAACTACAGCTTCTACATCTTCATGGGTCATAGACTCGAGTGCTTCTCACCACGTGGGCTCTTCACTAGTTGAGTTTTCATCTTTAGAGCCTTGTAGCATGATTTCTATTAGTTTGGGTGATGGCACTTCAGTTTCTATTGCAGGGAGAGGGTCAGTTGAAATGGAAGGAGGAACATTCAATAATGTTCTAAGTGTTCCTTCTCTTTCAACCAATCTCCTATCAGTGTACCAAATCACTCACATTGGTTGGGGCATGAGATTTGACTTTTCACCAGATTCAGTGTCTATCAGGGAGTTGCATAGTGATACTACAATGGTAGTGGGAAGGGCAGATCACTAAGCCCGATTATACACCTTTTCACATTTTGCATCAAATTCTTTTCCTACAGCATTGTTGACTCATTCAGATGGAGCTAGAAAATTGTGGCATGAGCGGTTTGGCCACCTTAACTACCGTTATCTTGAGCAACTTTATAAAAATGACATGGTCATTGGCTTGCCTCGTGTCCAATTCTCAAAAGGACTTTGCAAGGGGTGCTCCCTTGGGAAGCATCCCAAAGCAAAATTTGATAAAGGCAAATCTTGGAGGGCTTCACAACCTTTGGAGTTAGTCCACAGTGATGTATCGGGACCCTTTCCCAAACCATCTATCATAAGGGCCAAGTACATCTTTACTTTCATTGATGATTTCTCTAGGTACACTTGGATATATTTTCTCAAACAAAAGTCTAAAGTGTTTGAAAATTTTCTAGACTTCAAGGCTCTTGTTGAGAAACAGAGTGAGAAATCCATCAAGGTTCTTCGAACTAATAATGGAGGGGAGTATGTCAGCATCAGGTTTGAGTAGTTTTGCACCATAGAGGGGATTGATTTGCAGCACACAGTCACCTACAGTCTTTCACAAAATGGGGTTGCAGAACGTAAGAATAGGTTCTTGAAAGAGATGGCTAGCTCTATGATTCACTCCAAATCCTTAGCACCATAGTACTGGGCTGAAGCCATCAATTATGCTTGCTACATTTAGAATAGGGTTCCTCACAAAGCTTTGAAAGGGATAACACCCTTTAAAGCTTGGCATAAAAGGAAACCTGATGTTGAGCACCTCAGGGTTTTCAGATCCCCAACCATGGCCCACATTTTGAAGAAGAAATGTAAAGCTATAGAATGTCAGTCCAAGCCTTGCATCTTTGTTGGATATCCAAATGGTATTAAGGGATATCGCCTTCTAGATCTAGTCACACATGATTTGTTCATCGAGAGAAGTGTCTATTTTCACGAGAGTCCTAGAGACTCAACACTTGACACTTCTTCTCCCTCATCGGATCTACTTCTTCATGATGATTCCTCGTCAGATTCAAATTAGCCATAGTAGGTTCTTGAGCCGGAGTCATCTTCTTCTTCTTTGAGTTTAGACAGCGAGGATAGTGATGTAGTGTCATCCACCTCTAGTCAGTCAGAGGATGAGGAGTTAACACCTGACTCACCCACTTTTGGGCCACTTTGGGCCAAACAGACACTTGAGAGTGCTGGCACTTGGGCAAGAGATCCTGCAGATGACAGATGTACTAGGGGGATTTTTAGAGAGATCCACATGGCTTCTTTGCTTCAGTTTTAGATCCACAATCTTTTCAAGAGGCATCAGGGGTACCTAAGTGGGATAGTGCTATGGAAGAATAATATTCTTTCGTAATCAAAAATCACACTTGGGACTTGACATCACTTCCTAAGGGAAGAAATATGGTTTGATGTAGGTGGATATATCGGACCAAGTTTGCAACAGATGGGTCGATTGATAAGTATAAGGTGTGATTCATGACCAAGGATTTCTCATAGGTGGCAGGCATTGACTACTCAGAGACCTTTACACCCATTGCAAAGATGACTTCTATCTGACTCACCTTAGCTATTGCCATAGCACATGGTTGGGATGTGCATAAGATGGATGTGAAGAGTGCCTTTCTTCATGGAGACCTAGAGGAGGAGATCTACATGGAGCAGCCGCCAAGATTTATTCATAATTCTTCCTTAGTATGCAGACTCAGGAAATCTATTTATGGCCTCAAACAGGCCCCTCGAGCTTGGTATGCCAAGATGGATTCCTTCCTTCTCATAGTGGGTTTCACTAGTACCATTCTAATCCCAATGTTTACTTCTTACGACAGGATGATTCGCTCTTGATTTTGGTTCTATATGTTGATGACATTTTGATCACTGGGAGTTCTTCATCGGCTATTGTAGTGGTGAAGGCATCTCTTCAGGATAGATTTGACATGAAAGACCTGGGTTTGTTGCACTACTTCCTTGGCATCGAGATCTCATAGTCAGATTCAGGGATTTCACTTGCACAGCCTAAGTATGCTTTTGACTTAGTGGCTCGGTTTCACATGGCTGATTGTAAGCCATCTTTGACTCCCTTTCTATCAGGAGTCAATATTGAGATTGATTGTTCTTCACCATTGGTTGATGCCACTCGGTATCGACAACTTGTTGGTAGTCTCATCTACTTGACTCACACCAGGCCTGATATTTCATATACAATGGGACTTGTCTCCAGATTTATGCAAGAACCCCATGAGCTGCATTGGAAAGTAGCTAAGAGGATCTTGCATTACATATAGGGTTCACATAGATACGGGATTTATTACAGATTTGGCACAGAGGTTGACTTGGTTGGATATATAGATTTAGACTAGGCTAGCAATTCACAGAGTCATAAGTCCACTTTTGGTTACAGTTTCTCTCTAGGTTCTAGTCTTATCAGTTGGTCTAGCAAGAAGCAAAATGCTATTGCTATATCATCCACAGAGGCAGAGTACAGGGGAGTTGTTAATGCAGCTACTGAGGATATTTGGCTTCAAGGGATTCTTTTTGAGTTTGGAATTTCTATTAGGCAGCCCACCATCATTTATTGTGATAACCAGAGTACCATTTAGATTTGCAGGAATCCAGTTCAGCACCAGCAGACCAAGCACATAGAGATTCACATGCATTTCATTCGAGAGCTTATTCATATTCAAGTCATTGACTTGATATTTTGCCAGTCTTTAGAGTAGGTTGTAGACATCTTCACCAAACCTTTCACTAAGAGTAAGTTCATTCATTTATGAGCTCTTCTTGGGGTGTGGTCCACATCTACAGTAGCATCATCTTCAGGGGGGGCCTTCTAGCCTCTTCTTTTCTTTCATGTCTCTATTTTGGGGGGGAGTTTTTTCGTACGGGTTTTCTCCTTTTCTCTATCTTATGGGAGATTGCATTTTTACATGGGTACCTCATCAGGCCTAGTTGTCGGGACCCATCTTATATTTCCACACTGCCCACCTAATCTACACTTATGGGGGGTATTAGTGTAGGTTTTTATTTTTCCCTATTTGTTAATTAGGGAAATTATATTTCTTGTGCATACATGGAGTTTTCCTACATTTGTGGGATAGGCTAGCTTATGTGGAGGTGTGTGTGATAGATGTGTCATAGGTGTCATAAGTAACTCCCTTGATGGGAGTTACTTCTCTATTCTTAGCACCTTGTCACCACCTTTCATAGAGGAGTTACATTCTATTCTTGGGGTGCCATGTCCACCTTTTGTGGAGGAGTTACTTTCGTACTCTCCTATTTGTATTCCTCACTTTGGCCATCTCATGCTAATCATATTTTGGTTTTCTCCATTTTGTCTTGTCCAATTTCTCTTATTGTGTTATTTTCAAATTGCTTTAGCATTTATGTGGTGTGCACTTTTCATCTGATAGAACACTTTATGGTTCCCAAATGATTTAGGAGAGTGTAATATCACTCTTATATATGTGTATATAATCCTTGATTTATTGGTTATAGGTAAGGGAATAAAGCTAAGGGACACCACTGATACAACTGAGGCCCAAGGTTTTGATTTTTTTAAGACTTGAATGCACCTAATATTGGAGTGAAAAATAGTGTGATGATAGTGAGGGTTAAGTGGGAAATAATATTGAAGCTACACAATGCAATCATTAGAATCCATGCCTTTTGGTTAGTGGGAGACCAAGTGATAAATAATTTTTTATAAAGTTAGGATCCTCTAGTGAGGAGCATTGAGGAGAGGGTAAGGAGGATTTCATAATATTAAGACATATTTTCCTAGACCTATATATATCTCTAAAGGATTCCTAAACTAAGTGCATTATTGATCAACCACCCAAAACTTATCATGGGTTGGGTGTATGAGCATACATTATCTTACTCAAAAGGTGTGGATATTAGTGTAGAAGGGGCTATCGGTGCCTTTATGTGGATAAGAATGACACCTCTTAAGGGCATGCCATCGACGGTGGGAAATTAGATGTTAATAGATATGATAATAATTACATACTATAGAAAATATAAATAATTGTAAAATGAGGCCATTAATGGTATAATGGTATCACTCTCCAAAAATTTTCTAGCCACAGATTTATCTTTTTGTGATAGCTCTTGGTTTTTCTCATGGATGGGAATTACTCAATCAGGAATGGGTTGTTGCCCATTTCACTGGTAGGTCCTCTCAATGGGCCAACTACTTTGGGCTTCCTATGGTACTTCTCATAATGAGTTTTAGGGATTTCACCCAAGAACTTTCCATAATTATGTGGTCAACTCCCTGATCCAAAATAGATTATTTTGTTATAGGAAAATATGGAAATAAATTATGCAATATAATAAAGTTATTTTTGAAAAAGTATTATGCATAAAAATAGAGTGAAGACTTTTTTTAAAAAAAAATTGGCCCTGAAAATAACTCTAATACCAGATGAGAGGATCCTCCTATAACAATTCAATAAAAATGCATGAAATAACAAAATTAAAAAATGAACCAAAGCACCGAATAGATTATATTGATCGCAGAACACTTTGAGGGGGAAACCTCCTTTGAGCAAGCTCAATAAAAATAATTTATGGATGCCTTCAATGGCCTCAACACTTATATATGAATTATAATCTAAGCAACTACTACTTCCCATGAATGTGAGATAAAACAAAATGCTCATGAGATGACTTACAAAGCATATGCATCCATATCAACTACTAAACTAACAAGGTAAAGAGAAGAGATATCACAGGTTCATAACAATTTGATCTTGAATGATCTCATTACAATAATTATAATGCATGAGTAAACCATATACTTCAATTTCCATGCATAAACCTTCTACATGAGCTGACTTTATACACAAACCTATATGTACAAAATGGGTATATTTAACGTCATATGGTGCTAAGCAAGAGATCTAAAATTTGTTAGAGTAGGTGAAAATAATTGGACAAGAGTTAATCTAATTTTTAAGCACTGCTAAGACTCAAGATTTTGTCTTCAATATTCACCTAAGCAAAAGGCAGACCTACAGGTTTAAGCTTGTAGGTCCTCATTTTGGGTATAAGCCAATAGTCATATGGAAAAGTTTGGTATGGAAACATGACTCAAATCAGGTATAGGAAAATTCAAAATACCAATAAAGGCACCTAACTATTTGAAAGCTATTGAGGGTTAGTATGATTGGGTGTACAAGCTCAAATACTCATACACTAGCCTGTGTATGAAGACAAGAAGGCAAAAGGTCTGAAGATACCATAAAAGATTATGGAATTTGTAAAATAGTGGGAATGAACTTCTAATTAGATTTGAATTATTTTAAGATGCCAATGACCATAATTTAAGAAGGTCAATTTTCAAAGTCTAATACCCAAAAGGTTCTCAGCCATCATCTATAGTCATATTATGAAAAGAGAGTGTATGTTGTGTGAAGGTGTAAGGTCTTGGGTCAAAATAAAGGTTATAAATTGTCATTATAGTGGTAGTGAAATTTTAATTATCAATGATTTTAATTTGAACCTTAGATTCCCAATACAACCAAAACTCTAAAATTGGAATCATACCCTAAATCACCACCTACAGGTTTGTTAAGAAGAACAGGTTGGTTTCAAGTCTGAAGAGAAGGTAGGGTACATATAAGGAGTATTGGAGTTTAGCTCAAGTAAATAGAAAAGTGTATGATTTCATTTGGAATCAAATTAAACATGAAGAGAATAAAAATAAAGTGACTATCAATAGGTCTATCTAAACCTGCATACATAGTCAGTCCAAACACACATGCCTATATGTGCTAGATTGTATAAAGAATGATTTATGAAGGTCGATTGAGACAATGAAAGATATGATATGAGAATGATAAATTTAATTAACATTATATGAAATTTATAACCATTTTATAGTGGATAAAATATCAAACATAGTCCTCTAAGTTCAAAAGGCTTGGGTAGTTACTAAACCCTTATGGTAAGCAAATATATTGCATAGTCTTTTGAAATCCATTACTCATTTAAATGTGATGCATGGAATATAATGTAATTTGGATATGATATGGGGTATTTATAATCCATTATCATGGTATTATTTTTTGAATTTAAGACTTATAGGGAATGAATAAATGTTAGGAGTGCATGGTAGTCATAAATACACACTCAGCTACTCGAGAGAGTCTCAAAATTTGATTAGATCCTTCATGAAAAGGTGGATGGTGTAAAAAGTATATAGGATGAGTTATAGATGTCTATTCACTCCCATTTTATAGTATTGGTTGAGATAAATATGATATATTATTTATGAATGATCCTTAAGAACAAAATGGGCCTAAAATCCTTGTTAAACCCTCCTAGTGACCCAATGAGAGAGATATGCATTATTATGACTTATAGTTATCATTAATGGCCCTAGAAATATTTTTATATCCATGGTATGTCCTATCAACACCATTTCAAGGTACTAGTTGGCATGCAAAAGTACAGAGGTGTAGGGAATGGTCATAAATACATAGTTGTAGGTGTGTTTGTGAAGGTATAGAGTAGGAAGTAGATTCCAAATCAAGGGTAGAAGTCTAAAAATACTTTCTATAGGTTTTAATATCATCAACATAAATTTTTAAAACCTTAAAAGTGATGTATGAACTCTGCAAGTTGCCAAGTTGATTGGAAAGGAAGAAATACATTGTTTTGCTAGTGAAATGGCCTATATGTAGGCATATAAAGCACTTCAAGAGACCTATACTTAGTGGATTAAGCTGTGCTAGGATGTTTCAAATCTAAAAAACTCATTCCAAGCTTTAGAGTCTATAATTTATTATCAAAAACTCTAACTACCTCTCAAGCCTATACAAGCACCTAGCCATCTCATGGTTCACCCATCTATACAGTGTATCAGATGATAAAAATTGACATAGATCATGGTATTAGAATGGGTAAATTGAATCAAACACTTTTCTTGAGTTCCACATGTGTGGGAGTTATTTTGGGCCAAAACTCAGTTTCTAGGCAAGGAGGCCTAATTGAAGAGAGATAATGATAGAAAAAAGATACTTCCACTCAGATTCAAGACATGAAACTTGGCATGGATATGTAAAGGGATACCATGTCCTCAAATATGTGCTTAGGTTCCCATTTTTATCTATACATTATTTTACACAAGGAGGTTTACAATTTTTTAGGGTTACAAAGAATGAGGTCAATTGAGAGCATTTGATGCAAAATGGAGTTTTGGAGAGCATTTGATGATTCCAAATAAGTTTTTTTATGATATGAATAAGATGTACCTCAAGTTTTGACACTTATAAGTAAGATTAACCTAGTGAGACAAAGAGGTTTCAAGACACCTAAGGAGTTAATTGATGATTTCCACTGAGATGTCAATTTTAGGAGTTCCTAATAAGATTAAAGGTGTCAACAGTAGAGAAAGAGATCATTTCAACATGACTTGACCATAAATTGAGCCACTTATCATCCCACATGCCAAGACAAAGGGTAGTTTTGAAGAACAAGGTAAGGTGTCTAAAAAAGTTGCAAACTTCCATGCCACTTGTAGGAGAAGAACATCTTCAAGAGAGATACACATGTCTTGGAGGGTTTTTTCATATAGTTTCATAACCCCTCTTTTGATTTCAACTCTTTTTGACACTTGTCACCTCTCTCTCCTATGCCCTTCTCTCCTTCTCTCACTTTCTATATATATTCAACCTAGATAGGCTATGTTTGGATCCTCTACATAGGTATGGTGAATACCTACCCATTTAAAATCATTTGGTCAGTGAGGAAATTCTATTTTACCTCCTCCTTTGACTAGTTTTAATGTGGGTTTGTGATTAGTTAATCTTGTCAAGTGACTAACTTTGCTTGACATGTTTGTCCTTTTCTTACATTCATATTTAGTTTGAAACTTCTTTTCAGGTCTTGTGAAGTGTCTAAGTGAAGTGTGAAATCTTTTGTGAGAGGTATTTTCATTAATGTCATTTCATGACCTCTTGACTAGTCATCCTAGCCTAGGCATCTTTCACAACCTTCATGATAAATGTTGATGTAGAGAGGGAGATTTGGAGTAGTGTTGGTGTAGGTTAGTCTCATGTTTGGATTTTATTTTTAGCTAGTTGGTAGTGGTCAAGTAATTTTAGTGCGTCACCTCCATTATAATAGGTTTTCTTTCTCTTTTATTAGTAAATTGTTAGAGTAGTGAATGAGCCTAAGTGTTACATCAAGGGAGTGAAGCCTTTAACCTTGAGATTCAATCCAAGTTTAGGTCACCCACAACCTAGGATTGTTTCCATCTTATTTCAATATTTGAAGGCTTGAAATACCTTCTAAAGGGTGCAAATTTGGTTGATTATAGTTTTGGCATGCCTAGTGGGATTAAGGTCCAAATTAGTGGAAGGATTATTGGTGTTGTTCTTCTACTTATTATCCTTTAGATCCAATAAAAATATTAATGGTTACTCTACACTCAATCAACTCATTCTATTATCCCAATCACTTGATCAAATTATTTTTTATCTTCAATTCATTAACTTGATGGGGTTATTATGGATAAGTTTGAAGTAGTGTTCAATTTCATGAGAGTGGGTGAAGCTCCTCAATTCTATAGTAATCCTTATCAGTCTCACCATGAGCCTTATGAATCCTATAATGAACCTTACCAACATCATGATGGTTCATATCAGTCTTATATTACTCTTTAATAGCCTCCCTGACAACCCAATTAAATACCTCAATAGCCTTATGAATCTTGTCATCTTCCTTACAACCAAAAACATCACTCTTACCCTCTTTGTGATCCATATTAGTCTTATGATCAGCCTACATCATCCCCATATGGTTATGATAATACATATGAACATCCTTGTTTTCAACCATGCTATCCTCCTCCTCTTCCTCCACTAGCTTTCCAAGCTTTTCAATATGGAATGGATGAAATAGAAAGAAAAGTACTAGAATTTTTAGGAAGGGTTTGTTCAACTTCCCAATATGAAGAAGGGATTGGGTGGTTTATATCTATATCTAATGATCTACTAGAGAGGAATGAGTTGTGTGATTTTGTATTGGAGAGGATGGTGACTTGGGAAAGTAAAAAAAATGAGCTTTCAAAAAGATTAATTTTTTAAAGAAAACCCTTATGTTCCTTATCAACCTTCATATGCTCCATATACTCAAGAAGAGCCTCCAAAGATCCAATTAAATCTCCAAGAGAACCTACTAATGTCAAAGTCCCAACTTGGAACCAAGTAATGAAGTCTTGGGAGAAGCAAGAGGGAGAGAGCCAAGATCAAGGTATTGAAGTCAAATAAAACTTTGAGCCTATTCAAACATTATTTCCCTCTCCTCAAAAACCCAAATATTTTCCATCTTGGAGGTCTATCCAATAAGGCATTCAATATAAGAGGGAGATTCTATTTCAAAAGGTTGAAAATCAAGGTATAGTTGTTGAAGAACCTCAAGAAGGCTATGAAAAAGATGAAGTGCTTGTTGAGAAGGATGAGGCACTTATATCCCAACTGAAATTTATTTCTCTTCAATAATTCCTACAAGAATATTTAATTACTAATCTAATTCATGAGACATCCATCATACCTCATACTCCCTTTCAAACTCATGAACATATTCATCACCCTCCCACCATCTCCCTTTTTGAGGAAGGACCTGTCTTATGGGAAGCAAGTCAAGAAAAAAGGGTTGTATTTGTAGCTAATTAATATTCTTCAAGTGAATTTGATGAGGAGATCCTCATTGGTAATCCATTTGGGGAAGAGAAATGAATATCATTTTTTAAAGATAAGGTTATAGAAGATGGTCTTGGTGGTATGTTTCAAGAAGAAGATATAATTTCATCCAATCTAGTTGAGGTTGTAGTTGGCCTTGAGGTTGAAGGATCTCTAAGAAAAAAATATAAGGTTATCAATGATGTTGACATAGTTCACAATGAGCAAGAAAATAAACTTGAAGAAGCTACCTTGAAATCATATCATGACTTTATAGAATGATTTGAAACTCTTGATAGCCCTATATCTCTTGAGGAGAAATATGAACATGCTTTTTTAGTTGGTCTTGCTCTCATTGATTAAAAATAAGAGCCAAATATGATTGGTAGCATTATATTGAGATCCTTCAATAGATTAAAGGCCTTTACAAAGGCACATCACCTTTTAAAGATCATGAACATGAAGAGGTTGGTCAAGACACACTCATTAAGGATAATGATGCATCTTGGAGTGAGTATGTTGTTGCATGGTGGAGTTTAAACTTATTTTTATTCCCAATTATTGATAGGGGGTGTGAGGGGGAAACTCCCCCCCACTATGGTCATTGTGGGGGTCTAAGGTTGAAAAATGCATTATAAAATATTGTAATTTCATAGTTAATATGAACCATTCCCTATTAGTTTTTAAATATAATGGTAAAAATTATGTTAGTGCATTTTTTCCCTAATATTTAACCCTCATTTGATATGATGGCATTATAATCAAGGTGACATACATTGTGTGAATGAAGAGGATAGTACAATGTATGTATTGTAGGTTTTTCCCTTTATTTGTTGGATTGAATAATAAGGACTGGTTATTTATTTGTGGATGTATCCCATATTAGGTGAACCACATTAAATCTATCTTTATTGTGTTATGTTTTTTGTATTTTAATTCTATCTTTATTTCATTAATATTGCTCTAAGTTCTATATTCCTAACAAATGGTATTAGAGCTGAAGGTTTATTTGGTAGATAAAATCATAAGAAATAGGGTTCCTAGTTCGAGTGAGAGAAATGGTATAAGAAGGCAATTTTAAGGTCAATAGGTTCAACAACCAGAACTACTAGCTATGGAAGATACAAATGGAGGACTGTCTATTTCAAAAGGATATTTTTGTACCATTGAGTAGAATAACAAAAAAACTAGTGATTATGAAGGATGAAGATTGAGAGGTTCTTGACAGAAAGGCACTAGGAACAATATAGTTATGCCTGGAAGTGTTGATGGCCTTTAATATTTCAAAATAAAAGACAATAATGGATGTGATAAAGGCATTGGATAGAGTGTATGAAAAACCCTCAACCTCCAATAAGGTATTTCTTATGAAACATTTATTTAATCTAGAAATGTCAAAAGATGAGTCTATCAGTGATCATTTAAATGAATTTAACATGGTCATAATCAGTTAAGATCTTTAAGAGTAAATTTTGATGATGAGGTTAGGGTTCTTTTGATTCTACGCTCATTTACAAAAATCTAGAATGGCTTAGTCATGGTTGTGAGTAATTTTATCTCTAGTTCAAACACTTTAAAGTTTGATGATGTTATTGGTGTTATTTTTAGCAAGGAAATATGACAAAAAATCATAAGTGAGACATTAGGTAATGCTTTGACTACAGATAACAGTGAAAGACAAAAGGATAAAGGAAAGGGCCCAAGGAATTGTCGGAAGTCTAAGAATGGTAGAGGAACATTGGTGTGCTAGATTTGTGGGAAGAAAAGACTCATAAAGAAATATTGTTGATTTCAAAAAGGAAAACAAAGAGATGGACAACAAGATAAAAAATAAGGAGAAAATGTAACAGGGTATGTGTTACAAAATGATTTAATCCTTTCTTTAGATAATATTAATGATTCTTGGGTGTTAGATTCAAGGTATTCATTTCATGATACACCCCATAAGAATATTTCTAAGACTATGTTCAAGGTGATTTTGGATAGGTTTATTTGGGTGATGATGGACCTTGTAAAATTGTAGAAGAGGGTGAGATACAAGTAAAATTATATAATGGAAAAAAAATGGTTGCTGAAAGAGGTTAGGTATGTTCCTAAATTGAGAAAAAATCTAATTTCAGCAGGGTAGTTGGGAAGTGAGGGCTGCATAGTTACATTTACAAAAAATTCATGGAAGGTCACTAAAGGATCATTGGTAATAGAAAAATGAGAGAAGGTAGGTAAATTATATTTAGATAAAGGTAATGTTGAATATTTTATTGATTTAGCTTCTACAAAAGTGGATACAAAATTATGGCACCACAAACTTGGTCACATGAGTGAAAAGGGGATGCAAGTTCTCCACTCAAAGAATTTGTTGCCAGATTTAAAGAAGGTGGATTTGAATTTTTTTGAGTGCTATGTTTATAAAAAATAGAAGAGAGTTAGATTTATTAGAGCAGGGAGGATAAAGAATGATAAAAATTTAAAGCTTGTACATACACATGTATGAGGATCGACTCAGGGATCATCCCTTGGTAACTCTTATTATTATGTTATTTTTATTGATGTTGTAACTAAAAAAACTTGGGTTTATTACATACCCAAAAAATATGATTTTTTTTAATTCTTTTAATAACTAGAAAGCTTTGGTTGAGAATGAGATAGGAAATAATTATAAGTGTGTTAGATTAGACAATAGAGGTGAATACTATAGTAAGGAGTTTGATAATTATTGTTCATCCCATGTGATTTGTATAGAGTAGATGGTTTCAAGAACACCACAAAAAAATGTTGTGTCAAAATGGATGAATAGGACAATCATGGAGTGTAAAAGGAGCATGACATTACATGTAGAGTTGCCCTTACAGTTTTGGACAAATGTTATAGATACTATTATTTACTTAATAAATAGATGGCCTTCAAGTCCTTTGGATGGTGGCATTCCAAATGAAGCATGGATAGATAAAAAGGTAGATTATTTATTTTTGAAGACTTTTAGTTGTGAAGCATTTGTCCATATTGATAAATAAAATAGAACCAAGCTTGAAACAAAATCCAAGAAATGTACTTTTATTGGATATGGAGTTAATGATTTTGGTTACCATTTATGGGATTTTAAAAAACACAAAATCATTAGGAGTAGAGATGTGATATTTAATGAGAGGGCCATTTATAGAGATCATTTGTAGAGAAAGAAACATGAAAAGCCAAATATTGAATATGTAGTACTTGATGTAATCACTGGAAATGAAATTCTGAAAGTGCCAAAAAATCTTGAATGTGCAATAAATACAAGCACCTCAAACTCCTAGAAGTGTAGTTGGAAGATCTACTAGAGTAAGTAGACTCCCTAAATGATATTATCCTTCAATTTATTATTTATTATTGACTATTGGTGGTGAGCCAAAAAGCTATGAAGAAGCAATGCTAGTAGAAACCAGAAAGAAGTGGGAGCAAGGCATGAAAGAGGAGATGGAATCCTTAGTACATAACTAAACTTGAGATGTGGTTTAGTTACTTGAAGGTAAAAGAGCATTGTAGAATAAATGGGTTTATAGGTTGAAGGAAGAAGATGGAGGTAAAAAGAGGTACAAGGCCAGACTTGTTGTAAATGGGATTTCACAAAATAAAGGTATAGATTTTGATGAAATATTTTTTCCAGTAGTTAAAATGTATTTTATAAGAACTATTTTAATTTTGGTAGTAGTAGAATATTTGCACCTTGAATAGTTAGATGTGAAGATGAATTTCCTTAATGGTGACTTGGATGAGGAAATATATATGGAGCAGCCAAAGGGATATGAATTCAAAGGTAATAATAAAATGGTAAGCAAGTTGAAGAAGAGTTTGTATGGCCTAAAGCAAATTCCAAGATAATGTTACTTGAAATTTGACATGTTTATGATAGAAAAAGGTTATAGTATATGTCATTCTAACCACTGTGTTTACTTTAAGAGATTAGATAATGGTAGTTATATTATCTTATTATTGTATGTAGATGACATACTTGGTGTAGCATCTAAGATGCATGATATAAATGAGCTCAAAATAAAACTAGCAGATTCATTTACAATGAAGGATTTGGATGCTACAAAACAAATCCTTGGTATGAGAATAATAAGAGAGAAAAAATAGAAAATTGGCATTGTCTTAAGAATAATACATCAATAAGGTGTTAGCTAGGTTCAATATGCAAGGTACAAAACCAATTAGTACACCTTTGGGAGGGAACTTCAAATTAATCAAGGAATAATGTCCTAAAATGCAGGAAGAAATATATTACATGTCCAAAGTGTCATATGCTTCAAAAATTGGAACTTTAATGTATGTTATGGTGTGCATTAGACTATACATTGTTCATGCAATGGGATTTATTAATAGGTTTATGAATAATCTAATATATACAACTCAGGTATCACTTCATTCATTCATTTTTAGAGGATGGTCAACTGAAGTTGGAAAAGATCCATACGAGTCAAAATCCTATAGATATAATAACAAAGGTAGTCACAAAAGATAATCTAAAGAGATGTTCAACTTAAATAGTTATTCAAGGATAACAAGAAAGTTGAGAAACATGCTAGGGTCAAAGTTCAAAGAAAATTCCTAGTAAGAATTGTAGCGATGAAGTTCCAGCAATCAGTCTCCAAGTGGAAGATTATTGGATGGTGGAACCTGATCTTATTTTAATGCCTAGTTCCCAACAAGGGGGTGTGGGGGGCATTGCCTCTAACTATGATCATCATGGGGGTCTATTGGACAGTGCCTTTGAAGCAAAATTTTGTGAAAATTCATTATAAAATATTGTAATTTCATAGTTAATATGGCTATTAGGTTTTAGATCTAATAGTAGAAATTATGTCAGTGCATTTTTTCCCTAATATGTAACCCTCCTTTGATATGAGGGCATTGTAATCAAAGAGAATACAATGAGTGAGTGAAGAGAATATTGTAGTGGATGTATTACAATTTTTTCCTTCATTTGTTGGACTGAATAATAAGGACTGGCTATTTTTGTGTGGATGTAACTCATATTAGGTGAACCATGTTAAATATGTCTCTCTATTGTGTTGTGTTTTATGGATTTTAATTCTATCTTTATTTCATTAATATTGATCTAGGTTCTATATTATTAACATATGAAAATCTCTTATAAGAGCTTGATAAGCTTGTAACAGATTACAAGAAATATGAGGTCATTCAAGATGGTATAGAGGCCCAAGAATCATGTTTCTAGGGAGTATCATTGTATTAAATTGTATCTAATAGGCATCATGAGAAGTATCTTGAGCCACATGATGAGTTCATCTTCATAGGATATTGCTTTGTATATGATACTTCACTTAAGATCATGTCAAGAGGATTAGAAATTAAGAAGAAGATGAAGACAACAAGAAAAAGGTCCAAGAGGTAGCTTGTCTCATGCCATTTGACACCTAATGGAGTAAGAGATAGCACAAGATTCGCCTTTGATCCAAGAGGAAGGAGTTGTTTTTAAGTTATTTATATATAGTTAGTTACTTTCTTATTTGTTGTGTTCCCTAAGTGCTTAGCTAGCATATGTGTGTGTCTTATTTCTTTGCTTTGTTTGTGTTGTCCTTATTTTTTTATTAGATTTCAGATCAATTTTTTTAATCATGATCAAGGTATGGTCATTTCTGAATCCAAATGGAAATGAATCCATTTCCTAATGGATAGACAAGGCTACTAGTCTATTTAGCATAGTAGACATGTTACCCCCATGAATTGCCAATTTGTTGACCAATTTTGACCCCCATGGTTAGAATGTCAACCCCTATAGGTGAAAAATTTATTGTCATGTATTTATAACCTATTTCAAATATTTTTCATGCCTTATGTGGTCTTATAAAGGTCTTTATAAAGACTTGTTAGCATAGTTTAAGGTAAATTTACAAAGATTAAGGTAATGTTCTTTCTTGGTCTTGTAATGGTCTAGTCATGTCATGGTGAGAAAGAAATGAGTCCAAGAGGTGTCATAGGTTTTTTAATTTTATCTAAAATTCATATTTAACCTTCATCACTTTTCATAAACATTTCACATGTGTTTGTAAAGTTTAAGGTTTATTTGAAAACATTAAGGTAAAGTTTTATGAAGAAAAAGGGTGTTTTTTACTAAATGTATGACAAAGATTAAAAATTTAATAATACATATAATAAAATTTTACAAGGTTATTGAGGGATTTATATAACTTCCATAAATGTCAAGGAATTTAGAATAGGTCAGTTACTTCAAAAATCACTCTAAAGGGGAAATTTATTGCACTTGTACGAACTTCAATAACTCAATTTTATGTGTAAATAGTTTAGGAGTGTAATTATAGATTATAAACATCAAAATAATTCATGGAAGGAATTTTTAGGTCTCAAATTTGTAAATTGATCTCTTTCTCCTTTATCACTGCCTTCACAAGCTTAGAAAGGCAAAATTCAAATGCATTGTATGACCAGGAGAGAGAAAGTTGGAGGCTGAAATTTTGGATAATGTTAGGGGTCATATTGAGATTATATTTAGTCAAATTATTTTTTATATTCAACCCCTCTCCTTTATTAACAATTGTTAAGAGTGATAGGAGGTCACTATGTCATTTTCATTCAAGTAGGGTTCAATTTTGCTCATGTTTATTCATTCTAGAATTTGATGGAGGAGAATTTATTTTGTATAATGTTTTAAAAGGTGAAATGAGTCATTATTATGTTGATTTAACCAATTAATTTAACCTTGTTTTGTGTATTCAATAAGGATAAAGGTGTCACAAGTGTGTAAAATATATCATCCTTACTGCAAGTGTTTTGGCTGGTTTGAAATGTTGTCACTTTCATAAGTCCCTAATTGCCTCAGTATTCATGGAAAAATTATCACTCTTCCATGATTAATTTTCCCTATCCTTTAGAATTATTTTCTTGTAGATTATCCTTCAAGAGATATCATATTTTTCACTCTTAGAAGCATGTTATAGTCTATAAACGGTCTTCTACAGGTTTGAATGCCATGTTTGGACAAATTGGTTATGAAAATAAATGATAAATAATGAGATAGCATTGTTGAATGTCTTTTAATATCAATATAATGAGAGTGAGACCGAGATACACTATCTAATAAGTACTTAGACAAGTTTCATCCACCCACAAGTCTGCAGACTTCTTAGTGAATATTCATGGGTTTAGGTTCATGTTGAAGATGTTTTAACAAAAGAGAGATGTGGTCTAAGATTAAAAACACCCATTTTACCTTAAATTATATCACTACAATCATTATAAGGCATGATCAAACCATAAACTCTAATTTCCATGCAAAAACCTTCTACATGAGTTGAGGGTATACACATGCCTATATGTACAAAATGGGAATTTTTGAGGTTGTATGGTGCTAAGTAGGATATCTAAAAGTTTTTAAAGTAGATGAAAATAATTGAAAATATTTCATCTAATTTTTAAGTATTATGACTCAATATTATGTCTTCAATAGTAACCTAAGCAAAAGGTAGACCTACACATCTAAACCTATAGGTACTCATTTTGGATAAAAGCCAAGAGTCATATGGAGAATATTGGTATGGAAAGATGACTCAAAATAGGTATAGGAAAATTCACAATATAAACTTAATGTTTGAAAGGTAATGAGGGTTATTATGATTAGGTCTACAGGCTCAAATACTCATACACCAACTTTTTTATGAAGATAAGAAGGCAAAAAGTCTGAAGATGCCAGAAAAGGCTAATGGACTTTGTAAAATAGTGGGAATGAAATTATAATGATATTTTAATTATTTCAAGGTGAAAATTACTATAATTTAATAAGGTCAATTTTCAAATTATAATACCCAAAAGGCTCTTAGCCATCATCTACAGTCATATTATGAAAGGAGAGTATATGTTTTGTGAAGGTGTAAGGTTTTGGGTAAAAAGAGAGGTTCTAAGTTGTCAAATAGTGGTAGTGATATTTTAATGATAAATTATTTATATTATTACCTTGGACTTAAAATACAACCAAACCTATAAAATTTTAGTCATACCCTAAATCACCACCTACAGGTTTGTTAGGAAGAGCAGGTTGGTTTCAAGCCTGAGGAGAAGGCAGGGTACACATAAAGAGTATTGGATTTTATCTCAGGTAGATATAAATGTGTTTGAGGTCAATTGAAATCAAATTAAACATGAATATAATCATAAAAAATTGACTATCAATAGAATTATCTAAACTTTGCATACACAGTCAATACAAGAACACAAGCCTATATGTGTTAGATTGTATAAATAATGATTTGTGAAGGTGAATTGAGACCCATGAAGGATATGATAGGAGGTTTATAAATTTAATAAACATTCCATGAATTTTCTAACCCTTTGATAGTGGATAAACTTGTAAACATGTACCTCTTAGATCAAAAAGTTGGGGCAGTCAATAAACACTCATAGTAAACAAATACATTGCACAATATTTTGAAATCCATTATTCATCTACCCAATAAACACTCATAGTAAGCAAATACATTGCATAATATTTTGAAATAAATTTCTCGCTACAAGTTGATGTATGTAATTTATTTCAAATTGGAGATGATATGGTAGTCTTTATACTCCATTTTTATGGTAATAGTTTTTTAATTGAAGATGTATATACCATGAACAAATGTTAGGAGTGCAGGGTAATCGTAAATACACACTCAACCACCTTAAAGAGTCTAAATTTTTTCTTAGATCCTTAAAAAAAAATGTGAATGGTGTAAAAAGGAGTTATTAGGATTTATAGGGATATATCCACTCCCATATTATGGTATTGGTTGAGAGAAAGAGGATCTATTCTTTATGAACAACCCTTAACAATAAAACATGCCTAAAACCCTCATTAAACCCTCTTAATGACCTGATGAGAGATATATGCATTATTATTAATTATAAATCTCATGAACGGACATATAAACTTTTGAATATCCCTGGTAGGTCCTATAAACACCATTTAAAGGTACTAGTTGGCATGCAAAAGTACATAGGTGTATGAAATGGTTATAAATGCATAACTGTAAGTGTTTTTATGAAGGTATAGAGTAAGGAGTGGCTTAAAAATAAATATAGTTTGTCTAAAAATACTTTAAATCGGTTATAATATCATCCAAATAAATTTTTAGGTCATTAAAAGTGACTTATAAACTCTATAGGTTGCCAAGTTCGTCAAAAAGGAAGAAATACATTGTTTTGCTAGTCAAATGACCTATATACAGTCCTATAAAGAACTTAAAGAGAAATATCCTCAATGGATTGAGATTTTATAGTATATTTTAGATATAAAAAAACTCATTCTCAGATTTAGAGTCTAAAAATTTCTTTCCAAAAGCTCTAACTTCCACTCAAGCCTATACAAGCACCTAGGCTAGCATTTTTTATTGTTTCATGGTTCACCCATCTGTACAGGGTCTCAAGATCTAAAAATGGACATGGATCATGATATTTTGATGTATAAATTAAATCACACACTTTTAATAAGTTTCACATGTTTGGGAGTGATTTTGGGCCAATATTCATTTTCTTGGCAAGGGGGCCTAATTGAGGAGAGAGAATGATAGAAAAAGGATAGTTCCACTCAAATTCAAGACATTAAACTTAGCATGGACATGTAAGGGTATAATTTTTCCTAAAATGTGTAATTATTTTTCCAAAATCCTTTATACATTATTCTACACAAGGAAGTTTGCATGTTTTCAAAGCTACAAGGAATGAGGCCAAATAAGAGCTTTTGATGTAAAATGGAGTCTTAGAGAGTGTTTGATGACTCCAAATCAGTTATTATAGGTAAATTGTGATATTAATAGGATATCCATAAATATTAAACATATTTATGAATACAAACTCAATTTTTGACACTTGTAAGCAAGATTGGCTTAGTGAGACAAAGAGGTTTCAAGACACCTAAGGAGTTACTTAATGATTGCCACTGAGATGTCAATTTGAGGAGATAATAAGAAGATTAAATGTGTTAATATAATATAAATAGATAATTTAAACATTAATTAACCATCAAGTAATCCAATTGTCATCCCACAAGCTAAGACAAAGGGCTATTTTGAAGAACAAGGCAAGGTGTCAAATAACGTTGTAAACTTTCACACCACTTGTAAGAGAAGATAATATTTAGGAGAGATAAAAATTTATTTTAGGGTATTTTAATACATTTTAATAACCCCTATATTTATTTTAACTCTCTTTTACTCTTGTCACCTCTCTCTCCTATACCCTTCTCTCACTTTCTCTATATATTCATCCTGGACAGGCTTTGTTTGGATCCACCACCTAGGTATGGTGAATCCCTATCTATTTTCAAGCCTTTAATCAATGATAAAATTATATTTTACCTCTTCTTTTGAATTTTTCCAATGTGTGTGTGTTTGTTTATTTTATATTTTCAAGTGACTAGCTTTGTTTCCTTGACATGTTTATCCTTTTTTTGCATTCATATTCAGTTTGAAACTTTAGTGAATGGTATTTTAATTAATTTAATTTTATGAACTCTTGATTATTCATCCAATCCTAATAATATTTCATAACCTTCATGAGAAATTTTGATGTAGAGACACAAATTTGGAGTAGTGTCTGGTGCAGGTTAGTTTCATGTTTGGAGTGTATTTACAAGTAGTTGGTAGTTGTCAAGTAATTATAGTGAATCACCTCCATTAGGATAGGTTTTCTCTCTCTTTTCCTAGTAATTTATTAGATTATTTAATGATCCTATGTGGTATATCAATGGATCTAACCCTTTGACCTAGAGATTCAATCCAAGTTTAGGCCACCCATGGCCTAAGATTGTTTTCATGTTATTCCAAATTTGGAAGGCTTAAAATACCTTCCAAAGGGTGAAAATTTGGTATATAATAGGTAAAATATGTACCCAACCTACCCATCACCAAGGTATTTTATAGAGAAAAGAAGAAGTCTAGGTATGTACGAATAGGGATATTGGGTTTACAACCATTAGTACAAAGGACTCCAATCACATTAGTGGTTAGAGCTCAACAAAGAGAAAGAGGATGATAGTTTGGTCAATATATTATAAAAATAATATGGGGTTTTATTCAAGTTTAATTACTTACAATAGTAGGATAAGGCATGGTACCAATTATAATTCACTGGCCCAAGTTATCTAGGGAGTGCTAGGAAGTAGCCAGTAGTAGTAGCAACAACCACATGGTGATCCACAGTAGAATAAACAATTTTATGAGGTAGCTATAGGATGAGGGGACTAAGGAGTATAAGAGGTTGGATAAACCTTTGTTGGATATAATCTTATGGTTAGGGAGGAGGACTTTGATATGAGTTCTTATGAGGACTCTGATCATAATGGGTAGGAGGAAAACGTAGGTAAGCTAGTGATTTGTTTTGTTTTTAGCTATCTTACTACAATTTAGCATTAGTTTCAAATTTATTTACTAAACTTGAGTTAATATGTATATATTGTGTGTGTGTTTATATATTCAACAATACATTTGAGGCACATGAATAAAGATACTTTGGTGGATATTTTTTGTGTGGATCTTTAGCTCACTAGAGAGTAACTTTTGACTGATGTGTGTCCTACAAGTGTGGTCAATAATACTAACATGTTTACTATAATGTATCATGCATGATAATATTATATATAGAGTGAATAACATCAATTTATAGGTGAGGGAGACAACCTTAGAGTCTCAATTTAATACTCTTGATGGATTTATTAATGTGGGATGTGGAATAGCTTCATCGAGTATACAGATCATATGAGGGATAAACTCCTATATATGCACAAGCCATATATTCCATAGGAACATGATCCAAATCCCATACCACTCTACATCAAGTGCTTCTCAGAGCATTATGATTAAGAGTCCTAGACATTCAACCTCTGGAGGAGTACACCATTAAGGTTGATTATTCTATCTTTTTTTTGGAACTTTTAGACACATTTTCCCTCTAAAGAGGAGTTTTTACTAATAATATGTCTACAAAAATCTGTGTGTGTGTGTGTGTGTGTGTGTGTGTGTGTGTGTGTGTGTGTGTGTGTGTGTGTGTGTGTGTGTGTGTTTATTTATCCATTAATTTACTACCATTTATCCATGATCATCTTTCTTATTTAAAATAGGCAAAATGTATGCATCTAATTCCACTCACTAAATCAAATTATTTAATTATGCCTAATATAATTTAATATCTTATTCATCTAAATTTAATTGATACTTAATCCCTATGTCCCATACTAACATCACCTCTTCATACCCGTAAATTAATTAATTAATCCTAACTACATGAAACACCCCACTCTCCACATATTTATATTTCCTAATATTCTAATTTATAATTCACTTCACTTTACACATATTCATATTCCCTATTGTTCTAATTTTTAATTCACCCACTTTCTAATCACATGCCCCCTAAAATAAAGTCTAGATATTTCCAATCTCTAGAACTTTCTCCTTTCTCAAATTTGAAATTTGGGAGGGAAAGTTCCCCTCTATTTCCTTTCAATACCTATATAAATATAAGGGGCATCCCAAGAATTTATACAAGGAATGAAAGCAAGCCTATGTTGCCTCTATCACTCTCCTTTATTAATCTAGTCTTGAACATGTTATACTTGGCAATCTTACAACCTATTTCAGGTTTTTAATTTGTCAATTCAATCTTCCAACAAAATTATAGAGTCTTGGAAAGAAGATCAAAATAGAGCAAGATGATGGTAAGGTTTTTTTAATTAGTTCCCCTCTCTAATTATTTCCATTTGATGATATTTAGAATTTGGATTTGATACATGGTCCTTTCATACTTTTATTCCATTCTATCCAAATTCTAGGCGATACTCTGTGTGTGTGTGTGTGTGTGTGTGTGTGTGTGTGTGTGTGTGTGTGTGTGTGTGTGTGTGTGTGTGTGTGTGTGTGTGTGTGTGTGTGTGTGTGTGTGTGTGTGTGTGTGTGTGTGTGTGTGTGTGCGTGTGTGTGTGTGTGTTCACGCACGCACGTGTGTGTGTTTGTACATATATATACACATACATACATACACATATACCCACATACGTAC
Organism: Torreya grandis; assembly: GCA_037957365.1. Taxonomy (NCBI): domain Eukaryota; kingdom Viridiplantae; phylum Streptophyta; class Pinopsida; order Cupressales; family Taxaceae; genus Torreya; species Torreya grandis. Next base: position 6,461,728 of record JARHVA010000208.1, on the reverse strand, counting down.
ATACATACATATATAAACATCTGCATGTACATCTACCTATACATATACATATACATACATACATATGTATGTGTATGTACATAGACATACATAGATACAGATGTATGTATGTATGTATGTATTTATGTATGTATATGTATATGTATAGGTAGATGTATATGTAGATGTTTATGTATGTATGTATGTACGTATGCGTGTATATGTGTATGTGTGTGTATGTATGTATCAAGTCATAGTATAAACACCTTTGTAGAGGGAAAATCTATCTCAAAAATGTTTTTTATATATCACCCATTTTGGATTAATCATTGTATAGCATCTTACTTTATTTCTTGTAATGTTATGTATGCTTTTTAATTTATGCACCTTAGATGGCAACAAATGTGATGAAATACTATGTATCTCTAGTTTTTGATAAAAATTTATGCATGTGATTATATTTTCTATTGTGATAACAAAATGTTTAAAACATTTAATATGCTAAATGGTTTACAATTACAAATGTTTTAATACATTTTCTCCAAGTAATGATCAATCTAGTTTATTCACATGACAAAATGATGCTCATCTGTAGTAGGGAATGAAAGAAGGATGTGATATGAAAAATAATTAAGATGAAAAACTACACATCAACATTTCACAAGAAATATAAGTTTGATCTAATCCTTACGATAAATGCAAATAATTAAAATTCTCACCAAGCTTATAAAATATTAACTTTGTTAGCTTCAACTAGATGTATCAAGAGATGGCCAGTCATGATGGAATTGGTTGAAGGGATGAGGTTCTCCTTGTAATAAAAACATTTTAGAAATATTTTTATGGATTTCATTTCTTCTTGGAAACTTATTAGATTTTTTTTTCCTCTTGAATTTTATTGTTCTGACCCCTACACTTAATCTTACGTAACTAGGAGGATACATGGGCTCATCACCAAATACTAAATTTACATGAGTAAGAACATCTCCCCCCAATGCTAATATCATGTAACTAATAATGTGTAACTGCTCAACACCAAGGATTAATGAAGGGTAAGGGATATTGAATTTAATTTTTACTTACATAAGCATAAGTTTTTTTGGTGTCTCTCATTTTTTTAATCAAGCTCTTATCCCCAAATCTTGGGCCAATACAACCCATAAGATGTAAATGATCATCATAGAGTACCAAGATAGGTGGGTAAGTTTACCTAGTTTGAGCATGAAATTTTGTTATCTTAAAGGGAAATGTAAAATCAAGACTTTGTTATTGATGAGATTCTAATTTAAGCTTTAGGCTAGAGATTCTAAGTGTACAAGAAAGTGTGGGAATGAGGTCCATAATTTCCATAAGAATCTAGACAAGACTCCTATTTTATGTTTAAGTAGAGATTTTTTCTGAAGGGAAATAGGAAAATATGAAAAATGATTAAGACAATATGTTGCATTTAAAATAATTTATCATGTTAAATTGTAGCTAAACATTTTTCTAACAAAATAATCAAAATTAAAAAAAAAATAAAAAATTGATAATGATATTTTTATTAATGCAAAGAGGAAAACATGAAATGCAAGATCTATATGAAGTAACAATTAAGGTGTATAGGTTTCACATAATCATCAAACTCCTTTCCCTCTAAGGTAAATAATTACAAAGCTCCATTGTTAAAGTCTTTTGCTCCCAAATATGGGCCTTATCAATTAGGTCTGAATTTTTGACCTTGTCCTTTATTCTTATCAATTCTATTGTTGAGTCTCATAACTAAGTCTCCTAATTGAATAGGGCACTCATGAACATTATTTTTATATGGTTGACACATATGGTTTAGGTAAGAAATTTGTTTTTATGTGAATAAAATATAATTCTCACCTAAAGTTTTGAGCTTGATTAGGTGTGTATTATATATTCCTCATGATTGATTAAACCTTGAAGAGAAACATGAAGGATAGGAAATTCAACCTTGAGGATAAAACTTTATTTAACTTTGAAAACAAGGGAATGAAGGGTGTGTGAATGATATTCCTATAAGACCATAATGCATGGTAGAGTTAAAAGAGCCAATATCTTTTATTATTTTTGACAGTCTTCACTAGGATTGAATTTAACATATTATTTATGGCCTTAGCTTAATTATTGGCTTCAGGGTACAATGAATACGGTGTATGATTAGATATATGAAATTTATTACATAAATCATGCACCTAGAGGTTATAAAAAATGAATATTTTATGTGTGATGATGACTTGTGGAACCTCAAATATACAAATGATCCGATTTAAGATGAATTTGGCAATTACCAATCCAATGAGAATAGTTAGTGGCATTGATTCTACCTTTTAGTGAAATAATAAGTGATTGTGATAATGAAATGGTGTCCAATGGAATATTACTGAATATATCTATCCCCCAAGAGGAGAATGGACATGACATAACAATGGGATTAAGTGCCCAAGTAGGAATGTGAATCTCATGGGAGAAATGTTTACACTTCTCTCACTTTCTCATATATTCTACAATATCATGTTTAATAGCAGGTCATAAATATCCCATCATGTGTAATTTTCAATTAGTTTAATGGCCATTGGAGTATCAAAAAAAATGATAGGGAAAAATGAAGTTCTCAGACTCCTATTGATAGATGCATCTAATAATCATGCCATCAAAACCATTTTAGTACAAAACCTCTTCCAAAATCACATACTTAGATGTAATGATCTGAAGACATCAAATTTATTGTGAGTTGGTGTATTTAGGATAGTTATGATCAACTAAGTAGTTTAAAATGTCAGCATACTAAAGGGAAGAAACAATTGTGTATATTTATATGTATTAAATGAGTTCATCAAGGAAATTAGTAATAACGAGATCACTAATTTACTTTAGGGATTCTGCCAACCAATTAAAATTTATTTGTCCTTAGATAGACTTTTTGGGTGATGCATTTTATCTCAAACTTACTCAAATGAATAAAAATATGACAATCATTTTGATATATGTTTATTTTACATAAAAATGTATGTAGAACTTGGGATCTCACAATAACCATCATCTCTTTATTGAGCATATAATGTCTCAATCGCTTAATCACAAATACTATAATTAAGCATGATTTTTATGCTTATGTATATCATGTCTCCTAATCAAAGAGAGTGGGACTAAATAAATAGATGGATCATTACTTACGATCATCATATATTGGAAAAAAAATGTAGGCTATGTATAACTTAGTTACTTTGATATAAATCATGAGGAGTCTATCAAAATTACATTCCATAATAGTTTAGGGAGCTGTAAGGAATAATTTTACTACCTCAAATTACTTTAAGGAATGGAAACATATATGTTGGGAGAGTAAAGTTATAAGGGATAGTATCATAATCCCTAGGTCAATAACACAATGCATTAGTGTCCAAAAGGCTACACTAATGTCCAAATGGTAGGGCTAGTGAACAAGGGCCATGGGTGCTTAGAGGATGGCTTAGTTCTAATTTTGGTATGTTTAGGAGTGGCTTGGACTTTCACAATAGATTAAAAGTATCAAAATAGGTCCTATTATAGGTATAAGGCTACACTAGGACAAGGTGGTCTCAAGCAACACTCATTTCATTAAAATGACATTTTAGATGACTACACCTAAAATATTTGTACCATTTCTTTGTATCATATTAATTTATGTTATTTTGTTTGTTATATGTTTTAAACCTAATTAACCATAAACTAAGATTCTCCATGTATTCATATTTATTTTATATGTAATGGGTGTGCTATAAATAACCCAAGTTTAAATGCCTCATATTATGCTATGTTATTTCTACATGAAAAGCCCAAACAATATACAGATGAATCAAGTTTCACCAGGGATGTAATAAATACTATACCAAAGATAACATATGTGGAAAATTTATATCCATTAGATTACATGGTCTAAATTCCATAATCTATGTGATATTAAGAAAAAATGCCTCAAAAATCATCATTAACTAGTAATGTGTCTAGTGGTGGGGTTGTGACTAGTTGGTTTGTAGTAACTTATCCTTCTACCAAATTTTGAGACATAAATTTTAGATAAAATCATATGACTAACATTAATAATTTGGGTTTATGTCATGATAATTGTGCATTTCACATAATGAGTTTGAGTGGATCGATATTTGTGATAACTTGAGTTTCATTGTTGAGCATATAGTGTCACAATTTATGTGCAAGAAAAATGAAGACAAGCATAAATTTTCCATAATAAATTATAATTTTCCTCATAATAAACAAATGTTTGACTGATGTAATAAACATACCTCTCTATTATTATCATCATATTATGTCAAAAAAATCCCCTAAGGCATGATTTGTAGCCAAGATGTATAATAATAAATGTCTACCTAGTGTTGGAGGCATGAGAATATGTGGATCAAGTAAATATTATTTAATTTTGTTTGATAAAAATTAGGATTAGTAGTTAATATAATTAAGATAAACTTTTGAGTGAATTAGAATTCATAAGATATATAATAATCACATATAAACTAATTTGTAGCTTACTATATTTATAAATGTGCTAAAAGGGGAAAATATTAAAAAATAAATGACTTGGCTAGAACTCAGGTCTGTAGGACTACAATAGTGATAGTAAAAATTAATGTAAGACTTAAGAGGTTGTTTTGAATCATTAATAGGGCTCCACATTATCTTGGGATAAGGATGAATTATTTGGACTTTATTCGCATGTGCTAATGTTTGTAGGACATGATTTCATCCTTTAGGGTTCTTAACATTTGTGTAAATTAAGTGAGATGTGATTTCACCTATAGGTACTATGTATCTATTTAGATGCATTCATTTCATTACAGGAGCTTTTATATTCCTTTTGATTAACTCTAACCATAACACAATGACAAGAGGTAAAAATATTTTAAGATGGGGGAATAGGCAATGAGTTTGGGTTTTGTTTGACCTAAAACAACTTATATGTTGAGTCTTTTCTACATACCAATACTCCAAAGAGGGATCAAACTCCATGTAGTTCTCTTATTCTATATTAGTGTGTGTAAAATATTGGTGAAATGATATATGTTGGTGCAATCCTAGTGTGATTATGTTCTTGAACAAATGACTTGTGACCTTGTTATTGTATTCAGACCTAACTTAGGGATTTTAGGCTTTGGGTACTCATAATTAGAAATAATAGGTAATTCCTTCTCAATGTACAACTAGATATTCTAGAGTTACAATGATAGAATCCTTTATTATAAATGGGGAGAAAATATGCTTATATAGTGGACCTTTTGGTATGTCATCAAATTGGACTTGAAAATTACGCATAATGACACATTGGGATGACTTTGAAATTGGTAAATTAGTTGTTAATTAGTGAGAGGACAAAACCAATAGTTTCAAACCTGAATTTGTCCTAAAGGAGTGGATTCTTCTAAGGAATAGACATAATCAAATTGGAAGCATAAACCAATCATGTAATGAGTCTAGGCTATTTAGAATGTGGAATAGGATCATTTATTAACATGTTTTCCTTAATATAGAGTGTTATCTATAGACAATTAGAGGAATAATGGTTTGGAACCATAGAATTTAACATAGGTTAATCATGCATAAAGATTGGTCATAAGTACACTATTTTAGCATTAAATGCCAACTTTAGTGTATATACATTGTATCAAAACTCTATTTAAATTTTTTATCCCATTCAAACATGGTATATTTCTTGAGCAATCATGTGAAGGGTTGCATCTTATCAGCTAATTGGGCCACAAAACATCTTATTACCCATATTTTTCTTGGAAATGAACACAATTGTGAAAGATATTTTTATGGAGGTACATATAAAATAAATTTGAATTTTTTGGGATCTATCTCAATGTCTCGTTGAGATATCATGTAGTCTAATAATTTCCCTATATATACCCCCAAATACACATTTGTATGGGTTTAAGAACAAATTATTTTTTTGTAGCCATTAAAAAAATATGCAAATCTAAAGCATGATCTTGTCATTGTTTTGATTTTACAAGTAGGTTATCCACATAGTCAACCATATTTTAATGTATATAATATTGAAAATTGTCGATCATGGTTCAATGATTTATCTCCAGCATTTTTAATCCAAAGGGCATGACCACATAACAAAATGTTCCCCATGGTGTAATGAATGATTTGTTTTTTGATCTTCTAAATTAATTTTGACTTGGTTGTATCTTGAGAACCCATTCATGAATGATAACATCTCATAAATAGTTTTAGAATTAAAAACCATGTCAATATTTGGCAATGTAAAATTATCTTTAACAAAATATTTTTTCAAGTATCGATAATCTATACAACACCAAATCTACCCATTAGGTTTTGTAACTAGTACTATACTAGAAATCCACTTGGGATAATAAATGGATCGAGTAGATTACACACCTATTAATTTATTCATCACTCATTGTAAAAATAACACTTTTTTTGGATACATACTACAAATATTTTTTGTACTATATTTTCATATGGATAAAGTATAATATTACATAATGTGATTTTTGGATCAATTCTTGGCATATCAGATTAAACCCATGTAAATATATTTGGGTAATCATGTATAACTTATTGAATTTCCTTTCCTTCATATTTTTTTAATAGAGTTTCTAATAATATAGGTCTATGATTCTTATCTATTCCATAATGGTATTATAATTTATCTTCATTAATTGGGATGATCCATCTTCTATATATGGTGTTTTATGAATAATATCTAAACCATCTGCTTAGATATAGACATCATTGTCTTTCTCAAAAGTATGTCTGGGCAATAATTGTGTGAGGAAACCTATTCTTATTATAGAAGGAGTGGATATCCTCATACACCCCAACATATTCTAGAGAAACTCATGATTTTTAAATTCATCCTATGTCCAAATATCTAGGGAAACTATGATGTCAATCAACTTAAGGTATATCAAATATAGTGTAGATGTGTTATAAACTTATCATGTTGGTTTCAGGTTTGCTTTGAACAGATGTGTATAAATTTAGTCTTTGTAGACAAATCTTGGCATGGTAATTTTTCAGTTGATCTATGATGTCACACCCATTAGGTTGATTATCTTGTTTGGTATGTGGGGTTGGGAGGTGTGGCAGTTGATGATAGATATTAAGGGCCTATGGTTTTTAATATTAGATGGGTCACCTTACCCCTTTGTGTTTTAAAAACATGGACCATAAGATCCAATATAATCCAACAATGAATATTATAAGCATGATGGTAATTGTTAGCATTCTAAAAATTAGGGGGAGAAATAAGATGAGTCATGTATTCCTTTTGTCATTTAGTGGTAACAATAGGTATCTAGGATCAGATATTAAAACAATAAGATTAGAGGAAGATTTGGGATTGTTCAGCTTTAGCCTTATTAGTAAATTAAGATTTGATCTTTGTTACCCATTTGATTACTTAATTGATCTAAAGAAGATACACTATCCATGTAGAATAATATGAAAATAGTAATTTCATTAGTTATGCTAGCAAAAATATGTTCATTTAACATGGTCATGATTAATGTGAATTACTATGCAATAAATAAAAAATTGGGTCTAAAATAAAACCCTATAGTTAAAATTTGAAACCCTAGAAGGATGAAACCCTAAGGGAAAACTTAGGGTTTTATATTGTTTAATATGTGTAAAAGTTCACCAATATTTTTTACCCTGATTTCTATTAATTTAATTATGATATATCTTTAAAAAATAATTCGAATGAATAGATATGGAATTCAAGCATACATTTGCATGTAAATAACTTCAATTGATTCTTTTGATGTGATAAGGGAATATGTCAAATATGAAAATTATTAAAGAGATCATGATATTTAGATTTTATGGTTGACTATATGACGTGACTATATTCTATAAGTGAAAATCATGGATTAGCATGCTTCTTCTTTGTTTGGTTTTAAAATTGGCATGGTGTCTACACTGGGTTGATTTTATAATATTAGTTTAGTGTCATTGGTCGATATTGACCTATTGGTTAGTGCCAACCTATGATAACATAAAAAACATTTATTTTATGGTCACTTGATGCTATATTTAGTTTCTCTATGTTTTTTATCTGGAAACTTGATGACACACATACATCTATAAATCAAGCTCATTTTCCTTGAAAACCTAAATGTGCTTGTGAGGGATAGAAATATACAAAAAATAGATGAAATTTAATGGGTTAAGTTTAACCCAATTAAACCTACCTAATGATGATACACTACTACGTATCTAATAATATAAAGATGGAAATCAACATACACACAATTATTCTACTAAGTGTGTCTATAAAAATTTTCCCTTTTCTATGTGTATGCAGTTAATGATTGGATTTAGTAATTGAAAATTATTTATTTGAATTCTAATTTGATTGCTTAAAAATTTCCTTGTGACTTATTTTAGTGATAGGTGTGCTAATTAGGAAGAATAGTTCAGTATTGCTCAGTGTGTAATAGTGTATAGATGCATAATCAATAAATGTCAAGTCCTTTTTGAAAGAACCATTAGTTTATATATATGAATCCATTTGAATAAATCATCATGATAGAAACATGATAGGATTATGATCTGACCCTAAGGGTGGGTTCAAATTTATAAAATAACTATTATTGGGAGCGGATTGATTCAAACTAGCTCAAGTCATTATTGATTGGCAATAAAAAATATAACTTGTGGAAATAACCCACATAAGTATGGATTGAACTAACATACTAAATATGTCTATGCATGATATTTAATAGGTTTGAAATATGTAGCATGATTCATATAAGTACATAATATCAAATCAAAATTTTGACTCATAAGATAGCATGCAAGTGTGAGAGGATGGAAAAATAGGACCTTGTTTGAGTCCTCAAGTCATGCATAGTAAATTTATGTCAATATTGGCATTCTTAAACACCTGAGACCATATTTTTGTATCTAAAATAATGTCAACCACTCCACATTTAATATTTCATTGATTTATACATATGCAATATGTATAAATAGGGAAGTCAACCCACATGGATTTCTTTATGTTAGGTGTATGTATGCATTAATGCTTGTTTAATGCATGCAACATTTTATCATATTTAAAAACTTGAAAAATGACAAATTTGATAGAGATTTTAGGTGATTTATACTTGGATAAGACATGCACCTTGTGACTGATTATTAAATTGGAAATACCAAGTTAACCCCTTTTAATGTGTATAAGTGTATAGATGTTTCCTTTATGAATTATATATAGAGGCTGGATAGAGAATAGGCTTAGAAATACTTTACATTTATATGGGAATACTTGGGTACTTTCTCATGCCATTGACACTCAAAACTTACAAGCCCACCCATAAGAATGATTTGAATTTAAATTGTGATTATTTCTTCACATAGGAAAGAATGTTTAGGTTTTGATGATACAATAATTACAATACCATTTGAGTTTGATGGTTATTTTTTTTAGACATGAACATTGATTTGGTGAACTAGATATGTCTAAGTATGATAAATGATTGTTTTGGCATTCATTGTGGGAATTCCTATAGGTGACTGATAATAAATAAATATTTTTAGATCCATGGAAAGCATGTGCAGGTGAGATAATGGAAAATAATAGTAATATATGTATGCATAATTCATATACGATGAAGGTAGGTAAAAATTATCATTTCTAAGTGTCTAATAACTTTTTTTTTTATCTACAATATACAACTAATTTTTATCTAGAGGTCGTATATTTTGATCCAAGAAGGTTATAAGGGTTTTATATTTTTGTTGGAATTTTCGTTCTAACACCAACATGTTTATTAAAGAGATAAATTCATTATATGCAACCATTTATCCATAATTTATATTTTGTATATGATTTGTTGACTTATTTTAGTTGTTTGGACCTTTTGAATACCATAACTTTTGATTGGTAACTTGCATTTACATGTTGTAGTTAAGTGTGTCTATTTTTTACACTATTTTCAATAGTGATATCTATTTTTATTATTTTGTATTAATTTTTTAGTTTTTATCTTAAATTATTATTTTTAAACTATAAATAATACTACTTTATGCATTAAGTATATGTGCCTCTTCATTTTCAACCCATATCACTTTTAATTATTACATATGACTTTTGGGTAGGTTTTTTAGATATATATTGTACTCATAATGATTTATGAAGTGCCACAAAAGGGGTTAATTTTTTAGCCTTGTCTATCTTCATATGTGTGTTTGTTTTATCACACAGCCTTTTTGCATACTGATATTTGGGTCCTTCATGTGGCATATTGGTCACTCTCACTTGAGTATTTTTATGTTATTTTTTTCACATACCTTTTATTGACATTTTTTGAGATATTGATAGCTATGACTTATTCACTTCCTAGTCAAAATTATGTGGGGCTGGTCTTAACTACATATTTCATTTTGATGGTAATGCTTACTTGGATTTTAATTGAGTCTGTTATGCATTCTCTTATGTAAATGAAGGTTAGTCTTTGTACTATGACATGATATTTTTTGCATATGGGTTAGTCTTTGTATTAGAAGGTGGAATGCTTAGTGGAATGATATGACTACATCTCAACTTGAATGTATTTGTCACATAATCAAAAATAAATAAATAAATAAATAAAATGCATATCATAATGTAATGTGTTTATTTTTGTTTTACATTACAACTTGTACATGTAAATATAAAATTAATAACTAGTCAAACACTAAAAAACAAGCTTAATATAATATAGAGAAACAAAAATACATTTTTTTAAAACTAAACAACTTGTACCATTCATTTTCTTCCAACCAAGCCAATCATAAAAGATAATGAAAATAACAACTAACTTTTTTCTTTCATTTTTTATATTGTATAGTTATTTTACCTTTCCCATTTTATTTTTTTTTGCATAATATGAATTAAAAACTCTAATTTTAAAATAATAAATATAAAGTCTCTTATACATGCATTTATATATAAATGGTTTTTTTTTTCAATCTAAGATAGAATATAACATCTCCAAACATTATAGTCCTCACATATCTTTCAGTTTCACATATATTAATTTCTACTCTATCATTTAATTGCATTAGCTTGGCAGGATACTCTAAATCTTAACTTTTTATAATATATATAAAACTTTCCAATTAAAATAATAATAAATTTATTTATATTAATTTAATTATATAAAAAAACATAAAATATTCAAATATAAATCATATAACATGCTATATAGTCTTTATATTACATGCATAACCAAAACTATGTAACTTACATGATGGGGCCAAGTGTGTCACAATTTCAACACACTATAGGTAAAATTATTGAGAAAAAAAATAATCCCAATTCTTTGTTGTTCATTTTAAATAATACGTAAGATTTTTTTTAAAAATTCATAACTCGTATGTAATGTTTACATATGGAATTGAAATATTATTAAGAGAAAATATAATTTTTTTATAAGGGTAGATTGAGGATTTTGACAAGATCTAAATACATATTATTAAATTGAGAATATTTAACAATGAAACATAGGAAGAAACTAACTTTAAATACATCCACCTAGTACTAGACTAGCCTATAATAGGGGAAATCATCAACTAAACATTCACTTAACATAACCCAAACATAAGCTAAAATCATAAGATATATTAAATCAAGGCAATGTAAAGGACAATAAATTTTGGAGTCAATCAAGGCACTACAAAGGACAACTTATTTTAAGGAAATCATAGCCTACACACTATGTTGTCCATTGATCCTGTATCTTGTCATCAGGAATCATCAATTGAAGAAATAAAAAGAATACAACAATTGTCCAATCCAAGTAAGATTTTAACCTCAATCTACCTCAATAGATCTATCTTGATCCATGGAAACAAATACTAAAGATTGACCCTGATCTGGTCTCAACCTCCCATACTCCTATGGAGTAAATCTAAGAAAGATTAGTGATGCAAATCATAAAACCACTAGAAACAAGCTCTCTAAAAATTATAGTCCTGATATGTCTTGAGCTCCTCAATGAAAAACCATAACCACCTAATATTCAAACAATAAAATAGTTGTCAAATCTAAGCTTCACTAATATTCAAAGAATATCAACATCAACCAAACTTCTCCATGAGTCATACTAGTGGAAAACAATTACCACCAAAAGAAAAGCCCAAAAATAAGAGCCTCTATCTAGCTAAACTTTCAAGCTATATAGATCCATCATTGAAATCCATAATCTACAACTAGGGAGATAGAAACCATGAGTCCTATCCACTTTAATAGACCCAAATATAAATTCCCTTTCTTGGAAAACAACCCATGATGACTTGGCAAACCCTCCACTAAAAATAGTATTGTGCCCAAACATAGACTTTGTCCTTTAGCACTTTTGACCAAAATTTGACCCAAGTCAAAATTGTTCAACCCTTTTAGGATAAAAATTCATAGGCTTCTCAAAAAAATAATATATGGTCTTTTCATGGTCTTAAATTATCCTAAAGATTTTCATATGCTCATATTTGTCCTTGTCTAGCCTTATCCAAGTTTTGGTCTTATGTACACTTGTCTAATCCTAGGGGTCAATTACATGATCTTGATGTTGTCAAACATGGTCAAAGGTTTGGTATGGTTTAAAGTTATTATAAAAGGTTATTTATGTGTCATTAAGTTCATAATATCATGCATTAACCTTTTATTTGGTTCTTATATGATAAAATGATGTTTTGGCCACCTTTTGGCCTATTTTATGGAGTTGTACATACCATATTAAAATAAAAAAGTTTGAGAAGACTCAGATAATAGGTTGGATAATGTTTAGGGATGGTCATATACTGATAAAAGTTGTAGTTCAATGCTTAAACTAAGCAAAATGACACTTTATAAGCACTTTTGGGTACGTGTACGGCCTTGAAAGATTATATTTAAGTTTAAAATGGTTTTAGAGTGTTCCTTAGGATTCATTAGATCATTTTCAAGATTTGGAACAAGTTTTAGGTCATACACATGCTTCAACTTTCTCTCTCCTCCATCACTACCTTCATAAGCTCAAAAAGGTAAAATTCAAGTGGATGGTATGGCTGAGAGAGAGAGAGAGAGAGAGAGAGAGCTAAAACTTTGTCCATTTTTAGGGGTCCTAGTAAGATTTAAATCAATGGAATTAGTTTACGTATTCATGTCTTGTCCTTTATGGATAATCTCTAAGAGTGACAACAGGTCACTATGACTTATCCATCTAAATAGGGTTTGATTTTACATCTACTTTTTGACTTCAAAATTCTATGGATAATGATGGTTTTTATGGATGTTAAAAAAGAGGTTAAATATCTCCTTTACATGGTATTTTCATCATCTAACTCATCTCCATGAAGTGTCTTCAATAAGAGGAATAATGTCTCAATGTGTAATGTGTTTCAGGGACTCTTTCTACAAGTTTTGGTTTATTTGAGTTGTTCTCACTTTCAGAGGTTCCTAGGTGCTTCACCATTCATGAAAAACCCCTCACACTCTCATGATTCATATGTTTTCTCTCTAAAGATGGTTCCTTATTGATAGTATTCAAGAATGTCATATGCTTTGCTCTTTGAAAATCATGGTATAGTTAATTAATGGTCTTCCATAAGTCTAGGTTCCATGTTGGATCTTAATGGTAATGAAAAATCATGTGTACATGAGAGATCACTTTGACTACTAGAGGTGAAAGGAAGTGAGAGTAGAGGTCCAGATTTTTACTCTCATGTAAAATTCATAAGTTTTTTAGTTAATCACATGAACAGAACTATGAGTGAGTATTCATAAGCTTGGGTTTACGTTCAATAGGTTAAGACAATGGGACAGACACTAAAAACTCATATTCATTCATTTCACCATGATAGGCTCCTCACTTTTATCACCAAAATCATGGTGAAGAAACCAAACATCTATACATAGTCAATAGTACCAAACACAAGCCTGTATGGACTATAGAGATAAATTTAAGATGCCATAATGCTAGGTTATAGGCCATAAGAGTATAGATAGGGTGATAAGTGACAAATTAAGAATTGATATATATTCACACCTCAAGATTCAAGAAGTTAACCCTCATAGCCTATGTAAGTAAATGAAGACATAAAAGACCTAGGCTTGTAGGTCTTCATTTTGAACTCAAATAAACTAACAAAAATAAGACAAAACCAAAAACCCTAACTTCATCATAGATGAATATAGGACATAAGCCATTGGAAATCACTTGACCACTTGAAATTCAAGGGATGATCATGAGACTAAGTTCATAGTCCAAATAGACAACTATAGGATTGTGTAAAGAAATGAGAAGGCAAAAAGGCTCTAAAGGTGTCATAAGAAGACAATGAACTCTGAAAGATGGTGAAAAAAACTCTCAATGATGTTTTTAATCCTTCAAGGCATAATAATGGAGTGATAGGACCAAGTTCAAGACTTCATGCTAAAACCTTCTCCTAATGAACACTTACAACCATTTGAAAAGGTAGCCTTGAAAACTATAAGTTGTGAAGTCATAAGTGACTTGAGAGTGCCTTATGAAATGGTTATATATTATTATCAATATGTGATAGAGATTTTGATGATGAAGTTCTGAAAGTGGATTCCTATAAACAAAGAATGCACTCAAACTGTCAACAAGACGATACATAAGCCTACTTGAGATATTAGTCCAAATTAAATATAAAGAGGGAAGGAAGATCATGTATAAAATGATTCTTAGAGAATAATTGGGATTTCAAAAAGTTTAAGAGTCATTGAAGAGGATCATTTATATAAAAGTGATGTCCTAAACAAGAATATATTCAGGATACCCTAAACAAAACCTCCAAGATACAGACATGGGAAGGTTAGTTTCATAGCCTATGGAAGGAGAAACATATATAAAGAGAGTATTTATGTTTATCTAAAGTTTTAAAAAAAGTCAAAAAAGGTAATTTTAAGATAAAAATATACATGGGGAAAATGACTAAATAGAGCTCTGCCCCTGCCTACACAGTCAAAGTGGTCTCTTTAGGACTATCTACATTTCCAAGAGAGGATTGCTTGTTTTAAATAGATTAAGGATGTAATAATAAATGTGAAACATTTGAGAAAGGTTTAAAAATTATTATGTAACCTCATAAAGCCTCAATTTAACTCAAAAGTGAAACAAATATTACAAACCTTGTCTAGGCCTATAAGGCCTAATTTTCACATACAAGCAAACCCAAGCACAGTCATGAGAGAGAAAGGTTTGATGAGGGTGATATGAAGGTTTGGAGACAATTTAAGGTAAAATATGAAGGTATATACCCTTGAGATTCATAATAAATATATCAAAGTAATAAAAGTGTCAATTTTTGCATTAAAACTTCTTCAAACTCCCTTCACACATGACTATTATTCAAAAAGTAGTCTTCTCTTGATTTGAGTAGTTATAATGTTATCCACAGCTCATTATTAAGGCATCATTTATTTTATTGAGCCTATGACCTGCATGAACAAAGGATAAGAGCCCAAACCCCTCTTAAATGGCATGCTTACAACTCGAGGAACACCTTCTCACACTCATAACATTCATGAGGTTTTGCATGGGACGCAATGGTGTTTAGAGGTGATTTAAGGGTCATATAAAAACAATATTGTGACATTAGGATAGATAAATAGTATATTTTATTTATGAATAATCCTTAAGAATGAAACATGCCTAAAACCCTCATAAAACCCTAATAGTGACTAGTCAAGAGAAATGGACTTTTAAAGCACATGTCATGACCTATTTTGATTTTAAAACCTCTTGGATGTTTCTTAAGACTCAAATTAGGTTCTCCATATTTAATTTTTATGTACCTATAATTGTACAAACAATAATAAATGCACTATTTTGCATGATTTTTGGTTTTTTACACAAGTTTTGAGCAAAGGGAAACTTTCCAACCATTTAAGGATGACATTTGGGATGTGTATCACCTATTAAATAAATAAAATATGCATATTATATTATTTAACTGGCAAAATAAATCTTGTTTTCCAAGGTAGTCTCAAACAAGCCTAAAATGAGACTAGGTGGCAATGCCATTTCATGGTTCTCACACTTCCACTTTGTCTCAAAGCATAAAATTTAGAATAGAAGTTGGTGATATCCTATGGAAAGTTAATCACATTATTTTGGGTGTTTTAACATGTGTGAGAGAGGTATGGATATGAAAATAGGTTTCTAGGCAAGGAGGCCTAATTGTGGAGGGAGAAAGGCAAAGAAAAAAGGACTTCCACTCAGAATTTGAACATGAAATTTGACATGAAACTATAAGGTCATAATGGGTCCTAAAATATTACATTTTTTTTCATTACCCTATATACATTCTTCTACATACTGAGGTTTATAGGGTTTTAGGGTTATAACAAAAATAAGTCTAGTGAGGGCTTTTGGAGAAAAATGGAGTCTTAAGAGTTGTCCCAATAACCAAAATGGATTTTTTCAAGTATAATCAGATATTAAGGCCATTCATGGAGATAGAGTGGCTTGAATAAGATGAATTCAAGTTTTGGGCCACTTGGACCAAGCTAGGCATGGGAAACGAAGAGTTGTAAGACACCTAGGCATATGAATGATGAAATGACTAATCAAAAGAGTTTATTAATACATGATAGGTGTCCAATGATGAGGTATGAAGGAATTCATGGTGAATTTATGACTTATAATCCCATTTTTCACTTTGATTATACAAGGAAGGGTAGTTTTTAAGAGGATGATCAAGGTGTCAAGCTAGGTTCTAAATACTACACCACTTGGAGGATTGGAGCTTCTTTATAAGTGTGACACATGGATTTGGAATAATATTTATACTATTATATAACTTTATTCTTTTTATAACTCATGGTGGACACTTGGAAACCACCTTCTACTATGCCCCCTCTCCCTCTCTTCTCAATTCTCTATATATGTAGCCATTTTTGGCTTTATAATGGATCACATATAGTATGGCAAAGCCCTAATATTTTAGTTACTAATTTTTCATTTGAATAAAAGATTTAAAATTGGTTTTGAGTTCTCAAATTCTTGTCTAAGTGTGTGAAGTATTTCATGGTTGAATGGCAAGAGATGGTCATCTCTCCTCGTGCTCATCTTAGTCTCTTATGCTTTATGCAAGTAATCTACCATAAAATAGGTCACATGAAGTGTAATTAGTTGTTTTTGTACATATTTAAGTTTAATTAATAGTCTTAGTGTCTATGATAAAACCTTTTATTCATCCACCTTGAGAAATACATTACATCTTACCTCTTTGTTGAAACACTTTTGTTAGAGAAACATTTGGTGTTGAGATCAATTTTGTGAATCACTCTTCATAGTGAAAGTTCATGGTAGTATTATGGAGTTAATATTGGTGCATCACCTATGTTAAGATAGTGTCAATCCCTTCTATCCATTTTCTTTTAAAATAAGTAGACTAGTGTTTAGTTGTAAGTGTGGTGTAAGCGAGTTAGCCCTTCAATCTAGAGACTCATCTCTCCCATAGGTCACCAAAAAATTGATAGATGTTTTCATGTCACATCAAATTTAATTAGGCTAGAATAGGCCCCCTTTATGGTACAAATTTAATGCATAATAATTTTGTCATTCCCGGTGGGACTCAAAGTTTGAGAAGTTGTCAAAGGTAGATGCTGACCTTGCTAAATTTGAAGTTATAATGCTCCCTTCATGTAGAATTTGGAGACTCCAACACTCATTGGTTCCTGGTTATAGACTAGTGCCTCATTTTCATGCCTAAGTTAAGCAAAATATAATATACTAAGGTTAATCCATTTAATTTTTTATAGCTACCTTAATATTATCTTAGAGCAAAGAGGTTTGCTAATACCCATCCATACACTAAAAAGTCTTTGGCTGATCACTTACCCATTAGAAGACTTTTCTTGGGTCCAAATTGTAATATGGTAGTCCCAAGGAACATACCTTTTATTTTCTTTAATTTCCATATTAATTTATCACTTTCTCACTAAAATGGCATCCCTATGTTAGCCCTCAAAAGTGTGCCTTCATACACAAGAGAAGCTGCCACTAATCCTATTAA
This sequence comes from Torreya grandis, assembly GCA_037957365.1. Taxonomy (NCBI): domain Eukaryota; kingdom Viridiplantae; phylum Streptophyta; class Pinopsida; order Cupressales; family Taxaceae; genus Torreya; species Torreya grandis. Next base: position 6,443,698 of record JARHVA010000208.1, on the reverse strand, counting down.
ACACATAATAAACATTGCCAATTTTTATAATATTCATAACATCATTGAATAGGATGTTCTCATTAGGTTTTTGGTTATATATTTCAAGGTAAAGGACTTTAATTATATGTCCATTTGGCTCCTAACTCTATCACTACATGGGATTATTTGGTTAATGCTTTGAAAAGAAGGTTTGAATTTAAATCTGATCACTTGTCTTTGATCAAGCAGCTAACCAAAATAAAATGATCACCTCATGAGGCTATTCAAGAATTCAATAAAATATTCCAAAAGACTTGGGATAGGATCCCACTCTTGGTAAGGCCTACTGCCCATCATGATTTCCTTTACTACCTTAAGGATTTCAATTATGATATCTCTATGATGATTCAATCCATGGGAGGGGATACTTTTCCTAATGCTTATAAGACTACCATAAGGGTTGATAACTACCTTATTCAATCTAGAAAGATAACCCCTAGACTTCACATGCCTTTATTTTCTTGATGTGCAAGATCCTATGCCTACCATTGATCCTATTCTAACACCCAAGCACAAGTAAGTTACCCCTAGTCAAAAAAGTAATATAAATGACATGAAAGGACTTATTAAGACTTGAAAACAAATTCAAGGGAATGGAAAGGTGATAGAATCAGTTTCATAGGCATTTACCAAGATCAATATCAAGCTCATTATTCCTATCAATCAAATAGGCCACCTTTTCAAGGTTATTATCAAGGACAAGGGAAGCTAACTTAGGTGAGGCAACATAATGTACAAAATCAAAATGTTTCTTATACTTATAAAGCACTTGTACTTGTCTAAAACAAATTTGTACAAGATAATGGAGGGCATCCTTCATGGGATCATCCTAATGACTCTTCTACTTACATAAATCATGCATTCAATCAAGCCTATCTAGCTCAACGAGTAACAATGCCTTACATGACTCAAGAAGAGATGCCTACTGGAGGTGAGACCATGGAAGAGATGTTAAATAAAATGTTGTCTTGATGAATTACTACCAAGAAGACTCATGTGTAATCAATAACCAAGGCAATTTCAACTTTGGTTCAAGCTCCATAGCTACAAACATAAGGTCAAATAAGAGAGTGGTTGAAGAAGTCCAAGGAGCAAGTAGTGATCCAAATATGAAATCTCAAGTACCTCAAGGATCAGGTATGTGAAAAGTAACTCCCATGGCTTAGCTAAATCAGAAAACTTAGAATGTTAGAATTCCTTCTCTGCCTTCTCCTACACATCAAGTTTCATAAATTAATGGTAGTGTTATGGCTTCTAGATTACATGAAAAAGTTGGTAGATCTCTTATGAGTATTTTGGATTATATGAAAAAGTTTCATTTAAGTATCCCTATGTGGGAAACACTATCCATACCTGATCAAAGAAACATGCTCCAAAATGAGCTCTCCAAACTCAATGCATCATCTAGGCAGCCTAGTGAAAGAGAGGTAGTTTTGACAAATGACATAAAGACTAAGAATAAATAGCCAATAAAATATAAAATAAAGGATAAACCTTCTCCATTATAAATCTAAATCATCATTGGAGACTCATTAGTGTATAATTTATTTATTGATAGTGGAGAAAGTACACCATTCATGCCTAAATAAGTGGTAGACAAGCTAAAGTTAAAGTATGAGCCACACTCCAAGGGATTGTTGTAGTTGGATAGATTATCTAACAAAATGGTTGGTATTATCAAAGGTTTGCATATCATTCCCCATGCTTGTCATACATTTTTTATCTCCACATATGTGTTGGTTGTAGATGTGCTACCTCACCTTGCCCTTTGCTTGTCAATGGACTTCACTACCAAGATTGGGGGTTATTTGCCTTCAAATTGGTCCTACACAGCATTTAGGACCATGTATGGTTCTAGGGTTTCTATCAAGTTGAGAATTTAGCTACGTTTCACGTAGATCTATGTGTGTCTAATACTTCAAACATGAACTTCAACATCAATGATGAAGGATACTTTCTTAGTGATCAAGAACCTCTAACACCTCTTGATGGAAAAGATGACCTATACCTTAATGAATAGGGATTCTGTAATATCCCCAAATTCATGATAAAGTAACTTAATTAATTTAATTAATTTAAGTTGTCCAAAAATTAATATTACTTCAAAAGGATGACTTTAATTAATTAATTTTAATTAATATGGAAATAAAATATTAAATAAGTTGGCTTCTTCTAGAAGTTTCCTTGGAGCCTTTAAAAGAAGTTGAGGGCAAAGCATTTTTCATCTTTTGTTGCTTAAAATATTCTGATGCATTATTGTAAAGCTTGAATCTTTGATTCGGATAAACCTTTGAGGATGAAAACCTTCAACAGATTGGAGAAGAGTTGGACAAAAATCTAGCTCTTTTCAGGAGTGGATTCATGACAGAATTCACATCGAGCTTATTGATCAGATTTGGGGCTTCAACGGTTATTCGCTTTGATAAATCAGATCTGTATAGATCCGTACACATCTACAGGGAGTGTAGAGACTAACATCATCAATTCAGAGACTGACATTGGCCGAACAGAGACTGACATCAGCCAGCAGAGACCGACATCGGCAGGCAGAGACCGACACCGACAGGTAGAGACCGACACCAGGAAAGCGACGATGGCAGTATATCAATTGATGATGGTAGAATAACCAACGTCGATGACTATTTTTTTGACACAGCAACCCGATCCATACCAGATCCAGGGTTTATTACCAGTCAGTAGAAAAATTAGGTTTTTGAGACCATATTTGTATTATTTTTATTTGCATAATCAGTCATTTTATATTCTCAAGGGTTGTACTTCAGAAATATATTATTTCTGAACATGTGTAAATCTGATCTTCATTTCTAAGCAATGTATTCATAAAAATCAGACCTAAGTAATATTCAGTTTTAGCCAGTTGTTAGTATTCTCTTTGTTGGGATATTTCAGTGGTATTAGAGCCTTGATTCTGCCAGTCTGTTGGTATTAGTTTCAGTTGGTTAGCGTGGTAGTTTATTATGGAAAAATTATTAAGAGATGTAACCCTATGGAAAGAATGGGAATGGTCACAACAAAAATTCAAGCTTCAATTGCAGCAGTTCAATGATTCTATGTCAAGGAAATTTGGACATGATAGTGGATCATCATCTTCTTCTAGAAAGGATCCATTGCCACTAGACAGGAAAATGGAAGTAATTAGCATACTTGAGGAGTATAATACTCTTCCTAAATATGTTAGGGAGAACTTTCATTTCAAAGATTACATTGACATGCATCCAAAAATTTGTCATAAGGTTGAGCTTGCAAAAAGGGAATACCATGCCATAGTTGATGATATGTTTTCATGTGAGAAAGAAGATTTGTGTCAACCTATCCATGTTCATGATAAAAACACCATAATGGATCAGTCACTTGCAGGTTATGCAGAAGAAAGGCATGAAGATGTGTTATCATTTGAGTTGCAACCTAGGAAAAACAAAAATTAGTCATCATGTGGGAATCCTAAAGAAGAAATAACTCTAGAACATAAAGAGACACATAGCACATGATTGATTCATCAAGTTGATCACAAAATAGAAGAGATTACAATCATGGATCAGCCCATTAGGGATGTTGAAAGCATGTCTCCAAGGACTGATTTTGTATATTTTGGCATAGAAGAGGTAAAGAAGTCTTAAAAAATTAATGAAGAATGGTTGCAAAAAGCCAAAAAGGCTAGATTAGTGGCTGCCAATGCAAGACAACATCTTCAAAAAGTGAAAGATAAGATCAATCTCATCAACATAGCAAGATAAAAAAGGATAGATAACATTATTCAAATAAAAGATGAATCTTAAAATACACTTGATTCCCCTAAGGTTAGTCCCATGTCAGGTGATAGAAAGCAGGACTATGATGGTCAACTATTGACAGAGGTTGGTGCCTTTTACCATGACTACATAGTGAGGAGAGTTCATCACCTTTCTTTTAGTTCACATGTAGATGATTGGTTGATGCATCGATGTGGATTGATGGGGGGCTTATACCATCCATTATGGAATGAAGAGTTGTCATCTACAGAAGATGGAACTAGAGTCTACAAGTACTCAACTCAGTTGTGTATGAGGAATTACTTACAGGGACAGTAGTTAGTTATCCATCATGCTATTATGTATCTGACAAGGTTTACTACTTCTATGTCACAGAGATTTCACACAGATACATGGTTATAGGATGGTTATGGGAATTTGGAGAGCATGATAATCAGAGTAGCGCAGCGGTCTTCTGCAAAGACTAAGCATAGTGTTTCAAATGGTAGAGTTTGCAAATTTTTGAGAATGATATGGGATCCTGGAAATTGGTGTTGGGTATCAGGGGGGAATTGCTTGAGGACAAGCAATCTCCAAGAAGGGAGGACTGTAATGTCCCCAAATTTATGATAAAGTAAATTAATTTAATTAATTTAAGTTGTCCAAAAATTAATATTACTTCAAAAGGATGACTTTAATTAATTAATTTTAATTAATATGGAAATAAAATATTAAATAAGTTGGCTTCTTCTAGAAGTTTCCTTGGAGCCTTTAAAAGAAGTTGAGGGTAAAGCATTTTTCATCTTTTGTTGCTTAAAATATTCTGATGCATTATTGTAAAGCTTGAATCTCTGATTCGGCTAAATCTCTGAGGACGGAAACCTTCAACAGATTGGAGAAGAGTTAGATGAAAACCTAGCTCTTTTCAGGAGTGGATTCGTGAGGAATTCACATCAAGCTTATTGATCAGATCTGGGGCTTCAATAGTCATTCACTTTGATAAATCAAATCTGTATAGATCTGTACACATCTGCGAGGAGTGCAGAGATTGACATCAGCAGTTTTAGAGACTGACATCGATCGAACAAAGACCAACATCAGCAGGCAGAGACTGACACCGACAAGCAGAGACCGAAACTAGGAAACCGATGGCGGTAGTATATCGACCGACAACGGCAAAATAATCGATGTCAGTGACTATGTTTTTGACACAGCAACCCGAGCCATACCAGATCCAGGGTTTATTACCAGTCAACAGAAAAATCAGGTTTTTGAGACCATATTTGTATTATTTTTATTTGCATAATCAGTCATTTTATATTCTCAAGGGCTGTTGTACTTTGGAAATATATTATTTTTGAACATGTGTAAATCTGATCTTCATTTCTGAGCAATGTATTCATTAAAATCAAACTTAAGTAATATTTAGTTTCAGCCAGTTGTTAGTATTCTCTTTGTTGGGATATTTCAAATTTGATCAACATGGGTTTGATACATACAAGTGTAATGAAGAGATAGTTCTTGGTACATATATTATTCATGAAGAGGATGATGAGTTTCCTAAGGTAAGCCTTGATGATCACCTTCAACAAGCTTCATGGGGTCATTATTTTTTTCATATGAAAGATGATGATGAATTTCAAGTATTTTAAATCATGTTAATGAAGATTATGATGTAATTCTACCTGCCAAAGATGAAGAAGTTCATGAGTACAATAGTGAAGAAGAGTGTGATGATCTATGATAGTATTACCATGACATAATGTAAGAGTTTAGACAAGTAAACTAGCTATCCCTTAATATAAATATGAGCTTGGTGATAGGGTTAATAATGAACCTAAGGAGTGTCAAGTCACTGTCAAATAGACTATAGCCTTGGAGGAATGCAATTAGGCCAAGACAAAGGTTTGTGTGATTGAGGAATTTGATCCTAATGCACTTGTAGATGTGTTTGACAAAATTACAAGTTTTATGCCTCTTAACATCAAACACATCATAGTCCAAATGAAGGTGAAGTTGAGAGGATTTTCATGAATCCCCAAAGGAATATTGAAAAGCATCAAATGAGCATGAAAGATATAGATTAGGTTAAACTATCAAGCATACCTCAAGAAGAGATAAAAGGAACCTTTAAAGGAGTTTCAAGTGATAAACTTGCAGCTAGTAGAGGTCCCATGAGTGGTAAGTCCTTTGATCACCTTCATAAGAAAATTTTATTTTAAAAACATCCATCATATGGTGACTTGTTCGTATGGAGAAATTTTGACTCAAGGAATATTGTTTTTGATCCTAGTTGAAGCAACAGGAATTGTTTTATCACCTCAAACATGTTTTGAGGTCTGTACATAAGAGGTTAGGTGTGCTATTTTGAGTTTTTATGTGTGGTTTTCCCTAAATGCCTTTAGCATAGTGTGTTTACTTATTATTATGTGGTTTGGTGTCAGTTTAATTTCTTTATAAGGCATGTACATTTTAAATTATAGCATAAGGACAAATCCATTTCCAAATAAGAGGATAAGGCCAGTGATCCATTAGCATTTCAGGCATGCTACCCCTGAGAATCACCATTTTATTGACCAAATTTTGACCCCAAGTCAAAATTGGTCAATTGGTCTAGGTTGAGACTTCATAGGTTTGTCATAAACTTTTATATGGTCTTTTATTAGTATTAGATGATCCTAAAGAGTTTCATATGGTCATATTTGTCCTTGTCTAACCTTGTCCAAGTTTTGGTCTTATGTACACTTGTCTAGTCCTAGGGGTCAATTACAAGGTCTTGATGTTGTCAAACATGGTAAAAGGTTTGATATGTTTAAATTTATTATATAAGGTTATTTATGTGTCATTAAGGTCATAATATCATGTATTAAACTTTTATTTGGTTCTTGTGTTAAAATGACATTTTGGCCACCTTTTGGACTATTTTGTAGAGTTTTACGTACCATATTTAGATAAAAAACATTTAAATAAGACTCAAAACATACCTAATGCTATAAATAGGTTAGATAATGTTTAGGGATCATTAGATACTAACAAAATCTGTAGTTTAATGCCTAAATTAAGCAAATTAACACTTTACAAACATTTTTGGGCACTTGTATGGAATTTCAAGGTCATATTTTAGTTGTAAATAATTTTAGAGTGTCCCTTGGGATTATTAATATATTTTTTGGGATTTAGACCAAGTTATAGGTCATACATATGCTTCAGATAGTCTCTCTCCTGCATCACTACCTTCATAAGCTCAGAATGGAAAAATTTAAGTGGATGGTATGACAAGGAGAGAGAGACTTAGGAGATGAAAATTTGTACATTATTATTGGTCCTAGTAATATTTAAACTATTTTTATTTATTTTCATATTCATGAAATATCCTTTATGAACAATTAATAAGAGTGATAGGAGGTCACTATGACTTATCCATTCAAGCAACATCTAATTTTGCATCTATTTTTCCACATCAGAATTATATGGAGAATAATGGTTTTAATGGATGTTTTTAGAGATCAATTATCTCATTTCCATGGTGGTTTCATTATCTAAATCATCTCCATGAAGTGTATTCAATAAGAGGAAGAGTTTTTCAATGTACAAGGTGTTTCAGTCACTCCTGCTACAAGGTTTGGTTTATTTGAGTTGTTGTCACTCTCAGAGATTCTAAGGTGCTCCGCTATTCATGAAAACCCCCTCACATTCTCATTATTAATATGTTCTCTCTCTAAATATGGATCTTTGTTGATAGTCTTCAAGATTGACATATGCTTTACTCTTTGAAAAATATGGTACAATTCATTAATGATATTCCACAATTTTGAGTACCATGTTGACTTTGAATAGTAATGATAAATAATTTTTGTACATTAGAGATAAATTTGAATACTGGAAGTGAAAGGAAGTTAGAGTAGAGGTCCATATTTGTACTCTCAAGAATAATTCATACATGTTTCAATCACTCACATAAATTAACCTATGAGCATGAATTCATAAGCTTAGGTTTATGTTTAAGAGGTCAATACAATTGGAGAGGCACAAAAAACTCATAGACATTCATTTCACCATGATAGGCTCCTCACCACTATAGGAGATCAAACCTCTATACACAGTCAATAGTACCATACACGGACCTATACAAACTATATAGATAAATTGAAGATGCCATAATGCTATGTCAAAAGGCATAATATTATAGATATGGTGATAAGTGACAAGGAAATAATTGATATATCTTCACACCTCAAGATTCAAGAAGTTGACCCTCATGGCCTATTTAAGCAAATGAAGACCTACAAACCCTAGGCCTGTGGGTCCTAATTTTGAACTCAAATCAATTAACAATAATAAGATAAAATAGAAAAAACTAACTTCAATGTAGATGAATATAAGACACAAGCCATTGTAAATCACAAGGCCACTTGAAATTCAAGGGATGGTCATGAGACTGACTTCATAGCCTAAATAGACACCTACAGGACTATGTACATAATTGAGAAGTCAAAAGGGTCTAAAGATGTCATAATAATCTAATGAACCCTTCCAGATGGTGAAACAAAATCTCAATTATGGTTTGAATCCTTCAAGGCATAATAATGGAGTGAGAAGACTAATTTCAACACTTCATGCTCAAACATTCTCCTAATGAACATTTACATCCATTTGAAAAGGAAACCTTGAACACTATAGATTTTGAAGTCATAAGTGACTTGAGAGTGAATTATGAAATGTTTATACATTTTCATCAATATGATATAGAGTCTTTGATTACAAAGTTCTAAAAGTGGAGTCCTACAAATAAATAATACACTCAAACTGTCAACAATACCATACACAGGCCTGCTTGAGGGATCAGTCTAGCTTCAATCTAAATAGGTATAACATGTATAAAAGGATTATTTGAGCTCAATTGGTATTTCATACAACCTCAAGAGTCATTAAATATTATCATTGATATGAAAGTGAGGTCCCAAACAAGAATACAATCAGTATACCCTAAAGGACACCTACAGGCTACAACCATGAGTAGGATGGTTTCATAGCCTAGGGAAGGAGAAAATTAGATGAAGAGAGAAATAAGGTTTATCTCAAGTGAAAAAATAATTCAATAGGGTCATTTTAAGACAAAAACAAAAATGAATAAAATTACTAAACATAGCTCTCTCCCTACCTACATAATCAAATTGGTGTCTTTAGGCCTACCTGCATTACCAAGAGAGGACTACTTGTTTTGAATACAGTAAGGAGGCAAGAAGAAAGGAGAAAAGTTTGAGAAAGGTTTCACAATGATTACATAACCACACTATTTCAATTTATTTCATTCATTTCTTAGTTTTGAAAGTAGATAAAAGAAAATGAGTATTAAGCTATGTGGATGAATACTTGGTATAATGTGCACATTTATCCGGATGAATGTGGGAACTCCTCTTTATCTAGGGAGGATAACCTGTAAATCACAAAGAGATAGAAGAGAGTGTTGTTAGATGGTAGGTTGAGTGGATTGCTTAGCGTATGCTAGATCCAAGAAGCACAAGGCTTTCTAGGAGGCTGTCAATCTAATATTAAGGAAATTAAGTCAAAATTAGTCAATCATCGATAGTTGGTTAAAAACCCTGAAATTATTAAAAAAAGGTGAAAGGACAAACATTTTGTCTTTATTGGTAACTTGGCATTTGATGATTAGTATTATCTAACCAAATATTATGAGTTGGTACTTGAAAGTGGTGAGGTGTTGAGGTGTCCTAACAGGATTTGGTGATTGTGATTGGGGTTTTAATTGAGTGGAGTTGAGATGGATGCAAGAGATGCACATGAGCAAGTGGTGGGGCATGGACTGAGATGATGCCACTAGTCACAAAAAGAGGTAGGTTTTATTATGAAATTGATAAGAATAGTAATTTATGTTGAAATAAGAGGGATTAAAATGAGTGAAATGCATAAAATGTGTAGATGTGGAAAGTAGCCTCATGACCTAGGGTAAAATAAAGTGTGAGTTTATTTTAAGGGTTTTGGATAATGCTTGGAAGGTGCGTTTGAATGGACAAGTGTAAGGGGTAGTGAGAGTGACGTAGAAACAATAGGAAAGTAGTTGGTTTTAAAAGTAGGGTATGGGATAGGAGGTCAAGGGGTTGAGACCCACTGCTGATGGTCACCAATAGTGATCGATGGTGGTTGACCCAACCAGTGATGGTCAACTTGGGGAGATAAAATGCCCCCAAAGAGACCATGGATGTTAGAGGAGGGGTATGTTTGTGTGTTAGTGTTAGGGTGGTCATGAAGATATTATAATAAGATAGTTGTATAGGATATTTGTACGATATAGTGGTAAGGAAGGAGGGTTGGGTGGTTTCTTAAACAATATATGGGTGAAGAATTTGGTTTGGGATGAGTTTGAATAATTGACAAGAGTGTAAAAGGTTGGTAAAGAATGGGTTATGGTCTTTTAGGTATATAGGTTTTGAGTCGATGGGGTTGAGTTAATAGTTATAGTAATATAGTGTTTGGGTTGGTTATGTTATGTTGTGTATTGAAGAGAGGTTGAGTGTTTATAAGAGAAAGATGTAGTTAGGTTTAATATAAGAACCGCAAAAAGGTTGCATGTGTTATGTGTACACTATTACCTAATGCATGGGATTATTTTTGTGTAGGATCAGGAGTAGATATAGTTACATGATCAGGTCCCATCTATGTTTATAGAGGTGCATGATGTGATAACTATAGAGGATTGGTGTCATATGGAGGTAGTGGGGTTTGGGTTGATGCATCATTATTAGTATCTATTGAGAGATGTGTCCATGATAATTTCCCTCATCGAGAGATGGGATTTGACAACTAACACATTTCGGTTACCAAATGGAGAGATGAGTATCTTACTATAGGATGTTTATAGGATCACTCAGTTACCAATTTGAGGGGATCTGATTTATCATATTGAGGGTGATGAGATAGACTATCTGATGGGTTGGTTGTATTGAGCTGAAAAGACTCATGCATAGTTCTATGTAGGTGGTTTTAGCATCATACCTTTGTATGAGAGAGCTCTATATGAGAGGCATCTTTTGATGATGATGTAGGTAGCAGTGACTTGTTTTTCTCTATTAGATTTAGTAGGAGAGAGGTTCCTCTATGTGTTTCTAAGTGTACTAGTAGAGTTGATATTTGGGGAGATAGTATTTGGATGGGGACAAGTGATATTGGTCTAGATTTATAGGGAGCTATGGGGCTTCAAAGTTCATAGACACTATGGCATTAGCATTGGATTTGTTCTACACTATTGGGCATATGAGCACATTCATGTGTTAAGACCATTGGGTCTACCTGTGGATGGATATCTAGCGACAGACTATAGGGTTGGGTTTTTTAGATGGAGGAGAGGAGCTATAATTATAGGAGATAGTGGTGTCCTGAGATATTTATAGTGGTTTCAAGGTTCTCTAGAGAGTTTATCTCTAGGTAATATAGTATGGATACCCTACAGGACTTGGCCTATGTGGGATGGCTACCTGAGGTATACCTATGCACTATAAAGTTGGAGATGGGTTTATGACATATGAGATCATGAGATGGAACTTATCCTTATAAAGAGAGTGCAGCATCAATTTGTCTCTAATAGGGTATTCCACTAGATTTTCCCCATTAAAGGAGAGAGGATGTTGAATTTTTGTTGCCAAAGACAAACTTAGGAGGAGGTACTAGATTATGAGGAGTTACTAGATAGAGTTAGAGATGATATAGGTGTGATAGTAGATTATCCAACCTAGTTTTAAGGGAGGTACATATATATTGATTTTGGGATAGGAGATGGAGGCTAGGGGCCTATGGATGTTGACTCAATAGGGGGACCAACTCAAGGGGATCCATAGGTAGCGAAAGCATTAGCCATAGCTCAGGCCCAGATAATAATAATATAAAGGTAGATTGCCACTCTTCAGGGATAGATTACCACTCTTGAGGGCTATTTGGGAGAAGTGATAGTATAGAAATACCAAGCATATGCACATGTCACCATTTTACAGGGTTAGGTGGCCACTTTATAGGGGTAGGTGGCTAGTCTATAGGGGTAGATTATGTTGGTGAAAGGTGAGTGGGATTAGGTGAGGACCTCACTTGGCTTGGTGACTCAGGAGAGGGACTCTTTTTGGTAGAGCCTAGTGGATCAATAGTGGCACCTCCAAGTTTTGTGATGCAGGCCATGTACCTAGCGGCCATACAAGAATTGCATTATTATGATGGCATTATGCTAGCATAGTGTCCTAATGAGCAAAGATGGGAAGAGTAATAAGTTACTTGGTTGGTGAAGTGACACTTTTAATACCAAGTTAGTGGAATATGGTAGCAAGTCATCTAATAGGGCCTCCACCTGGGATAGGTACAAGTACAAGAGCTAGTGGTTCTAGTTCAAGTGCTCTAGGGTCATGAACATAGATCTTATGTGATGTATTTTGATGTTTTGACATTGTCCTATGTACTGAGATTTGAGTTGTATATGTGAGAGATATATAGGTTCATTTGTTAACACACACACACACACACACACACACACACACACACACACACACACACACACACACACACACACACACACACACACACACACACACACACACACACACACGCCCATGCACCCACCCACCCACACACACACACCCACATATGGATGAGTTTTGAGATGATTTTATTTTGTGTTCATGATTTATGAGATGAATATTTATATAAGAGATGTTGATGATTATTTTGATGATTCTAATTTATGATATGATGCTTATAGAATGATGTGGTAATTTGATTATGATTCAATGTTTATTGATGTGGAAGTTTTGATTATGACACTCTTTCATTGATGGTATTAGGTATGATGTCATTTCCATATGATGATGATGTTTTAATGGGTTAATCATAATGTAGTTTTGTAATTTCATTTTGATGTTATGGTTTATAGATTACATGATGTTAATCTTACATATATTTAGGCAAAATGTTAAGTAAAATGTGATGTTTGTTTAATGATTTGATGATATGGGTGTGGCATAGTTAAGGGTGACATTTACGTCCACAGGTTTGGATAAGACAAGGAGTATGGTGCCTTTTTCTAGTGAGATCTAAACAATAAGAATCTATAGATGAATCAACTTAGTAAACATAAATCCATCAAATGTTTCATATGAGTGTGTTTTATTAACAAAAATGGCATCCTAACCACTTTTTGCCAAGTAAGTTCATAATCCCCTATATTCATTCTTAAGTGAGAGGTAGGGATTTGAATTAGTGGGTAGAGGAGAATGGAATCTATGGGTAGTGGAGTGATTGACTTTTCCATAGGAAAACAAAGAACACTAGTAGACTAGTCCATGTCATTAGTATGTTGTATAATAATGTTTAGACTAATCAATGCAGGAAGTCTACTTGTACTATAAAAATTGATTGTAGCTTAATTAGATAGTAGGTAAACTGATTAATGTGGGAAGTATACAATTAGGAGATATAAGAGCCAATTATGTTATCAATTTTGGATTTTGCTTTCTTGTTTTATAAGTTGTTGAAGTTGATTGATGTGAGAAGCTTTGAATGCACATTAGTTATAGCCATCCTTCGAGGAAGTGATCTATTTTATTTTTTCCATAGTTGTCCTTTGAGGGAGCAGTCTACCTTAAGTAATTATTGATTTGATGTGGAAACTATCCTTTGAGGGATAAATCAACTATTTACTTTTGAAGTACAGATATATTTTAAACTAAAATTAGACATGGACAATCTTATTGAAGTTTGAAAGGTCTACCCATGTAGAAGCAAGATCTAGACATAGAAGGTTAATTAGAGAAAGGGGTTTTGAGAAACAATTGACCATGGGATTATTTCTATTAAAAGATGAAAAGTATCCATGAGAACCATGTTTGGGTTGAGCTGAGGTACCCATATTTAGAATTAGGTTATTACTATGATGTATGAATCACACAGTTCTATACAATCAATTGATCTCAAAAGAGATGAAAAAGAAGATTAATGGACCAAGGGACAAGCTTAAGTGAGACACATAAGTGTAGTTGAACCTTGTTTTAACAATGAAAGAGACACAAATGCAATACATTTGTGGGTTCAGGCTCTAGCCGACCCTCGAGAGAGGACAATCGATAAGCACCCGATCCATACTTATGGGTTATAATATAGGGTCCTAACCAATTAAAAGCAAACTTGTTTTTCTTGGTCATTGCCATGTTAGTGACATTTTGGTTTTCCTTGAGGATGAGATATCTGATGTTGAATTCTCATGTTTTTAGATGTTTGTTGTGAAATCATTTGATATGCTCTTGATAGATGCAAAGGTGATTAAGCATAGCAAGGAAATTTTCATTAAGATGTTCTAATCATGCTAAACCTTCTTGACGATAGTCACTTTCGAAAAGAATCTCATGAAAGGATATGTGAATATATGGAATTTGGAATTCAAGAGGTAAGACCACCTTGGCTTCAAAGACAAGAGAAAAAGGTGTAGCACCTATAGTAGTTTGAATACTAGTGTGATAAACCCATTAAAAAAATGGGATATAGAGGTTCCAATCCTTGCCTGAAGCACTGACCACCTTAGTGAGAATTTTGATGAGGGTTTTGTTGGAAGCCTTAGCCTGTCTATTGGCTTGTGTATGATAAAGTGAGGATAAGTTTAGGTTGATACCAAAAGCATCACAAATATCTTGGAATTTTTTATTTTTAAAGGATTTACTATTATCAATTATGAGTTTGTGAGGAACACCAATGTGACAAATGATGTGGTGGTCTATAAAATCAATGATTTTTTAAGCTTTGATTGAGATTAGGGGGATGGCTTCTATCGAGTTTGTGAAATATTCCATAGTAGTGGTGATATATTGATGTTGTTGTGAAGAATGTAGATTGATTTCTCTAATAATATCAAGACCCCATTGTGAAAAAATCCAAAAGTTAGTTGATAATTGAAGACCATGAGAAGGTGCATGGTGAAGGTTAGCATGTTGTTGACATTTAACACATTTTTTGACATAGTCACAATAATCTTGATTGAGTTTGGGACAATAGTAACCTAGGTGAAGGATACATATAGTAATGGATAAACCACTAAAGTGACCCCCATACATGTCATCATGTGCTTCTTTGATGGTGTAAGAAGCCTCATTACTATAAAGGAAACAAAGGAGGAGATCATCAAAGCCTTGTTTATAAAGAATACCCCCAATATTAAGTAACAAGAGGTGCTTTGAATGAAATCTATATGAGCACTTCTAAAAATATATGAAGGGAGGATACCAATGTTAAGATAATCAAAGATTTGATCATATCAAGTGTCAGAGGATAATGTTTCTATCTGGTAAATGGTAGGAAGATCAATACTGAGGTATGATGGTCTAATGAAATGGTGGATGGTGACAAATAGTTTAGAGTCAGTAGGTTGAGATGGAATTTAGGATGTAAGGGAAGCCATTATGTCTGCAAATTTATTTGTAGAATGAGGGATTGATTGGATGATATAATGTTCAAATGATGCTAATAGTTTGTTGACAATTTGTTTATATTTTAGAAGAATGTCATTTTTTAGATTGATAAGCTCCTATGACTTGGTTAATGATAATTTGAGAGTATCAAAAGATGCTAATGGTTCTGATTCCCAAAGCCAGAGTGATTTGAAGGCCTATGACCAAGGCCTCATATTAAGCTATATTATTGGTACATTAGAAATAAAGTTTGAAAGAAAGGGGAAGAGGTTCCACATTAAGAGGAATAAGGATTATGCCAACACCCCCTCCATTTTGACATTTAGAGATGTAAAAATACATAGTCATTTGGTAGGTGGGATCTTCCAAGGAAAGGGTATCTATAGACTCATCTAGAAAGGTAAGAGGGTGAATTTGATTATCAAGGAGAGGATCTTTAGCCAGTTGGTCTACAATCACCTGTCCCTTAATGGACTTTTGTGGAAGAAACTCAAGATCAAACTCAACTAAAAGCATGAGCCACCTAGCCATATATTGGCTGTGATATGGCTTGGAGTGCACGTATTTGAGGGGGTTAGTATTAGTGATGACATAAGTTTTGTGGTTGAGAAGGTAGTGATGAAGTTTAGAGGCAATAAAAACTAAGGTAAGGAAAATCTTTATAGGATGTGTATATCAGTTTTCATATTCAATGAGGGTGCAACTGATGTAATAAACAACTTGCTCCTTATTTTAGTCATCACAATGAGCGAGCATGGCCCCCAAGGAATGATCAGTGGCATATATGTATAAATAAAAGGGTTTATTTTCCTTTGGGGATAAGGAGTGGTGGAGAAAGAAGATACTCCTTGATTACATCAAAGGCTTGTTGACATTATTAGGTCCATTTAAAGGAGGTATCTTTTTTAAGGAGGTGGTGAAAGGGTTGATAGTGATCAGATAGCTAAGAGATAGAGTGGCAAATGGACTGAAGTTTGCCTTGTAGGCTACAAAGTTATTTTATGTTAGTAGGGGGAGGCATTTATAGAATGGATCAAACTTTTACAGGGTCTATCTCTATTCCACAAAGGGAAACAATAAAACCCATAAGTTTTCCTGATAAGACCTCAAAGATACACTTCTTTGGGTTGAGTCTGACATGATAATGGATAAGTCTTTTGAAGATGATAGTGACAATAACAAGGTGATCTTGGTGGTGTTTGGATTTAATGAGTAGATCATCAACATAATCCTTAACTATTTTTTGCATGAGGTCATGAAAAATGTAAGTCATGGCCCACTGATAAGTGGCTCCTCTATTCTTCAAGCTAAAATTCATGGAACGATAACACAAAGTTCCCTATGGGGTGATAAATGATGTTTTATATTGATTTTGAGGGGTGATTAGGATTTAGTTGTATCCTAAAAATCCATCCACAAGGGATATAATTTCATGGCCAGCAGTGAGGTCGACAAGTTGGTCTATGTTAGGTAGGGGAAAGTTGTCTTCGGGGTACATAAGGTTAAGATCATGGAAATCCACACAAAGGTGGAGTCCCCCAGTGGGTTTAGTAATAGGAATGATTTTGGAGACCCATTGTGGATAGTCAATGGGTTGAATGAAGTTAAAAAATAGGTGTTATAGTTCTTCTTTAAAAATAAGAGATATACAAAGGTACATATGATGAAGCTTTTACTGAACTAGATTAACTTCAAGATGGGTAATGATGTTATGAAGAGTGATGGAAGGGTCAATGCTAGGAATATCCTGATAAGACCAAGAAAATTCTATGCTATGGTCATAGAGAAAAGATTGATAGTCTCATTGTTCCTCGAGGGTTAAGGATTGGCCAATCTTGAAAATATGAGGGTTATTTTGAGTTACCAAATTAAATTTTGTGGTTGATTCATTTGGCATTGTTTGGTTTTTAGGAAGGAAGGATTTTTGAAGAGAAGAATCCCCCACACCTAGATAACTAAGAATAGAATTATCATCTTAACTCTAGATAGTGTTAATGGTGGTTGAGTCATGTGTAATAATTTTATATTAGATGAGAGGAATGGTTTTGGTTTGGAGTTCCTATTGATAAGTTGAGGAACCCAAACTAATGGTGTTGATCAAAAAAAAATTTAGGTGGGATGATGTCAATGTCTTCAAATAGAGTTGGTGAGGGTAGAGGTTCTTTATATTATACAAGTAAGGTTGATAAGAGTATAAGTTCCTCAAATTAGAGAGGTAAGGTTGGAGGTTCTCCAAATGGGAGAGGTGGGATTTGTGAGGTTGGAGGTTCTCCAAATGGAAGAGGTGGGATTGATGTTGGTGATGTGGGCTCTTTCAGGGGAACATACCCTGAGTCAAAGAACTCACAAGGTTTTTGGGTTTTAATAACAAGAAGTTTGTGGGTTCCTTGTTCAAAGAGGCCAAAACCAAACCCTTTCCAAGCACATCGATGAAGGTATGTTTGGGAAAAGGTTAGGTTGCTAAGATAAGAAAAGGTAAAAGTGAATGGTTGGATACAAGGCATGGTGGTAGGAGTAAAAAGTGGCTTGTCAAGTGCCCCATAGACAAAATATGTTATATTGTTAGGAAGGAAAAAGGGGATGAGGGTGCTAATATTGGGATCATATGATGGATCATTTTGAAGGTTCCCAAACTCATGTGGAGAAGGTAAAGCATCCAAAGCTAAAAGTCGATATTCCCCTAGTGTAAGATGCTAAAATGTGGATTTCAAGGGGTGTTAAACCAAGATTTGAGATGAAGGGATAATTAAACTAGTGGATGTTTCATCATTGTTGAATATATAAGTGTTGGAGGTTGGTTTGATGTGGTGGCTTGGCTAGAGATTGGTTGTGAAGAAGATGAAGATAGAATAAGAACATCATGAGGTTGATATGTCATATTACAAGAAGCAAAGGGACTTGAATTGACTTTCATTATAATGACTTGTCCCTCATGTTCAAATTTGACACATTAATGAAGGGTAGAAGGGATCATCCCATTGCATGGATCCAAATGTGGCTAAGTAACACATTATATTGAAATTCACCCTCTACAACATAAAATAGTTTAGGAATAGTTTGAGGCCCCAAATAGATGTGGAGAAAAATTGTTCCTGGAGTGGTGGCCAAGGTATCATTGAATGACTGAAGAACTATCAATATTTTTTGACATGATGTTTTTAGCTAGTTAGAGCGATCATAATCATTAGAGGAGATGATATTGATACTTACTCCCCCATCAATCATAACTCATTTGACACATGTTTGATTGATAGACATGTTGATGAAAAGAGGGGGGTTAGGGTCTTCATTATGATGCTATGAATTTTATGATTATTGAAAGGTGACCATGGTAGCATGTTGGATGGATCCAATGAAAGATGGAAGAGGTTGGGGATCACCTAGTTAAACCTCTATAGAATGAAATGCTTTGATTAAAGATTGATGATGTTGGGGTGAGGTGTTAATTAAGTCATAAAGACTCATTTTGAATATTTTTTAGTGAATTTATTTTAACACCAAGCATTGGATGAGTGGAGATGCATTGGAAGAAGAAGGATATCTTAAAATGGAGACTTTAGGTTTGGGTGGTTGCAAAGGTGAAGGTGAAGTTGTAATTGCTTGGTTTTTGTTGGTTGATTGAGAGTTGAAGGGTAAGACCATAGAATGGCTACTTTGGATTTTCCCTTATCCTTTTGTTGCGCTTAAGAACAAGTCACCATATGAATAGTATGCACAAGGGGACCGATTACTTGCTTTGGTTCCTTTTCTTCACTCCTTGGTGGAAGTAAAGAAGTAGATGATTGGTAGGTAGATTAGATAGGTGGTAAAATAGGTAAGGGGATTAAATAAGGCTCATCCAATAGATCATCTTCTTCCAAAAGACCATGAATGATAGTTTAGAGAGCTTTACAGTTCTTCATATCATGCCTAGGGGTCTTATGGTAAAGACAAATTAGATTATCATTGAACCAAGTTGGCTTTTAATGAGTGGGGTCAAAAGGATTGATTAGTGGTACAATAATGGTAGAAGCTTGTAGGATCTTTTTTAAAATAGTTGTATAAGAATTTGGTAAAGATCTAGGAGATGGTGGAGTTTATATTTTTGGCATAGGAACTTTATTGGGAAAAGGCCTCTTGATAGGAGGTGTGATTGGTGGATTGAGCTTGGTTGGTGGTTTAGAGAGAATTGGTTTAGAGATTAGAGGTCTAGATGATGAGGGTTTGATGGATGGAATAGTGGATGGAGAAAGGTTGGTAAGGAAAGGTGATGAACTAGGAGATGGGCTTAGTGGAGAAAGGAGGAAAAAATAACAATCTATTATTTTCTATGATAGTGACAATTAGTGATCAAGGTAACTAGTGATAGATGGATTGATTAGTGATGGTTAGGTAACTGATGATGGTTGTTGTGACCAGTGATGGTTGAAACAACCATCGACAGTTTTCTGTGGGTGCCTATGGAGGATTAAAAGGATGGAGGAGATGAGGTAATTGAGGGGTAAAATGAGGGATATGTGCATGATGGATAAGGATGTGTAGATATACTAACAAAAAACTCAAATGATAGAAGAAAATGATAAAAAAAAGAGTAAATGATCCCTGTATGATGCTAAATGGATGATAGTTGAAACTTGAAGAGAGTTGAAAAACATAATAGTACTCTTACCTTTAAAATTCATGTGGATAGAGCTTCATGATATTAGATGCTTGCACAAAGAAAACAAGAGAATATGGATGCAAATTTTTGGATCCCTTAATGTTTCAAAATGTTTAAACAGAATTTGGCATGCCAAATGTTTCAATTTATTTCCTTCATTTCTTAGTTCTGAAAGTAGATAAAAGAAAGTGAGTATTAAGGTGTGTGGATGAATACCTGGTATAATGCACGTGTTAATCCAAATGAATGTGGAAAATCCTCTTTAGCTAGGGAGGATAACCTACAAATCACAAAGAGACTAGACGAGAGTGTTGTTAGATGGTAGGTTGAGTTGATTGCCTAACATATGCTATATCCAAGAAGCACAAGGATTTCTAAGAGGTTGTCAATCTACTTTTAAGATAATTAAGTCAAAAATGATATAATAAATATATTTGCTCTCAAATGATAAGAAAGTAGATATGAAATAAGATAAATAATGTACTTGATAAAATCTATGATGCATAAGTGTATTAAGGTCAGGTCCAGAGAATCAAAGTAGAGACCATAGACAAGTAAGGAACAAAAATAGGGGTTTGATTAGGTTAAAGGGGGAGAAAATAACAATCTATTATTGTCTTTGATAGTGACTATTATCAGTCAAGCTAATCAGTGATGGATGGACTGACCAACAATGGTTAGGTAACTGGAAATGGTTGTTATGACTAACAATGGTTGCTATGACTAGTGATGGTTGAAACAATCATTGATGATTTCATGTGGGTGCCTATGGAGGATTAAAAGGATGGAGGAGATGAGGTAACTGAGGGGTAGAATAAGGGATATGGGCACTATGGATAAGGAAAAATGTTTATATATACTAACATAAAACTCAAATGATAGAATAAAATGATAAAATAAGTAAATGATACTTGTATGATGTTAAGTGGATGATATTTGAAACCTGAAGAGAGTTGAATAGCATAATAGTACTCTTGCCTTTAAATTTCACACGGACAAAGCTTCACGGTCTTGGATGCCTACACAAAGAGAACAAGAGAATATGGATGAAAATTTATAGATCTATAACTCTCCCAAAAGCCTTGTATTTATAGCATAAAACTAATAAGGAGAGAGAAGATTGAAGGAAAGTTGTTAAGTTGGGAGGGGATGAAGTTGCCTATTTTCATTCATCTTTAAAAGCTAGTTTCAAAGAAAGGTTCCATTATGGAGGATGCTTTTATGAACAAATATGGAGTTGATTTAAAATTTTAAGGCAAGTTTCATGACCCAAACAATTGATGGTTAGGTGGCTGTTGACAGTTACCCTATCCAGTGATGGTTGAAGGTGAGTAAATCGATGAAAAGGCCCTAAATGATGTGTTTTGGAAGGTTTTTGACATAATGTTATTAAACTAGGTGGTCCACTAGATGATGAGTCAATCAAGGGTTCAAAAGTTAAGATGACATTGAAAACTATTATTGTGCAATTTTATAATGTCTACACACAAATCCTCAAGTCCACTCAAAAGTGAAACAAATATTATAAACCTTGTCTAGGCCTGCAAGGCCTGATTCTCACATATAGGCAGACCCAAATGTAGTCATGTGAGAGGAAGGTTTGGTGAGGGTATTATGAAGGTCTGAAGATATTTTAAGGTAGAAGATGAAGTTATATACCCTCAAAATTCATCAAAATATATCAAATCAATAAAAGTGCCAATTTTTGCCCTAAAACTTCTTCAAACTCCCTTCACACATGACTATTATTCAAAAAGAAGTCTTATCTTGCTTGGAAAGATCATGAACCCAATGAATTTATTTAGGTGGGTTTTTGAGTTCATGTTAATGTCTCATCACCTCATTCTTGAGGCATTATTTTTTGTATTGAGCCTCTATCCTTCAAGAATAGAGGCTAAGAGCCTAGACCCCTCTCAAATGGCTTGCTTACAACCTAAGGAGCACCTTGTCACACTCATAAATTTCATAAGGTTTTACATGGGACCCAATGGTGTTTTGAGGTGATGAAGGGGTCCCATAAAAACAATCTTGTGTCATTAGGAGAGATAAATAGGATTTTTTCTTTATGAACAATCTTTAAGAGTGAAACATGACTAAAACCCTCCTAAAACCCTGATAGTGACCAATAAAGATAAATGGACTTATAAAACATTTTTAATAACCTATTTTTATCATAAAACCTATTTTATGTTGTTTATGACTCTAATTAATTTCTCTATATGTACTTTGTCTATGCATTTGGTTGTACAGACTATAATAAATGCACTATTTTGTGTGATTTTTGGTGTTTTATAGGGGTTTTAAGCAAAGGGAAACTTGTAAACCATTGGAGGAGGAATTTTTTTATGTGTTACACATATTAAATCCCAAAATATTTCACATGATATTTTATAAGTGGTCAAATAAATTTCATTTTCCAAGGCAATCTCAAACAAGCCTAAAATAAGACTAGGTGGCAAGGCCACTTCATGGTTCTCACACTTCCATAGGGTCTCACAGCCTCAAATTTGGCATGGAGGGATTTTATAGCATAGGTAAATTTAATAACATGTGTTTGGGTTATTTAACATGTGTGAGATAGGTATGGATTAGGAAATAGGTTTCTAGGCAAGGAGCCCTAATTGAGGCCTAATTACGAAGAAAGAAAGGCAAATAAAAGGACTTCCACTTAGAATCTAAATATGAAATTTGACATGAATTTTTAAGGCCATACTAGGTCCTCAAATATTCCATTATGTTTTAGTAACATTTGTACATTATTATACACAAGGAGCTTTATATTTGTTTAGGGCTACAAGGAAAATAGGCCTATTGAATGTTTGAGGAGCACAATGGAGTCTTGGGAGTTGTTATAGGAACCAAAATAGATTGTTTCAGGTCTGATATGATATTTTAAGGCCATTAATGTAGATAGAATGACTTGGATAAGATGAATTTAAGTTTGGGGTCACTTAAACCAAGCTAGGCGTAAGAAATGAGGAGTTGCAAGACACCTAGGCATATGAATGATGAAATCTCAGATCAAATGAATTTCTTAATTCATGATAGGTGTCCAATGAGGAGGACTAAAGGCATTCATGTCAAATTGATGATTGATAATTTCATTTTTCTCTTTTCTTATGCAAGGAAGGGTAATTTTCAAGAGGATGATCAAGGTTTCAAGACAAGTTCTAACTCCTATGCCACTTAGAGGATTGGAAAATATTCATAAGTGTGACATATGGATTTGGAACACTATTATATAACTCCCTTGTTTTTTTACCTCATGGTGGACACTTGGCAGCCTCCTTCTACTACACCCCTCTCTGTCTCTCTTCTCAATTCTCAATATACATAGCCACTTTTGGTTTTGTAATGGATCCACATTTAATATGGCAAAGCCTTACTAGTTTTAGTACTAATTTTGCCTTTGAATAAAATATTTTAAATTGGTTTTGAGTTCTCAATTTCTTGTCTAAGTGTGTAAATTAGTTCATGGTTTAATGGCAAGTGATAGTCATATCTCCTTGTGCTCATCTCACTCTCTCATGCTTTGTGCAAGTAATATCCCCTATAATAGGTCACATGAAGTGTAATTATTTATTTTTATAGATATTTAAGTGTAAGTAATAGTACTAGGTCTATGATCAGACCTTCTATTCATTCACCTTGAGAAATACATTAAATCTTACCTCCATGTTGAAATAATTTTGTTAGTGAAACCTTGGGTGTTGAGATCAAATTTATGAATCACCTTTCATAGTGTAATTTCATGATAGTCTTGTGAATTTAATATTGGTGCATCACCTCTATTAGTATAGGGTTAATCCTTTCTATCCCTTTTATTTCAATGTAAGTATACCATTGGTTAGTTTAAGGTGTGGTGAAAGGGTGCTAGCCCTTCAATCTAGAGACTCATATCTCCCATAGGTCACCCACAACTTGAGAGATGTTTTCATGTTAAATAAAATTGAATGAGGATGGAATAGACCCCTTTTAGGGTGAAAATTTGATGCATAACAACCATGAATGTCACTATAAATATCCTTTCCTATATCCATGATGGTAAACACACACACTGGTTCTCCAAGAAAGGAGACCAACATTTGGCCCTCTAAGATAAATAAAAAAAACATTTAGGCAAAATAAGTGACAAAAAACAATGTGACCAAAGTTTACTCAAGCCCAATGGCCCACATAAAACAATGAAAAATGCTAGATACATAATTAGACCACTAGATTACAATGGATTAGAAGAAAAAAATGCCTATTGAAGGGATCAAAGCCACATATGAGCATCAAGACAAAGGGAAATTCAAAAAGAGAGTGAGGTGGGAATAAGAGTAGCTCCCACCCTCTCCCTTCATAAAATAAAATAAAATCTTATTGTGAATTAAACTTGATATTTTTCTCATTTTAGAAATCCTCTATTTTTAGGAATTTTTTGCATACAAGTTTGGATGCACCAATTAATTGTCCCTTATTATTTACATGTCTAAATAAAACCCAAGATTGACACATAATTGCAATTTCATGCTTAGTTACAAAAAAAACTTAATCTAGAATAATTTAAAACCCATTAAAATTAATATCTAATTAAAATTATTTATGGAAGCCTTCAACTTAACATCTATATTGGTAATAATTGTAAAACAAGGTGATTTATTAGACACTACACTTACTAAAACTTTGCCAATAGATAAATAAGATAAAGTGTGAGAATCCTAAAGTGTCAAATTACATTCATCATTTTGACTCATACTAACAAATTTGTACCTTCATTGTATGTTAAAGTGGGTCCAAGTAATAAATTACATAAAAAATAATATCTAATTAGAATTGCTTGTGAAATTTTCAAATTAGCATTAAAATACATGATGGACTTGTAATTAGATCAATCCTACATTTTTAATAATTGTGAGTTGGATACTTTATTAAACACTACACTCACCAAATTGTTTATTGTAAAACAAGGATGATTTACAAAGCACCACTCACCAAATTATGAGACAAAGGTAATTTATTAAAATATTACAGTCATCAAATTATGAAACAAAAGTGATTAATGCCTTCTGCAATTAAAATAATGCTTACAATATAATGCATAGAATTCTAGTTATGAATGCTCTAGTTACATTTGTAGTTGTAGTTATTGTTAGGAATGGTAAAAACATTCAGTGAGGCCAAGATCATAAAAGTTCATAATAAATGAAGACAAATAGAATGCAACACACAAGCAAAACCAAATGCTTATTCAGAATATGAGAATAAGAGATATGAAGCTAGTACAAAGGACTTGCTTATATAGTCAAGGCAAAATAGAAACCTATCTATTATAACTAATGTGGGATAAAATAATATCCAAATACAAGACAAAATAGCTATCAAGACACTAGTAAACATTAATAAATGCATGAAATACTCTAACACCCCCCTCAAGTGAAATTAGGGGCTAACAAAAGCCAAAAAAGTGGCATATCCATAGAATAAGTGCTGATAAAAAGGCCTAATAAGGTACTCATGTATAATATGTATCCATGAAATGAAGATGGAATATATCCTCATGAACACCCCCTAAGGACAACTTCTAAAACCCCAAGTATGCCATGCAACTCAAGGAAATGAGGTGATGCAAAAGGATTTGTGAATATGTTTGAAACCTGCTATTGAGTCAAAATATACTCCAAGCTAAGAATTTCATCCTAAATGTGTTGAGAAATAAATTACATATTTACCTCAATGTGATTGTTCTATTGATGCTTAACTGGGTTATGAGATATATGAATTGCACTCTAATTGTCACACCAAAGTATGATGGGTGAATCCTATATGAATCCAAACTCTGTCAACAACTACTGAAGCCAAAGAACCTCCTGACTCACTATAATTACTTCCCTATAATTAGCTTCTTTAGATGATAGTGTAATAGCCTGTTATTTCTTACACAACCAAGTAATAGGTGAAGAAGTAAGATAAAATATATAGCTAGAATTGGAATGCCTATCATCAAGAGAACCTACCCAGTCTAAATCATTATTTCCAACCAATTGAGTAGAACCCTTGGTATAGTGTAATCCAAAATGAGTAGTGCCTCATATATATCTCAAAATCCTTTTGGTAGCATGCCAATGAATGTCATGAGGGTCATGTGTAAACCTAGATACAACCCTGATTACAAATGAAATGTATGGGTAAGTATGGGTCAAATATATAAGACTCCCAATGAATTGCCTATACAATATAGGATCACAAAGTGGAGTATTACAAGAAGTAGTGAGAGTCACTCTAGGCTAAAAAAGAGTAGGACTTGACTTGTAATTAGCCATACCAAAACACTGAAGAAGATAAAGGGTATACTTTTGCTAACCCAAATAAATCCCTGTATCTGATTGTGAAATATGTAGACCAAGGAAAAAGTGCAAAAGACCAAGATCTATAATGTCAAACTATTTTGAAAGTGCATGTTGATTAGTTTGAATTTAGGATGAGAATCTACCTATGAGAACCAGATCGTCAACATATAAGACTATAATGACAATGTCCTCCCCAATAAACTAAATATACACTATGAGATCAGAGTACCAGTGAACAAAGCTAGTAGATATAAGAAAAGAATCCATCTTCTCATACCAATCTTGAGGGGCCTATTTAAGATTGTAAAGAGACCTCCTAAGTCAATAAACAAGAGAAGAATCATGAACAAACCCAACAAGTTGTTCCATATAGATTTCTCCATGCAAGTCTACATGTAAGAAAACACTCTTCACATCCATTTGATATACTGGTCAACCCTTTGATGTAGCAAGAGGAAGTAAAAGGTAAATAGAATCTATTTTGGAAATGAGCATAAAAGTTTTAGAGTATTCAATACTTTAAACTTGTGAGAATCCCTTTGCAACAAAATGTGAACTTATACTTCTCAATAGACCCATCAACTGCATACTTGGTGTAGTAAATCCATTTTCACCTGACCAGTTTACTTCCCTTAGGAAGAGTGACCAAATCCAAATTATGATTTTTCATCAATGAAGAATCATCTATCATTACATCATCCCACTCTTCTATCCCATGAGCCTATGAGAAAGACTATGGATCCCTAGAGAATGCCTAATGCAAAAGTAAAGTACCTATAGAATGTGCATGATGATGCTAAGTAGGTAGAAGATCCTATATGAATGGTGATACCTCATCAATTTTAGTATGAGCCCACCTATAAATATTCCTCAATGTGAACAAGATCCTCATCCTTTATAACCTCCTTAGGGATCTCCTAAACTAGCTCCTCAAAGAAAGAGTCCTTGAGAGGAGGTGAATCATGGAAAGAAGAAGTAGGCATGGAAGAAGAGGAGGAGTCATGAGATGTGAAATGCTCATCAAACTGTACATGTGTTTAAAAATGAGCATCATGAGTATCGAGGTCTAAGATATGATAAGATCTCATGTCCTCATAATACCTGACAAAGACCAGATATTTGATCTTCTTATCCAATTCTTTCCTTTTATTCTTTGGTAGGAATTCCCAAGAAAGGCTCCCAAAGACTCAAAAAAATGAGACATCGGGCTTGGATCTAGAACAAGCCTCCTCCAGAGTCATATGCTCAAGTGTTTGATGTGGTGTGAGGTTTTGAATGTAGTTTACATAATTAACTACCTCTACCCAATAAATAAGAGGTAAATCTTATGAATCTATCTTGCATTTAGCCATATCCTTCAAAGTCCAATTATTCCTCTCTATTAATCCATTCTACTGTGGAGTATCTATAATAAGATGTTGGTGAACAATACCGTAGGCTGCTAAAAAATTAGTGAACTCTGGACTGAAGTACCCCCCCCCCATTATTTGTATGAAGCTCTTGATGCAATTCGATGACTATTTCTTGACCAAAGCCTTAAATAATTTAAAGTGAGAAAATACATCACTATTGTACTTGAGGAAGTAAACCCAAATATTTCTTGATAAATTATCAATGAAGGTAAGTGCATACTTGGCTCCATTGAAAGGAGTAGGAAAGACCATCAAATCACTGTGCACAATCTCAAGTGGTGAAGAGTCTCTTGTGGACATCTCATTAAGAAATGGATCCTAGTGTTTTTTAGACAATGCATAACTAGGGTAGACTCCATCAATACATGAAACTATAGGAAGACCCTCTACCATGCTGTGAGTGCTTAACTCCTTCAAATATCTATGGTTTAGGTATCCAAATCTCTCATTCTAATGCCAATTCTCAAAATTTGCATTAAAAATTAAACACGTCTATAGAGGAATAGTATCATCAAAACCCTCAAAATAATAAAATCAATAACTCCCTATGAAATGAGTGTGTGTGGCTCTAACAAAGCTCAAATTTTAGCACCCTATGGTGTGAAAGTCACTATCTTTCCCTGACCAAAATGGTAAATCTGATAAACTAAAAGCATATTGGTGGTGATGTCTAAAACATATAATTCATAATTGATGTGACCAACATCTAATTTTATGTCACCCTTCCTCTTAACAAAAATGAAGGAAGAATCTCCAACCTCAATGTTAGAAGTGGACCTCAAACTAAGAGATACAAAAGACTTTTTGGAAGAAGTCATATGGTGTGAAGCACTCAAATCTAGAACCCAAATATTTGAAATAGGTGACTATGATCTCTTGACAACATTAAGTGATTTTCCATGCTCATGAGATGGTGAAGGAATGGAGATAGAGATCTTATGTTTCCCAATGGCATCTTCTAAGGCTTTCATTCTCTTGAAACACCTAGACTTTTCATGGCCAACCCCCTCCCCCCCCAACAATAGGAGCAAGATAGGTTAGACTTATTTTTGGATTTGTAAAATGGTTTGGGTTTAGATATAGAAGTGTTATTGGGCTTAGGTGCGTTGTTCTTGGGGGTCTTAGATGCATTTTGAGGTGGAAGAGGAGTGTTTTTATTTTTACCCTTAGTTTTACCTTTAGACTTAGGATGGGAGGCCACTAATGTTTTTTGAGAGGTGGAAGATTCAAGGTGAGACAATTTGGATTCCTCCTTAGTGAGTCTCTCACAAAATAACTCAAGATTAGGCATTTTGAATGCGGTACCTGAGGCATCCATACTAGAGAAAAAAAGTAGAGGAAAAAATTTGGAAAGGGCCATTCAACTTAGACAATATTAAGTAGAAACACTCCATTTATCTCGACCACTCCCATTCAATTATGTCAATAAATAATTAAACTTTGTGAGATAATATAAAATATAAGCAAATTCATCTAGATTTAATGAAGTGAGCTACACTTTAAGTTGTATGGATCACAAGTGGTTTACCTTCTCGGATAACCCTTTTAACTTAGTCCACATTTTAAATGGAGTGTCACACCCATCAAAGTGAAACATAAGATTATCACTCACATAACTCCCAATTGAGCCCATACATTCTTCAAACATACATTGATGCTAAAAATTTTCAAATTCCATTATGAATTGTGGTTATGTTTTGTTTATTAGGGACCATAATCCTTTGTGCTTAATAATTGTCTCTACTCTAGGTCTCCATGTGTGGTAATTGTATGTTGTTAAAGGCTCACAATGATTAATTCTAGATGTATAAGCCATTCCAACCAATCACCAAGAGTAGAAATAATAGAAAGGGTCCATAAAAATTGGCACTGAGATGACCCCTAGAAGATGTATTATAGGACACCCTCCCCCAATTTGGTACTTTATAAAATTAGTGTGTTTTTAAAATTTGATGACATCAAGGGATGGAGAATAAAAAAACATGCACTTTTAAAAAAATGGAACTCAAATTTGAGTTACCATTCAAAAGTTATGAGCATTTTGACTTCCCATAAAAATAGGTCAAAATAATTAAAATTCACTACAAATTGATTTTTGAGGCCAAATCAGAAAAGAAAGTATTCGTGTAACCACTCGTTGGAACCAAAATTTCACCATTAACTTATAAAAGTCAACAAAAATGAAAAAAGTCTTCCATATTGCCTGGGGAAGTGTGCAATCAAATTTTACTTCTTCTTTAAGCAAAAATACAACTTATTGTAAAAAATAATTAAATTCTAGCTGTGATGCTTTGGTAATTGGCTAAACTTGATGCTTTCCTTGTCAATGAGCTATCTTCCACATAAAACACAAATCCATTCCCAAAAAGAGCAGTCTTAGGGAAATCAAACAAAAGATATTATTATTTTGAAAGGCAGTTTGCTCACCCACATTTGAAAAAGGAGAAAATTTGCAGTCCTTGTACTCCACACAAAAAAAAAAGGATTCTAATGCAGTAGATCTAGAAAGAAAAATTATGATTCCAAGATTCAAACTTAGTGCTTTTTAATGCCTCTCTCCTACAAGTTAGAACATGAAGATATCTTCTAATGCTAAGTAAAAAGGGAAGAACAAAGTGAAAAGGCATAATAGATTTACTCTCCCTCCATATAATAGTTGATAATAGGTCCAAAAGCCACTCTAGTAGACCAAAATATGGTCTCCAATTTTAAAAAAATGTGTAATTCATTGTAGATTTAACACCTTCAGGTAGTGGTTTCTTCCTTCCTCCTACACCTAGGAACACAGGCCTACAAGGATGGTTAAACTATAATGCAGATCTAAAAAGAACTTCAACATAGATTTGAAATCTTGGCAACTATAGATCAAAAAAAATGCCATGCTTTGAGAAAAGTGCCAAACTGTCTAGTAGAAAACAAGACACCATAGATAGATCTTTCAACACCAAGTAAATGTAGATTAGAAAATAGAAATTTGTTGCAGAGGAGGATGTTTTACACTGACAATCTTAACTAACACATGCCAACTCCCAACATGTGATAGTCGATGACCAATGATGATGAAAATTCTAGCAAAAAGTCCCCTTTGACAAATGCGGGCCCCATGATGGCAAGCTTAACCTATAAATCCCCTAACAATCTTAACCCACAGTATTATCCCTACTATGGTTAGAACAAAGTATTTAGTCATACCATGCATGTTAGAACAAAGTAGGAAAATGGAATGGGAAAATGGAACATGAGTTTTAAAATGGTTAACCTTACCATTGACTAACCCTTAAACCCTAAACTCATCACTCTTGCCCTATTTTCCCTAATTTTATGCTCTTTCCCTATTTGCCTTATTTTTTACCTATTCGTTTGTTGCATTTTTGGGGAGGAGCATTGCATCTACAAATTTCCAAATTGTTATTCCATTCAGTGAATTTTGTACCTAAATAATGGAATGTTTTGTTTCTTTTATTTAAGCATAAATGTGATTGACTACACTGTATGCTTTCTATATATGGAAGCTTAATTCATAACCTATTTTACTATCTATAAAAATATTCTATATTACCTAAACGGTCCAGGGAAATAACCTATTTTCAATGTATTCATTATAGTTGAGAAATCACTTGTAATAAACAAATGATATTTACTCAGAGCTTGCTCTAACCACATACATATTATCAATCTAAAGATATTAATGAAGAAAAAAGTCTCCTCCTCTAGGGTATTTTATTTATTTATTATCATTTACATATAGTTAAAGAGATTTGAGATTTTTTTAGCAATGATGTATGATATTTAGAAAGAGAAATTCATATTTAACATTTTTTAATATTAACTTATATATATCAAAGCAAGTACGTAGTCACATAAATCAAAACATGTCTAATTAATCAATTTCAGTGTTATCAATCTCAAATTCTATTTAAAATTTTGCAAACTTTCTCGATTTATGGTGTCACAAAAGAAACAAGGAAAGTTCTCAGATTGGACATAGCTAGGCACATTTCTATGGAAGGAAAGCTTTCATTTTGTAAGAATTCTTGTCAAATATTTTTCTTCTATAACCAACTTCATGAAGATCAGCTCCCACATTGGAGCATGACAACTTATCTTATTTCTTAACACCAACATAAAAATTGTAGTTTTATACCCAAGAATACAGCCTAAAATACTTTTTTTTCTTTTTTGTCTAAACTTTAACTAATTTATAGCCTATTTTCATATCTAGAATAATATTCTATATTACTTAAATGGTTCAGGGATTCAAAGATTTTTTGGACTTGACCTATGTCCCACAACCCATCAATGAGACACAATTAGTTCGTAGGTGATTTAAAAAGTTTAGTGCTCATACAACATAAAAATCAACCAAATGGTTATTTCATGTTGGATAACTGTTACCTTCACTTGTGTATTCCATTAGTGGGTTAACTATAAGGCATTTTGCATCTATTCCCAGAACTATTCTATAGTTGTCTACCATATGAAAGCTTTCATTTTGTAAGAATTCTTATGAAATATTTTTCTTCTATAACCAACTTCCTTCAATTTATTTATTTTTCACCTCTAGAATGAAAATAAATGGTATGATATATAATATAATGGATGGGATGACTATTAAAGGGTAATTAGTCAATAATATGAAGAAAATAGGCATTATTCCATTCAGTAAATTCTACACCTAAATAATGGAATGTTTTGTTTTGTTTTTTTTTCATTTAAGCAAAAATGCCATTGACTGCATTGTATGCATGCTATGACAAAATTACATTCGATTAATTGACACATAAACATCACTCAACTTGTTTGTGTCTTCAATTACCCCCAATTGATTGAATTTTGGTTTTTTATATCTTATAAACAAATAGATCGATTGGATTTCCATATAATTTGTAGATATTTCAAAAATATCTACAACTTGTAAGGGGTATTAAGTTAACAAATGAGAGATTGGAACTCTAAGTGGCATGCATTAATACTTTAATAAGTGTAGTGAGCTCCCTATCTTGACTTGGTTTTGCATAATAATGGTTTTATTTTTCCCTCTAGAAATGGTTTCACATAGTAAATTTTGCACCTAAATAATGGAATGTTTTGTTGTTTTGTCCTTTAAAATGACCATCTATTAAAATGATAAGGTGACATTGATCTTTGCTTTATTTTATCCTTTAAAAGGATCATTTTTTAAAGTATATTTTGTGTTTGAAAAATACAACTCTAATTAACTCTGCCTACCATGTAAAATTTTATTCAACATTTCCCTTCTTATGTGAGTTTGTAAAGAAAAACATTTTTTAATTACAAAAGATATGATTGATTATTACAATAGACTCTACAAAATCTCTTGCACTTATATTGGGTGTGTGTTATTAGTTTTAACATCAAGCATAGTTCTTGATATTTCAAATTCCAATCATTGAGCATTTCGGGTTGTCAATATGATCTAAAAGAACTAGAGTGTGTCATTAACACTAAAATGGTCAAAACAATATTACTTTATTCAACATTGAGATTTTTAGGATATGTGTGAAAATCACATTTACAATATGATCCATGATTAAATCTCTCAAATGGCATGTTCAATGGCAAGCAAACATAAAAACCTATATGGCATTTTCTATGTTATCAATTGAAATATTTCTTACACCTACTAAAAGAGAGTAAAATCAGTATCAAAGGTGCTTAAGATGATATTATGTGGGAAGCCTTTGGAAAATCGGGAAAGTATCATGTCAAATAGGGTTATGATATTCTTATGTCAAAAAATTGCAATTACCTGCTCATTAAGGATAACATTTGGGACAAGTTGTAGACAAATTGAATGAATTTTTAGTCACCCACCACCTTCTTGGGCTACTCATGAAAATCACATTGCCAGGATTTGGTGGAATACTAATAATGCTTTTAATTTGGAGTTGTTAAAAGGCAATTGGTCACGTTGAATAATGGAAATGATGGATTTAATATTTAAGTCTAATCTCTTATCATAATTAATTATTTTTTAGTATGAAATATCATTGAATCCCATGATGAAAATTTGGTTTGACATGTACTTTGATAGAACTAGTTATGCAACAATATTGCTAGAGACATTCTTTCATACATATCACCTTGTGATTAGATTTCAACTTTCAATGTGATATGGTCTTCATGATAATTGTGTGCAATTGTGGAATTATCCAAATTCAAATCCTGAATTAGATCTCGAACACATCTGGTAAAGAAGTCATTTTATAACACCATCAAAATAATATGAGGATGATAAAAATGCATGTGATCATGATGGGTACTACTTGGATTAGTTGCAAACAATTGACATTGAATAGTGGTATAATACTATACATGTAATGAAGAAGAATCTTTAATTTAGTTTCATAATTGTGTTCTCTCTTCTGATGGGCCTCCCTAAATTTGGTGGCCAAAAATTGTGGTCTGGTACGTGGTAATTATGGTAGTGGTGGTCTATGAGGAAATCATTTAAATAAAATTGGTGGCCTATTTTGATAAACCAAAGCTCTAAAAACTCAATATAGTTTATGCCCTGACCTTGTTGTGCGTAATTAGGCAACCTACCATTACAATTGAATGTGATAAATTGCATCACATATGGGCTCATATAATTTATAATGCACACATGTACAAATTTTTATTGTGTCACCTACTAACATTTCCTTTCACACACTACTCATAAATTAAAAGTATGTCCATGCCTTTAATTGAATACATCAAATTATTAGTTGATAGACAATGAGAATATCACATGGGTTTCTTAGCAATTTCTCTTTTTCTTACCCTCTCCTGATTCTATGGGCTTCATAGGAAATTCCCTATTCTTCAAACCTTGTCTTTCATTTTATGGGCTTCATAGAAATTTTTATTTTTTTAACCCTTTCCTGAAGATATGGGATTCATAGAAAAATCACATTCCTGAGCCCATCCCACATGCATGCATTAAGTGTGTGCCACTTAAGATCATCTATAAATGGAACTACCTCATGCATGCACTATTTTGTCTATTTTTACATTTTGATGCATTTATTTTCATATGTTTTATGAAGGGTTTTATTTTGATTTCATTTGAAAAAAAGTCCTCTGCAATACATGAAAACTTGCATTCACTCAAAATACAAAAAATCCATTTCTAATTCATTCAATGAAATGTTTTCCTTATAGGATTTAATAGATGGAAAAAAGGTGGGAATAAATAATTCACCTTTAACTATTAAAGCCATACAAGGGTCCATTTGATTTTAGTTGTATCAAGTGGGATAATTTTCTTGACATCAATAAGGAAGAATTATGGGTTGCCTGGGTTGAGCAGGGCAGGGTTGATGACTTCATCAAAGGAGAATCAATAATGGTAAATTTCCCTAAAATTTTTTGTCTTTCACATCACAAGAGATAATCATATTTTTATAGAAAGGATATCAAGATCATCACAATATCTGAATATGTCATGTGAGTCACCTCACACTATACACTACAAATAGTGTATGTTTAAATGCTATTATGTTCCATTCATTTACATTTTATTTTCATCTTTCATGATTGTTTATATATTCACCACAATCATTCAAGTATTGGTGTTCATATGGCCCTGATGACTTTTTGGAAATTGATGCCAAGCCCAAATACAAGTCTTTAATGCCCAAGTCAGGAAAGGGTATCTAGCTGGGTCAAAGGCATATAAAGTGTGGTTGTCATTGTCATTTTAGTACATGATGCATGGTCTATAGACCCAATCATCTGTTGCTCATATATAATCAAGTAGAACACGTGGACAATGATCACAACTATTGCCACACCAATAATATGAATAATTCAAAGGCAAGAAATGTTTTTTTGCTCCTGACATCAGCCCCCAACTCAATGAATGGATTCATAGGCTATTACTGTTGGGAATGCTTGTTGATGATATCCACCTTAAAAACTAGGATATGGTGCATGAGAAACTTGTATTGTTTAGTGGTGAAATAGATCATGATGATTTATTGATAAAGGATGACATATACAATAGAGAGTGATTGATCAAAGACGCAAAATATGTGTACAATGCTGATGATGAAAAAAGTGTTCAAGAATGGGCATTGGCAAACCAAACAAGTGGTTTTTCTATTAGGGATATAATAGGGTAGAACTTGATGGGAATGGGAAATCCCCTTCATCTTAAGTATCCAACTCCCAAAATAGCTAGAATGGTTGTTGAGATTTGGGAAGCATAGCTTATTGGTGATAGATGCAACATTTGGGATGAATGCAATGAAGGTATTATGCCAATGTTTGTAATAGTAGTTGATAATATTAGTTGTTCTAATGTTTG
This sequence comes from Torreya grandis, assembly GCA_037957365.1. Classification (NCBI taxonomy): domain Eukaryota; kingdom Viridiplantae; phylum Streptophyta; class Pinopsida; order Cupressales; family Taxaceae; genus Torreya; species Torreya grandis. The sequence continues at coordinate 6,407,778 of JARHVA010000208.1, read as the reverse complement.
TAATAATAGTAGTTGTTCCATTTTTTTTTATTGTTTTTTTTAAAGTTCTAATTATACACATTATTGGTGTTTAATTCCAAACACAAAGGTGTAGCCATTATATAGGTCATTCTATCTCGATCATGTACCGTTGACATAAGACAATGGATGAAAATTCTTCTTCAAAGAGTGCATCTGAAAGACATTAAATGGATAATCAATGCCTTCATGGTCAATGATGTCAGTGCAGAGATAAAAGCTATTAGGTGCATCATCATTATTCGTACATGAATCATGGGCTTCATATTTGTATGTTTATAGACACCATAACCAACTTATTCCATTTACTTATTCAAAAATATTATGTTATTTAGGGAGATATTTGACTCTGAGGTCTACTTATGCATTTGGCATGTTTGTCATGCATGGTTGAAGAAATTGATAGCAAAGATGAAAGATGATAATGTCATATATGTGTGATGTTTTAGGATTTGGGGTTCATACTTCATAGTTGTGCCAATGGTAACATGGATACAAGGGAGTCCAATTTTTTTTTAAAAATATATCTCTCCTCTCAGGTTACCTTTGTTGAATATTGGGAACAACACTAGGTATACAGGGTTGGAATATGGTCACGATGTTGTCAAACACTTTCATATATTGGGCGAGACATAATGCATCTATATAATCTTACCATTCCCATTTTAAATGCCATTTCTTAATCACATTAAGGATTTTTGCACATCACAGGGTGGATTGGTTGGTTCACCAAATAACAACATTAGTTTGCATACATTATTGGTGGCTATAGCTATGCAAGAATACCGGATTCCATAAGAACTTCAATGTAGAAAGACATGAAAATATTTCATGGGTACGAACTTTGAACATCCCATATTCTCATGTTAACTTTTACAATAGAGACCCTAGTCTGACATGGGTGCAAACTATAAAAGATGAGATGTTTCATTATCACATCTTCAATGTAACACCTTCTATGTCGATGTTTAATTGCTCATTTTCAATCAAGGATATTATTACAAGCATGTGATCAAGGTGGAATTGATGAGAAAGATGACAACTTAGGTAGTTGTAGAGGATGCAACCACAATACATGGTGTTAATGAGAGCATCAATAACATCAATGTTGAGTACCATGTAAGTTTTCCTTCCCTTGTATAGTGTATGCATTGATAACTTTGAGGTCATTGTAGTTTGTGTAATATGTTTTCATTGCCTAGGTCAAGGACAATAAAGTTCAAATTGAAAATGATGGACAAGGCATGGATGTCAAATATTTTCACACCAAAATGCATAGTGTATCAGATATGGATATGCAAGGATTAGGGTATGAACTAGAAGGTTTTGTAGCAAATCTAGTGGATGACACTGAAGACCAGCTGAGGGGAACTGATATTTTAAGTCTAGTAACTATTTACAGTCATATGTTTGTCATTTTTTTTGTCATTTTTATATTGGATGCTTTTCAATTTATGAATAGATCTCATATACTGCTAGAGTTGATGATGTAGAGGCCAGGATATGCAGAGCACATGAGATATTTGACAGATTTTGTACAATCGATAAAAGCATAGAAACTATGGCTTTCTTCAAAAATTATATGGTATAGGTTTATAACAAGGTGCATAGTAGGGTGATATATAATGCACAACACCCAATGCCTCATCCATTCCAAAAAGTGTAGGATGGGCATAGAACTTCCACCCATAGACAGAGAGACTTCATAGAAATATGAATAGATGCAGATGTCAGAACATGTCATAGGAGATGACATATTTTCCAACCCCACCTCATAATAATCCAAAATGATAAGTCTAGGATGACAAGATTAATAAGTCAAATAAGTGAGATAGGGGTGGACATAATAGAGTTCATGCATCCTGATTGCATCCCTTTATAGGTTTTAGTGATAGCACACCAACAATAGTTGCATGTAACAACAATAAATCCATGTAATAAAAAATAAATACCTTTTTTAAAGGTGGATAGTTCTTTAGACTACCCACATGTTGTAACATACTGCATAAATGTACTATCTCTTAAAGTATTTTTTGAATGATATTTGAACCCTACCCCAAGGAATGCAGTAAAACTAGACATTGTTTTAAACATAAATCAAATTTATAAATATTATATAAACAAATGATGTTACTAAAATTTTAAAAATGAAGAATACAATAGTTCTAAGGTTTTTTTCATTCATTATTAGATTTAATACCTTGTTCATTCTTAAAAGATCCTTCTACTTGGGTGAATCTACCACCAAAGGATGATCCTTTGCCTCCTTCCTTAGGTGTCGTAACTTATGCTTAAATTATGTGATGTAATTTTTTAATTGTTATGTGTTGTTCAGAATTGTTTTTTTTTTAACTAATTTTTACAAGTTTTCACCTAATTATTTTCCTCTGGTGAAGAGTTTAAGCCATACATTATAAATAGATGCTTTGATAGATAACCTTTATGTATAATTATTATTATTTTTATAAATATAATATCTTGAAATATAACATCACCAATTTTTATTTTAACAAAATTTACCAAAAAAAATTATGTTGAGCATACCAAACAAAATAAAAATGGCACAAATATGTACTCATGGAAATAAAAAGTGCATTTTACATAGCACTCCCAAGCAAAACTGAGAGAACTAAAATAAATCCATCACAAACACCAACATATGATTGAATAGATTATAATGTATTGTATAAACCCATGTCCAACCACATGATTCCTTAAAAAAATTTAATAAATCAACAACTAACCTAATATAATTAAGTGCAACATAAACAATAATATAGAAGAAAATAAATCCAATGGGTGATGAGAGTTATATTATTAACTAATGAAATTTGAGAGCAATAAGTTTTGTTTCATGAAATAAAACTCTTTATAAACATTCCACAATTTTTTTTGCATAAAATATCCTCTATTTTATTAGATCATCCTTCTATAATCAACATTAAATTATGACTAGCAGATGAATGAGGATTTTATGTTATGATTTATTGGCATGTTTGTATAAATTCAGTGTTTTTAATGTTATTTTTACATCTTCCGAATAATTTTTGAAAAGGCTCAAAAACATTTTTGGAAAGCACATTTTGTGCATATCTTTCATTTATCATAATTTACAATAATATATTATGTTGAAAATTTTAAAGTCTCATCAATAAAACTATTTTGTGTAAATATTATAATCATAACATTCCATGATCCCAAATTTTATTCATAATTTTTTTATATAATTTGAATTTAATGTGTATGGTTCCAATTTTTTAAATCCATGTCTATAGATTTGAAGCTAAGTTTGTAATGTTAAATGGAGGGGATAAACCTTGATAATAGAAGCAAGTCTTTGTTGCTCAGCCAGACCCAAATCACACACAAGAAACCCCTATTTTAGAGGGTTGAGAAGGAATTAAACATTTGTTCAAAGAAAATAGCATGATTTAAACATATTATTATCATGAATATAAGGAATATTAAGGTCTAATCATGAATTTAAGGAGTGAAAATATTATGTTTTCAAGGGTGCATGTGTATACATTGTTTGAGTACTCAGGTCCTGCATGTTTTGGTATTATTTTTTCTATACTATCAATGCATAAAGAATAGTGATATAGACAAGGTAATATGGTTGTGAGAAGTGAAATTGTGTTAGATGAGTTTATGTTAAGAAGATACTAGTTCCAATGAGTGGCAACGTAGTTGAAAAATAATTGTTCTATAAACCCATATCTTATTGTATATAAACCTTAGTTGGACTAAGAAACTCAGTATAGTAAGGGAAAGTGTAATGTTGATTAATTTTGAATACTTTAGTAGATATGGTAAGGTTGATGGTAAAATATTGAATATTCTTTGATAATTTCTTTGCATGGTAATCACCCATTGAATATCTAAACTAGTCACAGACCTATAACAACTATGTTTTGTTACATAGTCGAGGGATATTCTCAAGTGAAAAGGATAAATAGTGATCTAGAAGGAGGTTCTAAGGTTTGGAATACGTGTGAGATCCCAACATAGAAATTTTTAATTTTTTTAACCTTTGATTCCTTCTACAACTCAAGATAAGGGTTTTAGAAGGCTCTCAGCTAGTGTAGAAGGATGAAAACCCTAGGATTAGGTTTTGGTTGATATAATGAGATTTAATTATCCAAATTAACTTAAAAAAATTTAGTATATCATAATTTGAGGTACTCTAATTGATGTAAAATGTTACAGGATTATATGTTATGGACAAGTATGGTTTTGATAGTGGTGGTTATGGAATAAGCCTAATTAGGCCCAATTTGCAAGATTTTAACAAAGGAGCTTCTATTTAGAAGTGTATTTAAGACTTGAGACTTTTCAAACACCTCATTAGGAATAGAGGGAGCCTAAAAGCATAGCTATATCTTGGTAAGAGGGCCTAGATTGGTCAACCAATGTAAAATTTCTAAGAAAAAGGTTATAAGCCTCATAATGCAATTGAGATCCTGATTATTGACAAAGGGTGTTAATGTGTATTAGAACATTTGAAATGAGTGTGGATAGGTATATTATACTCCTTAATTCCATAAAATTATAAAGGATTTAGTCATTAAACCTTCATCAATATTTTAGACATTGAGACCCATGTCACTAGCCTAGTAAGAAGTTAGTGACATAGAGGAAGATAATTTAAAAGGTGCAAGGAGTGGAATGAGATAATGTATGACTGGATGTGATCCAAGGAGGTGTAAATACATTAAAAATTCTCTAAAGAGTAAATATACAAGTATAATGGAATTATACTAATCATCCCAATGAACAAATGTATTGATTGACAAAGAAAGGAAGTTTTGAAGACCAAATCAAGTAAAGAACAAATGACTAGTTGAGTTGGGAATCAGATCAATCTCCAACAAGAAATCTTAGTCATTCTTGACTATGATCTAATGGAAAAAATAGGGTAAGCAGGGGTTAAATAGGGTTTTGATAGTTTCAATCTTTCCAATAGTCTTTATAACCTTTATCATGGGTGTTCCCATGTAACAAGACTATCTCAAGCCTTTCTTAATCACTTTGGAATCTAAAATAAGTTCCAAGATAAAGAATATAGTATACCAATTTAAGGTTTTTTTTCTATATAAAATTAACAAGAAAAAAATTTGAGCACATAAAAACCTACCACATTTGAACTCCTGAACATTCAAAACAAATTTGCTCTAACACTTCATATGCACTCCATTTCTACATTCACCATAGAAATGAATGAGGAAAAGATCAAATAGGTACATGCTCAAATTGTATGCTTTCATTCACTATTTGATAAACATGCCTATCATCTAAAGGGTAATATTCTTACAATCCAACTCTTGTTACTAACTCCAATTAGAGATTATAGTTGATAACAAACAATATCAAAAATCACATAAATAACCACTCACCATATTAAATATTCTACCAAGCAAATTGCTTAATCTCAGTCATGAAATATCAATAGATTTAGAAATTAATTAACATAGTCCTCCTATTCATCAAAATTTATTTATTCCAAATCCATTCTCTACCACATTCGAATGGATTTCACCAAGACAACATCAAAAATAGACTCTACCAAACTACTCCAAGAAGCATAATTGAATCTTTGATCATTCCCATGTTGGGGTCATTGACCCTTAATTGAGTCTTTCAAATATTCACACCTTTTTATGCATGTGTCAAGAAAAAAAATTTATTAAAAATAATGATTTCACTTCTATATGAGATAACTTGACCTCCATATGTTGATTAAGCTCCACTTTGTAACTTGTAGTTCTTCTAACGACAATAGGGTTATGTATCCACACGTCAAGTGTTTCACAACACTTCTATAGGATTTCAAACCTATTTTGTTGATAGGGATACTTAACCATACCACTCCTTCATTGATTCAATTGACATGATAAAGAAATAAGTATTATCCCTTTATACAAGATGAATTTCAACCCAAATACTGCTCTCACAGACCCTTTTCTCTACCATATCTTGTACTTAGAAGTCATTATTTATTTGGAATCACTTGGTTTCATTACAATAGACACTGGTGAGTAATTTTTTTGTTTGTTAATTTGGAAACATTGGTGAGCAATTTCCTTATTTGTGTAAAGTTCAAAATTCTTTGGAGTGGTTTCTAATATATGACTAAGTGATCCAGTATAAACTTTGTTTTATTCCATGAGTAGGCAAATTCTATGTCTTCAAGATTGAAGGTAAGAGTTCAAGAAGAAAAGATTCTTATTAGTCATTTGGAATATTTGTATTTTCTTATATCACATAACAATCTTGCAAGAACCGTTACATATTATCATTGATTATGTTGGTGAAGGTAAGTAAAAGTAGTTTCAAATCCTAGCCTATAATATTATGTGTTTTCTTGATCAAATACCTTACATGAGTGTCCATAGGGATAAAAAAGTATGGAAACATAAAGAAGGCTCTAATTCTCAAAAAGGAGTGAAGATATTACATTTACACATTACATTCAATGAATATGTTTAACATCCTATATATAGTGTGAGCAGATAAAAATAATTCTCTAGTTACAAAGTGAAAGAGACATTTATAGGATTTTGAGCAATTACATTGATTTGAGTGAAACTAAGTGTTATTTCAATATGATAGTGGTTAACAGAGGTAGAGAAAGACACCTAAGAATTATTGAACTATAGAAGGAGACTTTAAAGGTAACATGTGAGTAAAACAACTATTATACCCTATTTTTTTGTTTACACATAATGGTCTGTGTTAACTGTATAGTGGGAAACCTTGTTAGAAGATATTTTATGGTGAATAAATAAGGTTTGAAGGTTGGCAGAGTTGTCTACAAGAGAGTTAAACCTTATTCATGCATTGTAGTGGAAAAAACGTGATTTAAAAGCAATTTATGCTTCATATTTGTCTCTCAAATAGTTATAGTCAAGGGAAACCCTATTTTTATGGTTTTGAATAAAAATGGATAAACTGAGAGTTTAAACAGACTAATTTTTTTGAAAATCTATCATATTGATTGGTATTAATAATTGACAATAAATTTTGTGGTTTTTAGGGTAGCCCTATACAAGTCCATACTATAACATGGGATTGTGAATGAAAAGAGAGTAAACAGGCCTAAATAGAGAACTAGAAGGGATTGGTAAGATGGTTTAAGGCATGATTTTGGAAATGAAACTTTGTAAATAATAAGAAAATCATAGAGGGTGTTTGGAGATGAATGTAGTTCATTGAAAGGATTCTGTACAGAGTCATATTGGATTATGTTCTCCAATAAAAGGCTATAAGACTATGGTATAAGCTAGGCAGAGTTGTCATTTGATAGTGAAATGATGTTTTAAAGAGTGTTCACATTGAATGATGGGAACTTAAGGATGATAAATAACACATTCAAGTGTTAATGAATACAAATTAATCAAGTGAATGTCATATTTATCTCATGAAGAATGCACTAATTACCATTTTGAAATAGGTGTTTAAGACATTGATAAGAAAGAAAATCTTATAACAAGACAAAGGAAAATAAATTTGTACAAGCTTTGCATCACCTCCATATGTTGATTATGTCAGGATCTAACAAGAATAATTGATTACTTTGTGTAAGCAACTAAACACGAAATTAAACCATAAGTAATAAGTAACTAGAAATCAGAATCAACAAAGAATAAGAGATACAAGAAACAATGAAAACTTGTATTAAACTCTTCCAAAAGGAAATACAATTGAAGAAATCTCTCTTCTTCTCACACCTCTCAGATGTACAGATCTCTTTCCCTCAAGAGTTCTCTCTCACAATTACAAAGACAATTCAACTACTTGAATTGATTCACCCCTTTTGTCATACACAAGCTATGAAGATATATCCCTATTATATAGAATTAGGGATCATGAGCTATGCATTCTCCACCATTAGATACAACTCCTAATCAAAGGTTCAAATCAGTCCTGCCAAAGATAGATATGCAGACTCAAGACTAACACTTAATCTTATCATGCAAACAATTTGTTCATCTGCGAAAATAGACTTCTAGAACACACAGGTGATCGACGTCGGTCCCTGTCTACCTACATATGACCGATGTTAGCCAATCCATAATTGACGTCAGCAGTCTCCAGTCGATCCCTGACCGACATCGATGACTATGTAAATATAGCAACCTTGCATTTGCTCATTTGTGAAGCTTTTAGCTCCACACCTAAACAATCTCCCACTTGGAGATAAACATATGCACTTGTACCTATACAACAACATCTTCTAGCTTCTCCATCTTCAAGCTCAATATTGATGACCAACAAAAGTTGAATGAAGATTCAACTTCTCCTTTGTTATCGGCTTTGTTAACATATCAGTAGGGTTCTCATCCGTATCGATCTTTTCCAGCTTCAACTCACCATCCTCCAATACCTATCTAATGAAGTGGTACCTAAGTTGTATATGTTTGGTTCTTGAATGAAAGGCTAAATTCTTTGCCAAATGAATTACACTTTGACTATCACTGTATAATCTGCAACTCTCTTGCTCCTTTCCCAACTCTTCCATGAACCGTGTCATCCATATCATCTCCTTGCTAGCCTCTGTGACTGTAATGTATTCTGCCTTTGTAGTAGATAAGGAAACAACCTTCTACAACTTTGTACATATCTTGTGGTGCTTCTCCTGCCATCCAAGTCACCTGTGATATCCAAATCTACATAACCATGTAGAGAAGTGTTTGACCCTCCATAGCATAAATGCCTACTACTAGTCCCTCTCAGATATCTGAGAATCCACTGAACTGCTTTCTAGTGTTCCTTTTCTGGATTGGCCATAAACTTACTGACAACTCCCACTGCTTGGGCAATATCAGGTCTAGTACATACCATTGCATACATCAAGCTCCCAACTGCAGAAGAATATGGAACTCTACTCATGTACTCAACCTCCTCATGTGATTTAGGACACTGTTCTTTCCTCAACTTAAAGTGTCTAGCCATAGGTGTGCCTACCGGTTTTGCATCTTGCATATTGAACCTCTCCAACACCTTGTTCACATAATCCTCTTGAGACAAAATCAAACTGTGATTTTTCCTGTCTCTCTTAATACTCATGCCAAGGATTTTATTTTATGCTCCCAAATCCTTCATGGCAAATGTGTGAGCTAATTTTACCTTATGCTCAGTAAAATCCTGCATGTGTGAACCTACAACAAGCATATCATATTCATACAGTAACATGATAATATATCTACCATTATCCAATGTTTTAAAATAAACACAATGGTCAGATTGACATCTACTGAAGCCATGCTCTGTCATAAACCTGTCAAATCTCAAATACCATTGTCTTGGAGCTTGCTTAAGACCATATAAGCTTTTCTTCAACCTGCACACAAGCTTCTCCTTACCTTTGACCTCAAAACCTTCCAGCTAACCCATATATATTTTTTCATCCAGATCTCTATGAAGAAACGTTGTCTTAACATCAAGCTGCTCAAGATGCAAATCCTCAATAGCAACTAAAGACAATACAATCCAAATAGAAGTCATTTTTACTACAAGAGAAAAAATTTCACCAAAATCAATCCCTGGTTTCTGTGTAAATCCCTTTACTACCAACCTGACCTTATGTCTCATTTGTCCATTCTCACCTTTCTTTAATTGGTAAACAATTTTTTTTCAGTGTTCTCTGTCCGACTGGCAACTCAACCAAATCCCACATTTGGTTCTCTTTCAAGGAATCAATTTCCTCATACATGCCATGCTCCCATTGCTTTCAAGATTCTACCTGTATTGCCTCATCAAAAATCTCTGGTTCTCCACTATCAGTGAGCAATAAGTAGAATAATGAAGGGGAATATTGAATTAGAGGCTTACTTACCCTTTTTGACCTCCTTATGGGTGTTTGAGACTCATTCACTGCTTGTTGTCTACCCAAATTCTCTATCAGTGACCGATCCTAGTCATCTCCAGGTCTGTACCTGACTGACATCAGTTCCAACCGACTGACATTAGTTTTTGTCTGACCGACATTAGTTTCTATCTGACTGACATCAGTTACTGTCTGACCCATCTAATCGACATCAATTCCTACCTAACTGACGTCGATGTCTATGTTTTCCTGTGAGTGATTTCCTATGAGCTCATTTTGGATCATCACCTCATCCAAATCAACACTGCCCTACTCAAAATTATTCAGCTTCTTGAGTTGATCACTGTACATCACTTTCTCATTGAAAACAACATCATGGCTTCTAATAATTTTGTTAGTTCCTAAATTCCACAATCAAAATCCAAAATCACTAGAGCCATAACCAATAAAAGTGCACCTCATAGATTTAGCATCCAACTTCTTTCTATTTTCTTTATCAACGTGCATAAAAGCTTCAAAACCAAAAACTCTGAGAAATGAAAGATCTACCTTTTTACCTATCCAAGCCTCTTCTAAAATTCCACCATCCAGAGCAGTAGAGGATCCTCTGTTAATCAGGTAAATCATAGTATCTATAGCTTCTGCCCAAAACTATAAGGGCAAACCAGCATGCAACCTCATACTCCATGCACGCTCCAATATTGTTCTATCCATCCTTTCAACAACTCTATTTTGTTGAGGTGTCCTTGGAACCATCCTTTCCCTGCGTATTCCACTCATAGAATAGTAACTTTTGAATTTATTACTGCATTACTCACCACCATTGTCAAATCTAAGGCACTTCAATCTCAAACCTATTTCATTCTCAACTAAAGCTTTCCATTTCTTAAATGTGTCAAAAACATCAAATTTCTTCTTTATGCAATAAACCCATACCTTTCTTGTAGCATCATCAATGAAAGTAATATAATACTGTGATCCTCCAATAGAAGCTACCTGAGCTGGTCCCCACACATCTGTGTGAACAAGCTCCAACTTGTGCTTCTTCTTTGTTGACCCAGTTATGAGAAACCTCACTCTCTTTTGTTTCCCAAAAATACAATGCTCATAGAAATCTAGATCTATGCTTTTCAAATCTGAAAGCTTACCTTTTGACTTAAGAACTTTATTTCCCTTCTCACTCATGTGGCCGAGTCTACAGTGCCACAACTTTGCATCTGAATTTGAAGTAGATAAAATAGAAGGAGAATAATTAGTAATACAATTACATAAATAAAGAGTACCTACTCTCTTACCTCTGGCTAATACAAGTGCACCCTTGGAAACCTTCCAAGATTCAGTTGTGAGAGTTACTATGCAACCCTCATCCCCCAACTTTTCTGTAGAAATTATATTCCTCTTTAGGATGGGTACATGCATGACATCCCTCAACACCCATGTGTTGCCATTCTGCAATTTCAGCTACACTTTTCCTTTGCCAACTATTTTACAAGGCTCATCATCCCCTAAATAAACTTTTCCAAAATCTCCCTGGACATAATCATTGAAAAATTCTCTATTTAGGGTTGCATGGAAAGAGGCACCATAATATACAACCCAAGATTCTATTCTATTATCCAAAGAAAGTGCAAAAGCATCTTGTGCAACAATACCTGCAACTTTTGCTTCTTCATTATCTTCATGCTGATTTTCTTCTTTCAACTTCAACCATCAATCTTTCTTTGCATGCCCTTTCTTTCCACAAGTCTAGCAGGTTATTTTTCTTCCATTTCTATATTTGGATCTACTTCTCATCTTTGACTTAGACCTTGATCTCCCTTGCTTGCCCTTCTCTCTTTGCCTTCCCCTGCTTTCAATACTTAAAGCATTACCTAATGTTTCTCCTGTGCTTTTCCTGCAAGTTTCTTCATTCAAGATTACACTAACAACATCATCTATTTTCAAGATATTCGTAGCAGAAGCAGTATTACTAACTGCCATTACCAAACTATGCCAACTTTCAGGCATAGAGCATAAAATTAAGAGAGCCTTAATTTCATCATCAAAAACTATTTTGACTGAATTTAACTAATTTACTATTACATGGAAATCATTAAGATGACTAGATATAGATCCTCCTTCCTGCATTTGCAAATTAAATAATTGCTTCATAAGATATACCTTATTTGAAGCTGAGGGATTTTTATATAAATTTGCCAAAGTATCCATTAACTCTACCATTGTCTTTGCCTGTGACAAGTTGGAAATCATAGAAGATGCCAGACTCAACCTTATGGATCCCAAAGCCTTTCTATCAAGAAAATTCCATTCTTCATCTTGCATATCTATGGGCTTGCTTGAAACCCCACCCAACGGTAAGTATAGATCTTTCTGATACAGATAATCTTTTATCTACATCCTCCATAATTGATAATTCTTATCATTAAACTTCTCCATTCTTAGTTTACTTTCTTCTACCATTGCTATACTCCCACTCAAATAGAAACCCCTGTGAGTGACCTATAATCAACACACACTAAATAGATCTAAAACCACCTGTTAGTGAACCCAAGCTCTGATACCACTTGTCAGGATCTAACAAGAACAATTGATCACTTTATGTAAGCAACTAAACACGAAATTAAACCAGAAGTAATAAGTAACTAGAAATTAGAATCAACAAAGAATAAAAGATATAAGAAACAATGAAAACTTATATTAAACTCTTCTAGAAGGAAATACAATTGAAGAAATCTCTCTTCTTCTCACACCTCTCAGATGTACAGATCTCTTTCCCTCAAGAGTTCTCTCTCACAATTACAAACACAATTCAGCTACTTGAATTTATTCACCCTTTTTGTCATACATAAGCTATGAATATTTATCCCTATTATATAGAATTAGGGATCATGAGCTATGAATTCTCCACCATTAGATACACCTCCTAATCAAAGGTTTAAATCAGTCCTACCAAAGATAGATACACGGACTCAAACTAACACTTAATCTTATCATGCAAACAATCTGTTCATCCACAAAAATAGACTTTTGGAACACACAAGTGACCGACGTTTGTCCATGTTTGCCTTCATATGACTGATGTTGGCCGATCCATAACCGACGTCGGTGACTGTGTAAATACAGCAACCTTGCATTTGCTCATTTGTGAAGCTTTTAGCTCCACACCTCAACAGATTTTGCTCCCCTTTATAACCTGTAGGTCTTTTAAAAACATCAGGGTTATGTATTCATGTGTCAATTGTTTCAAAACACTTATATAGGATTTAAAACATATTTTTTTGAGAGGGATATTTAACCATACCACTCCACTGATTCAATTGACATGACAAATAAATAAGTCTTATCCCTCTATACAAGATGACTGTCAACCCAAATAGGGCTCTCACTAACCCTTTTCTCTACCATATCTTGTACTTGGAAGTCATTATTTATTTGGAATCACTTGGTTTCATTACAATAGACACTAGTGAGTAATTTTTTTGTTTGTTAATTTGGAAACATTGGTGAGCAATTTCCTTATTTGTGTAAAGTTCAAAATTCTTTGGAGTGGTTTCTAATATATGACTAAGTGATCCAGTATAAACTCTTTTATTCCATGAGTATACAAATTCTATGTCTTCAAGATTGAAGGTAAGAGTTCAAGAAGAAAATCTTCTTATTAGTCATTTGGAATATTTGTATTTTCTTATATCACATAACAATCTTGCAAGAACCGTTACATATTATCATTGATTATGTTGGTGAAGGTAAGTAAAAGTAGTTTCAAATCATAGCCTATAATATTATGTGTTTTCTTGATCAAATACCTTGCATGAGTGTCCACAGGGATAAAGAAGTATGGAAACATAAAGAAGGCTCTAATTCTCAAAAAGGAGTGAGGATATTACATTTACACATTACAATCAATGAATATGTTTAACATCCTACATATAGTATGAGCAGATAAAAATAATTCTCTAGTTACAAAGTGAAAGAGACATTTATAGGATTTTGAGCAATTACATTGATTTGAGTGAAACTAAGTGTTATTTCAATATGATAGTGGTTAACAGAGGTGGAGAAAGACACCTAAGAATTATTGAACTATGGAAGGAGACTTTAAAGGTAACATGTGAGTAAAATAACTATTATACCCTATTTTTTTGTTTACACACAATGGTTTGTGTTAATTGTATAGTGGGAAACCTTGTTAGAAGATATTTTATGGTGAATAAATAAGGTTTGAAGGTTGGCAGAGTTGTCTACAAGAGAGGTAAACCTTATTCATGCATTGTAGTGGAAAAAACGTGATTTAAAAGCAATTTATGCTTCATATTTGTCTCTTAGATAGTTATAGTCAAGGGAAACCCTATTTTTATGGTTTTGAATAAAAACGGATAAACTGAGAGTTTAAACAAACTAATTTTTTTGAAAATCTATCATATTGATTGGTATTAATAATTGACAATAAATTTTGTGGTTTTTAGGGTAACCCTATACAAGTCCATACTATAACATGGGATTGTGAATGAAAAGAGAGTAAACATGCCTAAATAGAGAACTAGAAGGGATTGGTAAGATGGTTTAAGGCATGATTTGGGAAATGAAACTTTGTAAATAATAAGAAAATCATAGAGGGTGTTTGTAGATGAATGTATTTCATTGAAAGGACTTTTTACAAAGTCATATTCGATTATTTTCTCCAATAAAAGGCTACAAGACTATGGTATAAGCTAGGCAGAGTTGTCATTTGATAGTGAGATGATGTTTTAAAGAGTGTGCACATTGAATGATGGGAACTTAAGGATGATAAATAACACATTCAAGTGTCAATGAATACAAATTATTCAAGTGAATGCCATATTTATCTCATGAAGAATGCCCTAATTACCATTTTGAAATAGGTGTTTAAGACATTGATAAGAAAGAAAATCTTATAACAAGACAAAGGAAAATAAATTTGTACAAGCTTTGCATCACCTCCATATGTTGATTATGCTCCCCTTTGTAACCTGTAGGTCTTTTAAAAACATCAGGGTTATGTATTCACGTGTCAATTGTTTCAAAACAGTTATATAGGATTTAAAACATATTTTTTTGAGAGGGCTATTTAACCATACCACTCCTTCACTGATTCAATTGACATGACAAATAAATAAGTCTTATCCCTCTTTACAAGATGACTGTCAACCCAAATAGGGCTCTCACTAACCCTTTTCTCTACCATATCTTGTACTTGGAAGTCATTACTTATTTGGAATAACTTGGTTTCATTACAACAAACGCTTCACTCACTAACTATGGTTTCAATAGGTTCATAGTATATCCTCAAGAAACAAGTAAACATTTCTCTATTGATAAACACAAAGTAGGGCATAAGGCAGAATACCACATTTTAGCTTCCAAAATAGTTATTTAAATCCTTCAACCTATTCTAAGTCATATGAAGGACCTATTTTGATTTCATAATAGTGTTATTATGTTACTCAATACTATTGGACAATGTTTTGATTTCATAACTTTATTTATTCAATGGTTAAGTAGAATGATTAACTATAGTTTGTGATTTATTTTTGGAAATTATTGCTAATTAATTTTTGTAATTATGTGGTAGGTGGAATTAATTATACATGGGGAGTGTGGTAGAAATATGAGAGGAATTCCAAAAATTTATATGGAAGAAATCAAATGTACAAGATTAGCTCAATTTAAATTAACAAACATTGCATGAAATCTCATGTGTGATGGTTGAGGCCATCAATTAGAGGAGACTTGGAACTACAACAAATTTTAGGCAGCATGATGGACTGAATTAGGTCAATTTTCTCCTCCACTACAACATGGAATATCCTACCTACCATGTTCTTCCAATGAGCTATGAGTACATGTCACTCATAGACATGCCTGACAATGATTTCTACATATAGTGGTCATATGAATGGCCACACGACAATGTTGTTTTGCCTAATGCATGGGGTACTCCTATTTTTATTCCAACATATCTTAGGCCCTTCTTGGAGAATTTATTACCAAAGAAGGTGTCTAATGATCCAAATTTCTATGTGTGTCCATATCAAGTATGAAATATTTTCAATGGTGTGAAACTACCTTTTAGAGTACCTTTCAAACTATATAGTATTTAGAATAACCTATTTTAGGCATCTAGTCTTTATCCAGTGCAACCATATGCTACATTGTGGAATAGATACACAATCTCCCACACCATAGACTTTCCTTTCATAAAATTGGGCTAGAGTATTTCAATAATGGAACCACTATTTTTTTACATGCATGTTCTAGAGGATGAACGTGATTATGACTATGATCCAATGGATGAAAGTGATAGTGTTGAAAGTCAATGAAACATTTTTATAAAAATATGATTTAACATTGATAAATAGTTTAATTTAATGGTAAATAAATTAAATATTTATTTTTGACATTGATGTTGATGTTAGTTTTGTTCTTAATGTTAGTTATTTTGCTTGATGTTGATGTTAGTTCTTGATGTTGATGTTTCAATATTAATGTAGACAATAAGCTACTTATCTCACATTTTGCATTGTTTTTGATTGAATTTATTTGTAAATTTTCACTAATTAATTTCTCACTATATGGTTTATGGTTCTTAAACATATCTGATGCATACATTCCCTGCAAAAAGTTTCAACTTACAACTCCTTCTCTAACACACTAGTCCTTTGGTCACTTCTTACTAGCCCTTTTGACCCTGTTTTCTATTTAGTATGGAATAGTAAAATTGGTTATGGATTAAAAGCATAAAAATATATTTTACCCTATCCCAAGACACCTGTGTTTCAAATTTGGTAGCACAAATCTTTGATTAGGTCCACTTTCACCTTTTAGGCCTGACATATTAACCCTTTCTAGGCTTGTTTTAACTCAGTCCTTAAGAAATCCATACAACACATTTTGTACGGTATTGGAAAATTGAAAATATATTATAGGACCTCAATAAGGTTAAGACAACAAATTTTTGTGTAGTTTTGATAGTTCAAACTTAAGTTAATGATGTAACCCTAGTTTAGGGCTTTTTATTGCCTATGTCAACCCATGAGCATTCAAAAATTCATTATGCAGATCTTAGAGTATTTAAAAATTACAAATTTGCTTTTTAGGGTCTATCTATCCCTTAATTATCTTTTCCAATTATGTGCAATCACTAACCAATATATTAGGCACGTTAACTAAACCAAAATAGACTTGTCTGTGAATAATTATGACCATCTATAGGTCTGTATGCTAACCAAATAGTTATGTTATGTATAAATCTTGTTTAAATGTTAATAAACCTAAAAAAAATAATAAAATTACTTGCCTAATGGCCTCAAATCATTTTATGACTGATAGGAGGACCCTTCCTTCATGAATTATAGTCAACTTACACCATGCATTAACTGTTACAATTTACAAGGTTGCTAATCAATTTAATAGCACCAAATGAGCTTCTTACATCTTTCCTTCATTCATACACTTATTAAATAATTTCAAGAAATGTTAGATATAAAATAACATAATTCCAAGTAGTTCCAACGATCATTCATTCACCAAGAATACAATTAGACCACACAAAAAAAAAGACTCCCAAAACAAGGGTTTGCCTATTGTTATCCTACAACACTAATAAATGGATTATCAATCCTACAAATTGTAATCTTAGAATACATCAATAATCCTTCAGAAACATGTAACATTGCTATCTAATTCTATTGATCAACACATTTATCATTCATAGTATGATATACAATCAAGAAACATAATATAGGGCGTCTGCTGATACTCTCCTTGAATAGGGTCTTTTTTTCTTCTTCCTTCAAATATTGTCTTTAAATCTACATGCATAATGGAATCCATTCAAAAATCCTCATTTTTTTATAAAAATAACAGAGTGTAACTACCTCTAAGAGGTTTTCCAATGGTTATAAATCAAGTTTTAAACGGGTGACTAGCATCAATAGAAGAGAAACAAGAGAAACAACACCCAAATAGGGGTCTACATACAAATTATTTAATACAAACACTTCCTTCTTGATTATTTAAACATTCATTCTCAAATATGTTCATTAAAATACCTTGGAAGTGTATTGTCAATCTATATATTCTTCAAGCACATTTGGAAACTATTACTAGTCTCACTCTTCATTAACAAAACACTTATACTCAAACACAAAAGCAATTACTCAAAATAGGGAATATAAGTATGAAATAATTTTTCTATGGATTTCTCTTTTTTCTTTATCTTTTCCACATTTGAATTAAATAAATATCTACTCTTGCTAACTGACTCCAAACTCCTAGAAGAAGACACATAACTGAATCTTGATTTTCCTTTTCCCACTTAGAGTTTTCTTACCAAAATGATTGCATTATGACTCAATTTTCACTATATGACATATCTATCAACATAAAAATATAATCATAAGCATTTATAAATCTCTTACCATGCTTAAATAGTTAGATACACTTATAATATCTTGCCACCATTAGGAATTGAACAAAATTCCTTAAACAAGATGAAATAAGCAACTATTGGAAAATAAACATTGATTTTGTAGATTAAAATGTGAATAAGCATGTGTTTCAATTGATTTCTATCCAAATTAATAATCATACATCATGTAATACTAGAAACATGAATCATTACACACAACTAATTATCATTATTTATGTATGGAATACCATGTCTATTGGGAGACTTGCCATTGGCTTGTATAAATAAGATATCAAACTCTACCTTCAAAATCCACAAATACTACTCATATATGGAAAATATTCCTTCGTGCTTCATTTACATGGCCTACAAAATCTCCACCCTTTCATCACAAAGTGCTTTTGTGTAGGCATGGGTAGCTCATAGATTGACAAACATTATTTCAGCATCCATCTTCTCAGCCATCAGTGTGAGAAGTGCATGTACAATTTCTTGATCTCTCTAGTCTTGTTAGCCAATGTAGTTTCCAACTTGATAACCTTTGACCTTGCACCATCAAGAATCTCATTAAAATTTTGTTTTTCCCTCTTGAGTGATTTTTTTATAGCTGCTAGTGACAGTTGCAAACCAAGATGTTCCTCTGTGCCCATTGTATTATGGGATCTCATCCTTGTGAGAAGTTATTCCATGTCCTTGGGTAATTTCTGAGCCACATTCTCTTCTATATTTGGAACTTTTTTTGTAAAAAATATGATACTTGTGAAATTCAATGATATAATTCAATATTTTTAGCATTAAAAAGTTAAAAAAATCTAGACATAAATGAGGGCCCATGAGAATATTCAAAAGCTAAGAACATCCAATTTTTATAATTATGAATAGTTACCTTACACACAAAGAGTTTTAAAACTTAAATGAAAAAAATAAAATCATTATATTGGAGTATGAAATATTTACCTATGGCATGGTCATTCTAATGTATTGGAGTATTACCCCATTCCCTCTTGCCCATCCTCCCATGCCTCAAACCGTGGGCCATAGTCATCAATAGTTGTTGTGTCAATTGCCTGAATAGATAAACACATGATATGAGACAAAAGAATGTTAGAGAGACAAACCATGCATATAAATCTTATATTTCACTCCTCCCCACCATGGTTACTTTTATATAGACATAGAGACATGCAAACATGTGAACTTTCTCACCAACATGTGAATGAATGAAAGGAGAATAAGGTATACATGTGAAGATGATAGATCACTAGTTAAAAAATGAAAATACTATACACGTAAAAAAATATATGATGAGTACATGGGAAAAACATTACATCATTCAACCATGCATTATTATGCAATACAATAGTAAATTCAAATTAACCACCAAACCATTTCTTAAATCGTGCATAAATAAAAAACAACGTATCCAACACAAACCAAAAATGATACACTTGTATTTGAATCTCCTATCCAAATAATATGTTTGACCAAACATTAAATATGTCATACATATTATGTCAAAATGTATGTATATAAATAATACTGTCCAAGGCAATAGCCACAAGGTAATATCAATGTTCATGGCATGGCCTTTAGGCCTTTGAAAATGGATAAATAAGTGGAAGTGGTCAACCACATGAATGCACACATATGTATGTCACCCTGGACACCTACATTTCAAAATGTGTAGTTTAGAAATCTTGACAAAATTCAAGAATAACACACCAACATGAAGAATAAACTTGTTAGTTTTGGTAAATAAGAAGTAACTATCATACCTCCTAAACATGGTCCATCCATGCCTATGACTGCACCAACTCGTCTCCACCAAAAGCCTTTATGCAATAACAATATACATCACTATCAAAATATGTAATTGTAGGGTTGAAAGAAAGGCATGGGGAATAAACAAGAGTGCATATAATATGTAGTCATCATAAGAAGTATAATATCAATTTGTGGGGAAACCTATCATGCACACTTTCATTTTTTATGCCCCCCGATGAACATGTCTACCATTTCATTAATGCAATTCTCTCAAAGGAATGTGATCTTCATCATTAGAATGGGCTTGAGGGTCATCCCTCTATAATTGGAATGGTGATTGTTGCATAAATATCAATGTTAATATTGAGTAAGCTAAATTGAACATAACATTAACTTCATGAAAAGTAATGAACATAATGCATATAACTTGAGATCTATTGTTGCATGCACCTTGTTGTTTCTTCACCCATTCTCTTTCTCACTCTATTTGTCAATGATATTCTCTTTGTTGAATGTAGGCTTCCCTTCTACCTACCAAGTTTTTACTTGAATCATATGCATCCATCTCATCTTTAATAGAATTTGAGGCTTCCTCATTGAGATAGCATAACTTAGACACATCCTCCCTAGCCATCCATGACCTTTCTAGCCTATCTCTCTTGTTGATGCTCTGATTTTTCAAGATTCAGTCTATTAACCTCATTTTTGTTTGCCTTTTGTTTACTTCTCTTTCTTTAAGCATACATTTCCCACTTCTATCACACCTAGGGGGCCTACTTGGAATAGGTTTCCAACCATGAATATTACAATGGTGAGTGTTAATCCTATCTCATGACTAAAATGGATGGCCACCATCAGCTCTAAATGTGTCACATGGCCTCAACAAGCAAAGG
Source organism: Torreya grandis (assembly GCA_037957365.1). NCBI lineage: Eukaryota > Viridiplantae > Streptophyta > Pinopsida > Cupressales > Taxaceae > Torreya > Torreya grandis. The sequence goes on along the minus strand of JARHVA010000208.1, from coordinate 6,386,843 downwards.
TGTACATTTTACCTCACAATAACCCAATCCTTGATTCTATACTCACCTAGATACTATCATTTAACAAGGAATAGATGTGAGGTTAAGAACATAAAGCATTAAAAAAATTATAAAATCATCAAACACAATATAATATTAAAAGCATAAAATAATAATCATAAGATAAGGTCATCAAAGACAATTAAATATTCTTACAACATTTGGTTCCTCCTCCATTTGAGATTGTGAAGCATCTAAAAGCCAATCATTGTCATCATCATCAACATCCTCATCATCATTGTCATCATAGTCATATGAATCCACCTCCTCTTACCACATAGGTAGACATATACATGTGATTCCAACTCCAAACATATATGGAACAACATGAGGCTATGCACATGTCAAATGAAAGAGAGACTAGAAAAAAATCTGCACATTTATAGGGACGAAGTCATTATGCAAGTGACTCTCAACCACGTCCATGTGGCTTTGCTCCACCCTTTCCAACTAAATCACAAAACAAAAATAACATATAAAAATTCATGGTGTGTCAAGATAATTCTAATCTTGATTGTTCTAAGAAGGAAGAAAGAAATATTATGTAACATCAAGAGAAATCAAACATTAAGGGCAGCCAAAGGTTTCCATACATCTCTTGAGAAATAATATTTGGATGCTTTGGGGACACCTTCTTCACCTTCAGTCTACTCCACCCCTCCTCCTACATTATTAAAAAATATATAACATATAAAAATAGGGATACATGGTTTGTAATTATTGATCATGGAAAATGAAAGAGAGAGCACAAAAAATATGCACATTTGTAGGGATAGTCATCATGTAGGTGACTATTTGCCATGTCCACGTGGATCTATTCCAACCCTCCTAACTAAAACACAAAACAAAAAAAACATTAAAAAATGCATGGTGTGTCAGTCAAAAGTATTTTAATTTTGATTTTTTTAAGAGGGAAGAAAGAAACATTATTTAACATGAGAATCAATCAAACATTAAGGGAAACCAAAGGTTCTCATACATCTATTGAGAAATAGTCATTGGGCACTTCAAGGACACCCTCTTCACCTTCGGTCTACTCCACCCCCTCCTCCTGCATTATTAACAAAAGGAAATGTAACAAATCAAAAGAGGGATGCATGGTTTGAAAATATTGAGCATTTTACATATGTGGAAAGAACATTAAAGCAGGCATTAAAAATACACATACCATCAATAAAATTACCTATGTTATCCCCTTGTTTGCATCTTTATTCATTAAATATTCCATCTCACACTGGATTACACCCCTAGTTATTCATGGGTAAGGGATGGTTGTCTCATAATAGTGGCAATAACATCCCCAATTTTTGATCCTCCATATATCTTCCTCTTTCGATCTCTGAGTAGGTGAGGGGAATGTCTAAACTGAGCACTTGCATGTAATGAGGACTTTTGACCAACTTCTTTCTCCTAACATAATGCATGTCACAATAGATTAGCATCAACAAAAAAAATAATACAACTCAAATTCATGTTCTAGTACAGTAGCTAAAAATGCATAGCATTTGTTTGGTCTCAGCATAAAGTTCCTAGAGGCAATCATCTAACTCTCACTCATCCATCTTAAATTTACAACAATTAACATTCATAGTATTTGTTGCCAACAAACAACTTGCATTCAAACAATTGAAGAATATGATTTACAACACTAACCTTTACCAATGAAATGCTTATATAAATCATCATAAAGGTCACCAAGAGATTACAATGGTGTGTTGATAGCCAGGGTAATCTGACTAGTTGGCAACATAACGTAGAAGTGACAAAATAATTAGGCCAACCATTGTTCATGAAATTGACACCCTATATTGAAAGTATATATTACGAGCCTTCAACAAGGAAATATAGATATGAGAAGGAATTACATTTTTTGTAGATAGTGTAACGTTCCAAAGTAGAGATTGTCTTTTCACATTATAGAAACTTATCATACTAGTTTATTTAGAAATAATCTATATAATATGGCAATGCCTCATGTGGCAATTCAAGGACAAGATAAACAAACCTTTGTATGTAGTAGATGAGATAGAGAAAATGTAATGGATACATTACATTTTGAAAATTTTAAAAGAACCAAAACATGCTTATTGTAAATTTCAAATGTTAGCAATAATATTTTTGGAGCCTTGAATATCAAATCCATGGAGATTGTATGCAAAAAAATTAATTTCAGTTATAGCTTCTATGAAAGATGTTGATGGCAATATTTAATAAGCTCACTGAACATTCTGAATGAAGAAATCAAAAATAGTAAGTATACATTGTATAGTACAATGGGAGTACTACAAACACAAACATGGATTAACACACTTTTAATTTGTGGAAGTCTACATAAACACATGAAATATGATAATAATAACACTTTCAATGTACTTAAAAACACACATACATGATGACCCCATCACAAAGAATAGAGTACATTTTGTCACTAGCAAGATGGTGAATAAACACACAAGAATTAAAAATAGAGATAAAGAAATTAAAACTTGGAAAATACTATAGAGGTTCTTATACACCCTACAATGGGAGTACAAAAAACATGGATTCACACACTATTACATTGTGGAATTCTGCACAAACACATGAAACATGATAAGAGTAACACTTTCAATGTACTTAAAAGCACACATACATGATGACCCCATCACAAAGAATAGAGTACATTTAGGAAATTTCAAGCATAAATACACATGAAATGGTGAATAAAAACACATGAATTGAAAATAAAGGTTTAAATCTTGGAAAATAATAGAGAGGCTCCTATGTACCCTGTTGTAACCTGTTGAACAACTCTCTTCCTCTAAATTCATAGTGCATATGACCTTGCATATAAGAGATTATCTTTATGTATAAAAATAATTTATTAATAAAGACAAAATCCTAGGTAAGCTTAACCTTATATATGGTGAGCCTCTGCCAAGGAGAAACAGGGCCTCGAAATAGTAGGTATAGGTAAAATTGAAGACATGTCCTTTTAAAGGATTTATTACAATCTTCCCTGCTTTTCTTTGCATTTTCATCTAGATAATTTATGTAAAGGAAGCTTATGAACACACTGTGAATGTGCTTATCTGAATCATTTTCCTTTTTTCCCCATACATATTCTTGTTTCTTATGTTTTGGATTTTGTCTATGTTAATAAGTAATGGATTTGATTTTTTTCACATTTATAAAAAAATATAGGATTTATTTCCTTTTTCAGCTTATTCAATGACCACTTACCCATTTGTGATCATAGATATGAAAGAATCTATCCTAAATAAGTTAGGGATTCATTTTTATGCAGGGTCATATGTACCATTATCTTTTATGCAGGATCATATGCACTACCATTTTAATAAGGCAACACTGAGATTTGCTTTCTTTTATCCTTTAAAATGAGCATCTGTTAAAAGATATTATGTGTTTTAAAAATATAACTATGTTTCCTTTATAAAGGAGAACAAATATGTGTTTTAATGGGAATAACAACTTGTAAACTATGTAGAAACTCAATATATAGTATGGTTATAAACATAGTTCATAAACACATTTCACAATCATGCAGACCATTGTACATTAAGACACAATCTATATATAAGCAAGGGTAACCTTGAATAGGGGCATACAAAACCCTTATATATAATGAAATGATCTTGAGTCTATGAAAATGATAAAACCTCCATAATTTACCTCCATGTTTGACTAAACACTAACTGCTCCACTCTTGTTTAGACTACCTCTGCTTGAACTATCTCCCTCCACCTTGGATCTAGTAACGAGTGAATGGTGAAAGACATATATTTAGGCTTAGAATTACCTAATTAATATTAAGATAACAAACTATGATTAAGGAAAATCTAAGAAAACATGATTATCTATGTGTTAGGGCATTATAATCAGGCATGTCATGCCTCACTAGGTTTGTGCCATAGAAAAATTGGTAGTGGATTTAGTGGTGACCACTATAGGGATGGTTATAAAAAATTAATATCAATGATAATGACTTAAATATGGATTAAATTTTGGATTTTTTAAGAGTTGACCAACCCCTGATGACTATCGACAACTAGCCCTTGACGATTGGCAACGACTAGCCCACATCGAGAGTTGGCATGTGTTGATTAAGCTTTATCATTTTACACAGTCGAATGCCTCTCTTTTTATTTTGGGAAAGGACAAAAAATAGAAATATCTATCACCAAATACAAAAAAATGATGCCAAAGCCTCTCTTTGAAATCTGAAACACAAGTTTGAAAAAGGATTTTTTAGCTAACACTTGATCTTTGATCATTTGATCTCTGCAAAGATAACTTCCACGTTTCTAAGAAAAAATAGATTAATATTTAGATCAAAAAAAGATATCAAGCCAAGATATGAATGTGTCAACACCAAATTTTAGGCCTCCATAGATCTGGTCTTTTCCAACGTCTTACAAAGAATATTCAATGCCTTAGCAATGGTGAAAATTTAAAAAATTGATCAACAAAATAGATCTTTGATTTCTATAACTTCACAAATGAGTGATAATGGTAAATCAAAGAAAATTTTTAATGCAAATCTAATAAATATCAGATTTCTTAATTAGATCTCAATAAAGTCTATGATAAAACTAGATCTCAATGCCAAATGTTATGATGCCAAGCTTATCTAAAATAAATTATATCTTAGAATCAAAAGAAAATTGTTAAGGGTAGATCTGAAATAATCAAAGAAATAAATCCAATGCATAGCTTCCCTCTTTCACTACCTTAAAACAATGAAAATCTTCAAAATTTTCAAAAAAACTTTGAAAAATCTACAGGAGGCATAAAGATTTTATCTCTGAATTACAAGCTAAGGATGGTTAAAACTTCTTCAAGGATCTGATACCATGTAATGAATGGTAAAAACATTTCATGAGGCCAAGATCAGAAGATTTCACAACAAGAACATCACAATAGCTGAAGACAAATGGAATGCAACACACAAGGTAAAACTAAATGCTTATTCAAAATATGAGAATAAGATATATGAAGCTAGTACAAAAAACTTGCTTATATAGGCAAGGAATAAAAGAAACCTAGCTATTATAACGAATGTGGAAAGAATAATAACCCACTACAAGATGAAATAGCTAGCAAGACATTAACAAACATGAGTAAACACATGAAATACTCTAACAACTTCAATGTCGAGTGAAAATCATCCCTTATAATTATAATATTGTTGCCTTTCCCATAATCAATACATGCATGCTCACTTTTCTTTAAAATTGTTAGCTGGTTGTCCTTATAAAATGTGTTTGACTCTAATGTATTATAGTATGAAAAATTTAAATATTTGAGAGCTCCAAGTTGTTCAAACCTAATTGGAAATTATTATAAGAAATAACACTATGACAAATTTAAATATTTTAGAGAGGGGTCAGTGACATCATTAAGTGATGAAGTGGGGCATTTATACTGGGGCCACCACTATTTACCCCTTTTGGATGTATAAATGTAAAGGTGATTGGTCCACTGGAGCCAATAAGTATTGAACCTTGGTGGGGGCTAGAATATTATGTAGGCCCCACCAATAAGTCTCACCATCAAACCCACCAATTGGTAATTTTAGTAAGCCCTGACAATTTGACAAATCTAAGTGTCCAAATGCTTCAAGTTTCCCAAAGATAGAAATAAAATATTGTAACTCGAAGCATTATTTCATAGTGAGTTTACCAAACTAAAGTAACCTACAAACTTGTTCAGGCAATTCACTCAATCTCCCCCAGCCATCTAGTCTCAAAATCTTCAACTTATCGAAACCACTAAGAAAACTATGTAATGCATTTACACTACATTCTCTTGATTTAAGATATAATTCATCTAAAGAGAATATTGGAACTCTTTTTGATAAGTCTAGTAGTTCGCCAAATAACTCTATGACTTTCATTACCTGTACATTTTTTGGAAACTGCATGCAACTTATTCATTTTCTTATCAAGACCTTCTCCAATGGTGACAACCAAAACCTTACAATATGTATGTAAGGTAAAAAAATATACTTACGTTATTTTCTTGTCATGACTTGTATGTTGAGAGAGTAGATGACTCGATAAATGAAACACAACCAATTTATGAATTCCCTCTATATCCAATGCCATAAAAGGAATGCCCAAGCATAATTTTATAAATCTCAACTCTTGAAATGTCTCCTTGCTTTTCCCCTAGATATTAATGATTTGTGCTAAGGCCATAACTCTTAACAAGTCCTTCATTAAATAAATATGTCAATATTCAAGTAGGGAATGAAGAGATTTATCATACTTCTTAATCTAAACTCATTTCATTTTTCTTAGCCTACCCTGTAAGAATGTAACATAGTTGTTGGTAGTGAGGGGAGAGCTATATATCCTAGGATCTAAACATCATACTAATCCTGAAGATTTATAACAATGAGCTGGAAATGCTCAAATAAATAAGCTAAAAACTTGATAAAAATAATAAAATAAGTGAGGTAGAGTTTTGATAATAATAACATAAGTTTTCATATAATACATGATTCTATCAACTATAAAAAACTTACAGCTATATGAGTTAATAAATTATTACAAAAACCCTCTAATTATCCTTCTTCATTGCTTGCTATTGGATACTCTAAAACTTTGTTTTCTTCCTTGTATTCTACTAATTTGTTTATGGTGTAACTACTATCAAATTTTATTCTTCCTAATCTTTCTATTCTTCCCTTTTTCCTTCTTGTTTGACTTGCACAGTCTACTGCTATGTTTACTTCTCCCTATTTTGTGTCTTTTTATCTAGGATTCTCTCTAACTATTATTGCGTCTATTTTCTATTGTTCTCTCTCTTATTGTTGTTGTGTTAAATTCTACCTTATCTCTCATTATTTTTGTCAATTTATTACTTTGTCTATATTTCCTTCTAATTTTTCCACCTAACTCCTTATTTTCCCCCAAACTCCAAACAACTCCCAAAAATTCAAATTCAAACTATGCATTAAATTTTGTTATTGGATTCAAACATAGTTAAGGAACAATGGAACTGGAAGGTAGGTGGTCAAGAAGACAAGAATATATTATTTTAACACTCCCCATTATTCTTTGTCTTCTTACCATGTTAATTATAATGATCCACAACCCCTAAAACATCATTTTGACTTCTTATTAACTACCTATGTTCCTCTATGACAATTTTGTTCATGTCTAGAGATGGACTATCAAAGTTTAGTGCTTGAATGATGTAATTCAAAGCTTTGTTGATGAACTCTAGAGATTTACTGATGTACTCTTGAGTTTCACTGATGAATTCTAAAACTCAAATGATGTATTTTGGAACTTTGTTGTCAAACTTTGAAGCTTCACTAATGAACTCCAGAGCTTCATTGTGAGACTCTGAAGGTTGGCTGTAAGACTGTAGTGCTTGGTTGTAGGACTCCATAGACAACATAAAGCCTTGTAGGCCTACTGTTGTCATATTAATGACCCCTAACCTTCCTCTTAAGTGTATAAAACTACTATTTGGTAAATCCTTAGTAAATATATCAACTATCAATTGATATGATTTGTAAAAACTAAGCTCTATCACATGATTTTCTACTAACTCTCAAATGAAATGATACCTAATTTATACATGCTTTCTCCAACCATGAAATACATGATTCTTTGACCATACTATGGAGGATATATTATCATAATAGACCATATAAGCTCCTTTCTACTCCTCATGGAAATTTGAAAGTATCATTTTAACCATATATCTTGGCATGTTGTTGTATTGGTTTATATGTATTCCACTTCAGTGGTATAAAATGAAACTATGGGTTGTTTCTTTGAAGCCCAAGATATGGATCCTCACCCAAGATGAAATACATACCCCAAAGTGCTCTTTCAGTCATCAAGACTATCAGCCTAATTATTATTTGTGTAGCCCACTAGTTGAAACTCATCTACTACTACATATAAAACTTCATATCCTCTTATTCTATTCACATACCTCAATAGCCTTTTACCTGCTTGCTAATGTTTCTCTTTTGATGTCTCCATGAATCTAGATATGAGGCTAATTGCCTATATGATGTTTGGCCTAGTTTCAATCAAATACATTAGGATTCCTACTAAGCTCTTGTACTATGTGGGTTCTACATTACTACTGCAATCATGCTTGTACAAATTCAAGCTTGCTTCAGTTGGTGTGGATATTAGCTTATTGTACATCATCTTAAACCTTTCCAAAATCTCCTTTTCATAGTTATATTGGCATATGAAGATGCCACTATACACTTTCTTGACTTAAATACCAAGAAAGTACTTAAACAAGCCTAAATTAGTCATTTCAAATTCTATTTTCATGGTTGTTTTGAACTCTCCTATCAATTGATTTACATTTTTGGTGAATATTAGATCATCCACATATAAAATAATAATTAAAATATCACCTTTTTGTTCTTTGATGTAGAGTGTGGGATCACTACCACTTTTGATCCGTAAACTACACTGATAAACTCAATGTGAAGTTTTAAGTACAAATACTAAAACTCTCAAAAACTTAACAAATTCTTGAAAAACTCAAAAGAACTTGCAAAATGTTTTGGCAAAAATGCTCTCAATTGTTGAGTTGGAATGGAATTGTCAAAAGACTTGTTACTTCCATTTACCAATTAAACTAGTTTTTAATAACATTGTGTTATAATTGTCAAAATGAATTACTTGCATGAGTTCATTTACTAATTAAAATCAAATCAACAAACTGAAACAAAATAATGCATCAAAATGACAATTACCAAAAAACACGAAACATGATAACGGAGTTTGGCTCAATAATTGATGCCTACATCTCTGGGTTCTCCAAAGGAGTGGACTGTTTCCATTAAGGGCACTTGAAACAACTGGAAACAATAAACAACTTTCTTGCAAGCTGATATCTCAATGCAAGAATTCACCTTCATCATGATTGAAATCAAACCCGACACCTTCGAATTTCGTGAGTCTTCATAACATCTGCAAAGTTGCTTCAAGAGTCCTAAAAATCTCCTCTATGGGCTGAAAATATACTCCTCCAATATACAAATTAGATAAAAATAGTATTAATATTGTGTATTATGGCCAAAAAATGGATAAAAATCCATTACATAAGTTTTCCCAAAGCTTTTACAAAGTCTCAACCTCTTAAAAATAAAAACACAGTCCAAAATTGATTACTTCAAATAGAAATTAGTGCCTTATATAACACTTTGACCTCTTTAGCTGAAGTGGTCAAGGCTTATCCCTTTTGGGTGGCAGGTCAAGGGTTCAAACCATCGGCCCTCCTTTTTAGGTGCTTGGGAATGAGTTTAAAATCAACCTCCTCCTTTTTTGGCACTTAGACTTTATGTTTTGTCCCACATGCAGTGAATAGTGGATAAGACAAGGCTTTAAAAAGCCCTTGACCACTCACTTATCACATGGATTCAGTCACATAAAAGCATTTAACTCAGGCTTAGGCTTGGTCTCAGTCTTGTGGAATGGCATTATCTCAAACTGACTTGTTAAGGCATGTTGGTTTTCCACATGACTCAGCTAAGAACTCTCGAACCGTTATCCTTCGTTCTTGCCACCTTGCTTGGTCTCACCACCTTGCTCAATGAGCTTATCTCACTCTTGACTCCACGTGGCATGTTGATGATGTGGCATGTCATCAAACCATTTTTTTCAAACTGTTCATTTTTCTAAGTGTCAACCTCTGATAGGTCCAATGTCAAAACCACCTCAAAACATGTGCCAAATGTCGCAAGTGACATTTTTTGACTAATCTTCAAATGGCCATAATAGGAACTCCTGAACTCATATTTATGTTCCAAAAAATGTGTTGAAAAGCTCTCAAAGATCTCTACAATGTGTCACCACTGAAACTCTGACTTGGACCATTATCAGAACTCAATTTTTGATCACACCTCCCTAATGGAGGGCTTTTGGTCTCCAAAAGTCCAATATCGCTTGAAATTACAAATTGATCTACTGCATCCATGAAAATAGAACCTAATCATAGCAAGAAGTATAAGCAATTGCATTAAAATGATTCACAATCAAACTACAAAAATTCCTAATCCAAAGGCATGAGTAAGTGAATCTGCAACTACCAAAGTGATTACAACATAACAAAACTACCTACCCAAATGTCACATCCTATAAAGTGGTGAATTGCCAAAAATTGAAACAACTCCCAATGTAACTACAAGATAAGTTTATAATGCTAACAACATAAAATAGATGTTGTGGACATGTTGCAATACAATTCCCTAGTATGGGACTTATATGTTAAGCAAATGCAAACAACCAAAAGTGTATGTTGCCTAACATCTAAACATGCCCATAAGGTCTTAACAATGGATCTATACATCCATGTGCCAAAAATAGATACATTCAAAATAGAAGTCAAATAAGTGTTGTAAGGAATTAACTCAACCTAGAACATGCATTATGCTATTATTTCCAACTGTTTCAAATGAGTTAATGTCTTATCCATTATTAGACTACCCATATAGTATATTCTTGACATCAAAAACATAGAGCTTTTCAACATGAGAATTAAAATACTTTGAATGATTAACCTATCTCGAATTGTTCACAAAAACTCTACTCTACATCTATTAAAGCTTATTCATTTCCTTAGGTGAATTTATAACCATGCTTTGAAAAAAGAATGTAGTGATAATCCACTTAACCATTTCTTTCTTCCTAGTGAAATTGATTGTCTTAGTTGACTTCTTAGCATCATTATGGATTGATTTAACTTTGTTGACCTTATTAATAGGTTGATAAATCATCTTAGTTATACCATTTCTAGAATGAGAAGATGATTGAAGTTTAAAACAATGATCAATCTGATGTCCACTCATATGGCAATGAGTGCAAACAACCTTCTTAGGTGAGGTTTCCCTTTTACCTCTTCTCACTTTGCCATGACGAGAATGGTCATGAACACCTGCAATCTGCTTAAACAAAGCATGTCTCTTCCAAAAAAATGCAACACTGTGGTTATACATCCCACAAAAAGTGCATGGAAATTATTACATTATCTTTTAAATGTTAAATCCAAATTTCTTAAACATAAAAAGTGGATCAAAAGATTTAGTGCTAACTCTAGTGTAGGAACTAGGAGGTGGAATCTCAATACCTCTTCTACCTTCCTTCTTACACCGTACATGCTCTACTATTAGCCTTGGTCCTTTTCTATTAGAAGCTTGTCTTCCTTTAGCCATGGGGGAAGTTTCTCCAATTTCCACCTGCTCACTAGTGTAACCCAAACCTGCATGAAGAGATCTATGCTCTACTTGTATTGGGTTAGTAATTCCTTGGATATCTCTACCAAGTCCTCTTCCATTAAATCTCATTTTAGACAACAATTTAGATCCTATGCCCTTAATGTATTTTCTTAAATCACCAAAATCAATATTACTAGAATCTAAATCTGAAATGGTAGAAGAAGATGAAGATTCATGTGGTGAAAAACATACACTACACTTAGTCATAGTCTCTACATCTGAAGTTGAAGGCTTTACCTTTTCACACTCACCACATTGCAATATAATTAAGAGATCATTCTTGGATTCAAGCTCTGATTTTAACTTTGCCACTTGCAATTCAAGTGTAAATTTTTGGCATCTCAAGATTGCGTTTTCATCTTTGATGGCCTCAATCTATGACAACTTGCCCATGGTTTCCTACAAACACCTAATTTCACACTGCACACTGTAATAATAATCAATCTGCAAACCAATAATCTAACTATTATGGAAGCAACTATCAATACACAACTAGAAGTAAACCCTGCATTCTAATTGCTTTGATACCAACTTGATCCATAAACTACACTGATAAACTCAAAGTAAAGTTTTAAGTACGAATCCTAAAACTCTCAAAAACTTAACAAATTCTCAAAAAACTCAAAAGAACTTGCAAAATGTTTTGGCAAAAATGTTCTCAGTTGTTGAGTTGGAATGGAATTGTCAAAAGACTTCTTACTTCCATTTACCAATTAAACCGGTTTTTAATAATGTTGTGTTATAATTTTCAAAATGAATTACTTGCATGAGTTCATTTACTAATTAAAATCAAATCAGAAAATTGAAACAAAATGATGCATCAAAATGATAATTACCAAAAAACATGAAACGTGATAATGGAGTTTGGCTCAATAATTGATGCCTACATCTCCGAGTTCTCCAAAGGAGTGGACCATTTCCATTAAGGGCACTTCAAACACCTGGAAACAATAAATAAATTTATTGCAAGCTGATATCTCAATGCACGAATTCACCTTCACCATGAAATCAAGCCCAACACCTTTGAATTCCGTGAGTCTTCATAACACCTACAAATTTGCTTCAAAAGTCCTAAAAATCTCCTCTATGGGCTGAAAATATACTCCTTTAATATGAAAATTGGATAAAAAGAGTATTAATACTATGTATTATGGCCAAAAAATGGATAAAAATCCATTACATAAGCTTTCCCAAATCTTTTACAAAGTCTCAGCCTCTTAAATATAAAAACACATTCCAAAATTGATTACTTCAAATAGAAATTAGTGCCTTATATAACACTTTGACCTTCGTAGCTGAAGTGGTCAAGGCCTATCCCTTTTGGGTGGTAGGTCAAGGGTTCAAACCATTGGCCCTCCTTTTGAGGTGCTTGGGAGTGAGTTTGAAATTGGCCTCCTCCTTTTTTAGTGCTCAGACTTTATGTTTTGTCCCACCTGTAGTGAATAATGGATAAAACAAGGCTTTAAAAAGCCCTTAACCACTCACTTATCACATGGATTTGGTCACATAAAATCATTTAACTCAGGCTCAGGCTTGGTCTCAATCTTGTGGAATGGCATTATCTCAAGCTGACTTGGTAAGGTGTGTTCATTTTCCATGTGACTTAGCTAAGAACTCTCAAACCATTCTCCTTCGGTCTCGCTGCCTTGCTTGGTCTTACCACCTTGCTCAACGAGATTGTCTCACGCTTGACTCCACATGGAATTTTGATGATGTGGCATGTCATTGAACCATTTTTTTCAAACCATTAATTTTTCCAAGTGTCAACCTCTGATAGGTCCAAATGTCGAAACCACCTCGAAACATGTGCCAAATGTTGCAAGTGACATTTTTTGACCAATATTCAAATGGCCATAATAGGAGATCCCAAACTTAGATTTACATTCTAAAAAATGAGTCAAAAAGCTCTTAAATATCTCTACAGTGTGCCACCATTGTAACTCTGACTTGAAACCATTATCATAACTCAATTTATGATCAACTTTCTCTAAAACCATTGCTTGTCAAATAAGAGTCTATACACCTGTACCATGCCATTGGTGCTTGCTTGAGCCCATACAATACCTTTTTTAGCCTTTACACTTTGTTCTCATGCCCAAGAATATTATGTCTAGGTGTATGTCCCACATATACCTCTTATTCTATCACTCCATTTAAGAAATTTGACTTTACATTCATTTGATGCATCTTCAATTTGTCATGAGATGCAATGGCTATGATTATCCTCATAATTTATAGCCTTTTCATGTGTGTAAACATCTCATTATAGTCACATACAAGCCTTTGATTGTATCCCTTCACCACTAGTCTTGCCTAATTCCTCTCTATCTTACCTTTGGGAGTGATTTTTTTCTTTTACACCCACTTGAATCCTATGACCTCTTTTCCGTTTAGAAGGTCAACTAACTCCCAAGTGTAATTTTTCTCTATGGCATGTATATTTTCATCCATTAACTCACAACACTTATTTTACTTAACTACTTACTAATAATAGATAGGATTAATTGATAAAAAGAAAACATAATTCATTGTTTCATCTTGATTTTTTTCATACCTTGACTACTCATATAGGCTTCTTTCAAGTTCCTTGTCCTTGCTGGGCATTGCACTGAGTTGGTTGAGGATGTTGTTGACTCATGAATAGTTCCTTAACATCCTTAATGGTTTCTACCACTAGATGAATCAAACCTTTGTGAAATAGGGATCTAACTTGGTGCATGAATGGATGTACTACCTGCTAGTTCAGATTCAATAAGGATCCATAGACCCTTGTTTGTGCTTGTTGTTCTTCTTGTCTCTCTTCCTAAGATTCATGCTCAATGAATTAAACATCTTAACTAATTATGAATTACTTGGTGACCAGACTATACATTTTATATTCCTTTGATTGGTCACTATACCTAATGAAAACACATATCTCACCTTTGTCATACCTCCTTTTCCTTCTTATCTTGGGCACATGTGCATATGCAACACATATGAACACTCTAAGGTGTTCAATACTAGGGTTCTAACTACTCCATGCTTCTTAAAGGATCATAATGCTAACACTCTTCATTAAAAAAATATTTAGCAAGTATACAAATGTTGCTATAGTCTCAACCCAAAAATCATTAGGTAAACCTTTTGCCATTAACATGCTCCTTACCACCTCTTGGATGGTCTTATTATTTCTCTCAACCACATAATTTTATTGTAGTGTATACTTAGTTGTAAATTAATTATTAATCCCATGATCCTTAAAAAAATCATGAACTCATTAGAGATATACTCTCCCCCTCTATCCATCCTTAAAATATTGATATAGTGACCACTTTGCTTCTCTATCATGGCCTTGAATTGCTTAGATGTCTCAAATTCTTCTAATTTTTTCTTTAATAAGTAGACCCATGTATTCCAACTGAATTCATATATGAATGTCATGAAGTAGACATTATTTGATAAAGAGGGAGTATTTATTGAACCACACAAGTCTAAATGGATTAACTCTAAAGGAGATCTATCTCTCCATGATTTATCTATGGGAAATGCACTTTTATGTTGTTTCCCTAATATGTACCCTTCACATGCTTTGTTTGGTTATTCTATAAGATTCAACTCTCTCACCATTTGATTCATGTGAAGAAGGTTATGTCCACCAAAGCTCAAATTTCTATATCTTAGATGACAAATAATAGACTCATCTACTAGAATTATTTTGAATGTTATTGCAAACTCACTTTGCATTTTCAACAATTTTTTTTGATTGCTTGTCATCTTGATTAATGAAATATACCTATTACCATCACTCCTATAAAATTTTATGCATTCTCCATTCTCAAATCTAACCTTGTATCCATTTTGGGCAAGTTATACTATGCTAATTAGGTTACGCTTCAACCTGGGCACATAGTAAATGTATTGAATGTCTTTTGTCACCCTGTTTAGTGCAAATAGATATGTTGTATTTTCCCATGATAGAAACCTTCTCATTATTTCCCATCTTAATATATAATTTTATAGATTCATCAATGTGGTTGAACATCTCTTTTCTCCTACTCATGTGGTTTCTACAACACTATTCAAATACCATATTTCTTTACCACTTTGCTCAGTAATATTACATGTTATGAACAAATTTTAATCTTTCTCATTTATATTAGGTTCAACCTATTGTGCTGTGGATAAATTTGAATTCTACCTATTAATCTCATACTCCTTATTTCTACACTCACTAACATAGTGTCCATATTTATTGTAATAATATTGTTGGATGTTAGACTTATCATACCTTTGTGTATATCCTCCTCTAGAAGTGTTGTTAATACTTCCTCTTCCTCTTCCATGTGACTCTTGATGGATATGCCTTTCACCTTCTTGATTGTTACAAGTTCTTAATCTTCCTATATTATTTTATCCTTTTCCCCTTCCTCTTACATTCACATTGGCCTTGAATACTTTCTCATGGGAAGAGGTGGCTAACCTATTCAACCTTTGTTCATGGGTTTGCGAGGAACCCATTAGCTCATTTATTGTCATTTGCCTCAAATCCTTTGACTCTTAAATTGAAACTACTATAGGGTCAAATATGATTGGAAGGCTCCTCAATAACTTATCTATGATCCTATCATCTTCAATTACATCACCACATGTCTTGATTTGGTTGACAATATTTATTTCCCTTGTGAATAAGTCATTGATTGACTTATTCTCCTTCATTTGTAAGATCTCAAAGTCCCTTCTTAAGAGATGTAACTTAACAAGATTCACGTTGCCATTTACTTGATAGGCATTTTGAATAATATCCCATGCTTGTTTTGAATGGACAGTTATTACTATCCTTGGTAAAATAATATCATCCATTTCCATTTGTATGTAGGTGAGTGCCTTGGCATCCTTTCTTCTATTCTCTTTCAATGTATTATTTTATGCTTAGATTAGTGAATTTAAGGATTCTAGGTATGAAACCTTATTATATCCACATTTAACCAATTCCCATAACTCTTGAGAGTTGAAAATGGTATTCATCTTGATAATCCATACATCATAGTTCTTTCCATCAAATGTAGGGGGTTGTTGCCATGAACTAGAACTACCTGCTACCATGTTTAAATGGGTTTACAACCTATGAATTATTTGATACCAGTTTTTGGTAGTGAGGGGAGATTTATATATCTTAGGATCTAAACTTCAAACTAATCTTAAAGATTTGTAATAGTGAGCTAGAAATGCTTAAATAAATAAGCTAAAAACTTGCTAAAAATAATAAAATAGAGGAGGTAGAGTTTGGATGATAATAACATAAGTTTTCATATATTAAATTATTCTATCAACCAATTATATCAACTAGAAAAAAATTATAGATATAGTTGTTAATAATTCTTATTAAAAACTCTGATTATCCTTCTTCCTTATTTTCTATTGGTTAATCTAAACCACTATTTTATACTTAAATTCTATTGATTGGTTTACAGTTTGATAGCTATCAACTTCTAATCTTCATACTCTTTCTATTATACCGATTTTGATTCTTGTTTGAATTGCATAGTCTACTATTGTTTTTATCTTCTCCCTATTATGTGTCTTGTCCTCCAGGTATCTCTTTGACCAATGTTGCATGTATTTTCTACTGCTCTCTCTTTGACTATGGCTACTGCACTAAATTCTACATTGTCTCTCATTATTTTTTTTGTCTATTTATCCTTTTCTATATAAAATTTTATGACTTTTACACCTACCTCATTATTTCCACCCACACTCCAAATGGTTGCTAAAAATTCAAATTCAAATTGTGCATTAAATTTTGTTGTTGGCTTTAAATGTAGCTGAGGAACTCTAAATTTGGTAGGTAGGTAGGCAAGAAGACGAGAATATATTATTTTAACAATAACAAGTATAAAAAATAGTCATAGTAAATATGATTATAAATCTAATTATTGTTAGAGGAGAAATATAACTCATTTTTCATAACTTCATTCTAAGACTGTGCATTCATAACTCTTCTATCTATTGATAGGTGTAACTATACTACTTGGATAATGTCATGAACAATCAAACACTCTTCCTCCCCACTATTAAACCTTAGTTATTTCATCACTACTATGATCAATGTGGCCTCTTCAAGGGATGTGACTTTCTTAAATCCCAAAATATACTCCACATGTTGATGGCCCCAATTTTTGAAGTATAAGATGTCCAAAATTTATTCCTATGTAGACTCCTCCAACTATTTATAAATAAAACCAAATAAATGTTTGCTAAAAGCATCTTTCTTTATTTTTTTCCTTCATCTAAATATTCTAGTATTTGACTACACTGTCTACCCTATATTTTTTATTGTGCAAATGAACACAACTATTTTCAAAACCCATAAAATCCCTTAGTAAATTTTTAGTATCCTTTCTAAATAATCTTTGATAAGAACAAAGCTTGCATGATCATTGCACACAAATTTATTTACATATTCATTTCGGAGAGGAATAACAATGATCCTTGTGGAAGGCCATGATCATAAAGTATATCTATAACCTTCAAAATTCTAGTTGTTATGAGGAATATACTATGCTATATAAGACCTTTTAACTATTTAGGTACATGCATTTTCAAGCCTTTTTCATTAAGAACATTGTCAATAAATAAAAATTCATGCTTGTTTGGTTAATTTTGATATCTTAGCTTAGATGATGTCTACCTTTTCCCATATTTATTAACTCCATATGTTTTCTATAGGCATAGTTTGGAAACATGTCTTATGACTTATCTAATATTTTAGATCTAGTTTGTTGATAAAAGCATTGGCTATGTTGTCTTTCCTACTCCACTAAAGACATAAATAACCACATGCCTTTGATGACGAATCTTATTTTATTTTAGTGTTTAACAATCTATTCACAACATCTATGATGTTGGAAATATGAGGCAATATACATCCTAAAACACTCAAATAGCTTAGCTCTCCCAAAGCTAGTAATATAGTGCTAGAAATACGCAAAACAATAAGTTAAAACATGAGAGGGCAGTGTTAGGAATAAAAATGCTTAAATCTAGATCTACTATTACCATAAACTAGATTTAAAGCTATGAAATAACATGCATCATGGAAACATTCTTTAATTCACCATTAATATGAAATCATAAATGAGATCAAGATAAAAACATAGAAAACATAGATGTAATGTGGTTCACCCAATGTGGGATATATCCACCAATGAGAATTCTCAAATAAATTAATAATCTAAAACAAGATTATAATGAAGTCTCATAGAGATAGAAAAATATCCTATAGAAAATTTTGTACAAAAAGCTACACTTTCACCTGCACCTACACAATGTTGTATCTCACAAGTTACTAAACCACACCCTATAATGAACACCTACACATTGAATCGAATCCTCAAAGCCACACCCTACAAATAAATCATCAACCTCTAAAGGCCACACCACAACTTGTATATATAGTAAAATGGATAAAATCCATAAAAGGAGGATAAATGTGCAATGCTTATCTAAGATAACATTATCCAACATGTGACAACCCTCCTCCACCTCATGAAGCTTATCTAAAACCTCTCCCAAAAAGGAACACACCATATTCATCTATCCACCTTCTAAGGGCACATTTTACCAAAAACATGTGATCTCAACCAACTCCACATAATAAGGAAGGTATAACATATTCCAAAAAATAACCAATCTCTCTAAAAATAAGGAAAATAGACCCACTTCCAATAAAAGAAGAAGTCACATGGAAAAATATTTCTAACAACTAATTCCAAAAAATATGGAATACATAGAAATTAGGAATATAAAGAATATTCCACTTACATGTGGAGAACATGAAAATTAAACCCCCCACATCCTTGGAGCTCTTTAGGCCCTCAAAATTTATTTCCATGGTCATGTGATAGCCCCAAAGGGATCCACACTCAAAAATCTCCCACTTGGAGACCATTTCTCTTGAACAAAATATATGACTGCTCCATGACCACTAAGGCCAACCAAATCTGAACATAATCTCAGTTTGTCTAATGTGACTAGTTTGGTCATCATATCTGAAAGATGTTAGCTAGTATGAATATTCTCTAGCTTCATCGATTTCTCCTCTAAATTTGTTTTGATGAAGTGATAATGTAATTAAATGTGTTTCATCCTCGAGTGGAAAGTAGAGTTCTTTTCCAAATGAATAACAATTTGACTATCACTATGTAGTCTTCTAACTTCCTGCTTATGCCCCAACTCTTGAAATAACTCCTATAACCAAATCATCTCCTTGTTAGCCTTTGTGGTAACAACATACTTTGCCTCCATGGTTGACAAAGCCACAACCTTCTATATCTTGAAAATCCAACTAATCATTGTATCTCCAATAGTAAATATATATCCTATCATACTTGTCCTACTATCAATATCCCATACCATATCTCAGTCCACATAACCACATAAAGTGGTATCTGATCCAACATAACATAATGAAAAATTAATCATTCCTTTCAAATACTGAAGAATCCATTTCACTTCTTACCAATGCTCATAACCTGGATCACTCATATACTTTCTCACAACTCCCACTACTTGGGCAATATCTGGCCTAGTACAAACCATGGCATACATCAAGCTACCAACTACTAATGAGTAAGGTACTTTGGACATCCTAAGCTTTTTAGCTTCTATCTTGGGACATTTTTCCTTTGATAATCTAAAGTGGCCTGCCAAAGGAGTACCAACAGATTTATCATCCAACATACTAAACCTTTCCAAGACTTTCTTCACATACTCTAATTGGGATAAAACCAACTTCCTCTCCTTCCTATAATGAGTAATCCTCATACCAAGGATTTGATTTTTAGCATCCAAATCCTTCATAGAAAAAGAGTCACTAAGTTTTTTCTTGAGCATATGAATATGTTGTATGTTCTTTACTGTAACTAACATGGCATCAACATACAAGCATAATATAATAAAATAACCATCGTCAAAATTCTTGATGTACATGCAATGATCAGAATGAAACCTTTGATATTCTTGTTCCAACATAAAACAATCAAATTTCCTGTACCATTGCCATAAATCTTGTTTCAGACCATACAAGATCTTCTTTAATCTTCACACATAGTTCTCTTTCCCTTTGACCTCATAACCCTATGGCTACTTCATATACAACTCTTCATCCAAATCACCATGAATAAAATTAGTTTTCACATATAACTATTCTAGGTGCAAATCCTCTACTACACCTAAGCCAAGAACAATCCTAATAGAAGTCATTTTTATAATAGGGATAAAATATCATCAAAATCAATACCTAATTTTTGTAGAAACCCCTTGACCACCATCCTAGTCTTATACCATTTTCTCCCTTCATTCTCTTCTTTGATCCTAAATATCCTCTTGTTTGGAAATGCATTCTTGCCCTTTGGTAGCCTAACCAAATCCCACATTTGGTTCTCCATGAGACAACTATGATCCTCATCCATGGCTTGCTCCCATCTCAGCTTAACATCTACTTACATTGCTTCCTCATAACACTTTGGTTCTCCATTTTCAATGAGTAATAAATAATTTAAGGAAGGAGAAAAATGTTTAGGTGCTTTTCTTGCCCTAGAAGATATTCTTACCTAGGAGTTTGGGTTCCTTATGTAGAAGATTCCTAAATTGAATCTTTGGATACTTTGCAATCCACAATGTCATCTAGTATTATGTACTTTTTCTATTTTTGATCATGTTCCTACGAATGATCCTTATGCATGACTTTTTCATCAAAGACTACATCTCTAGACCAAAATATTTTCCTATATTTAAGGTTCCATAAATTAAAACCAAATTCATCCTCACCATAACCAACAAATGTGCATTCTTCTAATTTAGCCTCTAGCTTGGTCCTATCCTCTTTCTTAATGAGAGAAAAAGCCTCACATCCAAAGACTAAGAAAAGAATAATCAACATTATTACCAGACCAAGCTTGTTCAAGAATGCCTCCATCCAAAGGCATAGAAGGTCCTCTATTAATTAGATATACTACCATGCTAACTACTCCTACCCAAAATTGTAAATTCAACCCTACATGTAACCTCATGCTCTTAACACGTTCTATTATTATTTTTATTCATCCTTTCATATACCCCATTCTACTATTGAGTTCCTAGAACTATCCTTTGCTTATGGATTCCATTATTATAATAATAATCAAAGAAGGCATTACTAAAATAATCACCTCCATTATTTGTTCTAAGACATTTCAATTTGAGACCTATTTCATTCTCAACTAAGGCTTTTCACTTCTTAAAAGTGTTGAATACACCAAATTTATTTTTAATTTAATAAACCCAAACTTTCCTAGTTACATCATCAATAAAAGTAACATAATAATTATATCCACCAATAGATGATACCTGAGGTGGTCCCCATACATATGAGTGTACTAGATCTAACTTGTGATCATTCTTTGTAGGTCTAACCTTCAGTAACTTAGACCGATTCTATTTTTCATATACATAATTCTTATAGAAGTTTAGATTTAGATCTTTCAATTTAGGCAACTTATATTTTAAGATCTACATGCCCATATGGATCATATGACTAAGCCTATAATGCTACATAGTTGCATCTCCATCTGAAGCAACTAAATCAATAAAATCAACACTACTAGTCAAATACAAATTACCAACTTTATTACCTCTTGAAATCACAAGATTTCTTTTGACAACTTTCCAAGAATCTATAGTAAATAATATTAAACATCTCTCACTACCCAATTTCCCCACTAAAACTAAATTCCATCTCAACATAGGTACGTGTCTAACATCCTTAAGGATCCATGTGTTCACATTTTGCATCTTAACCTAAACACAACCTTTCCCTACTATCTCATATGGTTCATCTTCACTAAGATATACATTTCCTATATTCTCTTGAACATAATTAGAAAAATAATGCCTATGTGGGGTGGCATGAAAAGAAGCCCCTAAATCTAATACCCAAGACTCAGAAAAACTATCCATAGAAAGAATTAAGGCATATTGCATGATTTACCTGATGTCATATTTACCTAATTCATTTCCTCCTTGTTGGCATTATTATCATGAAGTGACCAATAATCCTTCTTTGAGTGTCCACTCTTCCCACAATGCCATCATATCATCTTGGATCTAGATCTACCTTTTGACTTTCCTTAGTTGCATTTGCTCTTGTACTTTTGCCTCTCTCTAGTATCAATAGATAAAGCATTACCTAAATATGATTCATGAGTGATTTTCCTTTGCATCTCCTTACTAAGAATCACACCTAAAACATCCTCAAAATTCAAGCTTCCCTTGGCAGGGGCTGCATTACTCACATCCATAACCAAACTATCCCAATTATCAGGCAAAGAAAATAATATTAGAAAAGATCTAACTTCATCATGAAATTTATTCCAACTGAAGTGATCATACTTACAATCATATTAAAATCATTTATATGATTAGCTATTGAACCATTCTTAAACATTTTCATGTTAAACAATCTTTTCACAAGAAAATTTTTATTAGAAGTTGAAGGTTTCTCATATAACTTTCCAAGTTTATCCATGAGATCTTTTGTGGTTTTCCCATCAAAAATATTAAATGTAACATAGGATGCAAGGCATAACTGAATGGATCTCAATGCCTTTCTATCAATTAATGACCAATCCACATCACTCATACTTACAAGTTGTTCTACTTTCCCCTCTGAGCGGAGATGCAACTCCTTTTGATATAGGTAATCCTCCATCTACATTTTCCACAAACCAAAATGATTAGCATCAAACTTCTCCACTATGAATCTGATTTCTTCTCCCATATCTCCCACTCAAGCTAATATCCTTCTTGTGATTTACCACTTCAACAAAACACACAACCAATGGCTCTAATACCAGTTGTTACCATATCTACTATTACCATAACTAGATCTAAAGTTATGCAATAACATGAACCATGAAAAAATTCCTTAATTCACCATTAATATGAAAGCATAAATAAGAGCAAGATAAAAACATAGATAACATAGATTTATTATGGTTCACCTAATGTGGGCTACATCCACCAGTGAAAGTTATCAAATAAATCAGTAATCTAAAACAAAATTACAATGAACTCTCACAAAGATATAAAAAATATCCTAAAGAAAGTGTTGCACAAAAAGCTACACTTTCACTGGCACTGACACAATGTTGTATCTCACAAGTTACTAAACCACACCCTATAATGAACACTTACACTTTACAAAACACTCACACTTTGACTCTGATCCTCAAAGCCACACCCTGTATGTATAGTAAAATGAAGAAAATCCACAAAAAGAGGAGAAATGTGCAATGCTTATCCAAGATAAGCATTATCCAACATGTGACAACCCTCCACCTCGTCAATCTTATCTAAAATATCTCCTAAGGAGGAAAACACCATATTCATCTTTCCACCTTCTAAAGGCACATTTTCCCAAAAACATGTGATCTCAACCAACACCACTTAACAAGGAAGGTATAAAATATTCCAAGAAATAACCAATCTCCCCAAAAATAAGGAAGATATACCCACTTGCAATAAAAAAGGAAGTCACATGGAAATAAATATCTAACAACTAGTTCCAAAAAATATGGAATACATAGAAAGTAAGACTACAAGGAATATTCCACTCACATGTGGAGAACATGAAAATTATTCCCCCCACATCCTTGGATCTCTTTAGGCCCCCAAAATTTATTCTCATGGTCATGTGATAGCCCCAAAGGGCTCCACACTCAATAGGTAGAGTTTAAAAAAAACAAACAAACATATGTTTGCATATATTAGATTGAGTGAAAAAAAATATAAAAAACTTGATTTAAACTCCTAAACAAACCCATATACATCTATTATAACTAAATATTAACAGAAATATTTTCAAAACACTTTAATAATTTATTATATATTATATCCTTCTTCTCTGTTAATGGTTGCCCTATATAGTACTGTTGATCCTCTCTTTTCTCCTTCTGCTATGCCAATTTTCTCATACCACTATCTTCTTCTATTCTTCCTTCTTGTCTTCTACATTTTTTTGTATATATTATCTCCTCTATGTTTTTTTATTCATATTTTTTTGCTACACTTTTTATTTTCCTTTTACTATGGTACTTTTTGTCCCTTACCTTCTATTTTCTCTCTTTCCTTTTATACTTACTCTACTTTGTCTTCTACCTACTTCTATTTTTCCACCCAGCTCTAGCAGATCATAAAATAATTGAAGATTTTAATTATGTGCATTAAATTTTATTTGGTGGATGTTGAAAGACTCCAGAGCTAGGATGGATAGGTGGAGGGGTAAGAATGTAATATTTCAACATATTTATTTATCAAATCCAATTGTTGAAGAATTGGAAATGTCATGATAATTATTTTAAGGAAGTAATTTGAAAGAGGCGTATTAAATTATGGAGAATTATATTGTAAGAAAATGAAAATAATAAAATTTACATGTGATATAAAATTATTTACTTGTTTTAGACTACCTATGTTAGTTGGATAGGTGGGTTGTTATATAGGAAGAAAAACTAGCTGTTGTTGTTTTACTACTAGTGTGGTTTCCAAAGTGAGATCCTGATAAAGCTAATTTATTTTTGAATGAAGATAGCTCAAAGTTTCATAATTCACATATGTTTTTAATAATGTGCAAAAATAGAGAAATATATACTAATATAAACCTAACCAGATATGAGAGCAATATGTTTCTAAAAATGCATAAATAAAGATGGAAGTGAATGTATTAACCTCAAAATCTTTCCATAATATATTTGGGAATCATAACATTGATCCTTCAATAATAATATGTATCATATTTTTATGTTTCTCCTATTCCCTTATTAGATTGTCTAATTTTTTATAGGACTTGTAAGTTGAAGCATATGTTTTAATGGCTTCATAAATTTATTCCAATTTTTTTTTAGACTTTTTGAATTTTTGATACCAGATAGCCTATGATATACAAGGCTCCCACCATCCAATGTAACTGGGCAAGTTGTTGACAAATAGCTCTCCTATGGACAAATAGATACAAACTGAATATCATGGCAAATTGGAAATCACTGCAATAGAAAAAACACAACTAGAATATTGATAGGAAAAGGGTATGTTGTACACTTAATTTACCTTTTTATCAAATTTATATATATGGTCATTACCATTTTTTTTAAATATGGCCCCACTCTGGTCATTGCTAGTTTTTATAAATGCGGCCTCACTCTAGATAAATTAAGCCCACATTTGGGGTTTCTCTACACTATTCGTAATTTGATAAATTGTGCTTGGTTTATCTTGTATAGGGTGAAAATAATTATAAAAAAAATAATAAAAATTGATAAGTTTTTATAAATTTAATTATAATATTTATAAAAGTATAAAAGTATGATAATACAAGAAATTAATCAAGTGTTATTATTATTTATTTTTGAATAAATCATATTTTATATTCTTCTCATAGGAATTTGAATTTAAAAAATTAATTTTTCCTCTTTATATTATTGCTAATAGATTTAAAATTAAATCTAATAGTTTTATATAGTTCTTTGATGTGTGTGTGTGTGTGTGTGTGTGTGTGTGTGTGTGTGTGTGTGTGTGTGTGTGTGTGTGTGTGTGTGTGTGTGTGTGTGTGTGTGTTTTAATATATTTTAGGTTTTTTGTTTACATGTGGGAAAAATGGTTGACTAAAATTGGGTTATAAACTTTGAATCACAAAGTTCACTTCTTAATGAACCCTTCATTCTGGGAATAATAAAATTAAATATGAATCCACATATTGGAAAAATAAAAACTATTTCAAGGATTCATTAGGGATTAAAAAGACTATGTTGGTAAGAATTTTTTGGATTGTGTATGGTGTACTCACTTTGAGTTATTTATTAATTAATATTATGTTTGCTGAGAATGAAATGTTTATTTTATTAAAAATTTTGAATTTGTATAAAATCAAGGTTCTGGTTGTAACTTTTTTTTTAGATCTCGTTAACAATTGATCATTTCAAATGCTAACTCTCTTCCCATTCTAAAATTTGAGTAGAAATGACAATTATTATTGGAGCATCAATATGATGACTCTTTTGACAAGTCTTATGGTAGGTTATACAAATTGGTTATGAAGAGCCAACTTAGTTGAAATTAGTTTGGGTAATGACAAGAAAGATAAGAAGGAAGTTAATAATACAAAATCACAAACTTTGTTTCATATTTAGATAGCTCTAGATATGAGCCTATTTCAAATAATTATAGGTTCAAAGACAATGAAGTATGTTTGGAAAACTCTATAAGAAGTTTATCAATGTAGAGATCAAGTCAAAGTGATTAGGTTATAGAATTTGAAGAGATAATCTAATAATTTGAGGGTGTAAGATGTTGAAAGTGTGAGTGATTTATACATAAGAGTTATAGATGTGGTCAATATGACGGATACTCTTGAATAAGTGTTGAACAAAGAAATTATGTTGGAAAAGGAGTCAAGGTATCTAACACCAAGGTGGAATCATATTGCACTCATCATAGAAAAAATAAAATATTCGACTACTCTTGAGTTTGATTGCCTTGTTGGATATATTGTCTCCCATGAAGAAAGACTAAGAGACACATTTAAAGAAAGTGATGAGAAGGATCTTGCATCAAAATTAAAGATCACAACGAGTTAAAGTGACATCACTAGTAGTAAAATAAACCAAGTACAAGGAAAATACAACAACAAAATAAACCAATGATAAGGAAATGATAGGAACCATAATTATTAACGAGGAAATAGAGAAAGAAGAGATGGTTCAGCTACAAGAGGAAGAGGTAGAGGTAGATTTTATAAGATAAATATTCAATGATATCATTACCACAATTATAGACATTTTGAAGGGGAATGTAGATTAAAAGTAATAAATGAAGGAAGAAGTGTTAATTATGATAATGAAGATGAGGATGATTCTCCATGCAATTTGATATTTTCATATGATAAAGTTGAAAGTAGTCCTAAAGGGGTTTGTTACCTAGACTCAAGTTGTTCCAATCACATGTTTAGGAATAATGATTTTTTGCTAAAATAAATAAAATATTAAAATCCAATATCAAACTTAGGGATGACAAATCTTTAGAGGTTTCAAAAAAAAATAACTATGAAGGTGAATAATAGAGAAGGTAAACAAATTGTTAATGATATTTAGTACTCTCAAAAGTAAAAATATAATTTGTTGAGTATTGGACAACTATGTGAAAATAGATATAAGGTGGTGTTTGATGATAATAAATATACAATCTATGTCAAGAATCAAGGAAATAATGTTGTTATAGTTATACCTATGTTTAAAATATGACATTCCCATTGAATTTTGGAGAACATAGGAACAACCTTGCCAGTGTGGAATATGGAGATAATAGTTGGTTGTGGCATATTAGGTATGGAATATTTATTTTTAAAATTTTAAAGTTATTAGCATCACAAGAATCAATATATGGTTTTCCAAATGTTAAAGAGCACAAGGGGGTTTCTAAAGATTATGTTTTAAAAAAACATGCAAGAGAAAAGGTTCCAAAATGCATTGAAAACAAACTTAAGGAAAGTCATCATATTTAATTACATTTATTGGTGATTACTCTAGAAAGTTTAAGTTTTATTTTTTGAAGTAGAAAAGTGAAACATTTGATACATTTAATAAGTTTAAATCCCTCACAGATAATTAAAGTGATTATAGAAAAAATTACTTAGGGACTAACTATGGAGGTAATTTTTGTTCAAAATATTTTATGGATTATTAAAATTTGAATGACATAAACATGTAACTCACAAATACATATGATCTTTCATTAAATGGTGTAGTTGAAAGTAAGAACCATACAATATCTAAAATGGCAAGGAACATGTTAAAAAAAAGGGATTGAACAACTATTTTTGGGGGATGTAGTTACTACATCGGTATATATTTTCTATCAGAGATTCACTAGTGCACTTGAATAACATGACTCCATATGAAGCATGGTATGAAAATAATCCCAATGTTAGATATTTAAAAGTTTTTTGTTGATCAATTTATGTTCATGTAGTTGATTAGAAAAGAAGTTAAATCCAAAGAGTGAGTCTTGTATTTTTTTGGGGCATAGTGAAAAAATCAGAGCTTATAGGATTTTTTAATCCTCTAACAAATAGAATTATTGTGTCAAGAGATTTTTTATTTTATGAAGGGAAGTGCATGGTCATGAAAAAGA
Organism: Torreya grandis; assembly: GCA_037957365.1. Lineage (NCBI taxonomy): Eukaryota > Viridiplantae > Streptophyta > Pinopsida > Cupressales > Taxaceae > Torreya > Torreya grandis. Next base: position 6,358,339 of record JARHVA010000208.1, on the reverse strand, counting down.
TAAAATACATATTGATAAGTCTAAATTTTTTTGTAATTATGGTATTGTTGATGATATTGCTAATGAGAAATCCACTACTATTTTGGTTCAAGTACACTACCAGTCCACGAAGCATCCCCTCATCTATATATTATATTCCAAGTGAAATAACATATCCAAGTCCTATTTATTCAAGGAATGTAATAATCATGAGTGAAATTTATCAAAATACAATAATTCAAGCACATGCAGAAGGTCTAAAAGGTTAAATGATAAATTATGTGTTATTCACACAAGCTGATTTTGAACCATCGTGATTTGAATATGTATGTAATAATGATGTTTAGGTTAAAAAAGGTAAAACAAAATGGATTTCATTAAAAAGAATGATACTTGGGAAATTACAAAACTTCCATATGTTAATAAGTGTATTAGTGTTAAATGGGTCTATATTAATAAGTACAATAGTGATGATAGTGTTGAGAGACACAAGACACATCTAGTTGTAAAAGGATTCACTCAAATATATGATATATATTATGAAGAGACATTTGCACTACTAGAAAGACAAGAGGCCATTATAATGGTAGTTTCACTAGCAACTCAAAAGAAATGGAGCATACATCACATGGATGTGAAAAGTGCCTTCCTAAATGGGTAATTATAAGAGGAAGTAATGTACAATGGACATAATGGTTTTTAATATAGAGTAAAGAGGACCAAGTCTACAGGTTGAATAAGGATTTGTATTGCCTCAAGAAAGTACCAAGAACATAGTATACTTAAATTGATGAATATTTTCATCAAAATGGCTTCAAGAGAAGAAAGAATGAGCCTAATCTTTACTAAAAAGAAGAAGCTAATTACATCCTTATTTTAAGTTTATATGTTAATGATTTTTTATATATGGGAAATAATTCTAAGATGAATGATGAATTAAAAATTGATATGATGAATGAATTTAAATTGAAATATTTAGGTCTCATGAAATAATTTGTTTGGATGGACGTTCCTCATAGTAAGGATGAAATATTCATTTTTTAAAACAAAGTATTCAAATAATACATTGAATAAATTTAGTATGGTTGATTATAAATAGGTTTCCCTGCAACTACTAATGGATTTATTTTATGTAGAGAATATGGTGCTAAAATAGTTGCTGAGACAACTTATTGTTTAACCTTAAAGTTGATTTATAGTGTGATAGGGTTAAAGAGTAGAATAGCCTAATCAAATGGATGAATGAAAACTATTCTCAACTAGACCAATTAATTTATTTAGATAATACAATATGTTGAATCTGGAAAATTACTACCTATGGAAAGTGCAATTAAAAATAGTAATTTGATTGCTAAAACACAAAGAAGAGATAAAACTTAGCCTAAATTTTGATGTGCCTGGAAATTTGAGATGTGAAAGGGCATGAATAGGTATACTAATGCTTAGGATCCCACCATCAAATAGGGAAACATTATTTCTATAGACCTAGATACATGCATCTATCTTTAAACACTTGTGTCGACAATACTATTCATGTTTTGATGCTTCTATTCAATATGGAATATCATCTATATTCAAGAGTGACCACTTGGAACTATTAGGAATTTACATAACCTATTTATTGATGTATATATATTTCAAACATAAATTTTTTTTGATTGTATGTATCTTAGACCCTAGTTATTCCCCTTATGTCTTTGTACCTTGCCAAAAATGGGTTAGTGGGCTCATGAAGTCAGCTGACCTTAATGACCCATTTGTCAATGGGCACTACCTACATATCAAATACTTATAAGATAGCCTCATACATATGTATTTCTCCCTTAAGTGTGAAATATATTATATGCAAGTGTATTTAATTATCTAATTTATAACTTGACAAACACTTCTCATCAATTTTTATTTGAATGCTTTATATATGTAATATGACTAATCCTATGACTCATATATAAATAAGGAAGAATGGGGAAATAAAACTTAGTTATGAAATTTATTGAATGATATTGAATAGGTGCTTGCTTGGTATTTTCTATATAGGTAATTACTTAACCTTAAAATCTAAATCTAGGGTTAAAGGGGTAGAGATAGCCTAGGGCATAAAGATGGTAGATGTCTCTAAAACAAGCTACTTAATTTCAAAACTTAGATAAACATATTTTGAGATATCTTAAAATTTTAAATAATTGATAAGATAGATACTGTAATGATAATGAAAATAATATGCTTAACAGGTTCTAATGTTAATATAGATCTAGATCTAGAATAAGAAGAAAGTAGACTAGATCTGACTTCTAGATTAATCATATGATTCTAGAAGGTTTACATTTGTATCCACAAACACTTAAGTTAACTTAAGATAAGTGTGTCAATGTTTCTACCTAACTTGGACATAGATGTCTATTACAAAATACATGTTAAAACTAGATGTGACCACCTAGAGTATTTTGGGTTCTATGTCACATTTGTTTCGGTACATTTAGATATGATTCATGGACTATTGATCCTTGTCAATATATATATATATATATATATATATATATATATATATATATATATATATATATATATCTTCATTCATGGTGTCTATATAAAAAATGGGTTAGTGGGCACACAATGTCGAGTTTCCCAAAACACCCCTTTATTAATGAGCATTGTCTACATAACCAATACTCAAAAGAAGGCCTCAAACTTATGTATTTTACTTTATGTGTTAGATTATTTGTGTATCATGAAATACATGATAAGTACAATAATGACCTAGCTTGTAACTTGGCAATGTGGCTCATGGAATGATCCTTCAGTACATCAAACTTGTAGATGTGTTTTCCCTATGATTGATATGAAAAGAGGATGAAATAGGTAAGCTTTACTCATTTGAGTTCTTGATTGAATATATTTTGTAAGTTTCATTATGATAGGTAAGAATATTCAAGGTGAGGAATGAATGAGGGTTTATATTATATATATACCAATATCTTTGGAGAATATCTTGCTTTAAAGAACTTAGTTAGACCATTAGAATATGTTTCATTTTCAAACTAGAAGACTTTAAGGCAATGTAAACTTATGTTTAGGTAATACAATTTCATTGATATAGGCATCTAATTGGGATGCAAGTGTTTGAGTAGCTTAAAAATAGGCACATCTCTAGAACTTATCGATATAGATGCTAAGCAAGTTTATAACTGTACTCATATAAAATGTCACTTGAGTGCAATTAGTGTCACTTGAGACCACTCATCCCTAGATTATCCATAGACCTATCTTAGGGCCTCTTTCAATCCTTATCCAAATTTTGTGTAGGTATTACACATCCTTAGACATCCCAAAATAAGCCTTAAACCTTTCCCCATGGATCTAAGCCTCTAGTGCCCTAGGTTATACAACCTAGATACTAGTGTAATTCTTTGGACACTAATGCACTGCACTAGTGAATAATGGACCATGGTAGTGTCCCTTCCCTCAACCTAGATGGATATGTGTTCAATTAATAATACACCTAGGGTTGGATAAGACCTATTTCACACTTCTTAAAAACACTAGATTAATATAAATACATGAATTTTATCCCTTTATTTACTAGATGGAAATTAGATGCAAAATACACAAACAAACTTAGAACAAGTAGTGCACAATCAAGGTTATTTCTCCCTATTCTAACTACTTATACATACAGTCATCTATAACCACCCTAATATTAGAATAAAAATATTTCTAATCTTAATCCTCTTTAAAAAAAACTCAAATAAACACTCACTATAATTCAATTGCACTTTCACTTAGATTGGAATAACTACATTGAGCTTGATCCCCTCACGAGGTATTGGTATGTGGGCAAATATCAACATAGTAGGGTTTTGAGGACATCTATCCTACCCAGTTAAATCACCCTTTTTATAATTGTGCTTATTAAATATCCTAACAATATGGAGATATAGGGTTTACATAAAAAATCAATCCAAAATAGGTCATAGATAGTGAAACATATTTCATCCACATAGGAATATGCCTATTAGACTCTGATACAACTGCTCCCTAAAGTTCACGTAAGTCCTTGCACAAGGACACTATCATTAAAACATAAGACACTAGCATGGTGATCTACTATCCAAGGTAATGAATTACTGCATAAGAGGATTTTTGACATGTATATCCTATTCATGACACCTTGATCAGCTTCTATGCTATTTTTAAGCCCTTATATCATCCATCTCAATCAATTTCTAACTAATTACTTAATTGGGTCATTCATTTCCATTTTTAGAAATATCATATTTGGTCAATTATTATAAAAATTAGTGGCTATATTTATTGTATACTTTATACATTGATTTATTATACTCAAACCCTTAATAACCTAGGGTTTGCATACACTAAGTCCCTAAAAGTTAAATCATTTGGTGAACCTAGCTTACTCTGAATACTACCCAAACCCTAGACTTAGATTCCCTTTAGGTTTGTATCCTTTTGTTTTTTATGTTTATAAATTAATTACAAAATCTTATATTTTATCTATTATTTTATTTTGGCAATCTTTAAAAGATTAATTTTCTTAAAAGGTTTAAAATATACATTTTATTTTCCTACTTTCAAACCTACGATGGCAGAATTCAATAACCGATTCGATGAGATCAATAAGAGACAATTATAAGATTTCATTTCTAAACATTCAAATATTCAAGATAACCTTATCTATATTGTCCATTAATAGCTTCAAAAACATAATAATGGTTAATCTTATAACCCCTCAAATGCAAATATTATTATAGCTACTATGGGGAAAACTCAAATTATATGACAACTTGTTCTAACTTGATAACCTAAAACAATTATAACACTTCCTATGGATAGTAAACATTATTTATCTCTATATGTACAATCACTTATGCATGAGATCCATGATCTGCAAGCTAAGGTGTTACATTTTCATCATGGTGCCACTAAACTATCTCATGCCTTAGATTCTCATGTTTTTTTCATACACCATTGGCACAACATACAGCAGCAACACATTTTCCATTTATATTTGTGGCACCCAAGATTACTTTATATGATGGTAAGGGTGACCCATAACACCATTTACAAACTATTCACATAACATGTTTGGACTATGTGTCCAATTATTGGCTCCTTACTAAGTTGTTTCCTCACAGTTTAAAGGACTATGTATTACAATGGTTTTATAATCTTCCTAATCAATCTATCTGTCATGTCATTTAAACCAATGGAAGATATGTTTTTCGCACACTTTTCAATCAATATCAATGATAAGGTTTATTATGCTCAAGTGGAACAACTTAAACCAAAATCGAATGATCCAATTACTAAATATGTCTTGTGATATAAAACTATATTAGTTAAGATGATTAGCCCCATGATATATATATAACTCTAAGACATATTAAAGTAGAGTTTATTACTATCATTGCATGAAACTATCCTATTCAAGAAGTTTCCATCATTCAAATATCTTTGCCATATTGTGAAATAATAGGAAGTCAAGCTTCTCTCCATGGGAAAATAAAAGTACACAATTGGATCAGATTCAACTACTAAGAGTTCTAATAAGCATCCATATAGGATGAAACCTAGTGAGAACAAGAATGATTAAAAAATATAGTCGATGCAACTTTAGATCCATCTCCTCACATGGTTATATTAACTCCTCTAAGGAGACCTTTTATGACTCTTCATCAGTTACCAACATGATTTCTATAATAATTATTGGAATGCAATGTCATATCACTCCCTCCTATCACATAGGTTGATATGACTATCCCTATTCCAAGTAATTATAATGTCAATGCATTATGTGACTATCAAAGGTTACCAAGATATACTAAAATAGGTGCATTAGCTTGCGACATAAGATACAATATTTTATATAAGTTAATATATTGATATCAACAATCCTATAAAGGCACCTAAACCACAACCAATACAAGCAAAATCATTTAAAATATATTCATATATGCTTCCAAAAATTTACAACTAATTGATGGCTTATGGAGCAAGATAAATAATAATTAAATTACATCATGAATAAATATTTTCCACATAAAATTTTATCATATATTATTTCAAGATCCTTTTTAAAAATCACATGCAAATATTTATAGGATTTCCATGAGTGGTTATGAGATGCAACCAACTTTCTCATGAAACCAACTTTATTAATAAAAACTAAGTAAATAAATAAACTAAACATAACCATGGATCATAAATGACCCAACAAACTCCCCCTTAATATAAAGGGTTATAGAAGATGAATATATAGAACTATGAATATAAAGTCATCAATGAATCTCTGCTACATATGCAAGATAACACACTATACATCATGTTACCAATCAAACTATGGCTGATGAACATGATCATTGCCTGATCATCCCCTTTGACCATCATATCATACTATTGTAAAACCTGATCAAAGCCTATCCAACTACATTGACCCACATAAAGACCCACACAAGAAACCATTCAAGTGATCCATTAGTACTATGTATGGCACATCTCTCAGATACCCAAAAATCACCAACATTTCATGTGTGCCATTACTCATCAATTAAACTACTATCAAATCTAATGCTAACTCATACAACCATCGCTGACTGATTGAAGGCCATTATGCAATATCTTCCCTCAGTTAGGTGAGAGGTGAGAATTTGTGCATAATAAAAACAAAATCAAACTACTCTATCCATTCCATGTCATGAATATCAGATATAAAAATCCTAAAATGAAATTGAAATAAAAAACATAAGCCAAAAATTGTTATCCTAGTAGTGAACCCATACTCTGAGGAAATAACAAATTGGAGAAGGGAAAATATCCTCCAACCTCCATGGATCATCAAGCCTACAGTTGGATCTGTTTAGCCTATTAGATCTTCTAGGACCTATAAATACCTAAATATAACACCATCATCACCAACAACACAAACGGTGGGATACATCATTACAATCTTAGTTCAATGTATATAATGCATTTGGAAAAACATTCAAAGATAGAGTGTTCAATTCCAACAATAATGCATCCATAAAACATTATATTTAATACATTTGGCATAAAAAATCACATAATGAGGCTCCAAAATAGAAATTTCACCATTCCAATGTGTCAATAATGTCAAAAACCATGAAGACCGCTTGGTCACATGACCACCTTTCGATTACAAGAGTCACAAAATTATCACAATTACACCCTTATATCACCAAAGTCATTTTAATATTCTCTTCAAAAAACATATACCCAAAATAAAAGATGTTTCCAAAAGGGATATTGGAACCCTTGACCTTCTTATAAAGATCTACACAAAATAAGCCCTTCCAATTGCTCTAAGAGCATTCACAAGTCATAATGACAAAACCTTATATATAAACCATATTTTTTTGGTCTGTGTGAATAAAAAAAATACTTGGGCATGGTAAATTAATTCATCCAAAAATATTTTACCAATTAAAAAATCCAAACACTTGCATAACTTTGTTGGGACCCATAAACCTAATGATTTTTGAAAAATTTATACTAGAAACTTTAGAATATAAAAAAAATTATTTGCCAACACCATGTTGGATGCAATGACTCTTAAAAAATTATGAAATTGATATTCCACTGCTATCAGGTCGTATAAATCTATACCAGGCTCTATTATTCTAGATTTGCCATTGTTTAAGACTTTTAATGACAATTTTGATGAAGGAAAAACTAGTTTTTGAATGTTGGGGTGTTGAGGAGGCCGTACAAGTGCAAATATGGATTGAAAAACTCAAAAACACATCCTAGATAACATCTCAAGGCATTTGAATTATAGATTTGGTCCTTTCAAAAATTTAATCACAAGAAAATTTGAGCAAATTTAATGTTTTAAATATAGAGATCGTACTATGTAAAAATAATAGTTTCCTTATTAAGGAAAGCCATACAAATGGATTTTTGGCATTAAAAAAGGTTTTAGAATCAAATATGATCAAATTTCAGCCTTCAAAATCATTCCATACTATTAAAAAATGAATGATCAGAGTATAATAAAAATTGAAGAGCTTATCCAGGCTCATGGTCATACATCACAGGCTTATTCACTAATATTTACTCATAAGTCAAAGTAAAATATTTGAAAATTTTAATATTTTGAGAATTTTTCAAAATATTAACCTTATACCAAAGACACATAGGGCATACCTTATATCAATCTAGAAATGAATAAAACATTTCACCTTGCTTTCAACCGAATTCACCATGCTCTTGACAACCATGTTTTGATACCACCAATGGCCTAGGGAGTAGGAGAAATAATAGTTAAATTACATCATGAACAAATATTTTCCACATAAAATTTTATTATATATTATTTTGATATCCATTTACAAAACACATGATAATATTTATAGGCTTTTCATGGGTGGTTATAGGATGAAACCAACTTTCCCATGAAACCAACTTTATTAACAAAATAAACTAAACATAATCATGGATCATAAATGAGCCAACACTAATGATACATTAGGTAGTTCAAGTGTTCATTATACATATTAGGCACAACCACCACCATCATTTTAATTATATTCATATAGTGGATCCACCTTCTCTACATAATATTATTGGTGTGTATCATATTATAGTTCTAAGTAAACCTCTTATCACTATTTTAGAGGAGATAGTTGATGATGATATAGATCTATAACACTCTTTGTATGAGCCTACATTGAACATCATCCTATTCAGAGTGTCATGGTTGACAATGGATCAAGTTTAAACATGTGTACTATCACACTTCTATATCACTTAGGTTACTTAGAGTAGGATATTTCTCAGATAAATATAATTATTTATGGATTTAGTGGCCATGTTTAGAGCTCCATTAGGGATATTGTATTTTCATTAGATGTTTATCCCACACACATGGACACAAAATAGATTTAATTTTAGAGGGCTCTATTAAAAAATACTAGGAGGTTTCTAGGTGAATAGAATTCATAATGGTGGTGAATTAATTCAGAAGGTGTATATTTATTCACGTGAATCATGTGATGAAATGTGGTGAATCATATAAGTAAAACCCAACTATTTTTTAACCATAGAAATTCAAAAGTCGACATTAATCTACATCATGAAAATGACCATCTACATGGTGTGAAAAACTACCTGCATGATGCATATGCACATTTGTATCATGTAAATTCATGTTCACATCATGGATATAGTCATTCAAACCACACATATGTTTATTTACATGATGCATATGGATTATGTTAATATGTAGGTGACCACCTACATTGTGTAGACATTTGTCCATATCTCACCAGATGCTTATAAAAGTGCTAAGTGCATTCGATGCTATGTGAACTTTGAAGGTTGTTATCATCTAATGGTATGTAACATATTGGATTTCTAGGTATCGATGAATTAAATTTATATGAGGAAATTTATATTAAAATGTAGGAGAATCTACCCTCAAAATTAACTCCAACCCTTAACATTCAGGTAGTTACACTCTATCAACTACCCCACAAAATCGCCAAATGCTAACTTCAAAAAATGGAATACTCATAAATTAACAAAGATTCAACACGAAAAAAAACCTACCACAAAATTCATAGTAGTACCTAGTGTAGGCACATTTGATATGTTATTGGGTAGGCCTTGGATATAGTAGATTCGATCCATTCCATCCATCATACACAAATGTCTCAAATATATACATGTTAATCAGGTGGTTATAGTTTAGGGCCTTCCATATGAGTATCCTTTACTTATTCCATAACCAATAATAGTCACCAATTATAGTTCTAATCATAGATTCTATTAGCACACCTCATATGTTAGTTAAGCCACTAGTGCAGGAGAGGTCTACTCTTATAATAGTACCACTTATGAATAATCTCCCACAGAGATCTTTATTATATATACCCTGACATCAAAGACATGTTATGGTTTCTAGAGGGCCTCTCTCTCTACCACCATATAGATCAGTGTTACAAAAAATAGTATCGACACCAGTTAAAACTTATTATACAATATGAGTTCCCAAACACACCATAATTCAGTGTCTAATTTAATCAATTTCACAAATTCATAGCCCTACTCCACAAGTAGTTTTAACTAAAAATCACATAGTACATTTGATTCTTTGATCTTCGATACCTCATCAGATATCATGCATGATAAATATTCCTCTATTTCATACATGCCATATTGATTATGAGTTTCTTACAAGACTCATTAGGTAGTATGTTCCTCTGTACTTGTATATAGCTTATCTTACCTTACTCCTTGTATATAGTTTCATTTTCATGCTTGCTTGTACATAACTTATATACACATAAAAATATATATAATATTTTACAAACAAAAAACATTCAAATATTACTCAAAAATAAAAAAAATTAGATTGTTTACATATCCATGTTTACATTATTTATAATTGATAGGTAATACATATTCTATATATCTTAGTATAGTATGTTTTATCATACATACATGTTTCACCTATTCTCTTTGAGTGTTCACAGATTCTTATAGGACTCATGTCCATCACATAGATCTAGATTTTCGACTATCTACCCAGTAGGGGAACATACATAGGTACATAGATTCAACATTAATACATTTGGCCATTGGGGGCATCCTATATAGAGCTTCTAATTTACTACGTTATATCATTCTATACTACTATTTTTTGCCAACTATTACTACTACTATAGATTCAATTATGTACATCTTTACTCTTATAAGGGTTTGTACATATTTATGCATATTTTCATATCTAGCTTTCTTAATTTATACTTGATTGTCTCTTTGATTCTACATGTATTTTAGGGAATTTTAATATGTCATTTTTCTATGTCTCTAAGACACTTCTTTCATTGTATGTATGATTTTGACATGTTCCCATGTCCTTATGTGTGCCATATAGATTATGTATGTGAACATTTGAACATGTCCATCCATGTGGATCCAAGCCAACCTTGCTTATCGTTTGTGTATGTGGACATTTAAACATGTCCTTATATGTATTGTTTTATCAAATCTAATGACATGTTCCCATGTCCATTGTATTATGGCCCCTTGGCCTAATTTATGTGCCTCATGTGTGTTTTATGTATGTTTTCATGTATGAATCATGACCATGACACTTGTCACTTGATTTTTACACTTACACTCATTTCTAGATGCCATGAGGGACCTCATGCATCTCCTCTTTCTCCTTGGGTGCCTTGATGTACATCATGCCCCATCCCCCTAAGTAGTTACTCAAATTATTTTAATATTATGTAGTCCATACACATCCTTACATTTTAATAATTATCTTGACAACCATGTAAATGGTAGATATAACATACATAGTACATTAACAACCTATGCTCAGATTATCTTACATTCCAATGTCATTTATATACATTATATTAGTTTATTACAAAGATACCATCTATGTTTTTAGCTTACCACACATCACCCATAGATTTTATTTTAAGGATAATTATTGCATAGGTATAATGATTAAAATTAAAGAGGGGGAATTCACAGTGGTTTATCATAGATATTAAGCCATATAAGTTCATTCAGAGTATAGTTTTCAACATGTAGATACAAAATTACAGTGCTCAAAATTAGGAAAACATAGTGGAAAATAATCAAACAAAAATCAAAATCAGTATGATAGAAAAATAACATAGAGGAAATTAACATGGTGTGATAATATCCAAAAGACAACACTACTATCTAGTATCCCTATAAAAAAAAATTCATATTTGATAGATGAACACAATAGTTATAATCTTAATTTACATAGTTTTAGTCACACAATATCAGATTTGATTAGTTTATGCTCAATTTTGCATAAAATCATACCAAGTTTGCTTAGATTAGGGGAATAATGTGTGCCATGATCACTCTTATTTTATTTTTAGACTATAAATAGACACATATTATTACAACTTAATCTATAATCCATATGCATAAATATCAAAATTGAGGGCATGTGCATGACATATTATTTTCATGTGATCAATTTTGCACCAGCTCATCTCAGATGGAATGACAATTCCATGTCATTCTCTATGATATTTAATTTAGACACCATTTAAACTAGGTTTCACACTATATTGATGCCTTATTTAATTTATAATGGTTAGTATTTTTGCATAGTCCCTGAGCTACATTCATGAGTGTCTGAGAGGTCCCTTGGCTATTTTACATTTCATAGTTTTTGAGTGTCCTTAGAGCCATCTTACATAGTTTTATTTACATAATATATTTTTAGTCATTGATTCATCTACTACACATGTTTAATCAATTATGGAGTCACATCCTACTTAAGTTCTTGGTCCACCTACATAGGAGGGTTAGACAAGCCATCAGTACAATCCAAGTTATTCATGGTGTATGATCCACTAAGTAGGGGTGGAAAATGATGGAGTAAAAATTATATTGAGTTATTGAGCCACCCACACATGGGGATTGAGCAAGCCATAAGCTCAGTCCAAGTTATCCATCATTTGGTCAATAATTACACACACACATGATATCACTAGGTTTTTACATTATCTTATATAACCAGTGAGGTACAATCATACCTTTCCTCTCTTTCTCTCTTATCTCTTAGTTTTGAATTTGATTTTGATATTAATTAAGGAATAATTTATCCATATTTCATTTTTAGGATACATAATGGAGCATGCCTCACACACTCAAACACATATCATAGGCTTCATGTCACATGTAAATATAGGTGCTTTTATTTTTCCTTTATCCTATTTATTTCATTTTGATACATTTATAAAAATGGGGGAACGTAGTCATATAAAATGTCACTTAAGTGAAATAAGTGTCACTTGAGACCACCCATCCCTAACTTAGCATTAGACCTATCTTAGGGCCTCTTTTGAACCTTATCAAGCTTTCACACAGGTATTATACACTCCTAGACATCCCAAAATCAGTCCTAAACCTTCCCCTATGGATCAAGGCCCCTAGTACCCTAAGTTCTATCACATGAACACTAGCGTGGTTCTTTGGACACTAGTGCCCTGTGCTAGTGACCAAGGGATTGTGTTAGTGTCTCTTGCCTAATTTTAACCCAAATGGATATATTTTCAATTCCTAATACACCTCAAGTTGGCCTAGACCTATTTCACACTCTATAATAGCATCAAATCAATATAAATACATAACTTTTATCCATTAGATGTAAATTAAATGCAAAATACACAAACAAGCTTAGAATAAGTAGTACACAATAAAGCTTATTGATCCTATTCTACCCTAATTTTTCAATCAAACATCTACAACTACATTAAGATCAGAATACATAGATTTTAGTCTCAAGCCTCATTCAAAGAACTCAAGTTAACGCTTATATTATCATTCATTGGCACTTACACCAGTACTTAGATTGGGAGAACTACATTGAGATTTATCCCCTCTCGAGGTATTGGTATGTAGGGAACTCTCAACATAATGGGGTGTTGAGGACATCTAGCCTACCTAACTAACATAGTAATTTTTCTAATTATGCTTATAAAATGCCCTACAAACATAGATATCAAGGGTTTACATTAAATTCGCTCTGAAAGAGGTCACATATAGCAAAATCTGTTTCATATACATATGAATAGGCCTATTAGACTTAGACTTAACTGATCTCAAAAGTTCACATCAGTCCATGTACAAGGAAACTAGCACTAAATAGGACACTAGAGTAGTACACTACTATCCAAGGTACCACACTACTATCCAAGAGGATTTATGACCCCTAGATCCTATTCACAACATCCTAAGAAGCTTTTATGCTAGTTTTTAACCCCCAGATCATCCATCTCAATCAATTTATATCTAAGTACTTATTTGAGTCATTCATTTATATTTTTAAAAATATCATATTAGGTCAATTATTATATGAATTAATGGTTATATTTATTGCATATTTTATAACTTTATTTATTGTACTTAGACCCTTTAACAGCTTAAGGTTTACATTCCATAATCCCTTAAAAGTTAAATCAATAACATTTTGAGAATGATAGAAGGTTTGAGTCATTAGTAGAACATTTTTTAAACTAAGAGATGAGATATAAACATAAAGAGATAGTTTATGTGATCCTTTCAACAAAATAAAATGTCTAGAAGCCGAAGAGACTATAGATTGGATCAATAAAGTGTATAATAGTCCAACTTGGTGGGTGATGATAGTCCATTAAAATGTTTGAAATATGAAATTTGATTTGATTTTATAAATTTTAGGTGCTCTTTACATAGCATATACATCTTAGATATGCCTCATTCTAAAACTATGTATAATAATGGTACTAATGTATATAATGTTACCACAAATGTGTATTTAAATCATATAATTATTTAATTTGGCTAATATGAAAACTATTTGAGTGTGGATAACATGTTTTTGTAACATTCCCACATTAAAATATAAAACTAAAAAATGGTTTAAGTGTGGAGAACATGTTTCCAAAACATGCCCCCAATGTATATCTAAAATTTAGACTAGTATGAGTGTGGAGAACATGTTTCCAAAACATGCCTCCACTGTATATATGAATATGAGACTGTATGAGTGTGGATAACATGTTTCCAAAATATGCCTCTACTCTGTGTGTCTGTGTGTGTGTGTGTGTGTGTGTGTGTGTGTGTGTGTGTGTGTGTGTGTGTGTGTGAATTTGTGAAGAGTGTGGAAGCCATGCCTCTATGGCATACTCCCACTAATATGTCCCTCCTTTAAGGTGAGAAGAAGTATCAACTAGTAGTTACCTTACCTCAAAAATATAAAATAACCATACAAACTATGAAAGTATCATGTATCATATAAGATAAACATGTCTAGATAGATATATCATTGAAACATGTAAAAATGTGATCACATAAAGTCTTAATATGCATGATGTGAATCATGACAACGTCTAGATAATAACAATCCAATATCATGAAGAAATTAAGCGCACACACAATAACACTCAAAATAGAAATAAAAGATAATTGTCTAAAGAGACTTAAAATAAGGGTCATGTTTAAATTCTACATAATCAAAGGGATGCGTCTTAGTCAAAAGTCCAAAAAAGTAATAATGACAATCAAATGTCAAAGATGAAAACAAAGGCATGAGGGCCATAAACAATAGAGCATATTTAAAATTTTAAATAATGAAATCAAGACACTTAAGGAATTACATAAAAAGTATAAAAAATAACATAAACATATCATACTAGTCCCTCGATAGATGTGTTAACAAAAAACATTACATACATATCATATCAAGTACACTGTAAAACATATAAGGATGGAAAATAGCATGTGTATTACATAATCTCAAACATGAAAATATAAAGTGACCATAGAATGATACAACATAGATGTATCATGATCAAAGAAGTGGATGCCCCCAATGTCCATACAACATGAGTTGAGGGAAGGCCCAACATCTAAAATTACATAGATCATGTATCTGTGTATGCTTATATCATAATAAAAAAATGCATGAAACATGTACATATATAAATAAATGATATTTTATACACTAATATAGAACTAGAAACATAATGTAGACATGATATTATGATTATAGAGAACATCGGTCTTGTACACTTAGAAAACTCAAACCTTGGTTATTCCTCTCAATTCTAGACCTTTCCCACCTCCATAAGTCTCACATCTACTCTATGTTATGCTTCTTGGCATATCTCTTAGTATGGGTAGTCTTATGTTGATGATACACACCCTCTCTCTTTCCTAAAATGTTTAAATTTACTTATCTTCCACCTATATAAGTTTTAAACCTTTACCTATTTTTTGGCTCCCTTAACACTAACATCTGGGACATACACTAGCATCAACTCTAGCAGCCTGACCTGATGTAAGTGTCTAGTGCCTAAAGTCATCTAATTTATAAATGAAATATATCATAATAGTCATCTTAAGTTATTTAATGAAAGTTATTCCTCCAAATGGATTGATATAAATACAATATCAACCCTCATTCATTTTTCACCTATGAATAACCTAACAACTTTTTACATACTCACAAGGATATTTATCAAAAGGCATTCAATCAAGCACTCAAGTGAGAAAATATTACCTATTCTCTTTTATTTTCATATCATTCATAAGGACACATATCTATAGGTCTGAAGTTCTAAAGGATCACCCCAAGGGCATGATTAGCCAATTTATAATCTAGGTCAATGTTATACTTGATGTACACATATTACATGATTCACACACATTCCAACATGTAGGGGAGAAATAATTTGGTTTGAGGCCATAATATAAATTATTGGAGATGTATATGTAACCAAATAATAATGGGTCTTTAGGTTTGTATTGACACTATGTGCCCACTAACCCTTTTTCCCCCAAGGTCACTATGAAGATTATGAACCAGGGTTTTGCCAGTTCAGAAGAAGAAACAATCCGTGACCGCACCAAAGTGAATTCAAATACAAACCTATAATAATCTTAGTGGTCACATCCTTTTATAGTAGGTATTATAAATAGTACACTTATGTCAAACCCAAATAATAGCATTAACACAACTATCCCATGATGATGTTAGTGTCTAAATTATAAAAGTGTTAGAGCTAAAATCTAATGACTATTCCAAAACTATCTTTTATCCTTATTCCTACCTATTCTACACCCATCACTATGTTATAATCATAAAAAACTATGTATATTACGTCCTTGTCATTTTCATACATATCTTAGTTGTACCTTCCATATTTATATTATCTCAGTTTTATGAATTGAACATATGTATATATCTGATCTTAGTATCTAATTGGTCTGCTATAGATATGATTATAACCCTTGTGCATTTAATTTTTATATACCCCTTTAATAAATTAAAGGGCTAACACCAAGCCTCCTATATCATTTTAGGGTTAAACATTTGGTGAACCTAAACTTTAAACTCCAAACCTTAGGTTTCTTAGGGTTTTTTTAAGTTTCTTTGTTGTTGATCCCTAATTTGTATAAATGCAAACTTTTTTTATTCCTAGACTTTTCAATCAATTATATTTTTAGATTATTATATATTTTCACTTCCTAATTATATTACTTTTCATGAAACCTAGGCATAACCCTAGATTAGGAGGTGTGCCTATTGAACACATTGAGATTCCCCCTTTTCAGCCTAAGATGTCTAAGTCTATTGAGGGACCTAACCCCATGGATCATGATAATACCAATGTTGAGAATGAAAAACTTACTGATGATGTCATCATATAAGAATATTCTAATAATGAAAACCATGAGTCTAATGAAACCAATGAACATGGATATATAGACTAGGACCAAATTCAAGTGATTGCCTTATTTCATGAACATATTTGTGAAAACTTTAAATATTTTGATAAAATCCTCAAAGCTATATTACAAAAAAAAATAAAAAAAACATAGATGACCAAGTAGGTCCATCTATTAATCATTATATTAGAGCTATGGGTCATCCACATATACAAACAATCACCCCCTTTAACACATTATCAATTGATACATATAATGGGGGCATAGGCTATGTGTCTAAATGTCTATTTCTTGAAAACCAAATTAATACATATACCATAAAAACACTTATTTTTTCCACCGAAATACCAATTTCAATGCCTATTACTACTAAAAACATGTTTACATCCCCTTTGGTGGATACTCTAATTGATAATCTAAATCCCTATGGATATACTATTCAAACACTCTTTCAAGTTATAAGAACTTGGAGGACGATATTACAACCATTGAAAAAAATGATTTAAAATATTCTCATGCTATTGATTGAAAAGATGTGTTGTAGAAACCTCTTGCACTTGACATATGATTGCACCCTTTGCCAACTAGTTTTATTGCATCTAAGTTTCCATTTTATGATGTCAAGGGTGATCTTGAGTAACATTTTTGATCATTTCATGTGTCATCCCTTGAATATGATTCTAATAATAAACATTTGACCAAATTATTCCCAAGAAATATCAAGGACTAGAGATGATTCTTCCTTGTCTTATCCATGCCTTGGTTGCATTCACATTCCTTGACTTTTACAAAATTGGGTTATATAAATAGATGATTTTTTCTCTTTTGGTATTAGTTCTATGATTTACCTCTCCAATACATAAAAGCATTCAAACATCTTGTAGATCATTTTTTAGCAAACTTTTCCATTAATACTTCCTAAAATATTTCCTATGATGAAATTTCAAAACCAATGAACCTATCAACAAATATGTCTTGAGATATAAGATAATGTTGGATAAAATGACCAATCCTATCATAGATAGAATTTCAAGACATACTCAAGCGAATTTTGGTTGATCTTTTACATGAGTCCATATTTTTCAAGAAGTTTTAATTTTTTTATGACTTATTCCTTGTTGTACAGGACCATGAAATGAAGCTTATGTAATTTAATAAGCTGAAATATGTAGCAAACACACCAAATCAATCTATATCTAGTATTAAGTCTAAAATCAAAATAAGTTATAAGGTCAAAACTGGTAAGTCTAAAAATCAAACCACCACCATGATTAATGCAGTATCATAATATCTTAATTAGATTATTTTATCTAATGTGTTAAGGAGATAGTTTTCATGTTTACCTAAATCCGTAGACTCATTAATTATGTAATTAATCAAGTGTCTTCTCATATTTATCCATCAACTTATATAGGTTGATATGATTCAACCTTTACCCAAAGGATATGACGTGAATGGTTATTTTGATTATCATGAGGGACCATGGAATTCTATGAAAAAATGTTTTTATTTGAAATGTGAGATCCAAGACCTTATTAATAACCAAAAACTTACATTTGAATATCCTCCAAAAGAATCAGGTTCATAATCTAGTGATCACCATAAATATAAAATATTTAAAAATTCTTTGCAAAATGTGTATGCAATCAAAAATGCATCATGTCTATTTACACTTATGATTTGGGATACATTAGATAATTGAGAACATGACCAATATGTAGATATGATAGACCTAATTATGGGATATCTTATCACAATCGTAATACTAGGTAGGGTTCTAAAGCCTCCAGTCAAGCACAATCACATAATAACTCTAACTAAGCCCTATGCTTTCATATTCACTATACTACTAACAAGTAAAGTACATAAATATAACCTAGTGCTCACCAAAGCTTGTAGCACAATATGAGGGTTAATAAACAAATGGAAATAAACATGTATAGGATAATATCAATTAAGCTATGTATGAGTAAGACCCGAATGCATGGAGAGGAGTAATATTATTCAAAGCCAATACTTATGTTATTTATATCTATAAAAGAGAGGAGCAAAGCTAGAGAATACTTACCTGAAAGATGAACCCATCAAGATTTAATCTCTCCCTTGGCCAATTTCTCAATAGGTTATTTTGGTTTGTAAGGATCACTAAGAAAGGCCAAAGCATCCAAGAATTCTCCACAAGACTGGATTCTCCAAATAGAAACCCTAAGATAAGACTCCTCAAGTAAAATGGTGGAAGAGTAGATTTTAAAGAAGTGAAATTGAATAGTAAATCTTGATCATATGATAATAATGATGAAATTATCTTGTATATATAGGCAAATTTAACCCTAATCTATTCTAAAAATTTTGGCTAATAGGGTCGACATATTGACCTAGTACTATTATAGAAAAAAATTCACTAGATCATAGTTTAGGTTAGCCAAGAGCCAACCTAGACCCTAAATTAATTTCACCCATAAGAGTACAAGGTTTACCCAATCGACCTAGTACTATAAAATTTTGAAAGGGGTACAAAAGATGGTAAAATATTGGAGAAGTGTGCAAAAGAGGAGTAATCTCTTAGGGGAATGTTTTAGGATCTGGTTAGACTGGTAATAAGTGGCAATAAGGGATAATAATCATATGAATCACTAATGGTTTTCCCACCCCTATCATGATGTACCCTTTAAGGCGTGCACTTAGAGAGATTGAATCTTGATGGATTCTTGCAAAATAAAAAGCATCAACATTTGATAAAAGTTGAAAATATTATGCACATACATATGCCCCACTTGAAGCTCATCACATGTCACTAACGTGCAATAGGGGATGGTGCTTTGAGAAAGAACATAATAACAAATAAAAATGAGGATAAAAAAAAGTATAGTATTTTTAAATCAAAATTAACTAAAAGTAAATGATGGAAAATAACAATAATTAAAAAGTAAATGTGATGCGTACTTTGACTTACCTTTATCACTAGATGGTTATAAGTTATGTTTATAGTTTTGATTGTGAAGGTCACAAAGATATTTTTTTATAAACCCAAGAATACAATACTAAAGAGAAAAAACAAACAAACACATGAAAGACAAGATAATTGGTGCTATGTGGATGGGACGTACTTGGAAATTTGGCAAACTAGGGTGACAAGTGTTATGTTAAACCAAATAACCAAGTCTAAATTTAGAGTAAATCTGGTAACCAAAAAACCAAGGCTACTAAAGACCAAAAAAATCAAAGAAGTAAACCTTAAGTAAGAAAGTCAAACTTACCAAGTCAAACCAAGACTACATGTCAAAAATAATGGTAATCAAACATCAATGTGAAAGCAGTAACAATCCTTAAACAAAGATGGGCAAGAAAAAATGGTAAAATAACATTGATGAGTGAGAAGTAACAATCCTTACTCAATCATCAATGGAAAAAAGTGCATAAAAGGGAAAAAAACATTCATGAGTGAAAAGTAATAAGCCAACCTCACTCAATAATGGAAAAAGTACATGAAATTAGAAATGGACTTAGGTGTTCACAAAAAATGTGGTACAACATTTAAAAATGGTAAAAGAAAGAAAATTGTGTCTATAATTGTAGATCCATGGTGTAAATAAAGTAATATATAGTTTCTCAAACATATTATTTTGTTATAAGGATAGATAAAACTAAAACAAAGTAGTGCTAGCATGTTTTTAAGATGTGAAGAAGTAAGTATAGAAGAAGGAAAATGGATTTAGAATCACACATGCCTATCAAGAGGGGAATGAAATGGGTACAGGAGATAATGAAGGAAAAACCAAGGTAGAGTAACTCTTTATCAAAGTCAAGACACTCAAATTAGGTTTGTCAAAACAAGATGACTTTAAACCTTAAGGTCTCTGAAGAACTTATCTTAGCCACACAAGTATTAGGTCAACAAATAAAGTATGTAGATCATCCCATGAAGGATATATGCATGAAAATTAAAATGGACCTACCTTCCCACAACATGTTTTTCATTCATCATGACCCCTTATAGATCCATCGGTCTACTTTGAAGATTGGGTACTTGAGTGAGAAAGTCTGTAGCACCATAGAGTTTGTTGAATTCTCCTATTCCAATTTACATGCCTACCACACCCCAATGGACCTCATCTCTAGTGTTAGGCTAAATATGGAGTTTTAACATCATTTGGAGATAGGATATGTTCTTGTAATCATGTCTTTTAGTGTGAGTTTAACTTTTGATATTTTTATGTTGCCTTTTATATATCATTGCCTTTTGTTTCAATTGATTTGGATTTTAACTTTCTTGATAGCTTTCTCTATTCCTCCTATATACGGAGTTAGAAAACCAAACATGGGTGTTAAATATGACTTTCATTTGAATACTTGGGACTTTGTTACTAAGATAAAGAACTTTAGAGAGCATGGTTACTAAGAGTCTTGTAAATATATGTAAAATCAAAGTGCTAGCTTGAATTTGACCTTGTTTTATCTGATGTGGAGTGAAAGGAAAATAAATCAAGATGAAGGAAAAATAAAAGAATTTAAATGGATTCAAATCACAAAAAATGTGACAAAGGATGAAAAAGGATATAATGATAGAAAAAGTGTGATTCCTTATCATAAGAATGAGGGATGTGTATGAAAACATGCTAACATATATTATTATGTAAATTTCATCTATCAAAATAAGCAAAGGATAAAGTTGAGAATAAATATCAAGAACTTATAACAATATAAAAATATATTATATAAAGAGGAATGACAAGATGGTGATTTTATGAGGAAGGCTAGGTCCTATACATGGTCTTACAATACAACTCATAAAAGAGAAACCCAAGGGAGTGCTAGAAAGTGTGTAAAAAGAACAAAGAGACTATAGTACATCATGAGGAATACTAGGTCCTATCTATAGTTTTAAAATTAAAATCATGAGAAAAGGGAAACCAAAGGACCAAAAAAGAAGAATTGAGGCATATGAAAAGAGAGAATTGTTGTAGAGGGTGAGACATGTGTAAGTAACTGTTGACCAAATTTGACCTTTTGATCAAATTGGGGCACCCTTAGGCAAAATTTTTGATATAAAATATTTTAATAGGTCCTAATATATTGTCATAGGAAGTATTAATTGTCATCTGATGTCATTTGAGGTCATATTAGCTTTGGTCTTAGTTACATTAGTCAATTTATCCATTAGGGGTCATTTTATGTGCCTTTAAGAGTTATTAATGAATATGGAACATTTCTCAAGGTCCCTATGTGTCTTAATTTCATTTAAAATGTCCAAGAGGTTGATAGGAGTGTTAGATATGTTAGTCACATTAGAAGGTTAAGGTTCTCTAACTAAAACTTTATAAATTATTTGAAAAAGAGGAAAAATATCACTTGTATAACACATAGGGAAGTGTGCCACATGTGGAGGATCATGGGGGGTCTCCTCATATTTATAAAACTCATTTACACACTTTTTTATCTAGAAGTGTCATTTTGAAGCTAAAACCATTCTACACATTTTTGTTTTTTTGGATAGATTGAAGTAACCCTCCAATTTTTGCTTGATACAAGAAGCACAAGCAGTTTTAGGACAAATGATTTTTAGAGATGATAGTACACTAGGAGACATTAATTTTCATAGATGGAGTTTAAATATTGGTAAACTATGCTTTATGAACTATTGCTAACAAGTTGATTGTGTCTTTTTACTAGTTATTTCATGCACCCTATAGGTTTTGCTAAATTATGGCCAAATATGTATGAACCAATTGGTTATTTTGGCTCCAGAGGATGTTGGATTCCTTATAATATTATATCCATTATTGTTTTCATGATTCATGATGTTTGGATTAGTATATTAACCCATGATGTAAGGATGTGTCACCATGTGTAGTTTTAGTTTGAGTGCTTTTGTTTGCTCAGTGTTTTCTCCTATAGGTGTCTCATACATCTTATAAATGGTTTTATAAAATCCTATAAATCATTTTAACATCTCCTTTCATGTTTTGACTTAACCATGTCACCTCTTGGATTGCTCACTAGCTTGTTTCCCTCCATGGTCATCTCCTTGCATAATTTTAGTTGAAACCTCATGTATAAGCTTTCTCAGCTTGACTATGAAGTGATAATGGAGGTGTAGTGGATTATAAAATAATTTATAATTTGAATTAATTTCATTTTATATGATAAAGGAGGTGTATTTTTTCCCACATGCTCATATACCATGCCAAACAACCACTTGATGCATCGGTCTATCCTTTTTCACATGTTGGCAAATGATCTTCATGTTGTAATAGGTGTTTTGAAGCTAGTTCCAATTTAAAATGATGGAGATAATATTATTAAGGATTGATAATGTAATTTGGATAGTCTTGATCTAGTGCATCATGTTTTACCACATTTCATTACTCTGCTTGCATATTCTACCCAAAACATTCATTTATAGGCCCTTGATGATGTCATGCTATTGTAAGGGGAGATGGATATGTGTCACAACTTATTATTTTTTATTAAAGTGAATTTGGAGTTTCATAAAAGGCATATGGTTTTATTTTACACTCGTGGTTTATAGTGGTCCACACCCAATACACTATTTGTCTTGTCAAAATAACCTTATACAAGTGGCTAAGCATGGGTTGGGGTGTTGTATGCAAGGGTAAAATAATGTCACACTCCCTTTTCATTTAAATGAAAATAAATCCTTGACAAGCCCATATAAACATCCTAAAAATAAAAATGGAAGCATGGAACTATTTTGAGGATCAAAGACTGAGTTTAGGGATGGAATCCCTAAAAGAGAAAAATAAAGCTCTAGGATGTTTTGGTGGACCTTATAAAACATGTTTTCAAGTTGTTTTAAGACATATAGAGGGTGGAACCTTATAGACCTATCATAGGAGAAGGACCCTTAAAATGTTTATAAGGAAAGGACAAGGGGAAAGTGGTTTTTTTAAGTTAAAAAGTGCCTTAGAACATAATAACAACTTCAATGACATCTATAGTCCTATAGATGTAAATAACCTCTTAGTCACCTCTAAGAAACAACATCAAAAAATGGTTGTGGTCAATGGTCTTAGCTAGTATAATGAGGCAAAATGAAGTTAAAGTCATCAAGAGAGAGTTGAGATAGAATCTTATTCACCTCCTAGACCATCTATAGGTACCCTCAGGCATGGGATGACACCTATAGTAGGGTCTTAGATGAAAAAGTGTCTCAATCTATAGGGAAAGGTATTGTTTGAATACTAATGAGACATATATGGAGTTTATGTAAAATATATATTATGTGACCTAAAAATGTGTCTTAAAAATCTAATGAATAGCATGATAAAATTAAAAAATACCCCTGTATTCACCTATAGGTAGGGTTATGGGTAGAACAATCCAACTTAAATAGTGGCATGAGTAGGTTGATGTAAGGTGGAATTTTGAAGGTCCATAAGAAGGAACACTATTTATGATACATGATATTAATCTCAAGTTAAATTTAAATGGTATTTCTACACTCTAATTAAGTTCCAAGTAGCCCTATCCTGACCTACATCAGACCCCAAAAAGTCTCTCAGTCAGACATGCAAGGGCTCAGTCTTGGTGATAAAAGGTGCACTAGTATGGTGAATAGAGATAAATATTGGTAATAAAATTAGATGAACAAATAAATTAGCATATTATTTGTTTCATTAAGTGTTATAAATGGAGAACAAAATCTTACATAGGGTCTCAGACCCCTGCTCTCATCTACAATAGAGTTTAGGATATCAGGGCTAAGATGGACATTATCCTATCTATGGAGGAAAAGAGGGTAAAAATGACTAAAAAATGATATATGGTGGTATTTTAGGTGTATTAGAAACCCCTGAACCTCATAAAAATTCTCACATTCCTTCCCTACCTAAAAAATGAGCAATAGTTTATGTTAGTGACTAGGAAAGTTCTTTGTCCAATGGGTGAATAAGGGAAATCCACTAAGGAACAGTGTTTTGAATAGGTTTAAAATATCCATGAGCATGATGCTAAGGTAATAATAATGTTTAAATAACCTAAAATCATGGTTTTGTCTTGGAGAGGCCACCCATGGGAGGTTTTGTAAAAAATGTAGGAAAATAATGTTTTTAAGGCCTTTTTTAGGCATTTAAAGATGGTTGGGCACCCTAAACATGGAACCAAGAAAAAAATCTAGTAGAAATGATCATTATGAAGTGGAATATATGTAAAAACACTCACTTTTATCAATTTATAAGGGCTATACCTCACTATTTTATCTCAGAGGTCAGCCAATCATGAAAATCAAAACTTTGGCAAGGCAAGTAAAAGGTGCCAAAATGAGTAAAAGACCTACGATGAAGCCTTGGGATATTCAAGGAACATTAATTGATATGTATTTAATATTTATGGATTATAATTAATATTAAAATAAGATCTAACCTCTCAAGGTGACATAATGTTTCATGCACAGAGTCTAACTATGTAAGTTTTCACTAGGCCTAATTGGCCAATGAGAGGAAAAGATGAAAATGAGTGTTTGAGAGGTTATGTGATGTATTTGTGAGTTTTAATGAGTTGTGAAAATACATAACAACTCATACCAATCATGAAGGATCAACCCAAGTGGTCCAAACTAGCAAGGTGTATGTTAAGCCCATTAGGCCTAAAGGAGACTTAGAGCGAATTGGGGGTCTATCTTCATTTCTAGACCTTGGTGAATTTTATATATGATACAAGAATGTTTTTTAAGTCATGATATAGGTTTTATAACTTTTTTATGTAGATAAACATTAGGACAACCATATTTGAGATCAAAACCACTCACCCTTATGCAAAATTGGTAAAACAAACTTGATAGGGTGACTTGTGAAGCTCACATCTCCTTGGAGGATCTACATGGGAACTAAATAAGTTCATAGTAGTTAAAGGGGGTCCCCATAAAATAATTTATGGAGTTGGTTTTAAACTTTAATGTCCAAGATTTATGAACAAAGCTTAATACTTAAAATTGATCAAAACCCCTTATAAACCCTTGGCAAGGACTCGATGGGGAAAATGAGATTCAAAAGATAATATAAGGACATATCTTGGAAATTAAAACTATTATATCATGAATAAGACTCCTTCAGGATACCACCATGATTGGTTGTACAAACATGTACAAACAACATGCAAAATAGGTTTTTTCTCACCATTTTATGTATTTTTTAGGTTATAAAGAAGATATAAGGATGAAATAAAGTTTGGATAAAGGATTAGGAATTATTGTAACCCATAAAATTCATTTAATTATTAATAAAAGTTTTTAAGTGTTCAAACAATTTTCTTACTCTCAGCTAGTCAAAACCAGCAAAGTGAACACAAGTGTGAGAAGGGTGAAAACTATAAGTATGGGCTTTTTTAAGGTGTACCTAAGTAGTCTAAATCCATAAATGGTATTTCCAAGTTCCATTAACTAAATATAATTGATTTAATCTAAAATTTAAGACATTTTTTAGGCCAATTGTGAGGGGTGACTGAAATAAGGAGTTTTTTAAATTATAGACAATGATTGCTTCATTCTAAGAGTTTCCAAAGGAGTAAGAATGAAAAAAATGCATATAATTGCATACTTGAATGCCTTACCTCTTATTTACATCATTAGACCTATCCCTAGTCAGTGGTGGGATGTTCAAACAACTCCAAATGATGAAGGCAATTTTTTGAGCTAGGATAAGGAATTTTGTGACACTTTTCATAGGTTTCATGACTCGTATGGATAATTGGACCACATAAAATTGAATGGTTCACCTCAAGCATCTTTCTCATGTAAATTTTAACCCCCTTTTGATATTGACACATATACAAGTGACCTTTGGATTTCATTTGCCTTGTTTTTCTCTCAAAGGCTATAAATATTGACTCTTTTGCCTCTTTTGAGCAACCTCCATTGGTTAATAGTGAAACCCTAGCCAATTTTATACTTGAACATCTATTGAAGAAATAAAACAAGTTAATTTTTATATGTACATGATTTAATGTTGAGTGTTGATTACATTCTTGTTGGTCTTATCTAGTATAAGTTGATCTTTTCTAGTATG
This sequence comes from Torreya grandis, assembly GCA_037957365.1. Classification (NCBI taxonomy): domain Eukaryota; kingdom Viridiplantae; phylum Streptophyta; class Pinopsida; order Cupressales; family Taxaceae; genus Torreya; species Torreya grandis. The sequence goes on along the minus strand of JARHVA010000208.1, from coordinate 6,331,085 downwards.
TTACTATTGATTGTTATCTAATGTGTAGAAGAGTGATTATTATAGGTCTTTTCTAGTGTTTGATCTTAAGTGTATAGGTATTATAGAAGTGGTATATGATTTTATTCCCAAAAATAATCATCCATTACTCTCTTAAACATTCAAGTAGCTACTGAACCTAGATTATGAAATATTAATGTGACAATTTAGCTTGAGTTATGAGTTTTGAGTGAAGGAAACTTTGTTTAGATCTAAGTAGTAGAAGTTTAGTCAATAAGAGATACTTCATATTAGTGCATCACCCTATAGTTTTTAGTGTTTTATTATCCCCTTTTCATCCTAAATTTGATGATTAGGAAAAAACTTCAAAGAGTGCATCAAGGGAACTAGCCCTTCTAGAGATTCATCTCAACAAATTATTACCCACATCAAGAGAGATTTATCCATTGTGCAACGTGGATGAGGATAGATAAGAATATCCTCAAGGGGTGTATATCAAAGTGACAATATTAACCTAAAAAAAATGTTAGATATATAACATATAGAAAGCATGAAAATAAGGATAGGATCCTACACTAACATCTATATCAAGGATGAACATGTGAGAGACAAGCTTATGTGTCTTAGAAGGTTTCTTAAAGTTTAATTAGTTTGGTATCATGTCATGTAGAATAAGAGTGGCACCATAAGATTCCCCAAAAGGTAAGTGGATGTAGGTATGGGCATCATAAAATGCTCCAAAGTCTACAATGATATGTGGGTGGTCATCGTAAGATGACCTAAAGGCTAAAGTAAGATGTGGATGGCATCGCAAGATGCCCCAAAATCTAGAAATAGGATTAAAAGATAAGAATAAAAGAGCACCCCATATAATGTCTAAATGGATTTATGTTTTACAAGAAGATTTTTATAGGGGATTTCATGATCTTAGATCAAAGGAAAAATATGATAATTAAAAAAAATGAGAGACAAAGAACTAAGTTAGGCAGATAGAACTAAGTCAGCCATATAGGACAGTAGTAAGAGTATAGAGTCAAATAGGTTAACCTAGTACTACAAACTAGGAAAAATAGAGTTTGATAAGAGTACAGAGTTGATTGGGTTAACCTAGTACTTTAACTCGATTGGTAAAACAGATATAGAGTTGATTGGGTCAACTTAGTACTATAGGTAGGGATAAAAATAGTATGTAAGAGACTATGTAAAATAAAATTACATTATACTAAAAACAAGGAAAAATATTACAATGTATCTAAAAGTAAAAAAAAATGAAATGAAAAATTCAATCAATTGGGTCAATGAGGATGGTCTAATTGAGGCATATAGAACAAAACTTGGCACCAACATTGAATAATATAAGTTTTTGCAATACAACATATAATAAGCAAAGAGTAAGCAGTCAACTTGAAAAGTAAATTCTAACTAAGTGGTCATCTTGAATGTTTTTAGATTATTAAAATGTTATTTTAAGTATGATAAGGAATTTGGATGTAAGTAGGGAACTAGAAAGCAATCTATGGATGGTTTCAGGGTGTTTAGATTGAAAGGGATATGTGTTGGCAATGGTACTAGCTTGGTATTGGGGATTACTCCCTCACTTTACAATGCTATAGTGATAAGGGTGTTGGGTGTTTCTCCAATATATGCCATTAACCACATGTTTATACTTGGCTAGAAAACCAAGTCAGCTTCCCCCTTGGTGATGAAATCCAAGTAGGTAGGCCTTGGGTAGACAATTATTTAAATGCATTATTGGATTATGTGATTTGGAAGTGTGTGCAAGAAAAATAAGAATAGTGAAACTAAATGGTATATTTAAAAACCACCTAGTTATACTATGTGATCTATTCTAAACATGCAAGTAACTAAAATTGAAAGTGTGAAGTAATTACTAGCATATAAGTGTTAATTCCAACTTTGAAACATAGTATAGTGTTAGTTTAGATGATAGTGTATGTAGTGATTATAGAACAAATCGATAATGTCATTGTTATACTACTAAAGAAAGGGTACTTAAGAACTATATCGATAGAGTCAACCTAGTATTTTAGATAGAAGATATAATATATAACTAGGTTGATCAAGTAAACCTAGTTTGTTGTATAAGGTAGTTTTAAAGATTATAAACTATGAAAAAAATAAAATTGTAAAGAATAACAAAAATAAAAGAGAAATAGAGAAAGGAACCTTAGTGGGTTGGAAGATAAAAAGTAATGTGAGATTATTGTTGAAGTGCCTTGAATATTACTTGAAAATTTTGCCAACTATGTTGATTGGGTCAATCTAGTTCTACAGTTTCCCATTTTCCAAAGCTTATGAAGATGACTATACCAACCTAGTCAGCCTAGTATGTTTTTTTTGAAGTTGTTTGGAATAATATACTAAACTAGTTGACCTAATATGTTTTATGGAAACTTGTAAGAGTACCATGTGAACCCGTTCAACCTAGTAGCCTATATAAAAGTGAAAACCTATACTATGTCAACCTATTCCATCTAGTAACTTGTATCTAATGAAGACCTACACAAATAGAATAAAGTCATTTTTGATGCAACTATGTGTTAAACTTGCACATATAAGTTAGAAACTATATCGACCATGTTGGGATAGTATCAAATATATATAAAAGTAATAAATAAAATGATAAAATAATGAAAAATGTGAAGTAAAAATTACAAAGGTTAGATTCACATCGAGTTCACCAGAGTGTATGAAATGAAAAATTTATCATGACTATAAATCAATCATAACTTGGAGAAGATAGATCATACTTACACTTTCGATTGGGGATACATTATATAATTGAGAACATGACTAATATGTGGATCCCCTAGACCCAAGTAGGGAATCTTGTATCATAACAAAAATACTATGGAGGGTTCCAAAGCCTCCAATCAAGTGCAATCACTTAATAACCCTAACTAAGCCCTATGTTTTCATATTCACTATACTAATAACAAGTAAAGCAAAGAAATATAATTTAGTGCTCACTAAAGCTTGTGGCCAATATGAGGGTTAATAAACAAATGGAAATAAACATACATATGAAAATCTCAATTAAGATTTGTATGAGTAAGACTTGAATGCATGGAGAAGAAGAGTAATATTATTTGAAGCCAATACTTATGCTACTTCTATATATAAAAGAGAGGAGTAAAGTTAGAGAATACTTACTTGAAATATGAACCCATCTAGGATCGATCTCTCCCTTGGATAATGGGGCTTCATAAGAGGTTGTGGTTTATAAGGATTACTTAGAAAGGCCAAAGCATCCAAGACTTCTCCGCAACACTAGATTCTCTAAGTAGAAACCCTAAGCTAAGACTCCTCAAATAGAATGGTGGAAGATCAAATTGTAAATAAGCACTAGTAAATAATAAATTTGACCATATGATAATAATGATCTTGTATATATAGGAAAATTTAACCCTAATCCCTTCTAAAAGTTTCAGCCAACAGGGTTGACCCAGTCAGCCTAGTACTATTATGGACAAAAATTCACTAGGTCATAGGCTAGGTTAGCCAAGAGCCAACCTAGAACCTAAATGAATTTCACTCGTAAGATTATAGGGTCAACCTAATCAACATAGTAATTTAAACTACCAAAAGGGGTTTTAGGTGAGAAAAAAGGTATGAAAGATGGTAAAAGACTAGAGGAGTGTGCAAAAGAAGAGTGATAACATAGGGGAATGTTTTAGGATCTAGTTGGATTAGTAATAAATGGAAATAAGGGAAAATAATCTTGTGAAGCACTAATGGTCTACACACCCATTTCTCAATGTACCCTTTAAGGTGTGCACTCAAAGAGATTGAGTCTTGATGGGTTATTTCAAGATAAAAAGCATCAGTAATTGATAAAAGTTGAAAATATTATGTGTATACAAAACCAGTATAATAAGGAACCAAAAATGCAAATGGAATATGATGCACATCCTCCTCCATCACATTATGGGCACACACTATATGGGATTATTAGTACTTACACATGAATATACCTCCTATGATTTAGAGACCCTTTATTTATTTTGATGATAGTGAGATTAAGAATGATGGATCTGATATTCATTCTATATCCATTCAAGCATATCTTTATAAACACCCCATACATAGTGTTATGATTGATAATGGTGAAAAGTGAGAACATTTTTACCATGACATTACTTATGCACTTGGTTTATACTCTTCATGATTTGCATCTTTATACTAGATCAATTAGAGCATTTGATTGGACCTCTCAAAAGGTTTTTGGTGAGATTGATCTACCTTTACAGGTCATTCCCATACATGTGTTTAATTCCTTTTTAGTTAGCCATTCCATAGGCATATTTGATATTTTATTAGGAAGACCTTGGATCCATACACTTGGAGAAATACCTTCTATAGTGAATGGGTGTGATAAATACATTCATGTCTATCAGGTAATTATAGTTTTTATAATTCCATATGAGCATCTTCTTGAACAAAATAAACTTATACCTAGACAATTATCTATCAAGCCTACTACGGCTAATTCACCACAAAAGGGAAAGTAATAGGAAATGCCCTTACTAGGCAATTAATACTTGAGAGACTATTACATGAAAGATATACAATGGATTCCATGGAATCCCCAACTTCTACTATGCACCATTTTAGATGTCCAAAGAACCTACACATATGCATATGACTATTATTACAAAAAACATAGAGCACACAATGATGGATTCCATAAATCCCTATTCCTATTACTTCTACTACTACTTCACAACCACATAGTCATATTTTACATATGCAGAGAATCATAGATACTATAGTGATAGAATTTTCACATATACATGTTCCTCAACAATGTCACAAGATTATAAGACAAGGTTCATAATAGGGAGATATCTATTACCATCAATTAGATGGAATTATAGGATGACCTTTCCCTTTCAAAAATTCTAAAAATACCAAAAAAATAAAAAAACATTTAGACATCCAAAAATATTTTTGGAACTTTCATGTTCTATTGTCTCCTTGGCATCTATTGTTAGTTCCATGTTGATGGATGGCATATTCAATTACATCTACATATGCACACATGTGGCATGCTTATATTTGAAGTGTGATATAAGAATACATATACATGATCTATTCATATTTCAAATTTTGGGCTCACCCTCTAATCATGTCATGTGGACATTAGGGGCATTCATTTTATATGATCTTGATATACATAGGTTATATGGTTCGATGATCACATTCCATTATCATGTTTGAGCTCATATGTACTTACACTTTCCTTTACCCATGATTGTATCTTACACAGGGTACTTAATATTCTATACACTTGACTTGTTTCCCTAACACTCTTGATCCATTAGCTACTATGACATGTTTATGTCAGTTGCTTGTTCTTTCCATTATTCACTTCTTTGAGTGCCTTTGTTTTTTATTATATTAATTGTTTGATAATTTGAATATGCTCTTTTATTTGTGGCCCCATGCCTATATATGTTTAATTTGACATTTGCACGTGTCATTATTTTTTGTATGGACATTTGAATATGTCATCCTTGCAAATCAAGTCCCTTCAATTTTGAGACATTTAAATATTTCACTTGTTTGTCAGTTCCATAGACCATTGTCTTTTGACTTATTTTTTAGTGCTCTTGTGTGTGTTTATTTACTTATTGAGATTTTAATGTTAATATTTTGACATTTCTAAGATATTTATCATGCATCATAGGCCTTCATGTGATTGAATTGGTTCTATGTGCTTCATTTCTATATCTACTTAGACATGTTTCATTTTATATGCTACATGGTTACATTCTCAAATTATTTAGTGGTCTTATCATTTTGAGGTGAGGTAACTACCGGTTCCTATCTTTCCATCAACTCAAAAGGGGCATATAATTGGGGTCATATAATATAGGCATGTTATCCACAATTGGCATAATTTTAGATTTAGTGGGGGCATGTCTTCAACACACATTCATAATTTTTAGATATAGTGGGGGAATTCTTTAGAATCATGTTCTCCACACTTATTTAGTATTTAGCATCTCTAGGTTATAGTATGGGCATGTTTTATAAATATATATCTACATTGACACTTATTTTAGTTTTTTATATTTATCCATATATATTGGGGGCATATTTTGGATGCATGTTCTCCACACTTACATAGTTTTCTAAATTGGCCAAAACATGTAATTATATAATTTAGATTCATATTTTTGATAGAATTCTATATATCGGTATCATTTTTACACACAATTTCATCAAGAGACACATATAAGGTGTATATGATATAAAAAAGTGCCTAATATTTTAAAATCCAAATTATTTTCAAATTTCAAAACTCTTTTATGGACTATTAACATATCATGAACTATTACATATTGATACCCTAATCAAACCTTTATGAAATATATTAAGCCAATCTAATGTAGTAGTTGGTTTAGTTTTTGGTTTTGGTTGAGGTGATAAAATCACTAAATCTTGCCAAGTTTTTTGGGTGGAATTGATTGTGTCATCTAGCCTCACTAGGTTATAAGTATCAATGGGTTGCAAGGTTCAACTAATTTTAATTTCCATGTGGTAACTCACTTTTTCTCCAAGGTTAGGGGCATGGGCCTTACAATATTTTCCTCTCCATCTATCTCCTTGTATATATTCACTTTATATATTTATCTATATTTGTCCTAATCTTAGTTTCAAAGCCTTATAATGATACATATTTTTCATACCAACTTGCCAATAGGCAATACAATTACATCAACACACAGGTGTACTCCTAAACCTTGCTCTTTAAATTTTAATCTTTTAAAATAATTTAATTATAGATTATATGAACTAATTATACATTATAACATACTATTGGTTCAAGGTTAGTCACTAGCAAGGAACTCAAGTTGGACACTTGCAAAGACAAGGTCTACATATACACCCAAGAATGCATTCATTTCCTTTAAACTCAGACCTTGGTTTTTCCTCTTATTTCTAAACTTTTTCCACCTTTATAATTATTGAATTTGCTCTATATTTTTCTCTTTATCCTATCTCTTGGTTTGACTAGTCTTATGTTGATAAAAGATATCCTTTCTTTCCCATAATGCTTAAAATGTACATATCTTCCACCTTTAAAAGTTCTAAGACTATACTTATTCTCCTTCTCTATGGACATTAATGTCTGAGATAGACACTAGTGTCAACACTAGTGTCCTAACCTAACACAATTATTTAGTGACCTAAATTCATCTAATTTACAAATGAAATGTATTCTAATAGTCAACATAGGTAATTTAAAGTGAGTTATTACTCCAAAGGGATTGATATAAATATAATATCAACCCTCATTCATTCCTCACCTATAAATAACCTAGAAAATTGTTACCTAATCGAAGGTTACTTAACAAAATGTTTTCAATCAATAATTCAAGTGAGAAAAGATTCTACATTCTCTCTTATTTCTATATTTATTCATAGGGGCATCATATCTATAGATTGAAGTACTAAAGGGGCATCCCAAGATCCTGATTTTCCAAATTACAAGTTAGGTTGCTATGGTACTTACTTTCCACATATTTATTGATTTAGACACAATCTAACATATAGGTGAGAACTAAATTAATATTTGGCCCTCTTCTAGATTATTGGTTGTGTAGGTAGTTCCCATTGATAATGGGGTATTTGGGTTGAGCTTGATAGTGTATTCCCACTAACTCATTTTCACCCAAGGTCAATATGAAGATATAGAACTAGGATTTTACCATTTCACAAGGATGGATAGTCCACGACCTATATATTAATGCACTAGAGTGAATGTGAAGACAAAATCAAAAGTATCCAAGTGGTTGCATCATTTTCTATTAGGTATTCTATACATGACACTTACATCAAACCTAGATAATATCATCGGTGTAACCATCCCAAGATGATGTTAGTGTCTAGAGCTCCAAAAGCATAAAATCTAGAATATGAGTATTATAAAATTATCTTCTATCCTTCTTCCTACATATTTTAGATCCAAACACTATGTTAACATTAGAACCAACTAAGCATATTACTTCCTTGTCATTTCCATATATAGCTTAGTTATACTTTCTATATTTAGACTATCTCAATTCTATAAATTCACTTTATGCGTATATCTCAATTTATAATCTAATTGACCTACTATATATCTGATTTTCACCCTTGTACATTTAATCTATATACACCCCTTTAATAAAATCTATGGCTAATATCAAGCCTCCTAGATAATTTTGGGGTTAAACACATAGATGTCAAGGAGCTAATAAACATGTGAATGCTAAAAATATTTTTGCATTTTTATTTTTTATTTTTTTTGGTATTTTGAGAATATAAAAAATAAAAATTATATCCTATGACACCATCCAATAGATACTCATAGGTATCTCTCCCGTGGGAACCTAGTGCGATAAATTGGTGAGACTGTGAAGGAACATGTATAGGTGCAATACTTGTCAGTGTATAATTTTTAATAATCTATGTTTGTATAATAGGAATCTATGAATGTGAATAAATAATAGGATTATGGGTTCATATAACCCTCATTTAATGGTATATGGTTTCTATTAAATATCAATAATAAAAACATGTGTAGTTGCTCTAGATATCTAAATATGGTGTGAGGATTCCATGGAACCCACTATGGATATTTGATGTAATGGTTACTCAAGTAAATTACACCATGTAAATGGGATTGCATGTTTATTACCCTTTTTTAGAATATTAACCTTATTAGGTTTGATAATTAATTACAGGGGTATAAAATTCTATTGCTCAATAGGATGTTCATATGTAATTATATAAATTGTGATTACCTAGGCATGAATGCATTTAATAGGCCTATGAACTATAAAATGTAATCATTGATGTGTATGTATCCAAATTTATCTTAATAACATATCAAATACACATGTGGAAGGTATAACTAATAAGGTAGTAACAACAAGTGTAGGACCCACTTGTAAAGGTAAGTTAATCTCACTAAGAACCTGTTGTGAGGTCCCATTGAATGCTCTTACTGATTTGGTCCAAGGATGTAGATATTTATTTGTATAACCCAAATGAGTAAGTAATGTCATGGTATAAATTTTATAAATGATCACAATTATAAATAATAACACTATGTATAGGATAGTGATAAAAGTATGCTCAAATTAATAAGAAATGAAGATTTGAGTCATCATTCCTAATATTACTATCATTAAAGGTAATGAAGGGTATGCTACATATAAGTAACAATAATCCATCCAATGGTTTCCCTTAATGTAATGGATGAGGATGTGCATTATATGCCATTTTCACTTTCATATCTTTCGTAGAATGGTCTTGTAAATAATTTTTAAATATTTTCTACTTTTAGTTCTTTACACACTTAAGTAACAAACACACCAACTATGTAGTCACTAATAAGTTTATTGTTTCCCTATTTTATTTTAATAAGTTGGCATATGAAACAATTTTAGTGATAGTAATTTATAAGTGTGACAAAAATTGATATGTAAAGGGTTTCAATGCATTTACTAATTGAGTTGGTAAATCATAGAAACACCTAAAAGCATGGTATTTTAAGATCCTTGGAAATAATTTGGCCAAAAGTTTATCATTGGAGGCATAATCAAGGAATGTAATAAAAATATCAAATATTTTGTTTAGTATCACCCATTTTAGTATAAAATGTGAACTTAGGTGCAACAAAACTAGTTCACAGGGTGAAAATATATCTCTAGTGCAAGAGAATTATGCAACACCTCTTATTAATCAATAACATAAGGTAATTTCATAGAATTTTGTTCAATATTTGTAAATTTAGTTTGAATTTTTTTTGTAGTTTGAACAAGATCTTGCATCTCTTGGTATTTTAGGTTGGGTATTTGAGAACTCACCAATGAAGGTGCACCCATAGGTTGGGTACATATAGGCATTGAAATTTTCAATTGTGTTGAATTATGAAGGTTTCCAATGTAAGATGTGACAATAGTAGTTTCAAGGAATAAAGTTTTAAATACATATCCCATGCCCCTATTAGAATAATGAAGTGATAATGTGCTCAAGGGGAGGGTTTTTGGTATATGAGGATGATCCATATCTCTAATATCATGATTAATATATGAATCTACTTGTTCATTTATGTTTTGATTTTTTTAGTTCTAATATGGTTCTTAGAATTTCATCAATATCTTTGATGTTTTGATGAATGCACTCAAAGAATAATGTAATTGCTTGCACTTTCTCATGATCTATTTGTTGATGTCCATTAGCTTCATTAGATTCATGGTTTTCATTATCATAATATTATTCTATGATGAACTCATCAATATTTTTTTCATTCTCACCATAGTATTAAACCCTTCATTAGTTTGAGACATATTTTTTGGTAGGATGGGAAGCTCAATGTGTTCAAAAAACACACCTTCCAATCTATGGTTATGCCTTGAATGCATACAAAATAATATAAGCAACAAATGAAAAAATACAACAATATGAAACCCTAGATGAATTTAAACACTATGAATGATAAAAATACATTAATATAGATTGGATTCACAAAATGTGTAACCTTAAAATCTAGATAAAGTAATTTAGAGTTAAATGGGTGGAGATATCCTAGGTCACAAGGTTGGTAGACTATCTCTAAAGCATGCCAATTAGTTTTAAAACTTAGATAAACATATAATTAATTTATTATGTTGAGATATGTTAAAAATAAAAATATTAGCTATGCTAGATATTGAAATAATAATGAAAACAAGATACATAGCTAGTTTTGATGCTAATACAGATCTAGATATGAAAGAGTAAGAAAGTAGACTGAATCTAAATTATAGATTAGTCACTTGATTCTAGAAAGTGTACTTTTATATCTACAACCACTTATTTCAACTTGGGATGGTTGTGTCAATACTTTTATATGACTTGGACATAGCTTCCTAGTAAGGATACCTATTAAAACTAGATGTGACCAACTAGATGATTTTAGGTTATATTCTATTTTCGTTATGGTTCACTTAAATCTAGCTCATGGAATTTCTCTCCATATAAAATATTAAAAACCTAGTTCTTCATCTTCATATAAGTTGTGAAAAAAATGGGTTAATGGGCACATGGTGTCGAGCTGCCCCAAAGACCCCTTTGTTAATGAGTGTTGTCTACATAAGAAAAAGTCTAAAAAGTGCCTCAGACTTATGTATTTCCCCCCTATCTATTGGATTATGTGTGTATCATGTAATGTATGATAATCAAGTACAACATTGACCTAGCTTGTAACTTGGAAAATGTGGCTCATGGAATGCTCATTAGTACTTAATACATATACATGTGATGTCCCTATGATTGATATGGAAATAGGATAAAATAGGGAAAATTTTCTCACTTCAATGTTTGACTGAATGCCTTTCATAATTTTCCTTGTGAGAGGTAAGAAATTTTTAGGTGAGGAATGAATGAGGTTTGATCTTGTATATATACCAATCCCTTTGGAGAATATCTTACATTAAATCACTTAGGCCAACCATAAGGATACATTTTATTGGAAAAATGGATGACTTTAAGGCACTATAAACTTGTGTTTTTGTAGGACACTTGCATCAACTTAGGAATTTAACTGGGACATAAGTGTTTAGGCAACTAAAAAAGAATCACATGTCTGAAACTTGTAGAGATAGATGTTGAGTAGGTTTATAACATTCTGAGCATGATAGAAGGTCTGAGACATTAGAATAACATTGGTCAAACTAAGAGATAATAAATAATAATAGAGAGATAGTGTATGCAATATTTTTAAAATATAAAAGGTTTATAATCTTAAGGTATATTGATGATATGCATTTGCCAAGTGTACAAGACTCAGGTGATATATAGTTTATAAATAGTGTCTACACTAATGAATAGGATTTGATTTGTATTTATACCATAAATTTTGAAAATATATCATGGAAGGGTTAGATAAAATGAATATATTGATCCATAGGATTCAAATATTTTCAATTTAAATAAATTTTGAGGTACGAACACTAGATACGAATTTGGACACTTGTGTCGATGTTAGTGTCCCTCTATGGATGGCAGTCCTTGGTAGGTTAGAACACTACTAAAGGTTTGTAACTATAAATGAAGTATATGGATATGATTTTAGTCTTGTTTTAGTATACAAGAGATTCTTGTCATCATAATGATTGGGTTATACTATAATATAAGAAGTTAGGCATGTTTTGATGGTGAATGTGAGTCTTTCAATGACATGAAGGTATATAATGAAGGCTAGAGCTATGATGATTATTTTTCAAGTGTAAAATACTAAGATGATATATAATATCATATTTTATTATCTACATCCCCGCATTTAATTTATTAATGCATAAGGATGAAATTATTGGTTTGGAAGAAAGAAATGTGTGCCTCGGTGTGTGCAACACACCTTGCCTTTTATTGATCCCCAATGAATTTGATTTTTGGTGTAAAATATATAAATAAGATAATATTAGAATATAAATTTATGCATATAATATAATTTTTTTAATAATTTAAATGTTTAAAAGTAAAGAGATCAAGGAAGGAGTACACATGTGTGTTGATGTAACCATATTTCCGCTTGGTACTTTTATTTGGTAAAGATGCTTTCTTATGAAGCATTTGAGTTGAGATATGTTTAAACCTAAACCTTTGAGATTTTAATAAGGATATTATAGGGTTATCATGCCCCAAATATATTAAAATGGTGTGTTTTAACACATCCATTGAGATAACTGAATCTTAATCACACAACTCAAGTGAATATATAATAAAGTCAAGTTAAGTGGTATAACCAATTCAACATACAAAAGGGAAGCAATGTTAAGTACATTAAGGATTATTAATCTCAACCAAAATACTAAAAGGTTCCAACTAGATTATAGACAATAAAGGCTCAAAATAGTACTTCTTGGTAGAGTATCAATGCTTCTTGGTAGATTATCAATGCTTCTTAGTAAATAAGTTTGAATATGCAATTGTAATTTTTGGTGTACTTATATGAAATATTCAGCTATAATGTGTCTCAATATGAATTATATATCAAAATGTGACATGTGATCCATAACTATGTATAATAGCTATCATAAATCTAAACATTTAGCTCTTAAACCTATAAAAATTAGTACAATATGCATAAGATTATAACCCAAGTGTAGGTTTGAATCATGTAAATTGTATAAAATTATATCAACTATGCATGTGTGGATTCATGTATCTATGACATGGACCCACTAATATCCCCCATCCCCACTTTTAAAGCAAGGGGAATAAATCTAGTAGTCACCATACCTTAAAAGGATAAGATAATTATGTCATATGTGTATCACTCATGTAGCATATAATAATAACATTTATATGTAGATATATCAATGAATCTCATAGTATGTTATAAAAACAAGACCTAAGATGCATTATATTGATCATGGAAACCTCTATAAAGTAATAGTACAAACTCATCAAATAATCAAGCCCACACATAAGGGCACTCAATGTCACATAAAGGGGGTCAAAGGAGACCAAAAATAATAAGCATGTTCAAATTATAAAAACTCAAAGGAAGGGCATATTTAAATGTCCACACACAAATAAAATAAAATTTAGTGGAAAAGGGGCCTAAAATCAAGGAATATATTCAAATTTTTTATAATCAATGCAATAATAAACAATAAAATACACTCAAGGAAGTGACAATGTTTATAAATGAAGTATAAGCAACAGACATAATCATATCATATTAGTCCTTACATATATATGTTTGAAAAAAATGTCATGTAATGTAGCATATCAAGTACATAATGTAAGATTTAATCATGATTATAGACATGTGTAAGAATTATTATACAAGCTCAACATGGTAATGGAAAATCATCATAAAACAATGTAATGTGTATTAATTGGGATCAAGGAATTAGATGCCCCGACATAATGTGTCATGTGGGAAGAGTAAATGCCCAACATTTTTATGTGCATGTGTCATGTATCTATTATATTATTATATCACACTCAAGTATGCATAAAACATATATGTATATAGAAAAGAAAATAAATTATGTTATTTACTAATATAAAGTAAACAATATAGATGCCAAAGAGATGGTAAACATGTGTATGCTGAATATTTTTGTAAATTTTGAATTATTTGAATGTTTTTTTATTTTATATAATTTTTTTTTTGGATTTTTGGAAATAATAGGATAAACTATGATCCCATATAAGGGATGCTCATAGGAAGCTTCAAAATCAAAATATGGTACATCAAAGTGGTGATACTACCAAGGAGTGTGTATAAGTGTCATATCTATAACTGTAGAAATTATGGTACTCTACAAAAGTCTCATATTATTTTTTGGTTTTGAAGAGGTAATAGGAGTAGGGGTTCATGGAAACCATTGTTAGTTATTTGTGGTTTATTTTGTGTAGCTATAATTGAAATATGTTTATTTTCTCCTAGAAATTGGGTATACCATGTAGGTGTATATGAGGACTTAGTGGAATCCATTATGTACCTCTGGTGTAACTATCTCTCAAGTATGGGTTACCTAAGAAACTGGATTCCTTGTTTCTTACCATTTCATGTATGAATAAAATTGGTAGTTTTTATAATTATATATATAGGAATAAACTTCTCTTGTTCAAGTGGATGTTCATATGGAATTATAAAAATTGTGATTATGATGTTGGTATGAATGTATTTAATACACCCATACACTATGGAAGGTATTGTGAAAGTATTATGTATCCAATATTTTCATAGTAACATATCAAATAATCCCATGTATGGTATAACTAAAATGGTAGTGATAACATGTGTTAAACTAACTTGTAAAGGTAAATCAATCTCACCAATAACCTTATATGATGTTCCATCAAATGCTCTGACTGTTTTGGTTGAAGGGTATAAATCATCATGTGTATATGCAAAATGTGTACGTAACATCATGGTACATAAATTACCATTAGCACCATTATCTATCATAAAACTATGTGTAGGATTATAATCAAGGTGTGCTCTAATAAACAATGAGTGAAGGTCTAAATCATCATCCACATTTTCATTGCCATCAAACGTAATAGAAGATATATAAACCATAGGAGGTATTATATGTGTATATGTGAAAAAAACCCCATATAATGGGTTCCCATAATGTGGTGGAGGATGATGTACATTATATGGTCCATTTTAACTTTTGTATTCTTCTAATCATCTTATAATAGATTGTTAAACATATTTTGGTTTTGATGGTCACCATGCTATAACCCTAAATCCTTTGGAGTATCATAAAATCTAATTTATTGGTTATCAAGAATATTTTGGATCTTATGCTTGAATTCATAACATCTATTTTAAAAAATTTAGGGCCTTGGTGATATTAAACATATGTATTAGCATTATATCATCTTAGTAGAGGCTGACTTGTATCAACCTCTATATGAGGGAGAGATATGAGATAACACTCCATAAGCTTATTAAGTAAAAAATATGGAGACTCAAGTAATTGTGTACATTTTATCTTAGGTGAAGTGGATAACATAAGTTGATTAGGTTTCTCTGACAATATATGAACCGTTAAAGTTTATTCATTTTTAGGTTCTATAGGTTTTACCTTATAGCTTGGTTTGATATGAAACTTAGTAGTAGATATAGTAAGTGTGTTCGCTACATACTTACACTTGTTCAATGAAATATGGTTCATTTCATGATCTAGGACAATATGTCATAAGTCATAAAAGATATAAACTTATTTAAGAAAATAGATTCATTCAATAGGGAAAGAAAATTTTTCTTAAATATGTCTTGAATCTCTTTATCTACCATTTGATTTTTCATTTTGGCCAACATTGTTTTTATATCTCAAAATATATTCATTAATAGGTTCATTGGTTCCTTATTTGATCTTATGAATTTATGCATATGACATTTGTTTAGTGATGTTATTAGATAAATGTGTTATAAAATAATCCACTAGAGGTTTGAATGTTGTCATTTATTGGATTGGTTAATCATAGAACCATTTTTTAAAAATTGTCCTTTAAGCTTCTTAAAAATAATTTGGTCAAAATTTTATCATTGAAGGCATAATCAAGGCATGCCACATAGAAATATTAGAGCTGATATTTAGGATCACCCTTTCCATCATAAAATGTGAACATGTGTGAATTAAAACCAGTTTGAAAAGGGTGCAAATATATCTAAGGTGTAATAGGATTATATAACACATCTTGTGAATCAA
This sequence comes from Torreya grandis, assembly GCA_037957365.1. Classification (NCBI taxonomy): domain Eukaryota; kingdom Viridiplantae; phylum Streptophyta; class Pinopsida; order Cupressales; family Taxaceae; genus Torreya; species Torreya grandis. The sequence continues at coordinate 6,314,865 of JARHVA010000208.1, read as the reverse complement.
TATTAATAAGGAGACTTTAAAGCATTTTATTCAATATTGGTCATATTTTATTCCAAAACATGGAGAAGAGCTTACACATCAAACCTATTAGGATTAAAATTGGATACTTGAGAAGTCACCAAAGGTGATGTAAACACTTTTTGAGTTGATATAGGCATTGAAATTTGTATTTGAGTTGAAGAATTCATTAGCCCCATCGAAGATGTAGTGATAGGAATTTGGTACTCAGGGAACAATGGTTTGAAAACATAATTGTGCCCCAAATAGATGTAGGAATCAATGGTGTGCTCATAGGGTGGTTTATTGGTATGGAATTGGTGGTAGTGCCACCTAAGGACTCACCATCATTAGATGTGGATGCATTAACCTTAGCATTTTTACTGATTTAATCTCTTGTGTCATAGAAAAATGAATAAATTAAGGCTCTATTGGTATTGAGATGATTAATTAATTTTTCCTTATCTTCCATTTTAAAATGATCTTTTTGATTAAGATTTTACATTATTTATAAATTGTTGTCATGGTTTTTGAATTTTTTTAAAACTAGCAAAAATTTACTATTTTGGCTAATATTTGGTTTGAGCTCAAAATTACCAATTTTAAAAATAATAAAAAATTTAATTAATTAATTAATTTTAGAAAACATGAGCAAAACACTTTATTTCCTTAAACTATGCAAAAGTTATTTCAAACTTCCCATCATTGGATTTACACAATGTGTAAATGTTCATTAAATCTTTTTAATTTATGAAAATATTTTTTTCTTTTCCCCAAGTTATTCAAAAGTTCCTCAACACATTTTCAAGTCAAGAAATTTTCAATTTAATTTTTGAAACCTTGTTGCCATGAATTTTCCTCGGTCACTTCCCCTAGCTGTGTAAATTCATTTTCAACTTCCCCCAGCCATGAAAATTCAATTGGTACTTCCCTGAGTCATGCACATTTGTTTTACACTTCCCTAAGTCATGAAAATGAAAAATTCCACATTATAATTTCCATTATTTCTTCCCTAAGTCATGACAAAGTGAAAATTATTCCCTTTTAAAGTTTTTAAAGTTATTATACATTATTCAAGTGTGTAAAATCTTCAATTTATTTTGCCAACCTCCACTCACCACCAGAATATAATCATTCTCTATCTTAATTTTAAGAGGTGGTCAAGCATTATTACAATAAAAAAGTAAAGTAAAAAAAATTAGAATTACAAAGAAGATGTGAATTTTCATTTTGTTTTGGCTATCATGTAGTTAGTTGTGCATCCATTGAAAGAGAAGGAAGGTTTTCAAAATTATTTTCTAGTTTATTTGTTCGCCACAATTAGACCGTATGACTGAAGATAAATATATATCAAGGAAATAAAAAGAAACTAGACCCATTTTCTTTGTTTTTACCTACTAATGGATTATAGTTGTATAGTCCATAACAGCTAAAATAATTGATAGGCTAGAATTTTAATTTTCTTGCACTACTGCTAAAGGTCGTATGACCATACACTTTGGAAAAGAACTAAAAATGAAAAGAAGAATTTAGGTTTTAAATTATTTCCATCTACCAAGAAGGTCATATGATGTTGTACACCCCATAATAAAAGAGCATGTTTTGATGAATTTTTTTGTTTCTTTTGCTTACATAAGAGGCCATAATTCCACACAAGGCTAGAAAAGATGGAAATTGTAAAAAGAAAGAGCATACTATTTTTTATTTTGGTTTTTTTAATAGGCCAACATGTCATACAAATGTATGGCTTAGGTAAGAATATAATTTAGAGATTTAAAAAATAAAAATTAGAATTGTCTTTCATTATTTTTGATGATATAAAAAAGAGCCATGCGAATCATGGAGAAGTGAGGGTTTTGAAAATAAAAAAATGAAAATTAGATTTGTGTTTTGTTTATTATTTCTCAAAAAGAAGAGGTCATATGGTTTACTACAGGCATTGAGAAGTTTATAATCAAAAAGCAAAAAATCATATTTTTATTTGCTTTTGCCTAAATTCAAAAAAGATTGTATAATTTCATGTGAGCTTGGAGGATTAAAGTTTTATAAAATCAATTGATGATCAATTTTTGTTATTTTAGCCAAAGGTAGAAAGAGGAGTGAGATTATGAAATTGAAACAAGAAATAGTTTCTCAAATTATTGAGCATTATTCATCAGTATGAGTGTATAAAGCATATGCGTAGTGTGGAGAAAAGAGATGTTCTACCTCATGGATATCTTCTTAAATGATCAATCAAATTTGGTACAATTATATCCACATGGAGGATTTTGAGAGGTGTATGAATTGGGAGCTTTGTCACCATGTTTGGTCTACATACATTAAATTTAAACTTGGGTGCAATGAAGTGGATAGGGGCAAGGCCATATTTGAGAGACATATGCAATACCACCCTATAATCAAATCCTGGATCCATTATGCCAAGTTTTAAATGAAGAATGAAGAGGTTTAAAATCCACAATGATGTTATGAGAGTTCAAATGGGCAATTTGGAGAGGAAGGTCAAATTAAGGAGCTCTTTATGGCCTTTGCTAAGTTTGAGGAGTTTTGAGATACAAAACTATAATAGTCTTTTTTTTGTTTGGCATTGCAAATGCCAATGCATCTCCTAATGTCAAAGGATTAGTGTCTATTTATAGTTTTATACAAATAGTACAAGTTATACAATTATTGGTTGAAACATAAAATATACCATTAGATTAATCATATCCTAGTATTCAAGATCACACAATTCTTAAAAAAAGCTTGTTTCCTAGGTATCGATGAAATGTTGAGTTATGTTTTGATCTCTAGAAGATAAGTTCCAGTGAAAATTATGTGATAGTGATTAAAATATGTGTATAAACAATGTGGGTGAAGTCATTTAAGAATGAAGAGGTGGAAGAGTTATTTAATAAGTGATTGATGAGCATTAAGATTGAAGAAAGTTAATCCACAAAATGAGGAATTTTCAAATGAGGTGGACATACCAATGGATTCCTAGATTGACAATGGTTTGATAAGGATCAAATTATTGAATCTCAATATCAATATAGATCAATATTTGGGTGAAGGAAAATTTTGTAAATTTAGATTCACTATATTTTGTAATGAAAGCTTTTCTCTGGAGGATGTTTGGTTGAATTCTCATCAGCTGGGTCAAAAGGATTCATATTTCAGTGGTTTCTCTTTAGGAGTGAATATTGAAAAAATTATTATAACACTTTTATAGGTTGTCTAAAATCATCAACACACTTTTACACCTTCCAAGTGGTGCAATTTTATAATTTTACATTTGCATGCAGTGTAATTACTCCAACTCATTTTTACACTTTTTAAATAGTGTGATGTTCTTAGTGTAATTTTACACCATTTAAAAATGCAAAAGAGGTGGTTGTACACCATAAATAACTCCCCACACTATAAATATGAGTGATAGGCTCATTATACAGGGATGTTTTTGCAATAAGACTCTATAGAGATTTTGTTTGAAGAGATGAACTTTATTTTCAACTCAACAAAGATCCAGACTAGGAGATTTTTCAATCTTTGTATATGAGTAGTCATATAAAATTCAAAAATTGGTAACTTGAGCATGGATAATGACACCCAACCCTTAGGTCCCTCTTTCTTGCTCTCATGATCCTTATAGGCATATTTTCATTGATTCTCAATCATCCATAGCCTTCTAGACTTGATCCCAACTGAGTTAAGACCCTCTTTTCATGACCAATTCATCCCCTTAGGTCCCATAAGCCCATAAAAATATCACCACACTAGGATTATAGAACTATTTCCACTCCTATTTACTTTCAACACTATTATCCAAGCTCATTTTTGGCCCTAACGATCAATTTATTTTGATTCCCTATCCTTATCCTTATCATCCTAATGTGAGTACATTTAATTCATGACCAATAGATCCATATAGAATCCCATTAAAATATCACTTGGAAAGGGTTGGCAAATATCACTAAACAAGCAAGAATACAATCAAGACTACTCAAGCAATCTTCCCTATTCTCTGCATACAACCAACCTATATACATTCAAGCAAATTCAAATCCTTACATCAGTCCCTAGCCATCTAAAGTACATCAAATTTAACATTTTTACATATTCATACACTTAATTTCATAAAACACATCAAGTGGGAGAACTACATATGTATTGATCCCTCTTCAGAGTATTGGTATGTAGGCAACATTCCCACACAAGGGGTGTCGATCCACGTCTAGTGAATCTTACACAAACTAACCCCCCCTCTTACTAAAAATTAGTTAGAGCACAATATAAAATAGGGTTTTAAGAGATAATTTACTCTATAGGGAGCTCTATAGACTTCAAACTACCATAACTTCATAGATAGGGTGACATAGACCTAGTGAACAAAACCTAGAAAGCTTAGATCCTCAAGAAAACATCAACATAGGTGGACTATAGTGTTGGTGTCACTCCTGTCTAGTTCTAGTTATCTTATACAATAAAAAAAATAAGTTCAAATCTCAATTTATGATAATGTTCTAGTCCTACACAGTGAATTCCAACATTTGTCTCAATTAGATCAATCTATTTCCAGCTAAGTCTTGTTTTCTTCCCTTTATTATTATTTTTAGAAAACTTTGAAATGTAATCAAATTTCACAAATTAGTAATTTGATAATTGCACATTTATTTACTAATTTTATTACATATTCCCTTTAACTAAATTAGGAATAAAACCCCAATATTCCCAAAATAGGTTAAATCATTTGGTGAACCTGACTTACTTCATTTGCACATAAAAACCCCAGAACCCTTAGGGTAAAATTCATACTAATTTTTCTTATAAATTTATGAATTTTTTATTGAATATTTAAATCAAAAATTTCTTTCAAATTTTAAAATTTAGTAGTAATTTTAAAATATTTTTCTTTCAAACCTTAGTTTCCCATACTAGGTCCCAGTATTTTCCCAATTATTTTCTAAATTTTTACTAGCATATTTAAATCATAAAATCAATTCAAATTTCAAATTTCAATATAAATTTAAAAAATATATATTTCTCTCAAAACCTTAGTTGCACATACTAGATCCTATTAAATCAATAATTTTCTAATAAATTTATAATTTTTTACTTGCGTATGTAACTCAAAAATTCACTTACAATTTTAAATTTTCATAGTAATTTTCAAAATATTCATCTTTCAAACCTTAGTTGCATTTACTAAGTCCCATTGCTTGTTGAGATATCACCTTACATGTTTGTGAGCTTTGTATCTTTTTTATGCAATTTCCAATTCACTATTTTTAGGACTTTACATTTCCTATATTCATTACTTTCCTTCTCTAGCACTTTTCCTATTACAAATTATTCCAAAAAATTCAAACACATTTTAAATTTTTTCCCTACCTTAACAGTGGCCCAATACACTGATTGTGATAAAACCGATAAAAGAGAACTTCAAGAACTCTTAACTAAACATATTGATATGTAAGATGATATGCTTAAACTTTTACAAAAGGAACAACAAAAAGTTAACAATGGTCAATCTTATCAAATCACATAACAACTAGTTGTAAATGACACTATGGGGGAAACTATGTCTCAACAACCCCTTGTAGCAGCTCAACCTTCTTCTATACCACCAACTATATATAGTACATCTTTGTCTCCTAATGTGATAGCCCTTATGTAAGAGATAATATCTCTTCAATCCAAGGTATTACATCTTGAGCAAGGTGCCCCTAGACCTACATAGGCTTTGGATTATTTTGCTTTACTGCATACACCATTAGTATATCACATTACTTCTACACCCTTGCCACAAGGTTTCATTCATCCCAAACTTAATCTTTATGATGGAAAGGATGATCCAGAGACATATTTAATAGATTTTCACATGGAATGTTTGGACTATGTACCAAATTATTGGCTACTTACCAATCTATTTCTAAAAAGTCTAAAAGATTATGCTTTATAATGGTTATATAGTCTATCAAATTAGTTTATCGGTGCATTTAATCCTTTCACCAACATTTTCCTATCTCATTTTAGCATTAACATTGGTGACAAGGTTTCATATGCCCAAGTTACACAATCAAGGTCATATAAAAGTCTCATACAAAGTCAAGGTCAATAATAGTAAGACTCAAAATCAATCAACAATTAATGCAACTTTAGAGCCCCCTCAATGTGTGGTTTTATTAATACCTCCTTAGCAAACTTTTACCAATCTACCATTTTCTCTAGCTAGAGTTTTACAATAGCTTTTGGAATTTCACATCATATTTATCCCTCCTATTAGGGAATTTGATCTAATAGAGCCTCTTCCATAGGGATATGATCAGCATGCATTTTGTGATTTTCACAGGGTAGCAGGCCATACAACAAACATATGCATCAGTTTAAGACACAAGATATAGGACTTAATAGATGGAAATCATATTGATCTTGGCACTTTAGTCAAGCCTCCTTAGGCAAAGAAAACACAAGATAGATCATTAAAAATATTTAGCATTCTAAATAAGAGATAGGGGATACATTAGGTGTTTACCATGCATATCATGCACATCCTCCACCAGATACATATAGGGAACCTTTAGTTGAGTTACATCCTTTGAGCAACATGATTGGTGTGTATAATTCTAAAGTTATAGCTAGACCTTCAATCTCCTTTTTAGAGTAGGAGATCATTGATTATAATTCAGATTATCATGCACTTTTTATCAAAGCTTACATTCATAGTCATCCTATTCATAGTATTCTCATAGATAATGGATCTAGTGTAAACATGTGCACTATGGAATTATTGTACCATTTGGGATATTTAGAGAAGGATATTACCTTGACAAAGATAGTTATCAATAGATTTAATGGGTAAATATAGAGTTCATTGAGTGAGATTATACTTCCTCTACAAGTTGGTCCAACACACATAGCCACACCATTCACTATTGTTCCTAGTGCAAGGGTTTTTGATATGTTACTTGGTCGACCATAGATTTAAAAACTCCAAGAATTACCTTATATAGTTCATAGATGCATGAAATTCATTCACACTAATTAGGTTATGACAATTGGTGTTCCATATGAGTTACCACTCCCCACTTTAGAGTCATCTACTTTATAGTCACCAGTTTAAGTTCAGCCACCAGTTTTAATTTTCTCACCAGTTTTAGTTCTTCCTCTAGTATAGATTTAGACATAGTTGAGGCATCCATTACCATCATAGAGGGTTAACACACCTCTATATCTTTAAGATTATAGAGAGCTTCTAGCTACAATGTTCACACTCATGGTCATTTCATTAAGATCTCATGAATATTAACATAGATCACATTTTTAGAGAGCTTATCCTACTTACATATGGATCCGTAAGATCCCTACAATTGTATCCACTTATCAAATTTATAAAGGGACCCCATAGTCAATTTTTACTTTGGATATTTTAGAGCATCTATAACATATACAACTTTTAAAACCACAATATTAGCATTTCCATCATGCTTCACGATCACACATGATTCCACTCCTTCATATAGGACACCATGATAGGGAATCTCACATGAGACTCATCAATTAGTATCATCTCTTCTCATTATTAACTATACATAGTTTCTTTTTCTTGATTGTACATAGTCTTCCTTTGCTTGATTTTACATAGCTCATATTCTAAAAATACAAAAACAATATAAAATTTAAAAATTTAAAAACATTTAAAAATATAAAACCATTTAGATTGTATGCATCATCCATGATTTATGACACTACTACTATATTAGACTTACATTTGTTGTTCTATGCTATTGTTGTCAATTTATCTACATTACCATGCTTCACTTGATCTTATTTGAGTGTGTGTAGTGACTTCCAACTACTTGATTGCTTCACTCTATCCATTGAGGGGGCATCTTAATTTTTCATTCGAGACGCACATTGATATACATACCCACTAGGGGAATATTCTACATGACTACACCATCCAATTTATGTCATTCCTACACCACACACTCTAGTTATCATGTTGATGTACATTATTTACTAGCTTACATAGATAACTCTATCAACATTTCACTAGTATTTAGAACATATGTCTTTCTTAGCATATACCTAGTCTTGTACTAACATGTCTTACATACTTTCACTTTTGCTTTGATTAGTTAGATGAAATTATATTTTATAGTCTTTATATGCTTTATCTTCTTGCTTAGCGTAGCTTGATGTGATTGCATTTCTAATTTCTACTTGTCTTATATATATGCCTTAGGACATTTTCCAATGTCTTTTACTTCTATTCATGTGCGTGACTTAGGACATTTTCCAATGTCCTTTGACTGTACTCTTCTACGTGATTATGGCTCTCATGTCAACCTTTGCCTATTTTCAATTATATGTGTATGTGGAATTTAAACATGCCTTATATGCTTCATCCTAGTCTGAGTGATATGTGCCCATGTCCCTTGTTTTCTTGTCCCCTTGGCCACTCTTTTATGCTTATTTATTATTATTTATTTCCTTATGTGCTTGTTACTTGATTGATTACAATGCCATGATCCACATCATGCATTCTCTTGCTTCCTTAGATTCCATAATGGACATCATGCTCCATCCCTCTATGACAAATAAAAACTAAAAATTAACACTTCTAATACCATTTCATTACATTACACATGCTATTACATTATTATATCTATCTAGGCATACCCCTGTTGATCTAACAATCTCTCAATATAAACCATGCTATACCTTAAAATATCTTATCAATTATCATTGCTATATCATGTATATTTGTAGCATAACATACTTGTAGGGCTCTTTCTTTTAGTGAAATAATTGTAAGGTCTCCACTCCTACCCTCAAAAAATGTGGAAATAAACGAGGGTTTTGATACAAAGATTAAACTCTTACTGGTCAAAAAATCCAGTTTTAGGACACTCAAAAAAGTAACCAATCATCAAACTAGTCAGAACAAACCAAGCAAATAGTGAAGATTCTAGAAAAAGTTTTAGTTTTAGCCTAGGACAATAACATGAAGACTAGACTATAGTGTTGGTGCCACTACTATTTTTTTTAATGATTTTGTCTAAACAACAAAAATACAAATTTTCTATAAGCAAGCAAAAAAGTAGGTTTAGTTACAGTTTTGCACTATCAAACTAGTTTAGTAACAATAGTTTTCAATACACTTTTTCTTAGAGAATCTAGATATAGGGAGTATCCTACGTGGCATGATTGGATCTCACTTCTAATTTTAGATATGGAAATTGATTAACTTCTAGATCATAATCCATGTTTCAGACACCAGTGATTAGAGGCAATTTGCATGGCACATTTGTTTTCTTTTCTATTTTAGTTTATCATTACCCAAACATTCTTAGTAGTTGCGAGTTATGCCATTTGTAGGTGGTTAGCATCATTTTAGAGTGGATTTAATATAAGGCTAACCTCCACATTCTTGAGTTCCTGAGTGGCTTCCACATAAGCCTAATTTTTAGTTTCAAAGTGGCTTTTATACAAGCCTAATCTCCATCTTTCTGACTGGCCAAAAGTGGTCTAGTTTCCAGTATACATTCAGCTATCCACACAAATATTTTTAGATTATAAAGCATTCATAGGCTTCAAGAGACATCTCATATGACATACATTTCTTATTGGTATCAGTTCATAACTTCACCTCACAAGGATATGATGGAGTGAAAGGACTAGCTAGCCTTTGTATTCTTAAGCCACCTATTAAGAGGGATTGGACACACATTCTAGACATTGATAAACACATGCATGACCACCTAGCTTCACTTATTAGGTGAAGATGGATCCAAAGGTCCAAACTTTGCATTCTTTATCTACTTTTCAAGAAATTGATCACTCAGCTCCATTCATGATATTACTATTGGTACATCATCATCTAGTATTACCCAACATCATAATAGGTTTTGTATCAGTTTATGTACCTAGTGAAGTGTATTCATTCCTTTCTCTCATACCCAAATTTTTACATTATTATTTAGATATATCGTATCTAATAATAACTGATCTACACTTTGTTTTTTCTTGCAGATGCACACTTTACAATGTGCTCTTTCTATGCTCACCAAACATTACATAGCGTCGTGAACTTCACCCTTGCAGGTAAGTTTAGGTACACTTTTTATTTTTATTTTATCCTAGTATTTTTATTTTTTGCATCACTATAATAAAGGTGAAGCAAATATAGTCATATAAAATGCAAAATTGGTAACTTAAGCACGGCTAATGACACTCAATAATTAGGTCCCTCTTGCTTGATCTCATGACCCTTATAAGCACCTTTTCATTGATTCCTATTCATATGTAGCCTTTAAAAATTGATACCAACTAATATAGGAGTCTCTTTTCATGGCCAATCCATCCCCCCAAGTCTCATAAGCCTAGGACAATAGTGGCATACTAGGACTATAGTGTTGATGCCACTCTTATCTACTTTTAGCACTATTGTCCAAGCTCATTTTTGGCCCCAATAATCAATTTATTTTAGTTCCCTATCCTTCTCCTTGTCATCCTAATGTGAGTAAATTTAACCCATGACCAATATATCCATATAAAATCTCATTCAAATATCATTTAGAAAGGGTTGAAAAATATCACTAAGTAAGCAAGACTACTAAAGCAACATTCTCTATTCTCTGCATACAACCAGTCTGTACACATTTAATAAAATTCAAATCCTTACACTAGTCCCTATCCATATTAAATACATTTAGTTTAGTATTTTTTCATATTCATACACTAAATTACATAAATCACATCAAGTGGGAGAACTATAAATGGATTGATCCCTCTTTTGAGTATTGGTATGTAGAAAATGTGCCCACACAAGGGGTGTGGATCCACATCCAATGAACCATACACATACTAACCCCCCCCCTTTATTTCTCAAAATTGGTCAAAGAACAATGGAAGATAGGATCTGAAGAGAAAATTTTCTCTACAGGGAGCTATATAAACTTCTAGCTACCAAAACTTCATAGACAGGCTCATACATACCTAAAAAACAAAAACTAGAAAGATCAGATACTCATGACAACAACAATAGAGGAGGACTACAGTGTTGATTCCACTCTTGTTTAGTTCTCACGCTCCTATACAACCAAAAAATGGCGTTTAGATCTTAGTTTGTGATTGTGTCCTAGTCCTTCACAATGAATTTTAGCCTTTGTCTCAGTTGGATCAATTAGTTTCTAGCTAAGTCTTATTTTCTTCCCTTTAATACTATTTTTAGAAAAGTTTGAATATCAATCAAATTTCACAAATCAGTAGCTTGATAATTGCATATTTATCTACTAATTTTATTACTCAAACCCTTTAACTAAATTAGGAATAAAACCCCAATGTTTCTAAAATTGTTAAATCAATATGATTCACCTAATTTTATATCTTTAATTTAAATTTATCTTTATAATCACTGCCAAATTGTCAAAAAATGAAAATTTCACATTGAGTATTTATTTTGGAATCTTTTTATGTTATTTCTATGAATGTGAAATCTTTGTGGGGTTTAAAAAATATTATAATTATATTTTAATAATAAATATGAGATAGTTGTTTTTCATTTTATTACCAGTAGTAAATAATTATATCAATGTATGTTTTATACTCCGAAGAGTGCATTATGTCTTTGCCACCCATTGAATCAAAGAGATTTCATTGAACATAGTGTTTCTCCTTCTTGGGCTATTCTAGTGAAACTATGTGTTTAGTCACCTAGAATCATTAGTCATTTTTTCTAGGGTTATTATGACAACTTTTTTGTTTAATTTCTATAATAATCCTATTCTACTATTTCCTTTCTCTATTTCCCATCATTACCTTCATTTATATAATTTTATTTCTATATTATTTATGTACTTTTTAGTTAAAATTATGAAACCCCCAATAGAAAACATTTTTATTGTAAATATATGTGAATAGCCTTTCACTTGATTTTTTATTTTTAGATTTCAATAAAGGTAGATCCACCTACTAATAAGAGAGGGAATTTATCCTTGCATTGTTGACTAATTTAAGGACTCAGTTTCCACATTGTTGAATCAAAGTCACCAATTTGTCCCCCTAAAAAAAATTTGAGTAAATAATTTTTGGTGACTCTATTTGGGATTGAGGTGATTTATGCACATATTTTTTAGACATTTCAAGGAACCTACCCTGAAATAGAGGTTGGTGAATCTGTTGAGAAAAAGTACCTAGTGCCTACATATTTTTAATTGAGGAAATGGCATTGGTTCATCCCAACACCAATGTTCCCTATGTCCCATGGGAAAAACATTTTGGTTCTTTAGATTTTCCCTAGTAAAATGAGTTATCATTAGGCTTAAGGAAGATATTTCCAAAAAAAATTTGACAAAAATGGTCAAGATGAGGATAACGATATCCTAGCCTTCACAGTGTCCTATAGCATATTGGGAGTTATGTATGAAGATGTGGATGTGATGATTTTTTTTGAAACTCTCACTATACCAATGGCTAAGTGGTTTCAAAACTTAGAAGATGGATGTATTATGGATTGGAACTCTTTGAAGAATAGGTTCCTAAATAAATTCAAATCAATTGTGAATGTGTGTGCACTTTTTTTAGACTTATTCCATATTCAAAAGCAAGATGATGAGTAGATGAGAGAGATTGTATCACATTTCAAAAAATTATTGAGATTGATCCCTCAAATAAATAAACTAAGTTTTAACAATCAACTTTGCATCTTCATTGGTTCTTTTCACCCAAAGATAAAGTTAATCTTGTTATGAAACAAGGTAAATGACTTAGAGGTTGCACAACAAGAATCCATTGAGATTGAAATTGATTTGATCATGTATTTAATGTTAAATAAAGAGGTTTCAATAGGTTATATGAATATTGTAAATGGTGATAAATAAATAGTGAAACTTGATATATCAAGAGTTTACAATATTCAAAAAAGAGACTTTAAAGGCAAGTTCCTGATCAAACATGTCGAAAGTCTAGTATGGAGAAATAAAAAGTGATTCCTATCACATATAAATATTTAAGTTTAATAATTATGGAAGAATTTGAAAAATTGGAACAATAAAATATTGATCAAATGAATAATCATACTTCTACCTTGGCATAAAAGAAAAAGATTTATATATTTCACAATATTTCTCAAACTTCATAGTTCTAGGAAAAAATGAGATATTTGAGGAACAACTAGTTGAATAAAAAAAATACAGAAGTAATAATATATAATGTGATTTTCTAATTTTTGAAGGTGAAGATAACATGGATCTAGTGTTTGTAAAGAAGATAATCTCACTTGCATCAAGATAGAAGGCTTAATGGTCAAAAGTGAATATTCTCTTGACACTTCATTTTCATGTCCCACTATAGAAAAGTTATCCAAAGAGTTTGAATCTAAATAATTCAAGCCGTACCAATTGAAAACCATAGTCATGTGAAGGTTGAAATAAAATAAGATATAAAGGTAGAACAAAATAAATGGTGCCTAATTTTCATTTCAAGTGAAATGGAAACTATCAAGACAGAATTTGATGAAGTTGATGACGATGACTCATTTAATGATGAGTTCATTTATATCATGGAAATTGATTTGAAAAATAATATCAACACCTCATTCATTACAGAAGATAATCATATTGTGTTTCCAGTTCAAGAAAAAATATGTGACATAATTCACTCAAATTCAAATCATATATCTTGATGAGATGCATTCAAATCTATTCAAGAAAACATTGGTGGAACCTAATACTACTTGAGAAGGATCACACAAGATTAGAGAGATCACAATTTTTTCATTCCAAGATATGAAGATAGTAAATGCTTTTTCATACAAGACCATGCCTATGTGAATGATGATTGTAAGTCCGTCTTCTTTCCTAGTTGGTCACTGTTGCTTAATGTGTTCATAGTTCATAATTCAAATTTGTTATTCTAAAATGGTAGATACTTCTCCCAACCAATGAATGGTTTTGTATAGTCTTCTTCTTTTCCTCTACTCATTGTAAATAGTTTTACTTTCCCAATTTTGGCTTGTTCTCTTTTCATGTTTTGTGTGTGTGTGTGTGTGTGTGTGTGTGTGTGTGTGTGTGTGTGTGTGTGTGTGTGTGTGTGTGTGTGTGTGTGTGTGTGTGTGTGTGTGTGTGTGTGTGTGTCTGTGTTTTCAATAAATGTATTAGTCTATTTGTTGATCCTCCTTATCCATCTTTTGGTCTTTCTACTTGCAGATACTTTTAGTCATGATCTCTATATGGGAAATATCATGGGAAATCACATGATTTGGAAAGATGTTAGAATGGTCATTATTTTTAGGATAATTAAAAGATCATAGTTTTAAAAATAAACATTGATGTTATTCAATGAAGTGGATATATGGGATAAAAACTTGACAATAGATTCAGAGAATAACTATCTCAATATTAAAAATGGTGGTATGGATTTTATTCCTTAAGTAATGTAGAAAATAGGTTTTTCATGTATCTCTTTAAGTGAATAGGTGGTAAACATGCAAATTTTTAGAATAGGGGATCTGACCTAGTATCTTGTGTTTATTTATCATACGATTTAGATAGGCAAACTAGATATCAGTTGGCCAAATCAGGATGTGTAAATGTGAGATATAGAATTTTTCAAGGATCTTTCTTAATGATGTTCATGGCAATTATTTTGTAGATTGGTACATTGAATTTGTATCCTAATGGACAAGGATTGAGTCACATATTAAGATCTACTTATTTTAATAACTTTAAATGATGAGTCATTGATTAGTTTATGGATTAGCATTGTGGATTGATATGTATTTAAAGAGAATATTTTGGTCAATATTAATTTGGAAGTTTTAATTTACAAATTTAAACGTATTAATGATCTCTCAACTATAAATCTTTCAACAAGAGAATGTTGAAGCAAAAAAGGATAGTCCCTCAAGATGACCATCTTGGTATTAATCACACCAATAGTGGTGGATTAGATCCAATATTTCATATTAGAGTAAATAACATATTTGTTGGTAGTCTTGCATCGATTGTCATAGAGAATAACTTCAGGATATATTGTTAATAACTTGGCATTATTATAGATGTAGTGGTGATGTATGTCCAAACAACTCAAAGGATTTGGATATTTGGTTTTATCACTAATGCATTCAAAGATGCAATAGGAGTATAGTTATGAGTAGAAGAGGTTGTTTTGGTTGTGGATTTATTCAGGGATGAATTTTTATTCCTAAATATAATATTTATGGAGGCTCCGTAAATGTGGTTAAATCATGGGTTGAACTGAATAGAAATGATACTCTTGTCAGAATTACATTTCATCAATTATATTCTTAACAAAATTTTATAACATGAGGTATACCCAACATTGGATGATCTGACAGTCAAGATCAGTACCCTCAATATGAAAAGATTACAACATCTAAAAAATCACTTTGTGGCCATTTATGATCATGTGTAAGTATTCATTGTTAGTACCTTTAGGTGATTGGGAATATCTCATTATGCATTTTACCTAGTGTTAAAAATGTCATTAATTTACATTGCCTTTTATATTAGTTCAATTTTAGTTCCAAACATATTATAAGGGATGAGTGTGTGGGTTTTAAAGGACACTATGAAATATTTTCTTCAAGGTGGTCACTCAAATTAAATTATCATGCCATTACCAATTCTACAAATGTAAGAGAAATTCCATCACCTGATGTATTTACAAGCAAATAAGTTTCATATGATGGTTGATAAAATAGAAGATGTTAGACTTTGAATTTTGCATTGATGGTGGCTCTAAAATTAAAGAGATTATAAATCTTAAAATGTGGGGTGTTTTCAATGTGGTCAACTCTCTCTGGGTTAAGGATTTCACTCAATATAGGCAAGAAGTTGATGTTAGTGGCAAGACTTGATTTTTTTGGTTCTCCTCATCCCTATACCATAGATTCCAATGCCAAAATAGATATTATGAATTAACTTGTATTTAATTACAAGAGGAAATGATTTTTTTCAATGATAAAGATTTCAAATTATTGGTCCCTCTCTAAGTAGATTGTAACTAATATTTTCAAGGCTACATGGTTTAATCTAGGTTTAACTAGTGATTATCAATATATAAATATAGTCCAAGCTATTTCCCTTTGTCAAACTTGGATTAGGAATATTGTGCATTCAAAATATTTTGATTTTTCAAAGAGAGTTGATAATGAAGCATATTTTCTAGAAGCCATTATAAAAAGGCTTACAATTACTAATTTTTCAAGTCATACACAAGTTATTTTTGACCCTAATATAAGAAGCTTTGAACAACTTCAACTAAGAAAAATCAGACATTCTTAACTATTGTAAATGGTTGAACACAAGTGAATGTGAGAGTATGTCATGGTGTCACGGACTTCAATGATTACAGGATATATAGATTATAAATAAAACTACAAGACGAAACATTATTGATAGTGGAAAATGTGAGTATATAAAGGAAACATGAAAGGTATCACTAGGATCAAGGATATATTATGACATTTTGTCAAATGATTTAGATGGCAACATTTCATTAAGGCATTTTGATAATTAGTTTATGTTTCATGTCATGTTATTATCGATTAGAAGGGGAAAGGAAAAGATTAAATTATATCAAGTGTTTTTTTATTGATGAATTCCATATGCTTAACATTGAATGAATTTCATTCTTGAATCATACTCTGGAGAATGATATAGCATTAATATTGGTTATTATAACAAATCATGATATTACAAAGAGAGAACATGTAAATCTTGATGATGTTATTCATGTGTATTCATTATTTAAGGATGATAAGAGATCATCACAACTTCTCATGGAATATCAGGGGCATTTCATGTTGAATGAGGCCCTAGTTGATGTTGGTGAAGAAGATACAATGGATGAATAATTATTTTCCTATAGGGTTGACATTGTAAAGCCAAGGAACAATTTTTTAGTGGTGAGGAATAAATTTTTATATTTTTAAGGCAACCCACAATGTCCAATATGAAGGAAAGGTTTCTCTCTTTGAATTTTAATTTGTGTGAAAATGCAGAATGAAATATTCCCTCGCATATAGTATCCTTTAGGATATGTGATAGAATTTATCAGGATGAGTACTTGATACACTTTCATACACTATCCTTTAGGATATGTGATAGCACCTATTAAGATGAGTACCTAATGCCCTTACATACACTGTCCATTGACATGTGATAGCATCATGATGGTTTACTGACCCATCATTTCATCAAAGGCTAGTTATTTCTTATTTGATTAAGTTTTAGTGAAATTAAAGACTATGTTCCCAAGGAATAAAATGTTATCTTATGAAACTAGAGTCTAAGTTATTTCTATCCCTAGTAGTTCAAAATCCCAATTGGAGCTAGTTGTTGTCATGGTTTTATTTTTTTATATTAACAAACATTTAATATTTTTTGACTAATTTTTGGTTTGAGCTTAAAATTACCAATTTTTAAAAATTAAAAAAAAATTAATTAATTAATCAATTTTAAAAATCAAGATTAAAACACTTTATTTCCCCAAACCATGCAAAAGCACTTTCAAGCTTCCCACCATTGGCTTTCCTACAATTGCAAATGTTCATTAAATCTTTTAAAGTTGTGCAAATTCTTTTTGATTTTCCCAAAGTTGTGAAAAAGTGCCTTGACACTTTTTCAAGTCATTTAATTTGCATTTTTTATTTTGCACATGGTTCAATTTGCAATTTAACTTTTAAAACCCCATTATCATGCAATTTACTCAGGTATTTCTCCTATCCATGCAAATTCATTTTCAACTTCCCTCAACCATGCAAATTCATTTTCAACTTCCCCGAGTCATGCAAATTTGTTTTACACTTCCCTAAATCATGAAAATTAAAACTTCAATGTTGCAATTGCCATTATTTCTTCCCTGAGTTGTGAAAAAGTGAAAATTCTTCCCCTCTAATGTTTATAAATCTGTTATGCACCATTCAATCATGAAAAAGCCTCAATTTTTTTTGCCAACCTTTTATCAGTATTAGACTATAATCATTCTCTATCTTATTTTTAAGAGGTGGTAAAGAATTATTGCAATCAAAATGTAACATAAACCGAAGTATAATTATAAAGAAGATGTGATTTTTTTGTTTTGTTTTGGCTATCAAGTAATTATTCATGCATCTATTAAAAGAGAAATAAGGCTTGCAAAATTAGTTTCTTGTTTATTTTATCACCATAAGTAGACTATACAAACAAAGAGAAATCTAAAACAAGGAAATAAAAAGAGACTAGATCCATTTTATTTGCTTTTACCTACTGATGGATAGTAGTTGTACATCTCATAAAAGAGAAAACAATTAATAGACTAGATTTTTAATTTTATTACACTGCTACTAAAGGTCATATGGTCGCATGGTTTGGAAAAGAAAAGAAAATAAAAAATAAAAATAAATCAGGTTTTAAATTATTTCCATCTTCTAAGAAGGTCATATGGCACCATACACCCCATAAGAAAAAAACATGTTTTGATGATTTTTTTTGTTTCTTTTGCTTACATAAGAGTTCATACAACCACATAGAAGTAGAAAAGAGTGATTTTGTAAAAATAAAGACCAAAATATTTTTTATTTTGGTTTAATTCAATAGGCCAAAAGGTCATATAGCCACATAGCTTAGGTAAGGATGCAGTTTAGAGCTTTAAAAAATAAAACTCAAATTTATCTTTCATTGTTTTTCACCATATAAAAAAAAGATTCATACATCTCATGGAGTGAGGGTTTTAAAAATTAAAAAATGAAAATCAAATTTGTGTTTTGTTGATTCTTACTCAAAAGGAAGAGATCATATAGTTTAATTCAAATATTGAGAGTTTTATAATCATAATGCAAAAAAGCATATTTTTATTTATTTTTTCCCAATTTTAAAAAGGACTGTATAATTTCATGTGAGCTTGGAGGATTTGAGTTTTGAAAAAGTAATGATGATCAATTTTTGGTGTTTTATCCCAAGGTAGAAAGAGGAGTGAGATTTTAAATTTGAAACAAGAGACATTTTATCAAAGTTTTAAGCATTATTCATCGGTGTTTGTATAAATCATATGCCTAGTGAGGAGAAAATATAAGTTTTACCTCTTGTATATCTTATTGAAGGATCGATCAGATCTAGTACAAGTATATCCAAATGGAGGGGCTGATTTGAAATATTATAGGAGGATCATTAGATTTTTAGAGTGGATTAATGGGATCTTGATCACCATGGTTGGTATGTGTACATTAAATTTGAACTTGGGTACAATGAAGTTGATAGGGGCAAGACCATCTTTGAGACATATGTGCAATGCCATTGTACAGTCAAATCTTGGATCTATTATTCAAAGTTTGAAATGAATAATGAGGAGGTTTGTAATGCACAATTATGTTATGAGAGGTCAATTTAGTAACTTGGTGAAGATGGGAAAACTAAGGAGCAATGTGTGGCCTTTTTTGAGTTTGAGGAGTTTTGAGTTATAAAATTGGAGTAGTCTTCTTCTTTGATAGTGTCTATTGATAGTTTTATATGAATGTTATAATATAGATATAGACCAATTGAAACATCAAATTATCATTAGATCAATCATTTCTTGATTTTCAAGGACACACGATTCTTATGAGAAAAGTTTATTATCTAAGTACTGATGGAAATGTTGAGCTATGTTTTAATCTCTAGAAGACAAGTACCATGGATAATTATGTGATGGTCAAAAAAACATGTGTACAATCAACATGCATGAAGTATTTTTAGAATGAATAGGTGGAAAAGTTATTGAATGACTAATTAATGGTCATTAAGGTTAAATAAAACACATCCATAAAATAAGGAATTTCCAGACAAGGTGGACATACCAATGGATGTCCCATATTGATAATGGTTTTCTAGGAATCAAACTATTGAATCTCAATATTAATATAGATTATGATTTGGGAGAAGTAAAATTTGGAGTAATCACATTTTGAAAATTTATATTCACAATATTTTGTAATCAAAACTTTGCTCTAGGAAATGTTTGGTTGAATTCTCATCAGTTGGGTTGAAATGATTGTTTTTGTGATTGATCAATAGGAGTGCATATCAACAAATTTACTTTGGTAGTTTTTTAGGTTGTGAAAAATCATCAACATACTTTTACACCTTTCAAGTGGGGTAATTTTTTAATTTTACATTTACATGTAGTGTAACTACACCAACTCATTTTTACACTATTTAAATGGTGTGATGTTCTTGATGTAATTTCATACCATATAAAAATTCAAAAGAGGTGGTTATGCACCATATGCACTTCCCTGCACTATAAATATGATTTCTAATCTCATTATAGGCAAAATATTTGGTAGTGATACTATGTAAAGATTTTGTCTGAAGAGATGAATTTTATTTTCAACTCAATAAAGATCGAGACTCATAAAATTTTCAAGATTTGTATTCAATGTTTCTTTGTGAGTTGTATATTTGTATATGATTCACCTATTTATATATTATTACTTTCAATTTATCTATGTAATCACTACCAAATTGTTAGAAAATGAGAATTTCACATTAACTATTTCCTTAAGAGTCATTTTATGTTATTTATATGAATGTGAAATCTCAACGGGGTTTAAGCAATATCTTAATTATATTTTATGGGTAAATATGATATAGTTGTCTTTGATTTTGTTACTAGTAGTAAATAATTATCTCAATGGATGCTTTTTATTCCTAATAGTGTTTGTCCTCCTTGGGCTATTCTATTGAATCTAGGCATTTAATCAACTAGAACCATCCTTCATTTTTCCTAGGGTTAGTATGGTAGCTTATGTATTTAACTAGATATAATAATTATATTATCCTATTTCCTTTATATATTTCCCATCATTCATCTCATTTCCTTTCTATATCCTTTCAATGCTTTTTCATTAAAAGTATGAAACCCCCAATAAAAAACATTTTTGTTGTAAATAGTTGTGAATAGCCTTTCCCTTGATTTTTCATTTTTGGGTTTCAATAAAGCTAGCTCTGTTTGCTAATAGGATAGGGACTTTATCTGTGTATTGTTGACTAAAATAAGGACATAGTTTCCACATTATTCACTCAAAGCCAACATAACTAAAAATAAAAATGCAAATAATAATTTAAAAATTTCAAAACTGATAAACAAATTACAACAATCAGAAACTAGAAAACCTTAGTGTAAGCTAGGGTTTTCATAAAGAGACACATAAGTCGGGTTCAACAAATGTTTAACCCTAAATTTGATTTATGGATGGTGTTGATAGGGTTAAGTGGTATAATAACCTAATCAAATGGATGAATAAAAACCTTTTCAATTCATGCCAATTAATTCATTTAGAGAATGCAATATGTTGAATCTATAAAATTATTAAATATAGAAAGTGTAATGCTAAAAAATAATTTGATTTATTAAACAAGAATAATAGATAACATGTAACTTATATTTTGATGCATAGATGGATTTGATATGTACAGGGGAAGGAACAGGTAGACTGATGCTCAATGTCCTATCATCATATTCTATCAATATTATTTCTAGAGGTTTAAAATCTTTCATCGATCTATGGACACTCACATCAAATTTATTGTCTATTTTATGATGCTTCTATACATTTTTAAATATCAAATATATTCAGGAGTGACCACTTTAACTATTAGGGATTTCTATCACCTTTATATTGATGTATCTAGATTTCACACATAGGTTCTATATGAATGTATGTAGATCAAAACCTAGTCCTTCATCTTAGGTCTTTGTACCTTACCAAAACTAAGTTAATGAGATCATGAAGTCGAGTTGAGATTAAGGATCCCTTTATAAATGGGCACTGCCTACATATCTAATACTTCAAATAGGGTCTCATACATATGCAGTTCTCTTCTAAGTGCTAGTTTATGTGTGCATGAGGGTGAAATATATGACTAAGAGGATTTTGAGGTATGTAAATGGTAATATTAATTTTAGTATTTATCATTATGCCAAAAAAAAGTTTTAACTTGCTAATTTTAGTGATTCTATTTGAGGAGGTATTTTGGATGACCATAAGTTAACATCTAGCAATTATTTTTTCATGGTTTGGTTTTAGTTACATGGATCTCAAAGAAGTAAAGTTTAGTTATCCTTTCTTCTATAGAAGCAAACTATATTTCAGTCACTTTAGTAATTACATTTGCACTATGGATTGAAAAATTTCTAAAATAAATTGTGGAGAAATAAAATCAACCTATAATGATTTATTTTTATAATGTACATACTATCAAATTGGCCAAGAATCTAGTCCTTCAAAAGAGGTCAAAACATTTTGATTTGAAATACCACTTAATTTGAGATTTTTTTTAAAAAAAGGTAGAATTCAATTATATGAATACCTAATAACAAATTGCATATATCTTTACTAAATATATTGCAAAAGTTTAGTTTTGGAAATTCTAAGATCAACTTGTTAGTCCATTTAGCATCAAAGGGGAGTATATTGGATAAGTGTTGTTGAGCGTTATTTTTAGTTTATTTTTGTAGAAAAAAATAAATCCATGCAATGGCTTTATACTAGATTACTATGCCGTTAGCCTATTTTTATAAGAATAAATCCATGCAATGGTTATAAATCATATTACTTTTTTTAATCCAAATACTTTTTACTTTTATCTTTTTAGATAGATTTAGATTTTTATTTTTTATTTTTTTTAAAGCATGTTCACATGAAATTTTATAAATACATTGTATTAGATAAATTTTATTAATGACAAGAAGAAGAAGCAAAAAAAATAAAATAGAAAGAGTTTTATTTCAAAATTTCTAGACTGTATATGTTGTATTGGATATGAGTCATTTATTATTTAAATTTTGAATTTGATAAACAATGAAGTGTTTATTTTATTCAAAAATATTTATAAACTACATTTACAAGTCAATTAACTTCCTATTTGTGAACATTAAACATTTTTTCTCTTCTCTTTATTGAATAAATAATATTAACTTATTATTTACAAATTTTTAACCTTGCATGTGTTTTTGGAAAATGTGCATGACACTTCAATGCATGTGTTGTAGTCAATAGTATTGTGGGACAGATTCCCTCTAAGGACTATTTCATATAATTTGGACTCATACCCACTAAAGTGGAGTGGAGAAAATTTTCTCCAAAATAATTTTCTTATGTTCCAAATAAAATGGATTGTTTCAAACCATTTGGGCCATAGATCATTTTGAATGAATTGGACTATTTTGAATAATTTGGACTTATACCGTGTAAAGTGAAGTGGAGAATTTTTTTTCCAAAAAAATAATTTCATATTTTCTAAATAAATTAGAGTGTTTAAAACCATTTGGAAATATATCATTTCGATAAAATTGGGATATTTTAAATAAAATGGACTTATACCCACTAAAGTGGAATGAAGAGAATTTTCTCCAAAAATAAATTTGTTATATTCAAAATAAATTGGACTATTTCAAAGCATTTGTGCATGGATCATTTTGAGTAAATATGGATATTTTGAATAATTTAAACCTATACCTATAAAATGGAGTGATTCAAAATAATATTTTCTTCAAAAATATATTTTATTTATTCCAAATAAATTAGTCTGTTTCAAACCATTTGAGCATAAGTCATTTCGATTAAACTAGGCCATTTTAAATAATTTGAAATTATACCCACTAAAGTGGAGTGGAGAATATTTTCTCCATAAATATGTTTTTTATATTCCAAATAAATTGAATTATTTCAAACTATTTGGTAGCAGATCATTTTGAATAGATTGGACTATTTCGAAATCCTGACACCCTTTTGGGCCTTCATACCAATCATTGATCCTTTGAAGTAGATTCCATTGTTAGGACACATAGCACTGTCTAACTAGCCAAATTATAGATGAAAACATATTAATCAATCTATTTCATCTAAATAATAAAATATCCTAACAATTATTTGTTATTCATTGGGAAGATCTTTTAAATGAGCAAGTGTTAATATACTAATTCAATAATTTCAAAGAATCTCCAACTATAAATCAGATTTCACTAATAACCAAAATAATTTAATTCTAAATTAGAATCAATTATTTTGAAATTAATTGAAATATTTTTGAAATAATTTAGAATTTATGTGTATGAAATTGATTATAATGATAAATACACTTGAAAGAATCAGGGACAGTTACATCTTTCTGAACACTGGGTCACAATTGCTGGCATGGACTTTTTGCTTTCTCCTAAGAATGTAATGATTGGCATAATTTTGATTCTATAATCCTATTCATCTTTCTAACTTCCATTTCATCTATGTCTACTTGACATAACATAACTCATTTTCGAATTTTTATTTGTAACACAATTCTAAGAATTACAACCAATGAACGTGTTGGTAATTGAAAATTTGTCTCCAAATGTCCCTTTAAAAATAAATTCATCCAATTTTTTTATGTTTATATTAAATAGCTTAGAATATTTTTTCCCCTAAAAAAACATGAAATTTGAACTTGTGTATCCCATGGCTTGAATAAGTATCCTCAAATGATTGTCCTCTATCATTAACCAAATGCCAACATGAGAAAAAGACTACATTGCTACCTTCAAAATTTCATTGAAATGATCTCAAATGTAGTATGACATATTTTTAATTTTATAATCTTCTTTTTTTCCCATATCATGCATTTGCATATCTTTTTTTTTTTTCACGACAAATAATAAGTCATCCAACCCCCAAATCAATAGTTTTTAAGAAGTCGGTTTTAGCTCCTCCTTTGAAATGTCTACAATTTGTTAAAAAAGAAATGAGTCATTTATTTAAAATATTATATTATACTTAGAGATATAACATCAAAACTTTCTAAGAAAATGTTTTGCATGTTATTAGACTGGTTGTTGATGCGATTTTGATTTACATTTCTTATTGTAACATAAAAACATAATGCATTTCATATACTTTTTTTTTAATTTTTTAAAATATTATAAAGATCCATATAAACACATATAAAAATAAGTACATGATCAAACACATTGTAACTATAATACTCATTATTCATGGATGCACCATTTCTATTGCTAGTTTTGTAACACACATGCATATAAAAGTTTATATTGAATCCTTATAACTTGACCATGAATGTATCATAATCTGAATCAGTACAATTTTGCCATAACTCATTTCTCATAGACATTGATAGGATTTAATATTGATCAACCAAAATATATATTATTACAATTATGAAAGTATGATCAACCAACCTCTATATTTATATGTTTATGCAGCCCATCACAACAAACAAAATAGGATTTGCAGTAACTCTTCTAAGTTGTAGTTCACTATCACTAAATTAAAATGAATATAATACACCTTAATAGTTGAACCCCCTTCATATACTTCCAATAAGACACATCAAATTAAAAACTTTTTGAATCAATAGCAATATAACTGTTTCTAGCACAGTATACTTTATTATTTTTTATTGATAAAGAACACATGGATACTCTGCATCAAAATTTATTGTATTGAAGACATAGTATAGCACATATTGTGTTATTTCAAATTGGATAAATTAAACATGTAAATAACATTTTAATGGGTAAATTAAACTTGTAAACAACATTTTAATGGGTAAATACAGCCATATTCAGTCTACACAACAATAAAATGAACCACATTTCCAAATCCCTAGTTGATGCAAGTCTATATTTTATTGTCTTCTATAATCTCCTATTCATGAAGAAAAATTCAATTTTAATGTGTTTACATAAATAAATATAATTAATATATTTTAGAATTGTATGAAATTGTATAATTATGCATTTATTGAAAGTGGTTTTCACATTTTTTTTGCCTTTTTGTAGTTTATATGGATGCACTCTTTCATTGAAGCTTTGGTTATTTATTCCTTGAAAGGTATTATATAATGTAGTAACTAAAAATTCTCATTAATAATTAATTGATTTTATATTTGTATTTTAAAAATATGTCTTGATGTAAAGTATTACCTTGTGTTGTTTTCATGGAGGCACCAACCTATAGAGCTATGTCATGGGTTGTTGTGTTGTAGACACAAAGTGATAGAGCTACATTGTGAACTATTTTAATTGAGACATAAGTAGATGAAGAAATATTCTATCAGTACTATGAATCATTGATAAATAAAAAATCATATAATTGAAAAAATATGCATGATCTTAATATGTTACCTTCTTCAACTTGCGATGTGTCATGTTTATTTATATGATTTTCCATTATGATTATTTATTCACTTACATGCAATGCTATTGGTGTTAAACACTAAAATAGTTCTAAGTTGTCAAGTTTGAAAAATAAAACGTACAGATTGAAATATTATTAATATGTTATATTTGGAGAATGAATCATGATTATAAAATACATTAAAAATGTTTTGCACCTGATACTGATCGAAGTGGTTGTTCTTGTATTGGTTACTTTAAATTTGTCAAAAAAAATTGAAATTAAACATTAGAAAGCATTTATTATTCATATTTTTGTAATGCAAGATAAATCTATTTTCAATTTTGTACAAGCATGCACCAATCCAGCTCCTATATATACCCCTAACACATCACATTCATTTGGATCATGGAAAGTAGTGATAAGTGTCTCCCAAAAGATGGTATCTAGTTCATTTGAATGGTCTTTCAATTTTATGTGAATTAATCATTTGAAATGTTGATACATCTTTGTAGATGTCAAAACCATCTTCTAATCTACTTTATTGTGAATGGAGGCAGAAATATTGTAGATAAAAATGAGTTCGATCTTGACAAAAATTGATACCTATAATATGTGTCCAATCAAAACCATAACTATCTGGACCCCATAGTATGACACTCGTATCTTGCATGTAATATAAATCACCAACACACAAATTCTTGAGAGAGGTCTGAATGGCAGGATAATGTTCTATTTTGTAGATGATGAATACATTGAAGGCCCTAATAATAAATTTTTCAATCAATGCCTGAATAAATAGTCAAAGATGTTCTTCCTTAAAAGCTTTAGTGAGATTTAGAAGATCAATAATTATCAAGTTAGCATTTAGACCAAAAATGAATGTTTCACTAAAATCTTCTAAAATGGATGGCCAAAGACAAGGGGGGCCATAATGGTAGCTAAATTTTTTTGTATCTATCTGGGGAAGTTGACCTCCATAATTATTTAGATAAATTTTCAATATGCTTAATGAATCTTGAGATAATGCTTCTCAGCCTTTTTTGTTTTTTAAAATACCTTCATTCAAGGGACACAAATCATCAAACCTTTTCATAATTTTTTTATAATGCTCTAGTACCTCTTCAGGTTTGATTGTTTGGTCTGGTGGTAGTGTCATATCATGGTTTCTAAAATAATCTAATTTTTTTGATAATATGTTACTTTCCATCTTCACCTTTTTGCACCAATTATCCATGCTATTATACCCAAGGGTTTTCAAGAAGGAAATAGACCCTTTTTCCAATAAATTTGATAGTTCTAATTTTTGTTTGTTTGAAATCCCTTGAATATTTCTAAGAACTATTGTACTAATCAGATTTAAATCTTGTTTATCTAAACTAGGTAAAGTACCACTTTCAAACAAATTAAATGCCTTATTAAAACAATACCAAATGGGTTGTTCCATGAAAAGAAGACATTTTCTCTTATGTAGTTGTGCTGAATAGTTCATTTATGTGAACACATGTTTATCTTCATGTATTTATTCTATCTTTTTCTTCCCTATTTCAAGATTCTTCCAACCTCTCAATTTGATAAGGTCATTGTAGATCAAACTCTTTCTACAAATGAAGCCCTATAAATTATTTTTTTGGCTTCATTATATTGATTACATATTTTGTGCATAATATGGAATGGAGTACAAGTTTTTAGAAATCTTGCCCTTCTAACAGAACATTTATTTGTCAATGATTTTGAATTGTATTCATCCTCTAAAATAATTATCTATTGTGCTATAAGTATATGTTGGCCATCTAAAAATTTTAACCTTACTATTTTTTTCTTCATCATATCTCCTAGGAATTCATTTGATTCAATAAAATAGTCAGGGTTGCTTGGATCAAAAGGAATTAACAAATCATCCTTCATTGGAACCTCATTATGTTTTATAGATGAATGAATTATATCATTCACCCTTATTTTATTGAGATTTATTATTTTTATATTTTCATCTCTCAATTCATAGAGTCCTAAAGGAATATTCAAGGTGTAGTTGCTAGAGGAAATATACCATGTAGAGAATTCATGGTGTGTCTCATTAGAAGTTTGTGTCAACAAAATTGTTCCAACTTTTTTTTCAATCTTATTTTTCTCTAATGGTGTGAATACTTGTATGACCTCTTTCAAAATTGCATACAAATATGTTGCCCTTGCTTGTCTTGTTTTCTTTAATGTTTTTTCTCTCATGTCTGTAGGGTATCCTAAATACATGTTTTCATGGTGGCAAGTAGAAGAAGGTATTTCCCCTTGTTCATATTTTTATTTCAACATGTTTTTTATTTTAATGACCAAATTATCTTTGTCTTTCAACCTAAACATTTGAAGGTTGTCATACATATTCAAATGAAACCCAAATGTTTCACAAGAAGGAGCAAAAATATTTTTTGTCAACTCTATTTTATTAGGTGTAAATTTATCGATATTAGTTATAGCTCAATAGAGAATTCCCTCTTCTCTGTTCTATACTTCCAGTTGAAATT
Organism: Torreya grandis; assembly: GCA_037957365.1. Taxonomy (NCBI): domain Eukaryota; kingdom Viridiplantae; phylum Streptophyta; class Pinopsida; order Cupressales; family Taxaceae; genus Torreya; species Torreya grandis. The sequence goes on along the minus strand of JARHVA010000208.1, from coordinate 6,286,212 downwards.
GAAGGGCATATTTAAGTTCATCCTTATCACAGGACTAGATTATTCCAATTGAAGAAGATTATTTTTCCAATGTAGTGCTAAACAAGTATATATCTGGATGCATGTTTGGTGGACTAAACAATTCAAAATACCAATCAAAAAGAGGAATTTTGTCACCACCATAAAATGGAATATTTTTATGTGGATTTAATTTTACTTTTGGTATTTTATACTGCACTCTATCCAAATTCTCTTAGAGTGAGGTCTTCCTCTACCTTTTATCCAAATTCTCTTTAAGTGAGGCCACCTTCTACCTTTTAAGTGTTTTTTCTCAAAGACATTATGAAAATAAATTGAAATGATTTAAATATGGATGTTTTGTAAAATGCAAGTTGCATATTGCATCGGTGAATGAATTTTTTTGTGTTTGAGTAGTGATTAAATGTATGTTAATTATAAACTACAATACAAAATACATATGCAATCTTCATAATATATAAATTAACTCAAACTTCAAATAATAAAGTATGACCAAATAAAAAATAAATTATGTGCACCAGCAAATGTAATCAGGTGGGTAAAGGAATCCACAAACATTTTTTTTCAAATGAGAAATATGAGGGGAAGTATGTTTCTAGTATGGGTCAAAATGTCCAGCAATAGGTGCATTCAAGGTATCTCCTAGGAGATACCTTTAAATCATTCACAGGAGTGAATTTTTCTTACAAGAGTGAATTTTAGTTCCTCCTATGCACATGATCTTTCCACCTCAATCTAGTTTAATTTTTTTTTCTTGATGGTTCTTTTAATATCTTTAAAGTATCTCTTAGGAGGTACCTTAAAGTTACTCATGAAGGTATTATAAGGCCCTCGAAGGAATATCCTATTAGATACCTTGAGTATGAAATTACTCAGAGTTATTAAGGTTTGTAATTTATTCAATGTATCTCCTAGGAGATACTTCAAGTTACCCATGAAGAAATATCCTAGTCGATATTGTTGATGCTTGAAACTCTCACTCTTGGAGAATAGTTTCCTATGGAAATATTTATAGATGTGGGATGAAATTATGATTACTAAGGTTTCAAAATAGAAAAATACTTACTACTATCGTAGTCTATTACAATGGTAGTCCATAAAAATGAGAATGCAAAGAAACAAAATGATCTTTAGTTGCCACTTACAAAACAAATGAGATTTGAATAAATAAGATTTCACCTATTATAGAAGAAAAAACAAAGAAACAAAAAATAAATATAATTTCCCACTCCAAATAACATAGAAAACATCACATCCTTTTCATTACAGATAGAGACTAAATATAGAAGGCTACAAGGGGGCACATACAAAAGTGTCATTTCATAATTGTGAGAAGTATAACTCCTTAGTGAGATCAAGTGTAGGGGTGGAATGTGTTGATCTAACACTTAAACAAAGTGAGATAGAAGTCTCTTTGAGCTAGATGAGTGTCAGGCTACCATACATCAGAAGCGAATGAGGGCTAGGACTAGGACAAAATTTGAAAGTGGGCTCAAAAAAGAAAGAGGTCAAAAGGGGGGTCGATCGAAGGTGACAAATAACTTCTAACTGCATAGTGAGTCTGAAGCTATAAAAAAATTGATCCAAAATAAAAAATGTATATTTCTGATCCATAGTTCTTGATGACTCATAAGGGTGTCTATAAAAAACTCTAACACTTAGACTATGAAATGGGAATGAAGTTTTTTAAGAAAGTGCCATTTTAGAGTGTGAATGAAAAATAGGAATGGAGATAATAGGAAGAGGTTGACACTTCACAAAAATAAAAATGAGGAAAGGGGCCTGAAGTCAAAAAGGGGTACAAAAGGGGAGAAAAGCCAAGATGCACTAAGGAATTGCTTACTATTGAGAAAATCTAAGGTTGTAACTCGAATTGCTCCAAAATTATCAATTGTGGATTTATGATCTCCAATTTTTGGTGACTCACAAAGGAGTCTACCTATGGATGGAAGAACCTAAAAAAATTTGGGTAGATTGAAATTTAAAACTTTTATAGGGCCACCTGTAAGGGTTCCCATTCTTCATCTTTTAGCTAGGTCTTTTATTGAGAGCCTCAAAGGCTCTATCCAAGTCAAATATCTCCTTAAAGGAGATGTTACCCAAGCTTTCAACTATTGTCAGTGTCTAAAACTCTAACTGGGTGAGTGGTTGAAAAATATTCTCCACTTTAGAAGTGTCAGGCATTTGACTAAGGGCCATGAAAACAAAATAGTCATTCTACTTTTGTTTGAGTAGTACCTTGAATTGATCCTCTGGGAGAACACTATTGTCGATCAAGAAAGGAGAGGGGAACCCCAACTAGACCAATTTTTCTATGCATCCCTTATTTTGTTGGAACACTTTTTTTAAGGAATTAAGTAATGTCTTGTATTTTTTTACTACCTTATTTTATCTTAGGAACTCATTCACCTTTGCTACCACCTACCTTCGATTGGCCACACCTATTATCTATAACGCATCAAGAGAGGCACTATAAAGCTTTAGGACTAGGCTTTATGAGTCTAGGACCTTAGGGGTGATGAAGGTGATCACTTGGTTTATAGATGAGCTTATTTGGGCCATCAACTTCTATGCATTAGTGATGAAAATAAGTATCACTTTTAGTCTTGATGCCACAAACTTGATCTATTCGTAGTAAGACCTGTACAATTGTTGGACTAGGGGAAGGATTTTTGTGCCTTGAGGATGTGAAATGAGGTCATTCTTTAGTCTCTTGATCTCTTGGTCCTTAATCAAGGAGTCTTATTGTGTTAAGCTTTGGAGTAGTTGGAATTCCCACTCTACATCAAAGAGATTCTCATAAATTGCAACCAATTTTGCCTTCACCTCTTGCAGTCTAGTCTCAGTGGCCATCCACTTGTCAGCCTCAACTTGGAAGCTTTCCATTATGACATGGATTTGGAGGTCAATTCTTACCTAGTTAAGGTCATTATCTTTAGCTTTAGCCTTAGCCTTGAGGCATTCAGTCATGGCCTTGACCTTGATGAGTTCCTACTTGATTTTCTCCAACCAATGGGCTACCTTGATGTAGTTCATAGTTATCAACCTCTACATTTCATCTATAAACTCAACTTTGTTAGTGGGTTGGGCTTGTTTGAGATTAATTCTAATGGCCTAGATGGTGTAATCCATTGGTTGCATCTATTCTTTGGGATTAATTACTTGAGGGGTTATATGGGTGACTAGGATGGACTGTTGTCTAGGGTCATAAAATGACTACATGTGGGGTTGGGATTTAGCTTTGGCCCATTTTCCCCTCCTATTTTTCATTTGGGCCTCATGATTTTCCCTCACTACATCCATCTATTACTAAATTTGGTCCAGTGCTTGGATGGTTTCACCTATGAAAGGGGTTCCTTGAGGTAGTACAAATGGGATGGTTTATTTCTACTATGAAGTAGTAGATCCTACTTCTATGAGATCAAGTAAATTAATAGTGAGGGATAAAGGTGAAAACTATGGGAGCCCACGAGGTGGGGATAGAGGTGGGGATAATGGTAACTATATGATGAGTGAGGATAAGGTGGATGATGATGGTGGGAGAGTGAAAAAAGGCATGAGGGAAGACATGGGAAAGGTGGAAGAGAATGAGTCAGATATGATAATGGGATTAAGGGATGAGGAGAATATTGGGGATAATGAAGTGTTGAGTTGGGTAGTGAGAATTTTTATTACCTACAGTGGGGTTGTCAAGGCTGAAGAAGGGGTGATGAGAAGAGCCAGAGCACTTGATTGGGTGGTAGTTATCACTACAACTTGTGTTGGAGCTATGGAGGAAGGAGGTGGAGGTAGAAAGGAGAGGACCAATAAGTTAGGACTTCTTATATAGATGGGCCATTGGTGGGTTGGAAACTGGTGCCTTAATCCACTTGAGTTGAGATGACATAGCTATGAGGTTCCCAAGGGGTGCCTATTATTGTTGTAAGCCCATCGCATAGGGCATAGGGATGAAGGCCATGTTAATGGATATTAGGTCACCATGGATTCTACTTCTTCCTAGGTATATTCCTCTTTATCATCCCTATATATATCAATCTCTGGTGTGGACTCCTATTTCATGATATATTCATTCTCTTTTAGGTGGGCCTCATCTCATAGCTCTTCAAATTTCTTGTTTAGGGTATCTTCATACAAAGCAGCATGTGGTTGATTGAGTTTATATCTATATTTTAGGAAGGTAGCCTTATTATCTTCTCTCAAACCCAAGTCATTTAGCCACTACTTCATCATCTTAGATAGATTATTTTTTAGGTCAAAATCTTAGACCTTATCATAAAAATACTCCCATGACTTAGGGATGTCTTGAGAGATCAGGGCCAGGTCTACATAATTTAGAGGGAGATCTTCTATGGGTAACCTCCTTTGCTTGAGATATGGTCATGTCTAATGCTTATGTGTGCTAGTGGGATTTAATCCTACTATATATCTCATTAGGTTTCAATCCCATTGATCATTTATCAAGTCTAGGCTTAGCTCTACCAGCTTAGATATGAGGAGATGTTCTTGGTGCATTTTCTACACTATGATGCCATCCCTTAAAAAAATAATTTCATATAGCCCCTTTTTCTTCTTTCCTACCCTATAGAAGGAGTCCATGTTATTGAGCTATTATGCCAACTTGAGGGTCAGGGTCCTATTAGTTAGCATATGGGGAAGTCAAAAAGGCTCCCCTATAAACCCATGTGCTTCGATGAATGAGAAATGGTCCCCCCAAAACCAATCAATAAGGACCCTACTACCTTTGAGTCATGCTTGTTATTTATTTGTCATCTAGGGGATGACATCTTGCCTAATAAGATTTGTGAGAACTGGATCCATAAAATTCTCTTAGAACTCATAGTATTTTATCCTAATTGATAGGATGTGGGTCTAGATAGTGACTGGGGTGACAATGTTAGGCAAAACATCCATGTCTGTAATGTTCAGTTGAATATCTTTGGAGAACTTGGAGTGTCGATTCAATATTAAGTGCATGAGGTAAGATGGATACCAGAAGGTACTTGTTACTGATAAATTTTTAAACTCTTCTCTCATGGTGTAAGTGATGGGTTCAATGAAATCCATTTGAAAAATTTCCCACATTCTCTAACATAATCATGAGAAATCTCACCCTCAACTAGAATTCCTCATCATTGGTGTCAACATCTATGCCCAAGATGAATGCTAGCATGGATAGGGTATCCTTTACATATTGTGCCAAGAAAGGCAATAGGTGTAAGGGTATGTAAGGCACCTCTATGATCTTTTAGTCAAGAAGGGATTTGAGAAAATGTGCCCTATCTTCCACTTTAGAGTCCTAAACACTTTAGAGTGTCTCAATGTTGTAGACAATAACATTGGGATCATGTGGGAGTTAGAGAATTACTATAATATAATTCACATCAATCATGACCCTAAAGTGAGCACCTCTTATGATCGTACTAGTCTAGGCATCATATTTTTTAGTGCATAGGGTGATGATCTTAGGGCAAGGCTATATATATGGAACCATGTGTCGTGTTAAGGCACAGTCCCAAATTTTGCATCTGAAGGAGGGATACTCCTTCTTACTAATTTTGTTAAACTTTCAGGAATGAGCACCCTCCCTCAAATTTTTTAGGTTATGGGATAAGTTTGGATCAAAAATCTCATCTATTGAGTCTATCATCAAATATTTATCTCTGTAGGGTCTCTTCATGGTTGGCAAGGTATTGGGGACTTTTCCTTTTACTTGGGAGGGGGATGAAGCGTAGGATTTACTCGTGGTGTATGTAAGAGGAGGGGATCCTTCACTGCTTGAGCCATGAGCTCTCTAATTTCATGGGTGTTTCCCATTTCATGAAGAGGATGTAGAAGATTCCATTTCCAAGAGGATGAAGAATTATTGTCAAGATAATTCTCTACCTTTTCTAGAAAAATTGGGTCGACGCTTTTGCTAGTTCTCTTCAATTTTGAGGCTACCTTCTAATTTATTCAATTATTCGATGCTCTCTTTAAATAAAAAAATGGTAAGTGATTACTTGTAGGTAAGAAGGGGTGGATGTATGTACTAGTGCCATAAATGATAAGAGTGACACACACGCTTGAATTATTACCTTAGAAGATTTGTGGCAATCCTTATAGGGAACCATGCATAATGAATCATCTCAAAAATAATGATAGGATAATCATGTAGATAAACATCTTTCAATGAGTATTTTAAACATGTGGAAAATACGCATGGTGATCCAATTAGTCACTTGTGTCAACAATACTTATTTAGAAAAGAAACAACAAAGAAAGGAAAATAAGGGGCAAATCAATGACAAGGAGGGGAAACACAATAAAGGAGAAACAAAACTATCTAACAGTATAGGGATTGGTATAAGTCAAATAAAATGCTTTAGGTCAATCCCATAAATGGGGATCTCTAAGGCATTAGCATCTAAATATTCTAGTTCAAAAACATTTACCCAATAATCATTGATGATGTGAAAGGTTCCTTTCCATGGAGAATCAAATTTCACATGTTACCCTAGTTTAGTGACCCTTTGGTCATATTTATGGACCAAGTCCTTGGGTTTAAGACCTAGATCCAATGACTAGGTCCAAAAAATTAGTTACCAAAGTCTTGTCCTTGTAGGGCCCCTTGGTTTCATTTTTAGTATTTGGAAGGGGCATAGGATTTTCTCATGGAATACTTAGGGAAAGTATTTCCCCTTCAAGTTATCTTGTATGAGATACCTTACAAACAGGCACAAGAGTGGATTTCTCCTGCAAGGAACAAATAAAATTTTTCTTTACACATAAGGTACTATTGAGTGATATTTTAAAATATTTTGTAATACCTTCAAGTTATCTCTTAGGATATACCTTTAAAACATGTACAAGAATGTATTTCCCCTTCAAGGTATCTCCTAGGAGATACAATTCAAATAGGGACAAAAGTGGATTTTTTCTTCAAAGAACAAGTACAATTTTCCAATGAATGGAAGGCATTACTAGGTGATATTTTGAGGTATCTCTTAATAAATACCTTTCAAAAATGAATAAGAGTGGATTTTCCATTCAAGATATCTCATATGAAATACCTTTTTAATAGGAACAATAGTGTATTTCTCCTTCAAGGAACAATTAGAATTTTCCTTTACACGAAAGGCACTACTAGGTGATATTTTGAAAGCCTTTGTAATAACTTAAGGTATCTCTTAGGTGATACCTTTCAAACATGTACAAGAGTGGAGATAATAAAATTGCATTAGATAAATTGGGTGCTTGTCAAAAAAATTCTTTAGTTCAAATAGGAGTTTGATAAAAAAACATAGCAGAACAACTCACAATGAGAAGATGGAAGTGTAGCCCCAGATGAAATTCCTGGATTGCACCTTCAACATGTTTTAATGACTGAGGTGAGGAATTTATTTGTGAACCAAATGAAGGACACATTTTTGTCTTAGAGGACTCCTATAAACATTCTTAGGGGTCAGGAGGATCTAGCACCCTTCTCCATTTGAAGAAAGGTGGTACAAAGGTAAAAGGTGATCAAGAGTCTGAGCTTACATCTAGGGTTGGACATGTGACTAGTTCTTGGGGATTTCTAAAATTTAGGCCCTTTTTGAATATTTCCCACATATTTAAGTGGGAAAGGTGTAGAAAGTATCTAAGGCCTGAGTATCCAAACCTACAAAGAAAGTGATGCCACATGGTATCTCTTTAGGATCTTTTAGATTTCAAGCCCTTTTTGAAATTTGCCTCACATACCTCTCGATGGGAAAATTTTAAAAGGTACTTGAAGACTCCAGTAACCTAATTTTAAAATTTAAATAATGACACATGGTGTTATTACATCTTGTAAAGAGTTCAAGACATATTGTACCAAAGGAAAAGTAATGAGTGAAAAAAGGTGTAGAAGGCCTCGAGGGATAGAAAAGGTACCATGATGTATCCTTCACTCATATGTCTCCACATATTGAAAGGTGGATCACCCAACATAAAATAAAGATTATTAATTTCCCTCTCTTTTATTAAATGAAGCTTAAGTAATTAATGAGAATAGTTGGCAAATAACTACTTTACTTTGAATTATTAATGGCAACCCTAATCTTGAAATGCAAATGATTATAATTGAAGAATTTTTTTCATTTTCATCTACCATTTGCATTCAAATCTTATGTTTTTGACTTTTATTTATTTGTGTGCCCTAGGTATGTGCAACATGAGGATGTGATTACGATGATTCCTTCACATATTTTTATCTTTTATTATGTGCCACCCTTTGGATTAATATTAAGTGTTCTTTCAACTCCCTATGTTGTGATTTTTAAGAGGAGTTTAAAGGTGTCACAAGGGTTTTTTGAGTGAATATTTCATCAAAATTTATGCCTTTGAGTTATTTTTGTGCCCTAGATACATGCAACATGAGGACATGATTATGATGATTCCTTCATAGATTTTTAGCTTTTATTATGTGCCACCCTTTGGATTAACAGTGAGTGTTCTTTTATCTCCCTATGTTGTGATTTTTGAGAGGATTTAAAAGTTGTTGCAAGGTTTTTTTGAGTGAAGAGTTCATCAAAATTTGCTGTTTTTGCATTAGAATTCAAGGTATAAATGGAAATATCCTTAACTCTTATGAAAGGCATCATTATCTCTATTTTGGATGAGATTAAGGATATGGATGTAATGGGACTAGATTTTGAGGTCTTGTTGAATGCCTTGTAGTGTCCAGATCCCCCTCAAGTAGTAGATAATGTTGGAATGAACTACAAAACCCATGTGGTAGTATTTCCTTTGGCTACCCCATACCCATAATTAATTATTACATGTGTTCAGGTGTACCAACCAAACACCAAAATAATTGTTGATGGTATCCATTCAATTTTCTACTCTTTCACCCCTATGGCCCTTAGCACCATGCTTGGGATTCTTCCCTAGCCTGACAACATTAAAATCACCATGGAGGAATGCTAGGAATACATGGAGAATAATGATAAGGCAATTTGGGAAATTATCAATACTTTTTGGCTGGCCAAGAAGAGACGAAAGGTCTCTATGATGTCTAAGAGTTTAAAGCTAGTAGAATTCAATGAATTTCCCTAGTATGTTATTTCTATGGCCAACAGGGTTTATGGGATACCCACCACAAAAAAATATGATCCATGGATGTTCTTGATCCTATTATGTGTATTAGAGAAGTAGAAGAAGTTGGATTGGGCCACTATCCTTAGTGACAATCTACACAGGCAGATGATGCAACTTCAAGCTACAATTATTTCAAAAGGGGCATTTACAGGTACATTCTACATAATTTATTATTTAATGTACAACTTTTTGCATAAAATATTAGTCTAGGGGCCCACCAATAATCCCAATGGAATGAGAATTTATGAGATATACCTAGAAATCATCATGGATGGTTTCAAAAAGAACTTTTACAGGGTGTACAATTGCTTAGTCAACATCATGATGAATGTCTTCTTTCCTTTAAGAATCCTCAATAGAATGTTCAAATAAATAAATGAGTTAATTGAGAAATATGGTGCCTCTTATATTCAATTGAGGACATTCACATATATTTGAGTGAGTGGTTACTCAGGTTACTTGCACAAATTGCCAAGTTACTTGGATGATAAATTGGTAGTAATAGATCTGAGTTGATAGATGGTGCCTCCACATGAAATGATAGTGGCCAAGAAGATGAATAACCCCTTTAATTTCTTATTCAAAATTGGATATTATTCATTCCCTTTTGTTTCCAGGGTGAAGGGATTAGAATAAGAAATGGTCTAGTATGTAATTGATAAGATTCCACCCTGGTCTAATTATGATATTAGGTGGTTAGCAATTATGGCAACCAATGTGATTTTGAATCAATCACACTATGAAAACATCTGGTATGGCATCACCATCGAGGAAGGCATCAAAAAATTGGACTACATGAGGCTAATAGTGTAGGAGGTTATTACATACAATATCACCCTCATCCCCAAGGATATGGTGGATGACGAGAAGACATTATGTCCACTATATATTGAAAACAAAATTAAATATCAAGCCATCTCACAAGTGGACTTTATTAAGGATCATAATGCTTTTATCCCATAGAGATATTTTCAAATTATGAGAAGGACATTTAGGTAGCTGAAGGAAAAAGGGATTGATCTTAGTTCTTATGACACCACTTCGCTATAAGAGATTAGGAAATTTAAGGAGTTGAGAGGTTTCCTTCTCAAATACAGTGGTAATCTTATGGTTCCACCATTGGTAGTGAAAGGTAAGGGAAAGTGAAAGCTTAGTGATGTTGATTTCACTAAGCCATTTGATATCAAATCAATAATAGTAGTACAATCTAAGGCTAGACTATCTTTTTCAAAGATAACAAGCTTACCAAAAACTTGGGACAAAATTATTACTATGGAGGTTACATTGCCTAGTTCCAGGATCCCCAATAATGCTAGCTATTCTAGTGGCCATCATCATGGCCAATACAACAAATGTTCTTCTCCACCAACACAATAAGTATCAATTTCACCTCCCCCAAAGATACACTCAAGGGAGAGAGGAGGGGAGGAATAAGGAGAGAACCCTAAATAAAAGAGAGTAAAGAATTATCTACAACCTCTAAGTGGGTTCTTGTTGAAGAGGAAGGATGCCCTAACCTCATATGCATAGAGAATAAGGGATATAATAAACATTGAGGATTTGGATGAAGGCAGGCCCATTGTCGAGATGATGAATAATCAACATGCATTTACTCCTCCATAGGTAAAAACTAGGTAGAGAACTCTAAGGGAAAGGCCCCAAACCCTAATGAATGCCCTGATGATGAGCCTATTCTCAGAAGAGGGACCTTTAGTAGTACAAATCAAAGGTGATGATGAAGACATCCTAACCTCAAATGATCCTTTATCTTAAGATAATGTTGTACATGATGTTGTTGAGGTGGATATGCAAGTTCATGCTGCTAAAGAGAAAGAAGTGGGTTCATCGGACATATATTTTCATTGATAATGTCATCACCCAACCACCAATCCAACATAATAATGGTGGAATTGAAAAATTGAATAAGTCTAGTGAAAGAGTTGAAGGAGAGCTAGAGCAAAACATTTAATTTGACACTATTTTATAGATGGTGATTGATCAAAGAGGCTCAAACATGGTTCTATAAGTACCACAAGATACCCCTTCCCTTCTAAAGGTGTTAAGTCTAACATTGGAGGAAAAGGTGAATGTGAAGGAAGATGGGGAAGTGAACCTATAAATGGGTACCCCCACCCATACAAAAGAAAATAAGGAATTGGATGATTATAATAAAGATACTGAGGAGGGTAATTCAAGAGATGTCACTTCAATTGAAGTACCATGAAGCTTTCTCCCTCACATGAGGGTCTATGACCCAACACATAATGAAGGTCTTCAGACCATGACTAGTGAAGAGTTACCTAAAGGTAGTAAGGATGTCACCATAGCCTCATCTATTCCTAAGGCCCAATCAAATAAATAAGGTGAAGTGACTACATAGCCTTCCATCTAGTCAATAGAATAGGAAAGTTTTATTGGGAAGTTGCTCATGGAATCTCATTAGCTTGGGTTAGATTTTGATGCTTTTGAGAAGATATAACCGTTCTTGGAAAATGAGCATGGACTGAATAAGGTTGGTGAGGAACAAGAGACTGATGAATATATTGAATAATTTATGTTTATCCCACCACCAAAACCTATAGTGCTCCCTACATCTAGCACTCTAATGATAGCACCCTTCACTATCTCAAGGTCATCAACAATGTCTACCACTTCAATGGGATTATAGACTAGACCCTTTCTTTGGGTCAAATAATAGATCAAATAAAAAAGATACATTATTAGAAAAATAAGGGAGATAGACATAATGAATATCACTTAGGCACATAAGGCCAAGCCCCCTAAAAAGGCCTAAACACATTCTAGGACCACCTTCACCACTACAAGAGAAAGGAATGTAGAGATAGCCATCCCTCCTCCTGACACATTGAAAAAGTATGCTCCATTGAAAGATACATCCTCTATAGCCATAATTTGGGGGAGCCATCAAGAAATGATCTGAAATATAGCTCACAAGTTTTGGCTAACATGGTGTTCCATAGGATGGATAAAGATGAGGCCACCATGGAGGATTTGAAGGTAGAGAACTAGAGTATGACCCATTACTTGCAAAAGTTACTGAGTGAGCTTGAGGTATTAAATCTAACTACCACCATATCTCCAAGTCCTTTCCATCTCTCCTTTACATCTCTTAACTCTAGATAAATCAGTGATTTGAAGACCAGAGGATGGGAAACTAAAGATTGGCAACAAGACATGGGCACTAGGGCAGAATAAATAATCCATTGGCATTTAAATACTTAAGTGATATAGTATAAAATAAAAGAGAGTGTGTTTCTTAGACATTTTCCTATCAGACAGATACCAAGAAATGGGATGAGGCTCAATGAAAGGTAGAATGGATTTGTAATATGAGCACATATACCTTGATTTTAGAGAAGATCATTGATCTAAATGATCATAAACAACCCATAGAATATCAAATAGAAATAAAGAATCATATGATGATTCTCAAATATGGTATTTTTAATTTGAAAGGAGAAAAGTAGTCTCTTAAGATTGAGACAAGTGAGATAGATGCCAGGTTGAGGAAGATGATGAACCTTGATGGTGAAAATGACACGGGGGAGGATATAATGTGTGCTACTCTGAAGAACCTCATTGATGTGCCATAATAATCCTTTGATGTCCATAAGATAAAATAATTGGTTTCACTAGATAAATCATGTGACCATCTCAAGGAACTCATTGGAGAGAAGCAAACCATGATTCAATAGACTACTTCCTGGATTGAATTATATAGAGTCAAATTCAACTACCAAGAAGGCCCAGACCAAGGGAGTCTTGACCCAATGCTCAAGGAATATATAAAATACAAAAATAGGTTGGCAAAGGATTCTTTACTTAGATTGATTCAAGAAACTAATTGAATATATCAATTTATTTCAAGATGGCACTACCTCTCCTTTATTTTCACTTCCCTTTTCCCTTCTTTTCCCTTTTCTTTTTTTGTTGCATGTCCCTTTCGAGGTAGTTTTTTTAATCATGTATATAGGAAAGGGATGTTTTGTTTATTATGCAAGAAGACAAAGATTTGTTTTGTCTTTTATAGGGTTATCCTCCATGTGGATAACAAGAAACATTCTTCCTTAGTGGAGAATCAATTTTGTCTTCATCACCAGAGCATGCAAATAATATTAGGAATCATGTTCATCACAAGGTCTAACAAATTCCAAGATCGCAAAGGAATATTCTAGGTGGAGCACCTTTAGGAATATGATAAGATTAGCTCAATTATATAAGAAAAAGGGGTGTGTCCCTTAACAAAGTTTAGTTAAATTTTTGAGTCAAGAGATATAGCCTCGAAGAATTCTCATTGTATAACATTCTTGACAAGAATCATTGGTAAGCTTTGAGAGCATCAAACATGTCTCCCTTGCTACAATATTTTCTTGCATAGCATATCTTTGTTATGTTTTAAATTACACATTTTTACTTAAATTTATAAATGAAATTTGAAGATGGTTTCCATCCTATTTATGTTATTGAAGTACAATGCCATGTTTCAAATTCTTAGTTGATCAATGATCTGATGTATTCTTCTTTATGGTAGTCAGTTATAGAGTATATCTTGATTATAAAATCCTTTCTTCTTTGAGATTTGGAAAGAGGGTGTTGATAGCCTTGCGAAGGGTAGTCCTGGGCTCATGGATTCAACTAGGAGGTGTTCTGGAATAATATCATTCATGCATGGTTTTAGTTTCATTTATTCTAAGTCAATGTTGCATTTATTGGTAGAGGTGATATGGCAATTTATTTGAACTTCTTTATGCTCATTTGTTAACCCTCCACTTTTAATCTCTATTAACTAATAGTTTTTGCCTTACCTTATTTTACCTTGCATATAACACACCTTATGCATATCTGTAGTTTTATTTGCCTATGAGCACATAAATATTATATAATTAGCATGTGTTTGTATTTTATACATTAAAAAAAACATTGAAATCTCTTATTCAACTCCCTATTGTTGAATATTATTTAGATTGGAAATTTTAATCATATTCATATCTATCTTTAGTAGCTTGTATCTGACCTAGAACATTTGCTTATTCTATGTGATAACCCTTATTAGTTGGATTGAAAAAGTTTGGTTGTGTTTTAGTCATATTTATATTTATTTGTGCCAATAATCCCCATTAATATTGAGTTATATAATCCATTCATGAGATCAAGCTACCCCTCAGATCCTTTCACCTTGGTTCAAGTAGAGCTAGAAGTAGTAAGGAACTAACCATAGCCCTTTTAATTGTCTCCCAATCATTTTCTATGTTTGGTCTAGTCTTGATGTAAAACCCATCCTTGGCTACAATGACATACTTAGTGGGTTTTCCATCTTTGTTACCCCATTATTCAAGTGTGCAAGGCTGAGTGACAAAGGTGTACAATTGGGAACCAACATAAGGTATCTCCTATGAGATACCTTTAAAGTAGGTGCAAGAGTGGATTTATGCTGCAAGGAACAAGAGGAATTTTCCTTTGCATGGAAGGCACGATTGAGTGATATTTATAAAACTTTTGTATTACCTTCAAGGTATCTCTTAGGAGATACATTTCAAATAGGGACAAAAGTGAATTTCTCCTTCAAGATACAAGTACATTTTCCCTTTACACAAAAGGCACTATTGGGTGATATTTCAAAATATTTTGTAATAGTGTAAAGGTATCTCTTAGGGGACACTTTTAAAATATACATAAGATCTGATTTCCCCTTCAAGTTATCTCATAGGAGATACCTTTCAAATAGTCACAAGAGTGGATTTTTCCTTCAAGAAACATGTGAAATTTTTATTTGCATGAAAGGCACTACTGGATGATATTTTGAAGGTTTATCCTAAGATATACCTTTCAAACATGCACACGATTGTATTTCCCCTTCAATGTATCTATTAGGAGATACCTTTCAAATAGGCACAAGAGTGGATTTCTCCTGCAAGGAACAAGTGGAATTTCCTTTACATAGAAGGTACTACTAGGTGATGTTTTGAAGGACCTTATAATAACTTCAAGGTATCTCCCGAGAGATACCTTTCAAGCACAAGAGTGTATTTCCTCTTCAAGGTATATCCTAAGAGATACCCTTCAAATAGGCACAAGAGAGGATTTCTCCTTCAAAGAACAAGTGAAATTTTCCTTTGCATAGAAGGCACTACTGGGTGATATTTTGAAGTCCCATGTAATACCTTTAAGGTATCTCATAGGAGATACCTGTAAAAAATACACAAAAGTGGATTTCCCCTTAAAGGTATAGCCTAATATACCATTCAAATAGGCACAAGAGTGGATTCCCCATTCAAGGTATCATAATTAAGAGGCACCACCCAAGAGCTCACTACAAATTGAGGATTGTCGAGTCATGAGAAATAAATGATTCATCATGAAAATATACATTCTAAGAATCTATGAGGCAATTAAAATGTACCATGTGTCTAGATTTTGAGCCAACTAGATAGCTTATTCATATTCATACCACATGAGTACTTAGTTGTATCTAAGGTGGCAACCACATGTCAAAAGGTGGAAATATTTAGATTTAAAGCTAAAATTGACAACAAATCAAATTCAAATTGAATTATAGAGTGATTAATTGCTAAAAGCAATAGTTTGAATTTTGACAAGCTTGCCCATTAATTAAGCTTAACAAAAAGGTCTTATGTGCACTCATCCCACATTAAGACAATATACAATCTCATCAATCAAAATTCAAAATCCATGGCTGAATTAGGAACATATAAAACCACCAAGTTAGAATAGGTCATGTTTCTCTATTCATATGGGACAAACTCTAGCTCAGCCATTGCCTCCATCAATAGAGCCCCCAAGTGGTTCTTCATACGAGATAAGGATTAAGTAGATGCAATTGGCTACAAATACATACAAAAAAACCATATATATAAGGTTATTTATTTATATATGTAAGGTGCTAAATATATATAAGGTTTTTGTAATAAATTAGGTGTTTAATATATAAGGTGCTTTATATGTTTATATATAAACAAATTTTGAATGGACTACAATATTACTCTGAAGTTTGAAGGTTTAGCTCTGAAGACTAGTGAATTAGATCTAAATATTGATAGCTATGCTCCTAAGATGAAAAATCATTAATGGGAAGAATCCACCTCCATCATTGAGAATCAAAACAATGTCATTAGACCAACAATGTCATAATCCATAATTTGATGTGACAATGTTTTCAAAAGATCTCCAAAATAATTGATGTGATAGTATTTTATGATGATGTTTCCAAAAGATATTTTCAAACAATATTAACGTAACTATGTTTTAAATAGAGGGTCTTTCAAAAATATTTGGTATGATACATAATTAATTATGATTATTGCTCTCAGTACTACCAATAATGACCTTTATGACACACATGACTACTTGACCGAATAAATCACCTTCTCATTATATCTTGCATGCTCCAAAGAGATAACCTACTTTGCTATTCATTTTTGCATTGTCACTACCAATAATTTCTAGGTCATATATCTAACCTATTACTTCCCTTTTTCCTATGCAAATTCAAGATCTATGTTTTTATAGTATAGTCAGATTTTCAATTAAATAGTACTTGCTCTGAAGATGGGTGGGAGAAATAAAAAAAGTGAACCGACATCCTTCAATGTATTTTTGTAAGATGAAGAAGCTAGAGAGATCTTTGAAACAACAAGTTGGTTGAATTTATTATAAATGTTTCAAGGATTCCATGAAGAAATTGTGCAAGAATTCTATGATAATTTTGATGAAGATCATGCTATTATTAAAGGGAAAAACTTTCCAATGAATCCCTCTATAATCAATGCTCTATCTGGGATTCCTAAGGACAGAGTAGTTGACATTGAAAAGATCAATTTTTCTAACCTAATTTATATGTTTGTTGAAGGAAATGAGCCACACCCCAGACTGGCCAAATCCCCTAAAGAGTGACCAAGGGAATTTTGAGAGAAAGTCTTCCTCAACCTTGGCAAAATGTTGTTTTTAGGATAATGAAATATATCACTTGTGATGTCTAGTTTAAATTAGTGGGTGGATATGCTATGAGACTCCTTCATTTGAGGAAAGGATCTATTCGAGAATAATATATGATCGATATTCCCTCTTTCCTTTACAATGCTTAGATTAATGTTTTTTGGAAGATAATATGAGGTACTAGGTCTACCCACCATCATGGGCTGGTTACACTCATTTATCACAATTATTTTCTTAGTAAAGCAAGGGGTGAAAAGGCTTGGTCATCTTTCCTCCAAAATTTTTATTTAGTTCCTATTAAAAAGACACCACACTCTACCTCTCCTCCTTCCACTATAATCTAGATTGAAGATCTAATAGTTGAAATTGCAAAATGTCAATATCTATCATCATTGGTTCTAAATATATTGTGCTAGAGATCAAAGTGATAAATGGGACTTTCTTCAATCACCCCTTTCCTCCTCTAACTAAACTCTAATGTATTTACCGACTTATCTTGCAAGAAGAAGAAGAATATGTGAAAGATATAAAATAAGTTGTATTTGCAAAGGGAGCCCTAGTAGAATAAATTATACCTCAAGAAGCAGAGCATCCTATGCCATCTATTTTTGATAAGGGTAATGCACCCTTGATTGAATAAGATCCATCTTCTCCACATTTTTTGAATGAATAAAAAAAATTGTGACATGCCATGGCTTTATCATGCCATAAGGAAATAATTAGAGTGAAACAAACAAAGTTAGATGTTCTTCGTTTAACTTTGAAAGGTAAGGACTTGATGATTTCTAATTTGTAACAAAGGTGGGAAGAATTTGTTACTAGATTTAGTGACCAAGAAATAATTATTCAAAGAATACAAGTTGAATAGACTATGGTACACAATGTAATGTTTTCATAGACCCAAGAATTTAGTAATTTGTAGAATTCTCTTGCAATGAAGGACACTTAGATTACTGATTTGCATAATTCTCTTGCTATCAAGGACACTAAAATTAATGATTTACAAAATGTCAATGTTGATAAGCTAATTTGATTAATAATATGAGAGAAATTATCTATGATAGAAATACAATGATTGACTAATAGAATAATAGAGCTCATCGCTTAGAATTCTAAGTTACAAGTCTATATTTAGGCCATGCAAAGAGAAACATGAGAGATTTTATTTCAAACAGAGGGTTTAAGAAGGGTTATTCCCTCTTTCCTTATTTCATTCCATGAAATAATCTCTGCCTGGCATATCACTTGGAAGAAAATTCAAAAATTAAAGGATGAAAATGCCAAACTTAAGGAGTAATATCAAAATCAATTAGTAGAATCCTAACTATAATTGCATGAATCACAGGCTTCTATCTAGCACATTTATGTTATTTTTGAGAAACTATTAGCAGGAAAGAAACCTTTATCAGTTTATGTTCTTTTCTTACATGATTAGTTTTATAAACGACAAAATTCAGCTAATTTCCCTTTCTTTTTCACATATCATTGAAGATGAACATGTATTTATGGATATTTTTCTAAAGAGCACTGAAGAAAGGCAAGATACCATTTGTGATTTCTATACTTTAAATTTGTTGTTAGGATATCAATCTAGTTTTCAGATAAATTTATTTGTTGGAGAGACACAATTGTGTGCCTTTCTCTTCACTCTAAGGAACCAAATGGCATGGAAATAGGCCAATAATAAAATTTTGGAATTACAAAGCACCACTGAGTTATGCGTGAGACCATAATTTCTAGAAACAAAGAAACGTATTTCTTATATTCAACCACTGTATCATATGCATATGAAGAATAAGTATCATGAGATATTGAGATCTAATATTGATACTTTTAGAACTTTTCTAAACCACCATTATGCCAATGGCTTCAATGCAATTATTACCAGGTGGGATACATTACCTATGAGTTGAAGCACAGGGAAGTCCACAACCCCAAAAATATTAAATGGAGTCTAAGAAGAGCCAAAGTAGTTTTTTAGATAATCACTCATTTCTTAGAGGAAAGAGGTTTAGATGTTTGGATTAGGATGAGGTTTTGGCCTCCCATTATTATGTTCCTCTATCTCCATGGCGGTATTCGAATTCTCAAGCAAAAGTTGAATTTGAAGCTTGGGTGCATATATTTCTTAGAGACCTTAGATTCCTACCAAGGTGCCACCATGACTGAGGCCATAATTTTGAATTTTATGATCTAAGTCAGAGCTTTGAATCAGGAAATTTGGATTAAGGATCAATCATCCCACTTATTTATGAGAGGACTTGTAAAAGGTAAAGTGTGAGGGAGAAATGATGAGCATTTCATATAGATTATCATAGTTATATAAGTTATCCCTAAAGTGTTGTATTTGGTCATATATTGTATTATATTTAATACTTAAAGTCTTATCTAAGTAGGACATGAATGTAATTTGTTCATTGTTTGTATGTAATTTATTGTCGATTATTTACCTTTATTATGTCTTACTTGGATGAATAACATAGTTTTGATTACAACAACACATCCCCACGAATGGGGTAATTTTGAGTAGAGGAACACATCCCAAGGATGGGATAATTTTGAGTACAAAAAAACATCCCATTGAATGGTAATTTTGGGAAGGCAACACACATTTTTTACAACTCTTTCAGCTACAATTTTGAAGATTCAACAAGTACGCTCCGACAATTAAACACTTAGAGGACATTCTAAAGATGCTTTGTAATTGCTTTGAATATGCTTTGGGTGTGCTCCAAAGACATACACAAGATGATCTAAATAATTCTAAGAATGCTTTGAATATCTGTACAAAGTGATCTGAAGACCTATATCAGATGCTCTAAGGATATCTAGATGTGCTTCAAAGACTAAAAAAATTATGTGTAATACATGCTACTGAGAAAAATTAGGATCATTTTAACACAAAACTTTTGTTTGAAAAAAAATAAAAAATTGATTAGATGCAATGATAGATGGAAACCACAAAAAAAGGAGTAGCCATACAAATCTTCAGCCTCCTGCTGTTTCCCACCCCTCAAAAGCTTCTCCCTAAACAATAACTTCTCCTATATAATAGGTGCAAATATTTTATAAGAATTTTTTTAATATAAAATGATCCATGGGACACCTTTACCCAAGAATATTGATGCATGAGGGAAATTTTCACCACCCCAAATAATAATTTTAGGTGTCATTTAATATTTTATGACATGACATGAGGGAAAAGTTTGCCCCCCCAAAAAAAAGACTTTTAAACTCAGTATAAAATAGAAATAATTTAACTCAAATAATAATAACCTGTAACATGCCAAAAAATGACTTTTAACTCTGTCTAAAATAGAAAAAATTGGTAGTATCCGAATAGAGCCAACAGATGAATGATGTGATGAGATAAATATGGTGGAACCATTGAAACCCTCTCACATCATCACACTTTTATACTATGATTATTTGCTTATAGTTAATCAAAAATGTATGCTTTCCCATCACATTCACCATTTGAGTCCCTATTGAATATAAGTAAGTGATAAACAATCCTAATCTCTACCATTTCTTTATCTTGGCCATTTTATAACAAAAATTTAGATCTATCCAAATCTCAGTGATTTCATATCTTAAAGCAGTAAACAATGAATAAAAGGTTCATGTCAAGCTGAACAAATCACACATTTCAGATATAGTAAAATAATATATTACATAGATTAAATACCTCACAATAATCACCCATAAAAATGACAATGAAAATGGGGTCAAAGCTTCTACCACTAATGCCACACCTATAGAAATGATAGTAAAAAATGGGGTCAACGCTTCCACCACTAATGCCACAATTAACCTAACAGTCAATTAAAGAATGTTTTTCAACCTTCAAAAGGGAGAGAGAAAAACTAAGAGAAAATAGTGGAAAGAGAAAAAGATAAACTTAACCCTAATTTTGAAGTGCATGGGAAAATTATTTTTAAAAATATTTATATATTTAAACATATTAAACATTTAAACAATTATGTACATTATTTAATAAAAATATTTAAAATTTTAAAAATAAATAAAAAAACTCAGATAGTTTTTTAATGTAAAAATATTTACAAATTTTTATTATTTATTATAATTATTCTAATTAAAAAACTGTATTGTTCATTAAATTACATGATTAAATTGTGTAATAGGGATTTGACTCCTTAATTTTTATCCCCCATAGAATACCTTTGAGATAATTTAATTTACCAATTCAAATCCCTATGAGAACAAGTCACCTTTCTTGAATTAACAAACTATTAATGTTTGGAGATGAATTTGACTCCAAAATGGTAATTAAAATAAATGATGCAAAATCATACCTAGTAACTCAAAACCTAGACTTGGGAAAGGATTTTGTGAGGTTATATAAATTATGGTTATGTAAGGTCATAATCAATCTACACCATACCAATCTATAAACATTAACTTTTCATTCATGACAACAAGCCATGTGATATCACAATGCAGAGTAGGTTTCAACATTTCGGCTAACAATACATTGAGTACTTTAAATTTGAAGCCCAATATTGGGGTTGAAACTAAGGGAGTTAAAATTTTGACATAGATATTTTTATAATGATTTATAAATAATATGCTCTTGCATAATAAGTGGAGTTTCATCCACATGTTTTGAAGATGTAACATAAGCAAATTGTCTAATAGGGATTTGACTCCTTAATTTTTAGCCCCCACTCCTAGGAATTATACCTTTGAGATAATTTAACTCACCAATTCAAATATCTCTGAGGGTGAGTCACCTTTTTTAAACTTATAAACTAATATTTGGAGAGGATATCGAACCCATAATGGTAATTACAACAAGTGACACAATATCATACCTAGTAACTCAAAGACCTCTTGGGAAAGGATCTTGTGTGATTATCTAGATTATGGTTATGTGAGGGCATATTAAGCAGTCTACCTTAGAACAGTTACTATATATAGAATTTGAATCCTCTTATAGATATCTAAATGTATATTTTTATAATTTAGGAAATTTCATTCCAATAAAATAGAAATAGACTCATCACAATAAATTACACTTGATGGGTCTCTTACCATGGGTTTCTGGATCACATCTAGGGGATCATCAGAATTAGAAAATTTTCAATAATCCACTACAAGACCATAGTACAATTAAAATTATAAAAGTTAAAACATGGAAATAGAAGCAAAATTATCATCATGGAACTTTGGAACTGATGGTAATGATTTAGAAATAATTATTAGGATCTTGCATAATAAGTGGAGTTTCATCCATATGTTTGGAAGATGTAACATTATTAATTATTAGGAGAAACAAGTGGTGGTGGTATAATGGTAAGCATACACATTGGAATATATGGTGTCTTTCAAAACATATATGTCTACTTCAAATTTTATCATATTTCTAAACCCAAAATTCTTGGTCGCTTCTAATTTTTTTAACACCATTGTAACAAAATAAATTTATCCATTGCAATCACCAAGACAAACCTTGATCACCCACAATTGTGTTCCTTATCCATCAAATATAGATGCCCATGATCAAAACCAAGGGAGTTGTAATTTTGACATATAGATTGTGCTAATGAATTAGAAAAATAGGCTCTTACATAATAAGTGGAGTTTCATCCACATTTTTTGAACCTGATGTAACATAAGTAAATTGTCTAATATGGATTCAACTCCTTAATATTTAACCCCCCCACCACAGAATTATACTTTTGAGATAATTTAATTCACCAATTCAAATACCTTTAAAGGCGAGTTGCCTTTTTTGAACTTACAAACTAATATTTGGAAATGAATTCAACCCCAAAATGGTAATTAAAATAAGTGACACAAAATCATACCTAGTAACTAAAAGACCTCTTGGGAAAGGATTTTGTGCGCTTAAATAAATTACATTTGATGGATCTCCTACCATGGTTTTTTGGATCACATCTAGGAGATCATCAAAATTAGAAAAGTTTAATAATCCATACAAGACCATAGTAAAATGAAAATTATATAAGTTCAAATATGGAAATAGAAGTTAAATTATCATCATGAAACTTTGGAACTGATGGTAATGATTTAGAAATAATTATTAATCTCTTGCATAATAAGTGAAATTTCATCCACATGTTTGGAAGATGTAACATTATTAATTATTAAGAGAAATAAGTGGTAGTGGTATAATGGTAGGCATACACATTGGAATAGATGGTGTCTTTCGAACATATATGTCCACTTCAAACTTTTATCATATTTCTAAACCAAAAATCTTCTTGGTTGCTTCTAATTTTTTTAACTCCATTGTAATAAAAGCATATTATCTGTCACAATCATCAAGACAAAACTTGATCACCCACAATTGTGCTCCTTACCCAATGAATACAGATGGACCCTAATCAAAATCGAGAAGTTGCAATTTTGACATAGAGATTGTGTTGATGATCTAGAAAAAATAGGCTCTTGCATAATAAGCGGAGTTTCATCCACATTTTTTGAACTTGATGTAGCATAATAAAATTTTCTAATAGGGATTTAACTCCTTAATATTTATCTCCCCTACCCCCCCTCCTCCATGAAATTATACCTTTGAGATAATTTAATTCACCAATTCAAATACTTGTGAGGGAGAGTTGCCTTTCTTGAACTTGCAAACTAATATCTGGAGATGAACTCAACCCCAAAATGGGAATTAAAATAAGTGACACAAAACCATACCTAGTAACTAAAAGACCTCTTGGGAAAGGATTTTGTGTTTTTATCTAAATTACACTTGATGGGTCTCCTACCATGGGTTTTTGGATCACATCTAGGGGATCATCAGAATTAGAAAATGTTGAATAACCTACTACAAGACCATAGTATAATGAAAATTATAGAATTACAAATATTTAAATAGAACTAAAATTATCATCATGGAATTTTGAAACTGATGGTAATGATTTAGAAATAATTATTAGGCTCTTGCATAATAATTAGAGTTTCATCCACATTTTTTGAAGACGTAACATTACTAATTATTAGGAGAAACAAGTGGTGGTGGTATAATGGTAGGCATACACATTGAAATAGATGGTGTCTTTTGAACATATATGTCCACTTAAAATTTTTATCTTATTTTTAAACCCAAAATTCTTCTTGGTTGCTTTTAAAAATTTTAATGCCATTGTAACAAAATCAATTTCTCCACTGCATTCACCAAGACAAAATCTAATCACCAACAATTATGCTTTTTATTCAATCAATACATATGCCCTCTGATTGAAACCAAGGGAGTTCTAATTTTGACATAGAGATTGTGCTAATGATTTAAAAATAATAGGCTCTTGCATAATAAGTGGAGTTTCATCCACATTTTTTGAAGATGTAACATAAGCAAATTTTCTAATATGGATTTGACTCCTTAATTTTTATCCCCCCACATGAATTATACCTTTGCGATAATTTAATTCACCAATTCAAATACCCGTGAGGGTGAGTCAACTTTCTTGAACTTACAAACTAATATTTGGAGATGAATTAAACCCCAAAATGGTAATTAAAATAAGTGAAGAAAAATCATACCTAGTAACTCAAAGACATTTTGGGAAAGGATTTTATGTGCTTATCTAAATTAATATGGTTATGTGAGGGCATATTAAGTAGTCTACCTTATAACACTTACTATATATAGTATTTCTATATATTTAGACTTTGAATCTATTTATAGATTGTATCTAAATGTAGATTTGTATAATTTAGGGAATTTCATTCCAATAAAATATTAACAAACTCGTTGCAACAAACTACACTTGATGGGTCTCTTACCATGGGTTTTGAATCACATCCAAGGGATCATCAAAATTAGAAAATGTTCAATAATCCACTACAAGACCATAGTATAGTGAAAATTTTAGAATTTACAATATGAAAATAGAAGTAAAATTATCATGGAAGTTTTATTATGCTCTTCTAAATGCATAATAAGTGGAGTTTCATCCACATTTTTTTGAAGATGTAACATTATTAATTATTATGAGAAACAAGTGGCGGTGGTATAATAGTACGCATACGCATCATTGAAATAAAATTGGTTTATTTCAAATATATATGTCCACTTCAAAATTATCATATTTATAAACACATAATTCTTCTTGGTTGCTTCTAATTTTTTTAGCACCATTATAACAAAAGTAATTTCTCCATTGCATTCTCCAAGACAAAACCTGATCAAAACCAAAGTAGTTGGAATTTTGACATAGTGATTGTGCTAGGAGGCTATCTCTTTACATGAAGAATGCAAGCCATCGTAGACTAAAACATTGCATGGTGATTCAGATCCCGATAAGTTTGCACCCATAATTATTTTTATGAAGTTATTTTGACATCAATGTCATGGTTTTGGAGTAAATAGTCGGTTTAATTGTCATTTTATAATCTTTCACTTCACATAGCCCTTATTATCGAATATCGAGGTAGCAGTAAACTTAAAGAGGCATGAGGGAATCCTCTAGGCTCCCTTGTGCCATGAAATGCCATCAATCCAGCCACTAATACCCTCCATACTTCATTAATGTCAATCCACCATCTGAATCATTTCATATATTTTAATATTAATCAATATTATTGTATCATACAATATATATGTTAATATAGATTATAAATCAATATTATATGTGCAATAAATCTAACGAAAATCATGTGTGTAGCATATTAATTTAAAGAGCAAATCTATCAAACATTAATAAGAAATGGACATTAAATTAAAATAATCACGTATCTGTGAAGGTTAAATCATGTATCCATGCATCATTATCAATTGGATATGTAGTGAAGTGATTTTAAAATCATCATTTATAGGGCCAAATCACATCAATGGAATAAAATCAAGAATCACAAAAACTTGATTTATCAAGATTATAAAATTATAATATATCTATATATTATTATTAATGGTATGAAAATAATATTAAATCTTTAACAAACTTAAATGAATTTTTATGCCTTATAATGCCACATAACAGCAAAAAAATGGTAAATATGATCACAGGTATGGATTTAAAACTCTACGGTGCTTTTCCATGTGTGCATTAGATGAGGTAGATTACTTTGAAGAGAAAATATATAAAACATTATTATTTTTGGGAGGAATTAAATTAAAAGTTTCAATAACATATCACCATTGAAGTTGTCGCAAGATTTAAATTTGATGTTGCAGATGACACTTGGCATTCAGGACAGTTGGTAGTAAAGCATGTGAATTATTAATTTTATGTAGCCCCTTAAACTTGGTTATAAAATTTTTATGAAATGTTAGATTACAAATAAATTATTCAAGATAATCAAGTCTATTATACTTATATACAAAATGACCATAAAATTTTAGTTAACAATCAGGTCTTTTGACCTCCAATTTAAATTAGTGATACACGATTCTTCTATTCAAAAGATTCAAATTAAGATAAAGCACAAATGAATATCTATCCAGGTGAGTTTATTTCTCCACTCTAATCCTTTGGTTTATTTCTTGAGTTTATAACACTAGAATGATAATTTTATTATGAACTTCAATTTTGAAGTTTGACTGTGAGATGTGTTTATTAGTGTTTCTAGTTGTAGGCACCACAAAGTGAGTTGGAGATGTGTTCATCAGTTCCCACAGACAAGACTATTTGGTGATTTTTGACTTATGTATATCGCAGCCTTGTTCATAATTTTTTTAACACATAGTTACTAATATTAATGTATTCAACACACCTATTTATAAAATCAAGAATACAAATAAATGATAACTAGCCATTATCATAGACTAGGAGTAGTGATAGTTAGCATTTTTCATTTTGTAACCTTACCATGTGCATCTCATAGATGTGATTGGATGATTTGTATGTTCCCTTATGGCCTTATATATTATTTTATCCATCTACGAGAATGTGATGTTTTATTTTATTTGGAATGGAAAATTATCTTTATCTGTTAAATTTTTTTCTTCTTCTTTAAGAGTTTTGGTCTTTACTCACATATTAGACTATAGTTCATACTTTATGCTCCTTTATGGTCTATGATGCTTCAGTATCTAATCTATTTCAAAAAATAAAAAATATTTAAACAAGATAGGTTGGGTGTATATATAATTATAGTGGTGTTTCTAATTGGATTTGATGTAAACCAATTATGTTACTCTATGCTCTAATAATGTATTGGAATAGATAGTGTCTTTGGAACATATATGTCCACTTCAGTTTTGATGTAGAGATTACACAATAAGAGTCTCTCACTTTACACATAGAATGCAAGCCATCATAGACTAAATCATTGCATGGTGATTCAGATCTTGATTGATCTGTGCCCATAATTATCTTTAAATATGAACTTAATTAATATTTTGGCATTGTCAAGGGTTTGGAATTACTAGGTTTAACTATCAATTATAATTTTACCCCTCTCACCAATACATATATACATACATTATATGTCATAATATGTGTGTGTTCATGTGTGAAGAGATGTACACATGGAAAAGGGTGAGTTCATAGTGAAGCAAAATAAATTTTGTAAATCTGTATATGTCTCTGCCTTTTTTATCCCCTCATGTGCACATGAGAAAAATATACCAAGTGAAACTCTACACATTTCCTAGTTAAGTTGAAAGAATAAAAATTGATTTGATTTTATTGAAATATGTGTGGTCCAATGGAATTTTAGGGTTGACTTGGCTAGCATTGAAGCCTACTGGGATGCTTAGTATGGTTAGGCCTAGGGCACCCTTGAGCATGCTATGGGAAGGCTTTTTACAGCATGTGTGTAGGATATGAATGTGTATATATATTAAAATAAGTAATATTATATATAAATTATATATTTTATTTTAAATATACTAGAAGAACGGTTCCAATATTTGTGCATGTGCCAATTACCAAACAGGGTTTTTGTTAACATGTGCTCCATCAATGGATCATATTGGTGTGTATAAATATTAAAGTACACCAGAAGCTAAACATGTAGTATCTAATACTTGTTCAACATTTATTCTATAAAATTAAAAGTGACCAATCACATATTGACAAGTAAGACTCAAGTATTGATACTCTTATGCACAACTATTGGTACTCCAAAGGTTAAGTTTTGGTCATAGGTTTTAAAAATGCATTTTATGAGATCTCATGATAAAATTGGTTATATCATAAAATGTTTATACCTTGAAATATTATTTATAAGTAGTTAAGATGACATATTAAAATGGGTAAAGTTTTCAAAATCTAATATGATGCAATGGAAACTTAATTCTATGTCCAAAGTTAGGGTGCACGGCTACTGGGACCTTTCTCCTATACTGAAATATATAATATGTAATTATAATTTTATTTATAAACTATATTAACATAGATATTATATAATAATAATAAAATAAAATATATAATAGTGTAACATTATTTTACATTATATAATATATATTTTTAATAAATATTATATATTTTAATATAATATATATAAATATCATTTTAATATATTAAATATATCACTCACCTTCAATTCAACTTGACTACTCAAGGTGCATTTTCATTCAAAAATAGGTTGGAGACCCCAATGAATTTGATAATGAAATTTACTTTGAAAAATAGGGTTCATATAATTTTCACACATTTTTAAGAGGAACAAAAACCATCAAACATGTCTAACTAGATATATTCCTATTCTTACATATTCTTAGTTTTTTCTAAACATACACTATAGAGCATTGGCAGAACAGAACAAAGTAGGTTGTAGATTTTCTAAAGCATTGACCATATTTGTTACTATCATTTTTGTAGATCATTATTTTCAGGTATTTAATCTTAATAGTGTTCAACATATTTTTTTAATATATCTAAAATGTGCATAAATCTTTATTTTCAGGTATTTAATCTTAATAATGTTCAATATATATTTTTAATCTATCTAAAATTATGATTTATTTATGTTTACTTGGCTCTTTTATTCATTGTTTATCACCTTAATATGTTATGAAATTACTAAGATTCAAATAGTCTACCTGGATTATTGTAATATTTTTTGCCTTACTGGAGCACGCCTAGTTGTGATGTCAGCGAGCCTTCTGCTGAAGGAACATGCACATGTTTATTTTTTGGGTAAATAGGTTTTTCAAATTGTAACACTAAAATTTTATAAAACAATACAATAAATATTATTCCAAATTCTCTACCTATATATACTTCAATCAATTTTTAATAAAAAATAGTACAATTTTTAATAATTTGTGGCAAGCTTAGGGAGGCCTTGGGTTGGCCTAGGTAGCATTGAGCCCTATTACGAAGCCCATTTCAAAAGGAAAAGAGGTTGAAGGAGTCAAGTGGGTGTATAAGATAAAAATGGGTAAACTCCACCAATTGTAATTCAATATGGGTAGACTTCTTGTTTGGTTTAAATTATATGAAAAATAGTCACACAATAATTACTTTGCACCTTTTTTTATCATCTTGATCATCTGGTGAATAATAACTAATTACGTAGATTTAGCCTATAAACCATGTAGTTCAAATGTCCTTCCTTCAAGACATGTAACCTAGAATTCAAAAAAACCATTCAAATTCAAGACATAAAACTAGTAATTGAGAGAAAAGATATTTAGCAATTGACATATCAAATGTGGATAATCTTTATAGAATTCCTTGATTATATTCATTTCTTTAACCATACAAAATTTGCTTAAAATTCTCTCTTTTAAAAATGGTAATACATTCCTTTATAGAAAGGTCAAGTAGTATACCAATCAATTATACTGTATAGGTGTACAAAAGATGAGAACAACTATCCTTACAAGTTCTAGAATACACTTGTTCTTCACATTTAGACTGACTTAGGGGAAATATGCTAATAGACTAGCACATGCCCTACAAAAGAATATTCCTATTCTATATATTAAAATGTTATTTACAAAAAGGAATATTAGCCAATAGGTGGGCCTTGTTGATGCTTCTAAATGAACCACAGGTGTTGTTAATGTTCAAAGAACACTTCTCATTTTAGAATTTAATAAATTCAAGGCATGAGTAGCAAGTTTATAAATCTAGTTGCCTGTGGTGAAATAGTATCAGATCAAGATGAATAGTTCCACAATCTTTGTAAGATTTGACTTTTGGAAGAAAAATTGGTTCATTACTTTATGATCCCGCATTGATACTTGGTGAATTTACCAAAATTTAAAATATAGACTAGACTAACTAGTTATGGATGATGCATTTAAGCTAAGATGAATTTCTTAAATAAAATATCAAAAGTGTTAGACAACCAACCAAGAACTCTACCACCGCCCTTATTGGGAATTTATGGAAGCACACAATTGATTACCAAGCAACTTATAATGAGTAAATAACCAGAATATACAAGTAACTAGAATTCAGAAATAACACATGATATGAGAGACAATACACAACTTGTATTAAAACTTTTTCAGAAAAAGAATACAATAAAGAGATGCCACTTCTTCTCCACACCTCTCAGAGGTTTCCCACACCTCAAGTGAACAGTAATTCTCAATCTTGAGTTCTCTCTCCTACAGTCCCAACACCCAACTCAAATACAGAGTTGGTGTTCACCTCCAACTAGTCAGTATCCACTACTGCCAGTACTCCGAGTATACCCACATACTCAACTGAGTGCACAACACACTTCAAGTAGATCTCCCATGAACTAAAACAACTTGCACCCCAACTGATATTACTTAGGAAGGAACTACCTTGCCTTCCTCTTTGCTCTCTGTACAGTAAACACTGTACTCCATGTAGATCCTGCCTGATCCTACTCCCTTGTTGTGTTTCTATTCAAATTTTACTTTCAATTTCAAAGGAGAGATAATAAGAAACTTAAGAAGGAATGGTCAAGGCTTGATGTACCTGGATAAAGTCTATGCACCGTAATCCAGACGCTGTGAGTACTCCTCTTTCACTATGGAGGAATGGCACCTGCAAAGAAAAGAGACTTGGACAAAAGAAGGCGTTAGATGAGGAGATGGTGGGTTGCCAAGCAAAAGCTTGATCCCAGAAGTATGAAGACTTCCTTAAGGGATATCAACCCACTAGTCAATAAAAAGGATGTCTGATAAATAGCAGAATGTAAAAGACTAAAGTGATAAAAGATTGAAATAAAATGGAAGCAGAAGCTTACTTGAAAGATGATGTCGGACTGGTCACAGTCACCAGCGTTGGTGGTCTTACCGGCGTCGGTTTGTCAAGGTGCCGACGTCGGTTAGGCTGCTGACGTCAGTTGGTCAAGGTGCCGACGTCGGTCGGGGCAGTAAGCTTGGATGGGGCCTGGTTGGGTATGTGGTCTGTGGACAAGGTCTGGTCAGGGTTTTGGTCAGTGGACAAGGCCAAGGAAGGGCCTGGGTTTGTTTGAGTGGTCTGAGACAAAGTTTTGGGCTTGGTTGAATGGTCTGGGGTCTGGGTCTAAGAAAGGACAGAGGCAATAGGGAGATGGAGAAGTAAAGATTTGGGTCTGGCTTGGCTAACAGTCTGGTTTGGGGGGAGGGAGTGCTGAATCTAATTCATAATACATAGAAGCAAATGACTAGAAAAGACAAAGAAAACACAGACAATATACTTACCTGTGCCTTGCAGAAGATGTGTTGCTGATGATTCCTGTCCCTGTTGTTGGTGTTGCTGGTGTGAAAGCCCTGTTGCTGATGTAGAAGTTTGATGTAGAATACCTATGGGAGAGAGTGAGAGGCTTGGCTGAGAGATTGGCAGAATGGCGGATTAGACTGAAGATTGAAGGATTCCTGATTTTGATTAGAAATTGTGATTTTTTGTGATTACTCGAAAAGAGGTCAGAATGGCAATTTAAGTAAACCGATGTTGGCTATCTCACCGGCGTCGACCGACAGTTGACCAACGTCGGTGGGTGCAGAACGTGTAAAAGGGCCAACAAGCCCATTCTGCACCCGCCAAGTGCATAATCGGTTGGAGATATGTCGAGGGTTGGGCTAAATACGCATGAGAGTTTGTTAGGTGATTAGAGAGAAGTAGGAATTGGTCTTGGGTGAGTCATAGGATGAGAATTAGTCCAAGGCGAGGTGTCCTAGGTGAGGTGTCATGGGTGATGTGTCCAAGGAGGGGGGTTAATTCAAAATAAGTTTATTATTTTAAATTAGTAATTGTTAAGAACGGGTTAGGAATGGACCAAAGGGGGAAGGTGACCAAGGGGGAATGTGACCAAGGGTTAGACACTTTTTAGGTGTCTACATTTGCCCTTTTTTGTCTTGTTGCTTGCTCTAAACGAACTGCAAGACAAAAATAGGAGTCAGTTGCCCCAGGTATGGGAAAGAGGTTGATTTCGTCTTGTTGGTTGTTCAAGTGAACTGCAAGACAAAAATAGGTGAGGGTTGGTTGCCCCGATTATGGATGAGGTGTCCCCCCCTCAAAGCAGGAGTCAAGAGAAGGGAACCTGGAATCGGGTGTTGATTTGATAGAGAGTGGATGAAAAGGGTGAAGATAGAGTGAGAACGCTGTAAAAGTTATGATTGCGCGGACACCACTTCACGAGGATGGTCAGGTCAAATTGTCACAAGTCAGAGGTCGAGGAGTGCCAAAATTGAAATAACCGAGCCCTTGCATTAGTCATAGCTGATTGGGTTATTCAATCTAAGTTGAAGCTCCAATGGTCATCGTGTTTCAGGTATCCCAGGCTTAGGAAGTGCTCTCGAAAACACAAAAAAGTCACAAGTAGTGTGGATCAACTGGCTTGTGATCCTATACTTGTGAAGGTTAAAAGGTTGCGCATAATTTTGTTAACCAGTCGTGAGGTAGCATACATGCAAAAATAACCAAGGCAAAGTTGCTTTGGAAGTAGTCGCGGTGTTAGGAGATGGGCATGATCTCCAATGTCTGGTGGTCGATGGATGAAGGCAAAAGTGATCCAAGTGTGCCTCAAGGGGCCAAAATGATGTGGTCTAGAGGATTGACTAATTGGAGGCATGATTTTGGTCACTTTGAAGAGGGAAGAAGTTTTAAGGCCGCCGACGTCGGTTATAAAATTGATGTCAGTGGCCAAAGGAGACCGACGTCGGCAAAAATTGGCCACCGTCGATGGCCTAGGGCATGAATCTGCCGACATCAGCGGTCTGCCAAATCTGACAAAACCAAATTGGCGGCCCACCAAAAGTCATTTGTTATTTGACCAAGAGAAAAAAGAGCTCTGGAGTGAATTTAGTGAAAGTGACCCAGAGCTGTGCGAGGTGGCAGATAGGCATTCATGGAGAGAAGGAGCGAGTTGGAGATTGATTAGAGGCTGCAGAGGTGTTTGTGGGTCCAGTGACATGTGAGAGTAGAGAGACAGAATGGAGATGGTAGAGGGGAGTAGAGGACCTGTGGGAGGTCCACCACCAGTGGCACCCATCGTGCCACCACGCCGGCGATGCCAGGATGAGGTAAGAGGGCCCTGAACCCTATTTGATGCTTTTGGGTTTGAATTTAGTTTTGAAATTTTTGTTCTTTTTAGGCATAAATCGAGGGGGAGGGTAGCTAGGAAGGTGGGTAAAGGGTCTAAGATAAGTTAGGAGTGATTTTAGAGGGTTTTGGGTGTGTTGGGGGTGAAAAATAGGGAAGCCCTAAAAATTAGGGCTTGTTCCGTTCGGCCCTAGGGCCGAACCAGTCACCGACGTCAGCAATCCCACCGGCGTCAGCTGACCAGTGACCGGCGTCGGTCACTAACCTACCAACATTGGTCACTAAGTGACTGACGTCGGTTAGGTGAGTGCTATCACTGGCACACTAACTGATGTTAGTGGCTGCCTAGTCAAAAAGAGTGGTAAAAAATGGTCAAGTCGAAAGGTCGAATCGATGCCAAGGACTTCCCAGGTGTCGGGTTAGGCATAGATGGTCTGAATGGTTGGTAAAATAGGAAGAGTAAGAACAATTTTAACACGAGATTGACTATGGATGGATGGATGTAGGTGAGGCAAACTCTGATGCTATGGGATCACCTCTCGACCTTGCTGACACAGATGCACGAAGGCGTGTCAATCGAGGAGTGGGTGCAGATGAGCGCAGTAGGGCTAGGTAGGTTGAGACGCTACTACAAAGTGGCGAGGGATGTGAGCCTCATGGTGGCATTGATCGAGCAGTGGGACCATGCCACCAACACCTTCCACCTGCCCACGGGTGAGATGACGGTCACGGTCGAGGACGTGTACCAAATTTTGTGACTGTCGGTACACGGAGTTGACATCTATGCATGCTCGAGAGAGGCGCATGACATACACATGGTGACGCTGTTTGGGGAGCACGTCACAGAGATGAGCTACCATTTAGCCAGCTTTTCATATGAGCCTTTGTACGTGGTGAATGAGGACACACATCAGCTGGCGATTTTGATGATGATCGGCATCACAGTCTATGCGTTGCCAGATGCGGAGGGAGGCAGGTTCCCAGTGGCCATGACTGGGGTTTTGATGGACATGCTGGAGTAGCAGACAGTGTTTGCTTGGGCAACCATCTTTTTGGCCCAGGTATACAAAGAGCTATGGGGCATCAGTCGACGACGATGGTACAGCCTATGTGTGGGCCACCTTCTGCACTGTTGGGCTTACGAGCACATCATAGTCACACGACCTCTCGGCCTCCTAGTGGCAATCCAGGCCAATTTCAGGGTTGGATTCAAGCGATGGCATGAGATGATGGCACAAATACAGGTGGACAGAGTGGTCAGGGATATTGATCACTACCGAGGGGTAGGAGGCCCTGATTCCAGCAAATATTGTCTGGAGACCATACTTGGTCTATCCAGCATTCAGAGATCAGGGTGAGCAGATGGTCGAGATGCAGAGCAGGCGATGGGTCAGAGGAAGGCAAGTCGGTGAGCTTGAGAGGATCTCGATAGAGAGAGTGTGGTGCCAGTACGGGCTGCTTCAGGATGTACCTCCCGTGTTTCCACAGTATAGGCGAGATGACATAGAGGCACTGCTCCCACTGCCAGAGGAGACAGAGGAGCCTAATTTTGAGGAGTTGCCGGTAGGACCTGGGATAGCCGACCCAGGGTGCACAGAGGCCTACATGGCATGGTGGGTAGGACAGTACAGAGGTATATAGGTGGGTCCTTGGCCAGATCTACAGGCTGTTACGAGGGAGTGGGATACAGCCCACGAGGAGAGGGACACTGCACGACAGGAGAGAGATGCGGCTCAGGCCCAAGTCTCAGTTTTGCAGGGATAGCTAGCAGGGGTTACAGGGCAGCTGACGAAGATGACAGGTCAGGTGGCAGCATTGACAGGATAGGTCACACTGTTACAGGGACAGCTGGCTGCAGCCCAGGCACAGGCAGTGGCAAGTCAGAGTTTTGGAGGGCAGGGCCCATTACAGTAGCCATCATTTTCACAGGGGGTAAGACCATCGATATCAGTGCACCTAGGTCAGCCAGAGCCACAGGGGTCAGGGCAGGGCACAGCAGTAGGGCAGATGGGTCCACCGCAGACTATATCTCTAGTGAGATACAGTGATGCGCTAGATGAGATCACGTATTATGAGAGGGCCATCAGGGGGTTCCCTCAAATACAATGATACTCAGAGATGTGGGCAGAGCAGAGCCGACAGAGGTCTATGTCATGAGCGATAGCTTTAGGGTCTCGCAGACGGTAGAGATCAGAGGGAGGAGAGGATACAGCATCTTCTCGACCACCGCCACCACCACCACAGCCACAGCCTTGAGGGCAGCCCTTGAGATGCATTTTTGATGTATATACCAGCCTACGAGCTGTTGATGAGAGATGTATGATGAGAGAGAGAGACAGACACAGATTGTGTCTTATTGTATAAAACTATTTGTGATATATATATATGATGAGCATTTTTGATTTAGTGACATGTGTAATAATTAAAAAAAAATGTATGGGTGTGTTTTCATGTTTATGACATTTTGATGTGATGCATGTGTTGATATTATGTGTTATACATATGATGCTATAATGAAAATGAATGTGATGATGACAATGTTTATGAAATGGTTATATAATGATGTTGA
Source organism: Torreya grandis (assembly GCA_037957365.1). Taxonomy (NCBI): domain Eukaryota; kingdom Viridiplantae; phylum Streptophyta; class Pinopsida; order Cupressales; family Taxaceae; genus Torreya; species Torreya grandis. Next base: position 6,250,158 of record JARHVA010000208.1, on the reverse strand, counting down.
TTGATTGTGGATGATAGATTATATGATGATGACTTTAGATTAGATGATGATAGATGTGATATTTAATGTTTAACTTGTGGATTATATGATGCGAATGTTTAATGAGTTATGATGGATGAAATTTATGACTAATGACTTATGTTGTTATAATGAAAATTAGAGTATACTAATGATTATGTGAATATGTGATTGACTGTGTTATGATTGACAGGTGACAAGAGAAGGAGATGGAAGAAAGGGATGAAGAGAATGGCCGAGCTAACCCCAGAAGACCCCATGTCAACTGAGTGCTGCCTACATAGCCCCTGTCGTTAGGGCCTCAGGCCAATGTAGTTCTCCCAAGAAGGGAGGAAAAAAAGTCGAAGTGATTGATTTTGGTCATGATAAGGTTATAGCATTTCCCATATGTTTGAGGGTACATGCTTGAAATGATGAGGGGAAGATGATGCTACAGCCTTTTTCAAATGGTGTATTCTATAACATAGGTCGAGGTTTTTCATCCCTAGCAACTATCCATATTCGTGATGGATGTTTGCTAAGAATGAATTGAGGTCTATTTACGTTTCAACAAGTATTGGTTTATGCTTAACATAAATTGTGTGGTTGATAGTTTTCATGTATATTGTTGTCTATGGAAACTAGAATGATTAGGCTTATGTGAGTGGTTTGAAAAGAGTCGGATTGAATATTTTTGACAAATGATGTGGTTGAATGTGACCAAAATGTAGGTAGAAAGTAAAAGGCATAAGCGCCCTTTTATTGACAAGGACCAAAATGACAACATAGACAGGGGTTGTTCGAACGAAGAGCCCCATTTATGCATTGCGTCATTGACCATAGTTATGTTAGAGCGGTAATTGAATCACTTTTGACATTAAAGTGAGCTCGAAGTCCCTTGAGTAGGTGATATGATAGGAGGAAAAGGGTAACCCGTTTTAGAGTATGGAGAACTTTACCCCTTTTTATAGGAGACCCTGAGACAACTACAAGTCAAGTCCATGACCCGGTTTTTTTTTTTTTTTAAGAGAGCAGACTGATCAATATAGGAAGTCCACATAAAGATGTCATTTGTTTGGTGGTCATTTTGTGACGCTGATCGATGCGGGAAGCTTTTGAGCAAGTGTTGTTTGTAGCAAGATTTAGTCATAGCCATCCTTCGAGGGAGTGGTCTATACTTTGTGCTTTATAGATTTAAGGGTTTTTGAATAGCTGTCCTTCGAGGGAGCAGTCTATTTAGTTATAGCAATGATATTGCAGCTGTCCTTCGAGGGAGCAGTCTACTTTTTGATTTGGTTTTGTGACCTTGGATATTTTGACATCTTGATTTAGTTTTGACAGAATATTGAGTCATGGACAAGACTTATAGAAGGTCAAGGACTCCCTTTTTATTAGGACGAAGCATCCGTACATCATAAAAGGGTTGTAGAGGATTTTGTTAAGGGAAAAAGGGTGAAATGGATTAAGGATTAAAAGGACAAGGATTGCTCAAGGGACGAGCTCAAGTTAAATGTCAAGTGGATGATTACTCGACTAACAATAGAATGGTCATAGATGCAAAGCATTAAGGGGCTCAGGGTCTGATAAGACCCTGGTCCATGCTTACGTGTCAATTGAGAGCAAATAAGGTGGTCCAAGTCAATTGAGAGCAAATTTGCCCCATTTTCCTCTTTGAGATTGGTCACGATGATGGCTGATGCTAGATGGAGAGTTAACTGATATGGTTGTTGATTGGTCGAAATTGGTTGAATGTTTGGTCGAGGATTGGTCAATGTTTGGTTGAGATGTGGTCACTTGATATTTGGTCAATGGTTGGTTGAGGGTTGATCGGTCGGTATTTGGTCTTTGGTTGGTGTGATTGTTTAGTTGAGGTTGGGTTGAATGTTTGGTTGCTAGTCTGGTCAAGGTCAGGTTAAAAGAGTGATTGATATTTGGTTGAGACGGGGTTGACAGGTTGGTTGAGGCTTGGATGAAGGTTAAATTCCCCAAGCGGCTAGGGAGAATGTTTGATAGATTGGTCGATTGGGGCTTAGTGGTCAGATTGACTATATTGATGTCGAATAAGGGGGTTAAAGGAGGCAAAGGGACCATAGTCTGGCATGGAGATCTAGATTTAGGTGATGCAGTTTGAGAAACATGGGTTGATGTTAATGATTTGGTGAGGGGGTGGTCGAGAGGATCCTTGATAAGAAGGGTATCCTTTTTCTAGTGTTGACGAATGACAGCTTTGAGAGTGCAACAATGCTCAGTGTCATGTCCCAGAGTGTGATGATAGTGACAAAATTTAGAGTTATCGAACCAAGAGGGTCTTGATCAGAGAGTTGATGAGTGAGGTAGTGTTGAAGGTTTATTGATAATATGGTCGAAAAGAAGGGTATCTTTCGCCAAACATTGATGAACAACAACCTTGAGGGCACAACAATGCTCAGTGTCGTGCCCAGGCATGCGATGATATGCACAAATGTGAGTGTCATCGAACCAAGGTGGTTTTGGTCTAAGAAATTGATATGGTCTAAGAGGCAGAAAATTGATGCAAGAGGACTGTAACAAGTGCCGTAACAGTAAGGTGTATGAACCTGCTAACGGGTCTGTGTGTCTTATGGCAGTGGAGGTTGATGAATTTGGTTTGAGAGGTGGAAGAGGCGTTGGTTGATGGTTTAGAGGAGATATATGTCTGAGGGGTTTAGGGAGTAATGGAGGTGACTTGCCTCTGTGAAGTATGGGGGTAGAAAGAACTCCTATTAAATTGGATGGATGCGGGCCCAAGATTGAAGGTAATGAGAAAGGTGGGGGAGAAGTTCTCCAATGTGGTTTAGTGGCCTTCTTTGGTTTTGGTTGAGGGCCGCCTTTGTGCGAGATGGGGTTAGATGTGGGTTTGAGTTTAGATATGGATAGAGGTGAGTGAGATGTACCAATTTTAGGTAAAAGGCGAGAGGAAACCGTGACTGGGTCTTCCGCGATCGAAGTGGGTGAAGAGACTGGTTCTTCTCCTGGTGGAGAAGAAATAGGGGAATGCGGCTCCTCAAGAGAATAGGAGGCAGGGATGATTGTACCTTCTGCTTGTGCTTGAGGAGTAGGCAAGGTAAGGTCTTCGGATGAAGGTAGGGCTAATGGCATGGTCAAGGTGTCCTCCAATATAAGAGAAGTAGATGGAGGACTAATAGGAGAAGAAAGTTCTTCATCCTGTGATAGAGGAGGTTGGTGAGAGACAAGAGGCAAGATAGTGTTGACTATGTGAATGTCATGGTCTTGAGGGTCATTAATTGTGGTTTGGACGTTGTTTTGAGTAGGTGGATGGTTCGGGAATGGTTGTTTGAAGATGTCGATGTTTTGATTTGATGGGGCGTTCGGGTTATCTAAAATAAGATCCCCCTTGTTGATCATGTCTTGGGTGATGTTCTTGAAGGTTCAGCAATTGTCGATGTCATGGCCGTGGACGCGATGAAAGTGATAGAAGTCGGCCTCCCTATACCATGTAGGGAGGGCTTTTGAAGGGTCGAATTGAGGTGGTCGGATTGGAGGGAGATTGAGGACCCCCTGCTTGAGTAGTTTTTTCCAAAACGAAAGCGTATGATTCTCCAAGTGGAGTGTATGAACGCTGAATGTACCGTTGTTGAAATTGTTTGGTGATGCTTGGAGATGTAGAAGATTGAGAGTAATTAGTGGTTGTCGAAGATGGTGATCTAATGACCACAGTGTTGGCCACTCCTTTGGACTTGGAGTTGGCAAAAAAAGGTCTGGAAGAAGAAGGGTCATTGGCTTTTGCGTTGTTATTACGCAATTTGACCTTATCCTCTTTAATGGCACGAATTTCAAGCTTTCGAGCCATGGTGAAAGCTTCGTTGAAAGTGTGAAATGTCTGAATTTGCAAGGTAGAAGAGATGTGCCTAGCACATGCTCGAGAAAAGAGCTCGATGAGCCCAGGTTGAGGTAAGGAGAAAGAGAGCTGGTTAATCAAGCCTCTCCAACGGGCGACAAAATCAAGTATTGATTCGTCATCAAATTGCCTAATGGAGTAAAGGTCTGTGATTGAGACTTGTTTGGTGATGTTTATAGAAAAATGGTCGAGAAATAATTGGGCAAGTTGAATGAATGAAAAGATAGAATGTCTGGCAAGAGAGCTATACCAGTCAAGGGTGGAGCCAGAAAGGGACATAGGGAACGTGCGTAAAAGTAACGCATCATCGTGGGCAATAAGATAACAGGCATGTCTGAATGCCCGTAGATGTTGTTGCTGATCCTCCTTACTCTGGAAGCGAGTGAATTTAGGAAGCTCCCATTGGTTGGGGTATGGTCGGATAGGGACAGAAGGATGAATGGGCTCGTTGCAAATTTGCTCATACGAGAGAGCATTGCGTGAACCAGAGATAGAGGTCTCGAGACTGGACATTTTATCCATCAACATTTTAATGATGTCTGTCGACAGATTGGTGGATGGAGTGCCCCCTAGGTTGTAGGGTGCTTGAAAGAGGCTAGAGGAGGCATACGATGTAGTTGGTTGTACAAGTAAGGGGGCAACGTACGGATGACTAGTCGCAGGGACATAAGTGGAGGTCAAGAGTGGTTGAGTCATGAAAGCAGAAGGCATAAGTTGACTAGATACTGCCAAGGGTGGTTGCATGACAGCACTAGTAGAAGAATAGGTTGGCACTCCTGCATTCATGGGCGTAAGAGTGTGAGGGCTCGAGACAATCAAGTTTTGGTATGATGTAGAACTTGATTGAATTGTGTGTGGTTGAGGGGGTAATGGAACCCCGATGGAGGTTGGTCTAAAAATGGATGGGGAGGCCAAACTTTGCGTATTGGTCATGGTTGAGTAAACGGTTGAGGCAAAAGGCTGGGTCAAAAAAGGTTGGGTAGCGAATGGTGTTAATGTCATCACCGCTTCACCTGAAAGGTCTCGCATTGGGTTTCTTGCGAGATAGTTTTGGAGGGCTGTGATGTTGAGGTCCAAGAATCTTTCAAAATCTTGGTCCCCTTCAGAGATGATGGGAGTTTGAGTCAGGGTCGGTCCTATAGGAGTTCTTTCAGTCTCCGAGTGGAACTCCATGATAGGATTGGTTAGGGACGAGAGAGCATGGTCAAGAAGAGGGTCAGGTTCCAGAAACTATGTTTTTCTATCTCAAAAAACCAGAATGAATGTTTAGACAGCAAGAAAGTTGGATTTTAAGCTTGTTATTTTTGGAAAAAAAGAAAATAGACAAAGACCGACGTCGGTATAAAAACCGATGTCGGTGAAGAAGACTGCCGATGTCGGTCAGATGACCGATGCCAGTGCAGAAAAGTTGCCGACGTTGGTTACAGGACCGATGTCGGTTACTGTGTTTTCCAGAAACTTAGAAAAAAAGTTTTTGGAAATGAAGAAGATGTCCTTACCAGCTCAAAAAAGATAGATAAAAATAGAAAAATAAGATGAGAACATGCAGATGCTAGCGTTAAATCCCTAGAAACAATTTTATTAAGATCGTGTGGCTTATGCCTTAATGTGATGTTTGAGGAAGTTGGCTATAAGAAGGGTCCTAGAATAGGTAATCTAAAGATGGTTTCAGGTATGTTAAGGTGCTCAAAAATCTGTATTAGCTTTTGTACAGGCCTGGTGCTAAGGAGCAAGCTCCCCTCACTTCACGATTCCAGTGGTTAGCTGGTTTCACTTAGCCAAAATATACTTTCACTATAGTTTAGACTCTGCCAGAGAACAGAGTTGGCTTTCCCCTTGGTGGTGAAATCCAAGTAGTATTTTCGGGTTGGGTAAGGTATCCGCTGGGTGATGAAATCCCAGTCGAGCCTTGTCTTAAGTGAGTTTGATGTTTTATTGAGTGCACGTGGTCTGGTAGTGTAACATCAAGTGATCTACAATTTATTCAATATGCGTTTTACTGATTACTAAGTGTGGACTAAAAAGATGCAAGAAAGCAAGAAATGAAATGTAGTAAGTTTTAAAGCCCCAAATCGAAATGTTAAATTGGAATGAAGACAAGTTGGAGAAAGGGTTGAAGAAAATGATTTTTTTTTTGACTAGACTAGAAATGCAAAAAAAAAAGAAAGAAAAAGTTTTTTTTATTTTTTGCTTATGATTTTTTTTAGAAAAGAAGGAGGTGAAGAGGAAGAAGCCTAATGCACCTAAATGAACAAAGAAGAAAGGGAACCCAAGGAAGGCCCTAAAGGGGTCCCACCGGGCGTGCCAAAATGTTTCTATTCAAATTTTGCTTTCAATTTCAAAGGAGAGATAATAAGAAACTTAAGAAGGAATGGTCAAGGCTTGATGTACCTAGATAAAGTCTGTGCACCGTAATCTAGACACTGTGAGTACTCCTCTTTGGCTGTGGAGGAATGACACCTGCAAAGAAAAGAGACTTGGACAAAAGAAAGCATTAGATGAGGAGATGGTGGGTTGCCAAGCGAAAGCTTGATCCCAGAAGTATGAAGACTTCCTTAAGGGATATCAACCCACTAGTCAATAAAAAGGATGTCTGATAAATAGCAAAATGTAAAAGACTAAAGTGATAAAAGATTGAAATAAAATGGAAGCAAAAGCTTACCTGAAAGATGTTGTCGGACTGGTCACAATCGCCGGCGTCGGTGGTCTTACCGGCGTTGGTTTGTCAAGGTGCCGGTGTCGGTTAGGCTGTCAACGTCGGTTGGTCAAGGTGCTGACGTCGGTTGGGGCAGTAAGCTTGGACGGGGTCTGGTTGGGTCTGTGGTCCGTGGACAAGGTTTGGTCAGGGTTTTGGTCTGTGGACAAGGCCAAGGAAGGGCCTGGGTTTGTTTGAGTGGTCTGAGACAAAGTTTTGGGCTTGGTTGAATGGTCTGGGGTCTGGGTCTAAGAAAGGATAGAGGCAATAGGGAGATGGAGAAGTAAAGATTTGGGTCTGGCTTGGTTAACAGTCTGGTTTGGGGGGAGGGAGTGCTGAATCTAATTCATAATACATAGAAGCAAATGACTAGAAAAGACAAAGAAAACACAAACAATATACTTACCTGTGCCTTGCGGAAGATGTGCTACTGATGATTCCCGTCCCTGTTATTGGTGCTGTTGGTGTGAAAGCCCTGTTGCTGATGTAGAATTCTGATGCAGAATACCTGTGGGAGAGAGTGAGAGGCTTGGCTGAGAGATTGGTAGAATGGTGGATTAGACTGAAGATTGAAGGATTTCGGATTTTGATTAGAAATTGTGATTTTTTGTGATTACTCAAAAAGAGGTCAGAATGGCGGTTTAAGTAAACTGACGTCGGCTATCCCACCGACGTCGGCCGACAGTTAACCGACGTCAACAGGTGCAAAATGTGTAAAAGGGCCAACAAGCCCGTTCTGCACCCGCCAAGTGCATAATCGGTTGGAGATATGTCGAGGGTTGGGCTAAATACACACGAGAGTTTGTTAGGTGGTTAAAGAGAAGTAGGAATTGGTCTTGGGTGAATCATAGGATGAGAATTAGTCCAAGGCGAGGTGTCTTAGGTGAGGTGTCATGGGTGATGTGTCCAAGGAGGGGGGTTAATTCAAAATAAGTTTATTATTTTAAATTAGTAATTGTTAAGAATGGGTTAGGAATGGACCAAAGGGGGAAGGTGACCAAGGGGGAATGTGACCAAGGGTTAGACATTTTTTAGGTGTCTACATGTTCTGTTGTTGTCACCTTGACTCTGCTGCCACCACAAATTAACCTGGTTTTACACAACCTAGACCATGCACACACATACACTTGTAGATCAATGATCTTACTTACCCATGCAGATCTCCTATCGTAGCCAAGCTCACCTGCTAACCAAGATCATACATACATGAAGAATCCTGCTGACTCTCCAATCCAGCACCCACACTTGGTACTGCTGTGGAACTAGGAGGAATACCCTTGCTCACTTCACACATAGAAGAAGCAAACTTTGCTCAACTCAAACTAGAACACTTTTACAATACAACCCATGAGTCTATTATATATATCTCATCCAAACAATAATTAGACATCTAATTACAATAATTAGATCCACAGCTTCCAGTCTAAAATTGGCTCTTGACATGCAAACACTTGGTTCATTAACTAACTGCCCGTAAAACTTACAGTCTAGAACCACAGGTGACTGACGTCAGTCCCTGTCTACCTGGAGGTGACTGACATCAGTCGATCCCTGACCGACATTTGTTGCTTCTCTTCACTATCCTATCGATGTCGGCTGATCAGACAGACATCAGTTGCTCTGCAACTCAGCAACCTCCTCCTCTATTTGCATCAGTGAAGCTTTTAGCTCCATAACCTAACAATCTCCCACTTGGAGATAAATAGCTACACCTGTACCTATACTCGTACTCCATCTAATCTATTTTCTAGCTTGTATCCCTCTTCAAGATGAATCCTGAAGACCAACCACCACAACTCCTATGATGCACCTCCTGTCATCCAAGTAACCTACTGCATCTGCATTTACAAAAACATGTAGAAAAGAACTTGACCCTGCATCACATGTATACCTGCTGCTGGTCCATCTCAGATACTTGAGAATCCACTGAACTACCCTCTAGTGCTTCTTTCTTGAATCAGATCCAAACTTTCTGACAACTCCCACTGCATGGAAAACCCAGGTCCAGTACTCATGTACTTAACCTCATCATGTGAATCAGGACCCTGCTATCCAACCCATCAGCGTGCTCACCGTCTTCACACAATCCTCCAGAGACAAAATCAACCTGTGATCTCCATGCCTCTAGAACACACTCATGTCAAAGAATTTTGCTGCTCCAAATTCTTCATGACATACCTCTAAACTAACTCTACCTTTAGCTCAAAAAAACCCTGTATGTGTAACCCTGCATGCAAACACACAACATACAGTAACAAGATGATGTAGCTATCATCACCCACCTGGTAAAGTAACCCATAGTAGTTACCATGACATTGACTAAAGCCATGCTTTGTCATCCACCTGTCAAACCCTGTACCAGTGTCCTGCAGCTTCCTCAAGACCATATGACCTATCCTTCCTTATCACGTATCTGTTCTCTCTATTCTTCAACTAAGGCATCCATTCATCTCTATTCTTTCATCCAGCTAGCAACTCTACCAAATCTCTCGCTTGGTTCTATATTCTCATCATGCCATGCTCCCACTATTTCCTGGATCCTTCTGGCTCTACAGTGAGCAACGAGTATAAAGAAGAGAAACAACAAATTTGAGGCTTACTTACCATTTCAATCCTCCATATGGGCATTTGAGACTCCTTGACAGCTTGTTGTCCACCCAAAATCTATTACAGTGACCGACCTTAGTCACCACATAGTCTGCATCAGACCGACGTCAATTTCCATGTGCCTGTCCTGACTACCAACTCTGTCGACATTGGTGTCCCTGTTGCCGATGTCGGTCCTCCTAACTGACGTTAGTCTTACCTATTGCCGACGTCGGTCCTCCTGACCGATGTTGGTCTTACCCTGCCTGACATCACCAGCTTCAGTCTGCACATGACCGACATTGGCACCTGTCTGTTCGACATTGATTCTTCCTAACCGACGTTGGTACCTATGTTTTTTTGTGAGTGATGACTTTTTACCCACGAGCCTTCTTTGAATCAAACCCATGTCCAAACTGCCCTGCTCAGAGTTATTCAGCCTTCTCCACTAATCTCTATCTGCCATCTCCCCCAGAAACACCAAGGCTTTCCAGTTCTTAAGCCTATCAAATATATCAGTCTTCCTCTTAAAAACATGCATCTCCTTTTTGCTCATGTGGCCAAGACTACAAAGCCACGTCTCCACAATAGAAGAAGAATTAGTAATATAAGCAAGTAGATAAAGGGTACTTGTTTTCTTACCACCAGCTAATTCAAGTGTATCCACTGTGAGATTTCTTGTGTATCTCTCATCACCCAACTTCCCTGAAGAAATTAGCCTCATCTCCAAGACCGGGACCTATATGACCTCCTTCAACACCCATGTGTTGGCCGCCTGCAATTTCAGCTCCACTTCCCCTTTGCCAATTCTTTGGCAAGGCACACCAGCCCCTAAATAAATCCTTCCAAAGTCTCCAAAGACCTTACCATGAAAAGATACTCTATTTTGGACTGCATGGAAAGAGGCAACATAATCTATAAAACAAGATTCTACTTTATCCAAGAAACATACCAGAGCATCCTGTGCCACATCACCTGCAACATCTGCTTCTTCAGTTCCTCCATGCTGATCTTCCACAAACCAACAATTTTATTTTACCTGCTCTTTCTTTTCATAACACCGTAAGTGATCATATGTGCTTTTCAATTCCTCCATTCTTAGCTTACTCTCTTCTGCCATTGCTCTACTCCCACTCAATCAAAAACCCCTGAGAGTGACCTGTAATCAAACACAAAACCGCTCCCTACAACCTTAGCTCTGATACCACTTTGTTAGATACCCAACCAAGAACTCTACCACTGCCCTTATTGGGAATTTATGGAAGCACACAATTGATTACTAAGAAACTTATAATGCAGAAATAACCAGAATATACAAGTAACTAGAATTCAAAAATAACACATGATATGAGAGACAATACACAACTTGTATTAAAACTTTTTTAGAAAAAGAATACAATAAAGAAGATGCCACTTCTTCTCAACACCTCTCAGAGGTTTCCCACACCTCAAGTGAACAGTAATTATCAATCTTGAGTTCTCTCTCCTACAGTCCCAACACCCAACTCAAATACAGAGTTGGTGTTCACCTCCAACTAGTCAGTATCCACTACTGCCAGTACTCTGAGTATACCCACATACTCAACCGAGTGCACAACACACTCCAAGTAGATCTCCCATGAACTACAACAACCTACACCCCAACTGATCTTACTTAGGAAGGAACTACCTTGCCTTCCTCTTTGCTCTCTTTACAGTAAACACTATACTCCAAGTAGATCCTACCTAATCCTGCTCCCTTGTTGTGTTGTTGTCACCTTGACTCTGCTGCCACCACAGATCAACCTGGTTCTACACAACCTAGACCATGCACACACATACACCTGTAGATCAATTATCTTACTTACCCATGCAGATATCCTATCGTAGTCAAGCTCACTTGCTAACCAAGATCATACATACATGAAGAATCCTGCTGACTCTCCAATCCAGCACCCACACTTGGTACTGCTGTGGAACTAGGAGGAACACCCTTGCTCACTTCACACACAGAAGAAGCAAACTTTGCTCAACTCAAACTAGAGCACTTTTATAATACAACCCATGATTCTATTATATAGATCTCATCCAAACAATAATTAGACATCTAATTACAATAATTAGATCTACCGCTTCTAGTCTAAAATTAGCTCTTAACATGCAAACACTTGGTTCGTTAACTAACTGCCCATAAAATTTGTAGTCCAAAACCACAAAGGTGACCAACATCAGTCCCTGTCTACCTGGAGGTGATCGACGTTGGCCGATCCCTGACCGACATTGGTTGCTTCTCTTCACTATCCTGCCGACGTCAGTTGATCAGACTGACGTTAGTTGCTCTGCAACTCAGCAACCTTCAGCAAACTCCTCCTCTATTTGCATCAGTGAAGCTTTTAGCTCCACAACCTAACAAAAAGGAAGGGTAAATCAAGAAAGAAACAAGTGATTACTAATCTTAATCACAAACATTATGAAAAAATTTCAAGAAAACTAAGCATATATTAAACTAGTATGTAATGTAAAGTAGCTTAACTCACATTTCATTACACACCAGGTGGAATTTTGAAGATGAGATGAAGAAAAAAGTAAGAACTAAAACCAATTTAAAATTTAGCTACTAAATCTCAATAGCTAATGCACATCCTTGATGCAGAGCAAATAAAATAAAGTAAATTAGAGATCCTTTTAACTAACTTAGTATGGCACAAGTTATCAACCATATAAATAATGATACCACCTAGTATTTGATGAAACTATTCATATTCAAGACCTAGATAAGTAATTAAGAGACTAACTATCTTAGTAATCAACACATCAAAATGGAAAATCCTACATAAATCTTTGATTGTATTAATGGTTTCAAGTGTACAAAAATGGCTCAAAATCCCCCCTTTTACAAGAGATAGGCAGTATACTAGTTGGTTACAAAATATAGGTGTACAAAGATAAAGACAACTATCTTTATAAGTTCTAGAATACATGTGCTTTTCACAATTATGCCAACCTAGAGGCAACCATGCTAAAAAAACTAGCATGCACCTTTACTATAGAATATTCTATTACAATATGTTACAAAATTTCTATTAGAATATAATATTGTTTTAACTTGTTGGTGGGGCCCCTGTTTGTTGTTAGAGGATGCTCATAGCCTTTTCATGTTGTTCATCAACTAGCTCAAAGCCCACAACAAGCTTCATGAAGCACTCCTCCTCTTGGTCTACTAGATCACTAAAATCCTATTATTTTTGGTCAAGGCCTCTTTGATGATCCTAGCTTCATTGATCCTCTCACTTGCATTGAATATCATATTCAATATTTTGTTATTATCCTACCCAAATTGACCCTTAATTTTCCCTTGGATATCTTGAGTCACCAAAGTGACTCTATGCCTAAACTCCTCATCACTGATGATACTAAGGGTAGTGGGTTATGTATAATTGGTAAGCATGGTCCCAAAAAGTTTCTCAATTTTGCTAAAGAGCTCCTTGTCATCTTCTAGGGAATCCTCCACCTTGGTGTGTCAGTCACTCAAGATTTAAACCATATCAATAATAATCCCCAAGATTGTTCCTAAGTGTCCCATACTTATGGTTATAAAGTTTAGGATCTGCTTCCTCGCTTGAATATTGAGGATGTGATAAATCTTATCCTTTGAAGCCTACCATTGGGTGACCAGGTCTTTGGCTAATGAACTCTATTCCTTTAATGCACTTTGCCTTAGTTTCATTTACTTGAGTTCCTTGAAACTCTCATAAAATGATTCATTAAACATCTTGATCATGGCCTTTGGGATACATAAGCATGATAACTTAGAGTGTGTGGTGTAGAAATGACATAACCTAGATGGTGTAGTCATGTAGAATATGCCCCCAGTGGGTGTGTATAAAAATGTATGTCTCAAATGTAGAAGTAGGAATGACCCCTCTATGGGTAGAATGAAGCCATCAATTATCTAGATGCCATTATACACACTCAAAGAAGATCAAGTAAAGCATAGTGATGTAGATAATTGGCATCCAATATCATGAAATAGAAAATGTAAGTTATAACATGATAGTAGTAATGTAAAGCATGGATGATTCATATAATCAAATAAAATATCCTGCATTTACAAATTCTCCCTTTCCCTCTCTCAATTATGGATCCTTTGTTTTAAACCATAGACTCTAGTCTTAGCCTTTTGTGACTGTGCTTCTATTAAGCTTTCCACATCCTCTTCATGTATGGTATCCCCACCATGATGTTGTCTTGCAATAGGGACCAACCCTATAAAAGGTTCCACCTTTTGAAAGGTGAATTCTTTTATCCCAACCATGGTTATCCTAGTTGTAATCTTTTCTAAGCCTATTATCTCAAGATTGAAGTGCACTATTGTAATAGGCTCCTTAAATTCATGAGTTTTTTGGATCTCTATACCAATACTATTTGATGCTCCCAAAGCATCCATCCTTTTATCCTCTAGGCCTTAGGTGACTATAATTCTTCTCTCCTCCTATTCCTTTACAATGTCCTTCATCCAAGGTTGCATATCTATATGAAGTCTAGGTCAACAACTCTTGTTAAAGACCAAGAGTGAGAAAGAGATGGGGTCTTTTAAAATTTCCCATAGATGAACTAGTCAGGAATGGCTACTCCATGGATTATAAATTCATCATTAAATATATTGACTTCACTAGTGGGATGGGTGAAGATCAACCTAGGCCTATTTCTTGGTTGCACAATGGCCAATGCTAATTCTATCTTCCTCTTCTCTTGTGGTGCCACAAGGGCAAGATCCTTTCATATATCCTTAGATAGATCCTCTTCCTTATCTGAACCATAAGCAACTATAAGCTCTTTGAGGGAACCCTCAAGTATTTCTTCAAGCCCTAAGGAAATAATGTCAATGTAATAAACTGGGAAAGGTGGCCTTTTTGGGAGTGATGAAGGTGGTGTCCCCTCTCTAGGTCTCTCTTCTGCTCTACCTCTCCAACCTTCTCCTTTCCTTTATCCTATTCATCTTGAACTTGTATTGCACCTTGTTGTTTGGGATGTGGCTTAGATTGTTTTTCCAGAGGTTTCTCATGAGCTATTCTAAATGGACTAGGTAATAAGTGATATTGTAAAGGATGCATCTACCATATTTCACCATATGGATTATCTCTAGTCAATCTATGTTCTAGTTTGATATTATGTCCTTGGATCCTAGCCAACACCTCATCAAAGTTCATGGATTTGATGTAGATGGTATCATGAAGCCTAAGCTGATGCACATAGTCAATATTTGGGAACTTCTTGTATTTTAAATGATCAACCACTTTATTCTTAGGATCCCACATTTTTAGTTCATCCAATTGGAAACCAAATGAATCCCTATGTGTGGACATGATTTCCACTTGTTTCCATTCTTTGATCAATGTTTCCCAATATTCAATGGGAAGGGGTGGAGTAGACTCTTCCTCTTTTCCTTGCACATTCTGTCAATTCCCCAAATGATTTGAGAGGCAATGTCTTGCTCTGTAAGCTTATTTGGGACATGCATCGGTAGCCTGCAAAGTTAGGACATGATCCCTTCTATCCTTATAACTATGCAATCAAGATAGTACCATACATCCCCAATAATTTTGGCATGCCTCTTGATGAAGGGGTGGACCCTAGGCATTCAAAAACCTACAATAGCTTCTACTAAAGTTGGATAAACGTAGTCATAAATTAACTACATATGATTCCTCTACTTGAAGATGTGTAGCTTGGAATAGTAGAATGAGATGGTTGTCCTACCTTCTAAGGACCAATTCTTAATACTAGGGAAGGTAGTTGAAGCAAAAAGTGCATTAATTATGTATGACATCATGAAGAAATGCTTGGAGGAGTTACTCTTAATGGCATTGAATTGCATGACTAGGAAAATGTTGATTATATCTCGAACTAGAGGGATAAGCTTCTCTTCAACCATGAAGTGTATATAAGGGGCCTAATTTTTTTTTACATAGGTGGTTAAATAGGCTCTAAAGGCTTGGTTCAATAGGGTCATTATTATCCTAATGCCCTCTCTATATTGGACCACATGGATTTTACCATCAAGGGTTCTAAAGACATGGGATCTTTGGATGAGCCAAGGTCTTAGGACAGAGTCCAAGTCATGGTTACTAGTCCATTCATTAATTTTTTAAATTCCAAATTAGAAAGAGGGAGTTTATAATAGTTTTCAAAGGCAATAGGGGAAATATAGGTAATCCCTTTTGAACTTCCTGTCCTAATGATCCACTCATTGTCAATATTACAATTAATAAAATTTGGGGTAAGGACATCAATACAGTGTAGTACCTCTAGTTTAGTTATGGCATGATGGAGACCAATCATCTAGACTCCAACTAGATTTGAGTACCTCTTGTTGATGGTGGTCATACCCTACTCCTCCTTAGAGATTGGTTACAACTCATTTATCATGAAGAATAGTTCTAACCAATTCTTGATGCCTTGGATGTTCAATGCTGCCATGTCTAATTTAGTGTGTTTGAAGATCTGGCCTTCACTATCCATAGAAAAATAGATCTTGGTCTCTTATTTAAACTATTACTTTCTTATTTCCATGATTTCTATCTAATTTGACTATTAACTTGATTTTTTATGACCTTTGTGAAAGATATTTCATGCTTAAGAACATAATTAAGTTCTTCTGGATCAAATTGTAATGAAATGAATTTGCGTAGATTGCTTTTATGCAGGGTTTAGGTTTTTGAGCTTTAATGGTAGACAATATCTAGGTCTCAACTTAATATGTGTCTTGGATTTGATTTGGACCTTTTCCTTTATACTTTTTCATTTTTGAGCCCATAATATCTTGTATTTTATCCTTTTCTACTTGCATGGTGCCTATGTGGCATTGGTATATACCTTTCATGGCATATTTCATAAATGCCTTTGAGCATTAGCCGTTGGTATTTAGAATAAATTATTTTATTTCACACTATCAGATCAAAATCTTAGATTAGCATGAGTCATTGATTATAATCTAGGTCTTTACCTATGATTGGCTCTTTCTATTCCAAGCCCTGTGGTTATGACACTTGGCATTTTTATGTGTCTCCTCATGCTTTGTATCTTACATCAATCATCTATTGAAAATTCAAGGGTGCCTTCACATAATTGGATCATCTTTTAGTGATAAAGTGCAAACCATTAGATCATTTGTTACTTCCCCTTTGAATGATCTTTCACCCTGCATCAAGCCCATGAGGTCTAGAAACTTCATTGAAAATTATTTGGGGCCCTCATGTTGTTAGATCATCATCTAGTGATAAAATGTGTACCATTGATCCGCAGAGATACCCTTACTTTAAGTTAGTATCTTCGTGATTGAATGGTCTCATGAATGTCAATTTTAAGCTCATTAAATCTTTATGACTGAATGTGAGGGTGTCACTTGGCACTTTCACATGGCTTATAAGGGTCTTGGACTTAATTTTCTCTATTAGATCAAAGTCCATGATGAAATGAGGGCAATAGGATCATGATTTGGGAGTTTTCTCATGATTGGTTGTTTATGTTAGGTGGGCCCATTTCTTTTAATCCTTAAATGTGAGGGTGCCACTAATAGATTATTCAAGCATTATGTAGTCCTTTGAGTTTTCAACTACACCTTGATCCATTTGATCAGGTCTTCATGATGAAGTGACAACTGTTGGATGAAAGCTAAGGATGTAGCTTTATTGTGTACTTTGTGTCATTGGATCCTTCAAGATGCACACTATTTGGATCCTTTGAGGGATATCTTAGGAGATACCTTGAAATAAAACTCCAAATCATGTGCATGTTTAAGGTATCTTCTACGAGATATCTCAAAAGAAAATTCCAATAGTGTGCATCAGGGTTCTTGACAAATAAAAAGTTGTCATGGTTATGTCAAATCCCTTGCAAGGACCTTTGAAATCAACATGAAAGGTATTCCAAGGCCCTTAGAGGCATCTCCTAGGAGATACCTTGAAATAAAATTCCAACTGTGTGCATGTTCAAGGTATTTCCTAAGAGATATCTAAAAATAAAATTCCAATAGTGTGCATCAAGGTTATTGCCAAATAAAAAGTTGTAATGGTTATATCAAATCCTTTGCAAGGACATTTGCAGTTAAAATGGAAGGTATTCCAAGGCCCTTTGAGGTATCTCCTATAAAATTCAAATCATGTGCATGTTCAAGGTATCTCCTAGAAAATTCTAATCATGTGCATGTTCAAGGTATCTCCTAAAAAATTCCAATCATGTACATGTTCAAGGTGTCTCCTAGGAGATACATTGTGTGTATTAGGGTTTTTTCTAAATAAAAGGTGTTAAGATTATATAAAATCCTTTCTAAGTACCTTTTAAATCAACATAAAATATATTCCAAGGCCCTTTGAAGTATCTCCTAGGAGATACCTCGAAATAAAATTC
The DNA here is from genome assembly GCA_037957365.1 of Torreya grandis. NCBI lineage: Eukaryota > Viridiplantae > Streptophyta > Pinopsida > Cupressales > Taxaceae > Torreya > Torreya grandis. The sequence goes on along the minus strand of JARHVA010000208.1, from coordinate 6,232,615 downwards.
CAAATCATGTGCATGTTTAACGTATCTCTTAAGAGATATCTCAAAAAAAATTCCAATAATGTGCATCAGGGTTCTTGCCAAATAAAAATTTATCATGTTTATATAAAATCCTTTGCAAGGACATTTTAAATAAACATGGAAGGTATTCCAAGTCCATTTAGGGTATCTCCTAGGAAAGATACCTTGAAAAAAAATTATGTGCATGTTCAAGTTATCTCCCAGGAGATACCGTGAAAGAAAATTTCAATCATGTGCATCAATGTTCTTGCCAAATAAAAATGTGTCACAGTTATATCAAATACCTTACAAGGACATTTTAAATTAACATAGAAGGTATTCTAAGGACCTTCAAGGTATTTCCTAGGAGATACCTTTGAAATAACCTAATCATGTCCATTGAACCTATTGCAGAAACACAAGCAACAATTCATAGCAACATTAGAAGAGGTAAAACCATGATCATCTAAAAAACATGTCCATTAATCCAAATGAGAGTTTGGAACAATGTACAAAAAAACATGTGTGGATATTCTCATGATCATGTGATGATGACAAAATTTATCCTCCATCTTGATGAGATATTTTCTAGTTATCTACTTAGATGAATATCTTGCAAGGGATAAAATAAAACCTTTGTCCTCTTGCACAACAGACAAAAATGTCCCTTTAGTATCCTCATGATTACACAAAAAATAAATAAAAGGGACATGCCACTAATAGACCAAGTGTAATGGTTTCTTAGTGGGAAATAAGAAGGAAGGAGGGAAGGGAAGAAAGAAGAGGTGCCATCTCAAAAAAAATATATATTTGATTATGCTCTAGATTCAATCTAGATGTTGGAATCTTATTCTAACTTATTTTCATACCTAGTATATCCTTCCAACATAGGGGAAATATTCCCTTGGTCTGGGACCACTTGGTATTTGAATTCTACTCTATACTCATCAATCTAGATGGCAAAATTTTGAAGTATGGTCTAATTTCATCCAATGATTTCTTTAAGATGGTCACAAGACTTCTCAAGTGACACCAACTATTTTATTTTATCAACATCAAAAGACTCTTGTGGTGCATCAATGAGGTTTTTTCGAGCGATGTGTATCGTCTTTCCCTCCAAGTCACTTGCACCATTGAGCCTTACCATCTTCCTTAATGCATCATCTATCTCTTTTTTTGTAGTCTTGATGGATTTCTCTTCTCCTTTTAAATCAAAGATGCCATCTTTGAACATCATCAAATAATGCTTGATTGTCAATTGACACTCCTTGGGCTTCTTGTGATCATTGAGAGAAATGATCCTTTTTTTAATCAAAGTATTTGTGCCCATCTTACAAACCTCATCGATTTTACACTCAACCTCCTCCCATATCTTGAAATCCATCTCATAGAAAAGCATTTGAACATCACACTCCCTCTTATTATCCACTATGTTGTTCAAGCATTTCAATGTTGATTGGATTATTTCTTCTGCCCTAGTACACAGATCTTCTTACCATTTTTCTATTGCTCTTCTTTTATACTTCAAATAATCAATTTGGATAAAATCAAATGACTCTATTAAGAAGATAGGATGTTATGGAGCAATAATTGTAGTTGGAATTACTACCTTGGGCTCGCTTAGTATCTTTTACAAGTACTAGATCATAACTTGATTTTGTGCCTTCCACTCTTCCATGGTGGCTTTATCTTTATCCATCTTATGATCCACCATGTTTTCCAGAACCTATGAGTTATGCTTTAGCTCATTCCTTGATGGCTCCCCCAGACTATAGCTATAAACAATGTAACTCTAAAAGGGAACATCTTTCTTCAAAACATCTGGTGGAGGAATGGCTACCTCCAAATTCCTTTCTCTTGTGGTAGTGAATGTGGTCCTAGAATGTGTCTTAGCCTTCTTATGGGGTTTGGACTTATATGCTTAAGTAATCTTCACTACGTCAATCTCTCTAATTTTTTTCATAATGTCCTTCTTCTGCTTGACTTATTCCTTGACCCAAAGAAGGGGTCTAGTCTAAAATCCCATTGATGTACTGGATATAGATATAGGCCTCAAGATAGTAAAGGGTGGTGTCATCATATTACTTGATGTAGGAAGTTCCATAGGAATGGGCTATGGAATTAACAAGAACTATTATATTTCTTCATCACTTTCCAAATCCTCACCACCCTTGTTTTCTCCAGGTTCCCCTTCCATGTTTGGCTTTATCTACTCCAAAACTTTAAAATCTAGACCAAATTGGTGAGACTCCTTGAGCAACATTTCAATGGAACTTCCTCATCCTAACGACTGACTGGAAGGTTCTACACCTGATTTACCTAATTTATTTGTCTAAGATTTAGGTATAGATGAGGCTATGGTGACCTCCTTATTGCCTTTAGGCAAATTTTCACCAATCGCAGCCTCTAGACCTTTATTATTGGTTGGATCATAGACCTTGATGTGAAGAAGAAGACCTTGAGGTACTTCAATTGAATTATCATTACCTGAAGCACTCTCATCAGCACCTTTACTATACTAGACTAATTCCTTATTTATTACTACATGGGTGGGGGTACCCATTTACAGGTTTACTCCCCCACCTTCCTCTATACTCACCTTCTCCTCTAGTGCTAAACTTGACACCTTTAGAGAGGAAGGGACAATTTTTGATTCCTCTAGAGCTATTTTTAGTCCTTATACAACCACCTCTTTAGGATTAGTGGTGACTTGAGTATCCTACTATAGCTCCACCTTATCCTTCCCATTGGATTTATTCATTTCCTTAACTTCACCCTAATTATCTTGGCATGGTGGATGGGTGATGACATGCTCATCAAATTTCTCTATATCTGACAAGATCATTTCCTTTCCTTGAGGGGACTGAACTTGAGTGGCCACCTCAACTCCAACATTAAAAACATCTTCAAAAGAGAGGGGATCAATTGAGGCCATAACTTCCTCCTTATTACCCTTATTTCTACTCCTGAAGGACCCTATTTTGTAAATAAAGCAACCATTGGGACCTTCATTAGGTTCTACAGTCTTTCCCTTAGAGTTATTTTCCTAGTTCTTACTTGTGGAGTGAATGCTTATTACTTATTCATCACCTTTGCAATGGGCCTATCTTCATATAAGTCTTCTTCATCATGCATATCTCTCAATCTCTGAGCATATAAGGATTGATCCTCTTTCCTCTTCATGAGGAGTTATTTATAAGTCACGTTGTTGAACACAACCTCCTTCCTCTTTTTATAAATCCCAATTGGAGGTTACCAAGACCTTTTACCTCTTTTTGATTGGGTTGCTCTACCTCTTCCTCACCTCCTCTTTTCCTTAAATAAATCTTTGGTGGAGTGAAAATAGCTAGCTATTACACTGGTGGAGTAGGTAGGACATCATTTGGATTAACCACTGGGATGGTTTTTGTGATGGAAGGTATAGTTTAGGCTCCTTTTGATGTGATGGATATTGGGGTGGCACTGGGCAATGTAACCTCCCCAATTTCAATTTTATCTTAATTTTTAGCTAAATTTGTTAACTTTGAGAAGGACAATCCTGACTTAGATTATGATATAGTTATGGATTCCACAAAAATAGTCTTAAGATTCCCTTGAGATAATCATGTATCTTTCATTCAGCTCATCAGGCAATTCCTAACCTTAATCACCAAAACACATTGAAGGTGCAACATGATAATTTCACTTGGGGCCCTAGAAAATTTATTCTTCAAGAATAAGGTAGAAATAAATGTATGAAAGGAGACCTAGATATATTTCTATCTTCTCATAGTGAATCTTCATATCCTAGATTGCTTCATCCAAGGCATCAAGTAGTGCCTTTCGTGTAAAGGAAAATTATACTCCTTTTGTGAAAGAGAAATCGACTCTTATCCCCATTTGAAATATATCTCCTAGGAGATAGATACCTTGAAGGGGAAATACACTCTTGTACATGTTTCCAATGTATCTCATAATAGATACCTTGAAGGTATTACAAATTCCTTCAAAATATCACCTACTAGTCATTCCATGTAAAGGAAAATTTCACTTGTTTCTTGAATGAGAAATTCACTCTTGTACCTATTTGAAAGGTATTTCCTAGGAGATACCTTGTAAGGATAAATCCACTCTTATGCATGTTTAAGAGGTATCTCCTAGGAGATACCTTGAATGTATTATAAGGGTCTTTAAAATATAACCCACTAGTGCCTTTTCATTTGGAAAATTCCACTATTAACTTTGTTTAAAAATTTCTCAAACTTCAAGAGGTGAGGGAATAAGAAAGTGATGTGAAGCTCATCCAATAATAAGTGGATAAGTGATGGTGTGATAGGAAGCCATCGAATGCAGGATTTAAACCTGGATATTTAGTTCTTAATTATTAAATGTATATCCTATGAGATACCTTGAAGGGGAAATCCACTATTATTTTCACAAGTCATTTAGAATATTTGTTTACACAAAATGTCTAATGCAAGAACTTCAAAAAAATTCCAAAGACCCAAAGTCTTAAATAATAATTCCAAAAACCTAGCTTAGGTTTTTGAATTACTGATCTAAAACTCAAAAGTTCTAGTTGATAAATATTTCAACAGCATAGAAATAACATAGTAACAATGAATTCTCTAAGAAGAGATGTATTATTACTCAAGATCACAATACAAATATATGCTTATCTTTAGGAAGAGATGTTTGTCTTCAAATTTTGGGTTACCTCTTCATTTATACACATTTTGAAAGCATAGGGAGGATGTGGAAGGTCACCAATCTTAAGGTAAATTAAGTGGTTTGACTTCCAAGATTTAAAACAATATAGAATTCAAGGAATTAATATTTTTAAAAACTTACTATTTTTAGACTGCATTACTAAAATTGAAATTTGGGGCACTTTCATTGGTTTTTGGGGGTCAAACTTCATCAAGTAGATATCCATGCCATCTCACAATGTTCTCCTCATTCTTAGATTTCCAACAGCTCAAACAGTGAGTCAATTGGAGCTACGGTGCAAAAGTTATGGCTCCCGAAAGTTCCATCATCAATTGGGGTGGAACTATCACCTGAATTATCACCTAAATTGTTTCCCAGATCATTCCTCCCTCATTGAAAAGCAATGGTTCCCATTGCATCAATGTTCCACATTAGGTGTGGTAGTTGTTTCTTGATTTGATTCTCTATGAACCACTCACCTTGGTGGCTAAGCTGGCCCCTTTTGACCACTCGATAAAGTGAAATAGAGTGTCCTCTTGTCTTCATCTAGGTATCCACAATCTGATCCTCTTCCACTGGAGACAAACTCTATGGATCAAGCTCATCAATGTCTAGTTATTCTACTACAACTAAACTGTCTAATAGAGGTGGGTGATATGGTTTGAGGAGCTCCACATTGAATATTGAATGCAGACCAAGGTAGGTTGGTAGGTTCAACTCAAAAGCATTTTATTCAACTTTTATGGTGATGGTGTAGGGACCATATTGCAAAGGCTAAATCTTTTTGTGTGGGCTTATAATCCATTCCTTCTGAATCCACAACCAAACCTTGTCACCCACAATAAAATGGTGTGAAATCCTATGTTTGTCATGGCATTGCTTATACTTCTGATTCATCTTCTCTAGGATGTCATGAACTTGTTGTTGGATGTGTTGCATTTTTTCAATAAACTTTATTGCTTTTGCTACCTCAGATCTTCCACGAGGTGTGTATTCCATGGTGGAAAATGGAATATTTATATCAATTGGTGCCATGGGTTGGAACCTAAAACATACTTGGAATGGACTGTGCTTGGTCGAGCTGTGCAGTGCCCAATTGTATCCATGTTGTATGAAAAGAAGTCCCTCATCCCATGTGCATGGATGTTTAGAGTGATACATCTGAATCATGTGAACAATCAAGTGGTTTACCACCTCTGTCTTACCATCAGTCTGTGGATGGAAGGCTGTGGACTTCATCATCTTAGTATACATCATCTTCCATAGAGTGGACTAGAAGATGCTTAGGAACCTAGTATCTCGATCTGAGACAATGGACTTGGGGAGACCAAAATGGAGCCATATATGACTAAAATATAGTTGAGTAGTTTCCTTAGCAAATATATTTTTCTTACAAGTAATCATGATAGCCATTTTAAAAAAATGATCGACTACCACAAAAATATAGTCCTTACCATGTTTTAAAGTGGGCAAACCTGAGATAAAATCCATTGAGACAGATTCCCAAGGCCTGGTTGGTTCTAGCAATGGCATGTACAATCCTTGCTTCTTATTTGTTGGTTTGGCTATTGCACATGGGGTTCAAGATTTGAGATATATTTCCACATCCTTTCACATATGGGGATATTAGAAGTGTTTTTGAAGAACTTCCAATGTCTTTTTGATACCAAAGTGTCTAACTGTCCTACTGAAGTGTGCTTCCCATATCATCTTTTGTTTCTCTACAACTAGAACACAGATGTGCCCCATATGACAGAGGGCATTACCTTAGAAATATAAATTAGAAACATGTTTAACTTTTTGAAGCACTTGATATGTATTAGCAAAGGTAGGATCTGATTCATATAGAGCACCCCAAGTGGCAATCTCATGCCCATATAGGTCAAGAACTATTGTGAGTGCAATAATTGGTGGGTGGCTTAGAAAATCTACAATTATATCTGAGCTCCCATTTTTGTGTTTGATTACCAAGTGGAATTTCTAAAGATATGTGGCCCACTTTTGGTGCTTCTTATTTCGTAGTTGTTTCTTGATTTGATTCTCTGTGAGCCACTCACCTTGGTGGCTAAGCTGGCCCCTTTTAACCACTCAATAAAGTGGAATAGAACATCCTCTTGTTGTCTTCATATAGGTATCCAAAATTTGATCCCCTTTCACTGATCCAAAACTTAAAATTTTTGGTTGATAAATATTTCAACAACATAGAAATAACACAGTAATAATGAATTCTCTGAGAAGAGATGTATTATTACTCAAGACAACAATACAAATATATGCTTATCTCTGGGAAGAGATGTCTGTCTTCACATTTAGGTTACCTCTTAATTTATACACATTTTTAAAGCGTGGGGAGGATACGTAAGGTCACCAATCTCGAGGGAGATTAAGCGGTTTGACTTCCAAGATTTAAAACAATACAAAATTTGAGGAATTACTATTTTTAGAAACTTACTATTTTTAGACTGCACTACTAAAATTGAAATTTGGGGCACTTCCATTGGGTTTTGGGGGATCAAAATTTATCAATCAAATCTCATTCCATCTCATGGCATTCTACTCTTTCTTATATTTCCAACAGTTCAAATGGTGAGTCAATTGGAACTACGGTGCAAAAGTTATGGCTCTTGAATGTTCCATCATCAATTAGGGTGGAACTGTTACCCAAATTGTCACCTAAATTGTCATCAGGCATGGTAGTTTTTTCTTGATTTGATTCTCTGTGAGCCACTCACCTTGGTGGCTAAGATGGCCCCTTTTAACCACTCGATAAAGCGGAATAGAGCATCCTCTTGTTTTATTCATCTAGGTATCCAAAATATGATCCTCTTCCATTAGAGAAAAACTTTGTGGATCAAGCTCATTAATGTCTAGTTGTTCTGCTACAATTGAAGTGTCCAATAGAGGTGGGTGATATGGTTTGAGGAGCTCCACATTGAATATTGGATGCAGACCAAGGTAGGCTAGTAGGTTCAACTCAAAAGCATTTTCTCCAACTTTTATGGTGATGGTGTAGGGACCATATTACAAAGGTTGAATCTATCTATGTGGGCCTATAAGCCATTCCTTCTGAAGCCACAACCAAACCTTGTCACCCATAGCAAAATGGTGTGTAATCTTATGTTTGTCATGGCATTGCTTATACTTCTGATTCATCTTCTCTAGGATGTCATGAACTTGTTGTTGGATGTGTTGCATTTGTTCAATAAACTTTGTTTCTTTTGCTACTTCAAATCTTCCATGAGGTATGTATTCCATGGTAGAAAATGGAATAGCTATATCAATTGGTGCCATGGGTTGGAACCCAAAACATACTTGGAATGGACTATGCTTGGTTGAGTTGTGTAGCACTCAATTGTATCCATGTTGTATGAAAATAAGTCCCTCATCCCATGTGCATGGATGTTTGGAGTGATACATCCAAATCATTTGAATAATCAAGCAGTTTACCACCTCTATCTGACCATCAGTCTGTGGATAGAAGGCTCTGGACTTCATCAGCTTAGTATCCATCATCTTCCATAGAGTGGAGTAGAAGATGCTTAGGAACCTACTATCTCGATCTGAAACAATGGACTTAGGGAGACCAAAATGGAGCCATACATGACTAAAATATAGTTGAGCAGTTTTCTCAATAGATATATTTTTCTTACAAGTAATCATGATAGCCATTTTTGAAAAATGATCAACTACCACAAAAATATAGTCCTTACCATGTTTTGAAGTGGGTAAACTTGAGAGAAAATCCATTGAGACAAATTCCCAAGGCCTAGTTGGTTCTGGCAATGGCATGTAAAATCCTTGCTTCTTATTTGTTGGCATGTTTTTGAAGAACTTCCAATGTCTTTTTGATACCAAAGTGTCCAGCTGTCTTACTAAAATGTGCTTCCCATATCATCTTTTTTTACTCCATAATTAAAACACAGATGTGCCCCATATGATAGAGGACATTATCTTGAAAATATAAATTAGAAACATGTTTACCTTTTTGAAGTGCTTGATATGTATTAGCAAAGGTAGTATCTACTTCATACAGAGCACCCCAAGTGGCAATCTCATGTCTGCACAGGTCAAGAAATGTTGTGAGTGCAATAATTAGTGGGTGGCTCAGACAATCTACAGCTGTATTTGAGCTCCCCTTTTTGTGTTTGATTATCAGGTGGAACTGCTAAAGATATGTGGCCCACTTTTGGTGCTTCTCATTTTGTAGTTGTTTCTTGATTTGATTCTCTATGAGCCACTCACCTTGGTGGCTAAGCTGGCCCCTTTTGACCACTCGATCAAGTGGAATAGAGCATCCTCTTGTTGTCTTCATCTAGGTATCCACAATCTGATCCTCTTCCACTGATCCAAAACTCAAAAGTTCTGGTTGATAAATATATCAACATTATATAAATAACACAGTAACAATGAATTCTCTGAGAAGAGATGTATTATTACTCAAGATCACAATACAAATATATTTTTATCTTTGGGAAGAGATGTCTGTCTTCACATTTTTGGTCACCTCTTCATTTATACACATTTTTCAAGAATGGGGAGGATGTGGAAGGTCACCAATCTCGAATGATATTAAGTGGTTCAACTTCTAAGATTTAAAATAATATAGAATTTGAGGAATTACTATTTTTAGAAACTTACTATTTTTAGACTGCACTACTAAAATGAAAATTTGGGGAACTTCCATTGGGTTTTATGGGTTCAAAATTCATTGAGAAAATATCATGCCATCTCATGACATTTTCCTAATTCTTATCTTTCCAACAGTTCAAATGGTGAGTCAATTGGAGCTACAGTGCAAAAGTTATGGCTCCCAAAAGTTTCGTCATCAATTGGGGTAGAACTATCAACTAAATTGTTGCCTAAATTTTTGCCCAGATCATTCCTCCCTCCTTTAAAATCAATGGTCCCCATTATGTCAATTTTCCCCATCAGGTGTGGTAGTTGTTTCTTGATTTGATTCTCTGTGAGCCACTCAATAAAGTAGAATAAAGCATCCTCTTGTTGTCTTCATCCAAGTATCCACAATCTGATCCTCTTCCACTAGAGCAAAACTCTATGGATCAAGCTCATCAATGTCTAGTTATTTTTCTACAACTAAAGTGTCCAATAGAGGTGGGTGATATGGTTTGAGGAGTTCCACATTGAATATTGGATGCAAACCAAGGTAGGCTAGTAAGTTCAACTCAAAAGCATTTTCTCCAACTTTTATGGTGATGGTGTAGGGACCATATCACAAAGGCCAAATCTTTTTGTGTGGGTCTACAATCCATTCCTTTTGAGGCCACAACCAAATCTTGTCACCCACATCAAAATGGTGTGCAATCCTATGTTTGTCATGGCGTTGCTTATACTTCTGATTCATCTTCTCTAGGATGTCATGAACTTGTTGTTGGATGTGTTGCATTTGTTCAATAAGCTTTTTTTTGTTTCTACCTCAGATCTTCCATGAGGTGTGTATTCCATGGTGTAAAATGGAACATCTATATAAATTGGTACCATGGGTTAGAACCCAAAACATACTTGGAATGGACTGTGCTTGGTCGAGCTGTGTAACACCCAATTGTATCCATTTTTTATGAAAAAAAGTCCCTCATACCATGCGCATGGATGTTTTGAGTGATACATCTGAATCATGTGAACAATCAATCAGTTTACCACATCTATTTGACCATCAGTCTGTGGATGGAAGGTTGTGGACTTCATCAACTTATTATCCATCATCTTCCATAGAGTGGACGAGAAGATGCTTAGGAACCTGCTATCTCAATCTAAGATAATGGACTTGGGGAAACCAAAATGGAGCCATACATGACTAAAATATAGTTGAGTAGTTTCCTCAGAAGATATATTTTTCTTACAAGTAATCATGATAGCCATTTTTTAAAAATGATCAACTACCACAAAAATATAGTCCTTACCATGTTTTGAAGTGGGCAAACCTGAGAGAAAATCCATTTAGATGGATTCCTAAGGCCTGGTTGGTTCTGGCAATGGCATGTACAATCCTTGATTCTTATTTTTTGGCTTGGATATTTCACATGGGGTCCAAGATTTGACATATCTTTCCACATCCTTTTGCATATGGGACCAGTAGAAGTGTTTTTGAAGAATTGCCAATGTCTTTTCAATACCAAAGTGTCCAGCTATCCTAATGAAGTGTGCTTCCCATATCATCTTTTATTGCTCTGCAATTGGAACACAGATGTGGCCCATATGAAAAATGACATTATCTTGCAAATATAAATCAAAAGCATGTTTACCTTTTTGAAGTGCTTGATATGTATTAGCAAAGGTAGGATCTGCTTCATACAGAGCACCCCAAGTGGCAGTCTCATGTCCATATAGGTCAAGAACTATTGTGAGTGCAATAATTGGTGGGCAGCTCAGACAATCTACAGCTGTATTTAATCTCCCCTTTTTATTATTAATTATCAGGTAGAATTGCTAAAGATATGTGGCCCACTTTTAGTGCTTCTCATTTCATAGTTTTTTCTTGATTTGATTCTTTGTGAGCCACTCACCTTGGTGGCTAAGCTGGCCCCTTTTGACCACTCGATAAAGCAGAATAAAGCATCCTCTTGTTGTCTTCATCTAGGTATCCACAATCTGATCCTCTTCCACTAATCCAAAACTTATAAGTTTTGGTTGATAAATATTTCAATAACATAGAATTAACACAGTAATAATGAATTCTCTGAGAAGAGATGTATTATTACTCAAGATCGCAATACAAATATATGCGTATCTTTGGGAAGAGATGTGTGTCTTCAAATTTTGGGTTACCTCTTCATTTATACACATTTTGAAAGCATGGGGAGGATGTGGAAGGTCACTAATCTTGAGGGAGATTAAGTGATTTGACTTCCAAGATTTAAAACAATACAAAATTTGAGGAATTACTATTTTTAGAAACTTACTATTTTTAGACTGCACTACTGAAATTAAAATTTGGGGCACTTCCATTGGGTTTTTGAGGGTCAAACTTCATTGATCCAAGCTCATGCCATCTCACGATGTTCTCCTCATTCTTTTCTTTCCAATGGTTCAAATGGTGAGTCAATTGGGGCTACGGTGCAAAAGTTATGGCTTCTGGAAGTTTCGTCATCAATTGGGGTGGAACTATCACCTGAATTGTCGCCTAAATTGTTGCTCAGATCAATTATCTAAGGCAGCTATTACTCACATACAAAAAACTATAATAATGAAAACACTTGTACACATCTATAAATATGAATCCACTTGAACTCAATTATCTTAATCAACACATTCACCAATCTTGAACTCAACTATCTTAATCCCAAGAAGTAATTTTATTAGTTGGCATGAGAGGGATTTTATTTATGACATCATCCTTATTATTGTATCAAAAAAAGGACAGACCTCGCATTGTCATGATAGTTTTTTAATGATAGCATGAATTTGGATCAAGAGCTTAGATATTAACATGTTCAAGGTAATTATTCCTAAGGCCTTACACATCTGGGGCTCTCTAGGCTTGCATCACATTATTTTATTTGGCTCTTAGTCCCATAACCTCTCCATTTCCACTTCCATAAACTTGAACAATGAATCTTGTAGAAAAAGTCTACAAATTTGCAATATGGGTGGGGACTGGGATCAGTTCGAACCAATTTCATGATCAAATGTCAAGGAAAATGAATACATTTGGAACAAAATGGTCAAAGGCAGTTTGGATCCCTTCATGGAATGACTCATTGGACATGACACAGGGCTTTTTAGGGACTTCACTCACAGCTAGAAAGATCATGAACTCTATATGCATGGCTTGAGAATCTTGATCACTGAGGAGATAATCAGAGAGACTATTGAGATGCATTATTATAGCATCAAATCATTCAAAGACAAGAAGAGAAAGGAGGAGCTTCTCAACATTTTATTCATGAAGGAAAGAAAGAAACCCAAGATTTCATCTCATAAAGATTTCATGAGGTCAGAACTACTGAGGAAATGGCATGAAGTCTACTTCTAGATAATGAGGTATATTACCTTAGAAGGAAAACATAATATGATTTTTCCCCATCACTTATTATTACTCAATCATTTCAAAGGCCACACCATTATCATTCTATTTTTTCTTCTACAATCCTTAGAAGCTTCGGTACTAAACTTCAAGAATAACCCTCTAGTAAAATTAATTAACCAAGGTCTAAATTTTTTTTGATTAAGAGAGGGGAACTATAGTTGTCTAAAATCATCTCTGAGGTGATTTATAGCCCCAGTGAGAAGGAAGAAACTGAAGAGGGGAGGAATTTTCCATAGAGTTAACTTCTAATCATGAACTAGAGGATTAGAATGTCAAGGATTCTCTAAACCAATGTAGGAGGAGCCCAAACTAGATATGGGGAGTCCTACCTACATCCCTTCATTAGCTATTAGAGGTAGAGGGGTTCTTGGTTCCCATGTCAAGGTAGATATGATGAATTTTATTCAAAATTTGCACACAAAGATTTCCATCTAGAAACTTCTATGCAATGAAATCGTAGATGAGTTTGAAAAACTACAATAGCTACTAGGTCACATGTTAGAAGCCTCTAAATTGGGCAAGGATTATCCAAAATGTACTTCCTAGGGAAAAAAATCAAATCAGAGCAATGGAAATGAAGATGTCAATAGGGATCTCAAGGAGGAAAAAGTGGAGATATAGTCTACTAGCCTTAAACACAAAAGATAGGAAGAATATATGGATCAGTTTATGAGAAGTCATAACAAAGAAACGAAAATCAAAGGTGATATTACTATGACACAAAATTTGATCTTTTATTCAAATTCAAAATAGTTGGGCTTGCTATGTCTCTTTTTGTTTGTTCTTAGGTTTTTTTGGCTAATACTTTGCATAAGTTTGGTGGCATGGGGATTTAGCTATCAGGTTTGTCTATTGCTCCTTTTTATCCTTTGGATTTGTCATGTATATCTTTTAGATTTATTTTGTAAAGGGAATGGGCCCCTTAAACTTGACTTTTAACTAGTCGAATAAGAAAAACAATATACAAAAAAAATAATATACATTTAAGGGGATTGTAATACCTTCATGGATACCTTGAAGGTAACTCCTAAGAGATACATTTATGCATAGAGGAACCATTGAAGGTATTACAAGGCCTTGTTATCTTAAAATAATTACAATCATGTGCATTTTCAAGGTATCTACTAGGATACCCATTGAAAGTAGAACAAATACATGTTTGAAAGTCTCTCCTACGAGATATGTAATACCTTACAAACATGCATTATGGTACACTAAAAGGTGCTACAAATCCATTCAAGGTATCTCCTTAGAGATACCTTGAAATAAAATTCCAATCGTGTGTATGTTGAAGGAATGTTAGCAGATTATCATGGAAATTACATGTATAGATTTTGTAGTAGGAAGTAGAAAAGAATCATAATATCATGAGATAATTTACACAATCTTCAATTTTATACACCACAACAAATATAAAGATAAAATAACATGGCATTAAGAATTTTGGATCATAAACAACATAATACAAGATAGAGTAAGCCTAAACAAAACATAGTAAACACTGTGCACCATGAAAATAATAACATCAAAACAATATATAGATCTTTACACAACTCTATCTCTTCACATTATAGTTTTCTGACATACAAAAAGAAAAGAGACATGGCATTCTTATATCTATCACTTGCCTAACAAGGTTGAAGACATCCAAAAGATACCTTACACACATGTCCCTACTCCATGTCCAACACTTTCATGGACATAAACTATTGTTTCATCCTAAGACAAAATATAAAATTTGGTCTTGACTAAAGCTGGAAAAGATTAGCCTTTCACAAAAGTGGTAGTAATCACTCCAAGTATTTTGGTTTTTCATACGTGCCTACTACCCTTTCTAGGTTGTGGCTGCCTAGACTATGCCTTTATATGCATCTTTCTCTTCTACAAAACTACTTGGAACTCTTGAAGTGGAATGAACTTAGGTTCATCTATGATATTCACAATAGATGGTTCAACCTATTAGAGTTCATGCTTGAGCATTTTCTAATTATCAAGTACTCCCTGCACCATGATAAGAAAAACATGTAGTAGAATATGAATGACCATCAAATTATACACATCTACTTCTTTTGTGATGATAATAAAGTCTTTGGCATTTGATAGCTTAAGCTAGATATCTAACACAATATCATCCAACCTATCTGTAGTCATTTGGGCATGAATTTTTGCAAATGTGTTAAACAGTTTCTCATTCTATCTCACTTAAAGCTTCTTCATCATAGTATCACTAGATTCTAAAAATTATTTAAATGCATCATTCAGTGTTTCCCTAGTAGCCATTTGATCATTCAGTATAACTTTATCTTTATCTACCATTGTAAACTCTGGTGTAGTAGAATCTAAGGATTTGTCAAGATGATGCCTCCAATCAATCATTCCTTGCACAATCTATGTATTCTAATGCATAGCTGTATCCAAGACCTATACATATTCCTCTAGAAGTTTTCAAATGCCTTATGTCTCAATGTGGATAGCCTGCCCTTGGGTGAATAGTTTATGTGTGCTCACCTAATCCTTTGTTAGTTAAGTTAGCAACATAGTGAGTTGTTTGTCCTTAGACATTATTTGATCACTAAGGACTTGCACAACTAGATTAGGACAATATACATTGATAAGCTACCTAGCCTCAGTAATTTGATTTTGTGCTTTCACTTTCTCCTCATGTAGCCAAAAACCATCTGTTCCAAGTCCAAATCCTTTATCGTAATGGATTTTTGGAATGCATCTACTCCTTCAATTTCTTTGGACAATGATAGTTGTAAAACATCCAAAGACATCTCTATGAAAGTTGAAGCAAGTGTTGTCAATCAGACCCTTATGAAGGTAGTTTGAGGCCTTTATAGTCTATTGAAACATGGAAACAATCCTAGGCTATGGGTGACCTAATCAGTGGATTGAATCTCTAGATTCTAAGGGCTAGCTCCCTTTGGTGTATCAATTAGGATCTTTGGTCTATGCTACAAACTGATAGGAAAAAAGATAGATACTTGAATAGAAATCCTATCTAATGATCGTGATTCACCTATATTTTTTGACTGATCCACTCAATTTGAGCTCCTAAGAATACTAATTTAGACAAGAAAAGGGATGAACTTTCAACTCTCATTGACCAATATGCATAAGTATTTCATGAAAAGGTTTTATCTGGTGATCCAAACATGATGAAAATGAAATAATATCCCTAATTAAGGTACTAACCAGCCACTGATATCCATTGTAAACTCAGCCAAGAGACATCAAACATAGAACATGACCTGCATAAACTGATCAACTATGCTACTAGGTAAGAATCAAGAATTGACAAGGAAGAGAAATTTTATTACTTATGCAAATCACTAACATGAATACACTATACCAATATTATAAAAAATAAAAATTGTCTTATTAATTTAAAAAAAGGTTACAAACTCAGTCTTTGGTAGAATTTGATCTTGCCAAAAGAAGGATACAAATCAATGCTAAAAAGTTAACTTATATATAAAAATATACAATAACCAAGAGATTGGTGCTAAAAATAGAAGATGAGATCAACTAAGTCAAACTTGTGCTATCAAAACCTTCTAGTAAAATCTATTTTTGTCTTATGCCATTGCATGAAAAGTTCTTTGTCATTGGAAATGATGAAGAGTCCAAGTTTGACTCAAACTTTCATCATGAAAAATGATACACTAATCTCCAACTATAGAAATCATCTTGACTAAAATCAATACCAAAATTTAATTTAAAAACTTGCTTAAACTACTGCAACATTTAAATCCTTCAACAAGTTAAACAAGAGCACATGCATGAGTTGACAACTAAACAAAGTGCAAGACTAGTCAACTTTAGAACTGAAGCATGCATGAAATTACATGTTTGTGTATAAGGGATGAAGAGGACCCAAGTTTGACAATTCAAAATCTTGCTTGGAATCCATGTCAACTCCTTGAACAACCATTGGTATCTTGCTCTTGTGCATGTATTGCTTCGGCATTCTTAATTTGTCTGTGGCTTTTTGTCTCTATTTATTCCTCGATCTCTTCGAACAAATTATCTATGGCTCTCTTATTTATGCATTTTCATGTGGCTTTTCTTTCCTTTCATTTAGATGTTCTATCTAAAGGAAATCCTATCTTCAAACTCTATTCCTCAGGACCAATTATTGAAGATCTATTTATCAAAAAATTGAATTAGGTACTTCTCTGAGTAAGCTTTCTGAAGGAATTCTTTCAGATAATTTGTCTAAAATAATTCTTTTGGACTTTTGTCTATCTTTTGGATTTTTTTTGTCTAACACATTCCTTTAAAAATTTGTCCAAAGGAATGTCCATTTGGATTATTTAAAAATGTCCCTTTGGGTTTATTACAATGGTCCTCATTTTTGAAAATATTGTTTGACATTATTGTAATGGACTTTTTTGAAGGGATTCTAACCCTTTGGATATTTTGAAAAGTTCTTTTTCAAAGGGATAAAAACCCTTCAGATTTTTTGTATTGAACTTTCTCGAAGGGTAGATACCCTTCATGATTTTTGTAATTGATCCTTTTTTGAAGGGACTCTACCCTTCAGAAATTTTTGAATGGTCTTTTCCTTTGTAAACTTCCTTCAAAAAAAAAGTTCAAAGGAATTATTTCCTTTGCAAATTGCCCTTCAGGCTTTCCAAAACTATCCTTAAAATTTTCTCCAAGTGACCCTTCGAAATTTCAAACCAACCCTTCAAAATTATTGCAAAGTGACTTTTCTGAAGGGCATATAACCTTTGGAATTCCATGAAATAAACCTTCTCGAAGGGACTCTACCCTTCGATATTCCTATAAATGAACTTTACCTAAGGGAAAGTGACCCTTCAGACTTACTATAATGATCCACTTACCCTATTTATTTCTTTTAAGGGAACCTTCCAAAAGAAAAAGACCTTCAGACTATTACAAATGGTCCATTTAAAAAGTTTTCTTACCCTTCGGGAAACTTGAAACGGTCCACTTGCCCTTGAAAATTCCTTTAGGATTTATGAAATAGAAACTTTCAAAAAAATGGTAGAGGCATTAATTTTTTTTGAAAAGGACTTTTCCAAAGGTAATAAACCCTCTTGAAACTTTGAAATGATCTTTGCCCTTTTGAGAAGAACCTTTCTTCTTGTAAAGCTTGAATTCCTCTTTAGAATTTTCTCATTTCAACTGCTCTAATCAACATCTATTATTTTCTACAAAGAATAATACAAGTGAAAGAAAACCCCTTAAATCACCTAGACAACCTCAAGGCCTATTAACAATGGATTTTCAGGGATTTCTCAGGACCAATTATTGAGCTTTAAAGACAAAATGGCATTACAATGTTTTGAATGGCAAGGATGGCAATTTGACTTGTGGGGTCAAAAGTATAAACAACAAGCACAACACATCTCATTTAGATAGTGGTATTTAGGGATGCCTTTATTTCATATACATCATCTATTTCCATATTATATTATGAGTGTTTTAAATATTTAGATTTGATAACCATGACACCTCTATACACAAAAAACTTTCTCGACTTGACCAGAGGGACAAGTGTATCCTTGTGTCTCATCATGTCCCTAGACTTCACTTGATGGGAATTACTTGTTATGGCTAACTCTTCAAAAGATACTAAAAATTTGATTATGATGGTTGAAGAACTCACTTGATGAAGACTACATTTTTTGTGCCTCATTGGTCGTATCAGGTTCCCTTTCTTTGGTAGATCTACAAATTATGTAGATGATAAACCAGATTCTAGATCTTTTTAAAAAAATTCTACCATAAATTTGTATTGAGTTACTTTTTTACCTATAGTATCCACAATAATAATAGGAGGGGGTTGTGTAATGTTGACCAAATGGTCACTACTTACCTTATTCTACACTTGGCAAGTGCACACTACTTTATATAAAAATAAGTCCTTATTGTAGACCTTTTTACCAATGTCTTTGATCATGCATTGAAGAACTTCTTATTCATCAACCTAAAGCATTTCAAGATCATAATCCAAATCTATCCTTGGCACATATGGGTTATCCAACCAAGACTTGATTTTCCTTGATCTCCAATGAGCTGCAGACTGTTAGGGTGAGGCTTATGGTTGTGTAATTGGTTGTAGTTATTCTTACTCTTATCAACCTTGTTGTGTGACTATGGATATTTAAATCCATACTTTGGCTTGTAATTTAACCATTATGATGAAAAAGGGAATTAGAGTCATAGTTATGATGGCCAAATCATGCACCTCAATTTGAATACCATTGTACAACTTGGTTATCGATACATGTTGCCCTAAATATTGCATGACATCCTATGAAATTCAAGGGTGCAACCTGATCAAAGATAGAGATTCAAGACACCATGTGTTAAAATACCCTATTAACTCATAATATTACCCTATCTTAGTCCAAGTGATGTTTGTGAGGGTAGTAGCAGGACAAAATTCCATAGTAAAATTAACTTGGCCTAGTGGGGACTTCTATTAGGTGAAGCATAACAACAAAACCAAAAACTAATATTAGAAATTTTGTGAGATACCTAAAGTACCTTGTCGATATTAGTGGTAATATTGGATGCAATAAAATAAGGCCAATTTAAGTTCTCATTCTATTGCATCATGTAATACACAATGTCAATTACTCCTTTTATTGCCTACTTGGTCTGCTTCATTATCTACCAAAACCTCTTTGTAATACAATCTACCAAAATGTGCATTACAACATCCTCAATGGAGTCAATTGGGGTTCCTCTACCTATCTTAGTGGGAAAATTATCCCAAACATATGTATGAATTGGTGGTGTAGTGGAATTATATCAAAATAATGATTTTCCATGATTTGGGAGGCCTATAGCTTTACCATAGTCTTCACATTGAACCAAACAGTGATATCTATGGACAAATGAAAAAACCCTTACTTTACGTACTTAATGAGGAATGCATGACCTCATCCAACTTCTTGAATGTAAGTAACTTGATTAGCTTCTTTACATTGTAACCCTGAATTAGATGTTGAAGTGCAAGATCTCCTGCTTGTGTACCTGGTTGTGTTGATAGGGTGAAGAGAGTTACTTCGGCCATTTCCAAAAAGTCAAAGGGATCAGGGTCATTGAATTTATTATTTTGAATACCTAGCTTAATCCCTATTTCTATCTTCTCCACATTTATGAGCAGCATCAACAACTTACTCCTATCCATGACTAAACCTACAATCTTCACTGTTTGATTGTTTTATTCTACCAAAATCTAGGTATCAAATTTTTTACACAGGATTATATCAAGAGTAGATAATAGAATATTCTTCTTCACCAAATTCTATAATATTTTTTATATTTTTCCTCTTCATTTTATAGATTTTATCATCTAATTTGCTCTTGCCAACTTCTTTAAATGCATTGACTACCTGTACATGAGTACTCTTCCTCATCTTTAATATTTATGATTTGATGGTGACCTTTTATGTTTCTCAAATATTGAAATTACCCTATATCTTATAGCATAACAAATTGATCATACCATGTCATTAATGGTCTTGAATAACTATTAGTAGTCCATCTGCCATACCTATCTTGTTGTCATTGCTTTTCGAGACTTAATTCGAGTTTAATGTACTTTTTTACCAGATTTATCCTAAATCTCCTTTATTCAATAAATTAAAATCAATGATATTTTACATTTCAAACTAACTTATTAAATGCATTCAATAATTCTACACCCTTAACCTTTGGCATATCTTGGAATATGTGTGGCCAACTTATGCCTTACATAACTCTTTTATATTTTTGTTACATTTCTCTATGTTCTTAGCTAGGTCATTCGATGGAATAACCATGGCTAAGTAGACTATATATAGGAGGTAGTGGTTAGTCTTTGATCATCATGTTAAGTATTCTAATCTTAGTGCATTGTTGTGGAGGTTTCCCCCTCAAAGTGGCTTTGCTATATTATCTAGTGTTTTGCTCTATTGTTGTGTGATCTCTCATATTAGCTTATTATGTGCACTATACAATCATTTTGTGTGAAAATCTAAGTAATTTCATTACAATTGGTATTAGATATTCAATTTGGGTAAGTTTCATATGATGTTTTTTTTGTATTTGGTGAGGCATGACTTTTTCGAGCGGAAGGAGCGAAAAAACATAACTTGCAATCCAAGAAGAATTTTTTTTCTATCAGTGTAATATTGTTCAAAATGTTTTTTGAAAAAAAATATTAAAAAAAATTTCTTTACATAATTTTAGTCATTAGATTCATCTCGATGAAATGATCATAATGGTATATTCTACTGGTACACTTTTTTGGTGCCAAAATGTTTTACCCTAGTGCACAAAGGCAGTGGTTAGATTTTTTTTAGTGAGGCAATCATAATGGTACCATCTCCTAGTACATTTTTTTGGAGTAAAAAACCCTCCTAGGGTTTGTATATGGTTGACACTTTTATAAGGGGATGAAAAGGGGGACAAAAAACTCCTAAGACTCTTATTAGCGACATGAAATCTAGAACTTTTGATCTGTTGATTTCTAAACTTCAAGCTGATATAAAGGGCTTGGTGTGACATGATGACTTTGTTGTAATTCAAACTATTATTTTATGGATGCACAAAGAGATTAATGGGGTTCATATTCAATTAAATCAGATCACTACTTCATTGGTTTCTCTTTCATCTCAGCTACAGTCAAACAACCCTCCACTTCATCATTCAATATTTCCTCCTCTCAACACTAACAACTCCAATTTTGGTATGAAATCAATGTTTCCAAAAGTGGACATACATAATTTTGATGGTAAGGATCCTCTCACTTGGATTACCCAAATTGATAATTTATTTGATTACATCAAACTCCTAGTTCTCAAAAGGTGATAGCGGCATCTCTATATCTGGAACTTGAGTAGTTCATTTGGTATCACTAGTTGTGTGCTCAAAAGAAAATGAATGGTGCTCTTTTTACATGGTCTATTTTCACTGATGAGTTTTTATCTCATTAACAAAATAATTTCCTTGATAAATACTTCAATTAGTTAACCAAACTATAACAAATAGGTACTATAAAGGATTATATTCATTAGTTTTAGAATCTATCCTTGCATGTGGAAGATTTCACTAAGAAAAATTTTATTGATCTATTTTTGAGTGGAATCAAAGATAGCATCCAATTAGAGGTTCAGATGTTTAACCCAACATCTGTATCATAAGTTATACCATGGGTATGCATGGTAGAGGAAAAAGAGATGGTCAAATGGAAAACCTTCACTAATGGTCATGATCGTTCCTGTTCAGCACCATCATGTCCTTAATCCACTAGACTAACACCTTGACAAATTGAGGAAAAGTGAGCCAAATGTTTGTGTTATAGTTGCGATAGAAAATGGAGCAAATACCATAGTTATGTTAAAAAGAATTATTTTCACCTTAAAGGTACCAATGAGGATGATAATGATGAAGAAGTACTTGGTGATGATGAAGAAGTTCTTGAGGAGGAATCTAAAGAATCTCAACCTACTATTTCTTGTCATGCCATTTCAAGTATTAGTTCTCCCCAAACTCTTAAGGTGGTGGGTTTCTTAAAGAAATATAAGGTAACTATTCTAATTGATTTTAGGAGTATACACAAATTCATCAACAATAAGTTGGCTACTCACTTGAATTATTTCATTTATCACACTCTAGAATTTTAGGTCATGAATTTACATGGTGGTATTGTCAACTACTCAAGAAAATGGCATAGTATTAAGTTGGCCATGAGAGACTACTTGTTGGATTCTCCTATGTTTGTTATTACCATAGGGGGAGCTGACATTATTTTTGTAGTATAATGACTCACCACTTTAGGAACTATTGAGATGAATTTCCAAGAATTATTCATGCAATTTCATTCTAAGGTAAGGACATTTGAGCTAAGGGGATTAAGGGATAAATCTCCACAACTTGTTAGCTCCTATCAAATGACAAAGATTATCCAAAATGGTATTGAAGGATTTGTAGCTCACCTATTTTCCATGGAATTTTAGCTAACTCAACCATATACACCTCATGATCTATATTAAGTGATGTATGCCCATTCGATTATTTTTGATGACATGTCAAAAGGACTTTCACCTAGTTGCATGCATGATCATGATATCAAACTTATTCCTAGTAGTACGCCACCTAATATCAGGCCATACAAGTATCCCTATGGCCAAAAAAGTGAAATTAAAAATATGGTACATGAGATGTTAGATATAGAAATCATTCACCATAGCCAAAGTGAATATTCTTCACTAGTTGTCATGGTATGCAAGAAAGATGATACTTGGAGCTTGTGCCTTGAATATAAGGAACTCAACAATTACACTATCAAAGATAAGTTTCCTATTCCTATCATTGACAATTTTTTAGATGAATTAAATGGTGCTCTTTATTTTACTAATTTAGATTTATGTTCTACATATTAGTAAATTTGAATCCATGATGAAGACAAACCTAAAAATGCTTTCAGGACTTATGAGGGCCATTATGAGTTTTTGGTTATGGATTTTGGGCTAATAAATGTACCATACACCTTTTAGAGTTTGATGAATACTATTTTTAGGCCATTTTTAAGGAAATTTGTTTTGGTATTTGTCAAAAATTATGGTAGCATTACAGCCCCACTCACATCTTTGTTGAAGAAAGACTCCTTTTAATGGACTAATATAGCCACTAGGGCATTTGAACAATTGAAATTGGCTATGTGTGCCACTCTAGTGTTGGCCACTCTTGATTTTTCTAAGACTTTTGTGGTTGAATGTGATGCATCTGGGTATGGTATGAGTGATTTACTCATGCAAGAAGGAATACAACTTGTATTTGAAAGTCATCAACTAAAAGGTAAAAATCAACACAAGACCATTTATGAGAATTAAACAATGGCGGCCATATTTGATGGGTCATCACTTTCAAGTAAATAATGATCATGATACTCTCAAATATTTTTTAGAACAATAGTTGTCATCTAAAGAAAAATAAAAATGGGTAACTAAGATGTTAGGATATGATTTTGAAATAGTTTACAATAAGGGAAATGACATTGTAGTGGTGGATGCACTATTTAGGAATGATGAATCTATTTAGGCATTTCTATATGCTATAACCATTCTACAATCAGATTGGCTAGAGGAAGCATGATCAGAATGGGACAATGATAGTTCTACCTATGCTTTGATTCAAAATATTCATCAAGGTTTGGGTGGATTTGAAAAATTCACATGGAAGGGTGATGTATTATGGTATAAAGAAAGATTATACTTATGCAAGAATTCTCTTCTTAAACAAAAAATCATTTAGGAACTTCATATAACTCCAATTGGGGGTCATTCAAGATTTTTGAAAACCTATCATAGAATCAAGTAGGATTTTTTTTGGGAAGGGCTCAAAGGGGATGTCTAAAAATATGCGGTTGAATGTATGATTTGTTAACAAAATAAAGGAGAAATCATCAAAACCCTAGGTCTTTTACATCCTTTATCCATCCCTAGCTAGCATTTGGAAGAGGTGTATATGGATTTCATTATAGAGTTATTGAGATTTGATGGTCAAAATGTTATCATGGTTGTGGGAGATCATCTTAGTAAGTATGCTCATTTATGTTCTTTATCATAGCCATTTATTTCAAATACAGTAGATTCTACTTTTCTCAATATAGTTCAAAAATTGCATGGTACCCCTAAGATCATTGTCAGTGATAGAGATCCTATCTTCACTAGTAATTTTTGGACTGAGTTATTTGCATGTTTGGGCACCCAATGGCTCAGAGTTCATCCTATCATCCTCAACTAGATGGACAAACTAAGGTTGTCAATAAATGTTTGGAAGGATATCTCCATTGTTTTGTTTATGATAAATAGGATAAATGGGTTCATTGGTTACCACTTGTTGAATGGTGGTATAATAATTCTATTAATAATTCTTCTAAAATGTCTCCTTTTCTAGCACTATATGGATACCACCCTACATCCATCACTTCAACCTTCAACATGAACACATTCACCATCAACATGAGGTCCTTGCCAATTTGCATGAAAATTTAACCATGGCCCAAAATTGCATGAAGCAATAGGTAGATCAACACAAGAGTGAGAGGAATTTTGACATTGGTGATTGGTTCTTTGTTCACTTACAACCAATTGCCTTTGAAGTAATAAAAAAATGATAACAAGTTATCCCCTAAGTATTATGGGCCTTATCAGATCTTACAAGAAATTGGTAGTGTGGCCTACAAGTTAGAGTTTCCTTCCTCCACTTGCATACATCCAATATTTCATGTATCATGGCTGAAGAAAGTCATTAAACACAAATTTTTTACTGAAATTGAGTTACCAAAATTAGATGAGGAAGGAAGAGTTATTATTGATCCTGAGGCGATCCTTCAAATGTTCACTAAGCATCTATGGTCTAGAGCGATTATGAAGTACATGATCAAATGGAAGCATCTGCCCTATGAAGATGCCACTTGGGAGAATGAATCCTTTGTGTAAAAAGATATAGATTTAACTTAATGTTGAGGACAATATTGTTTTAAAGGGGAGGGACATGCTATACCCTTAACCTTTGGCATGTCTTGGGATATGTGTGGTCGACTTGTGACTTACATATCTCTTTCATATTCTTCTTACATTTCTCTATGTTCTTAGTTAGGTTAGCCTATGGAATAACCATGGCTAAGTAGACTACATATAGGAGGTAGTGGTTAGTCTTTGATAATCATGTTAAGTATTCTGCTCTTAGTGCATTTTTGTAGAGGTTTCCCCCTCGAAGTGGCTTTGCTATATTATCTAGTATTTTTTTCTATTATTGTATGATATCTCATATTTGCTTATTATATGCATGATATAATCATTATGTGTGAATGTCTAAGTAATTTCATTACAAATAAGTTGTATTATGCATACCCATAAGAGCCTCTTGGAATCTACAAGCATGCAATAACAAATTCAACCACATATAAAACAAGAGTCCTCGGTCAAGGACCAAAAAATATAGCAGTTGAAGAATGACCTCATTTCCCACTCCCAAATTGTAGGTATCCTATTTGGGAGAGAATAAATAACTAAGTGCACATGTGAGCATTGTAGTAAACTTGAAGTCTCAATCCTTTCCATTGATGACATATGTCATCACGACACTCCTAAGGAAAGAATGGAGTTCTTATTTAAATAAAAGGTGTGCCATTGGCCCAGGGAAGTGGAACCCATTTTTAACAATAATTTTAGAGTTAGTTCAGAGGGAGACACACATCACCAAATTGATTCTTACATATCCCTAAGACTTCATACATGAAGTTCCATCTGTCAGTCTCTAGGTAAATAGGATGGAGACACTTGGCATAATCATGGAGTGTCGCTCACCCAGAGAGCTTGAAATATTTTCAAGTGTTGAAATGCCATAGCTTTTTAGGTGTATGCTACATACCCTTAAGCTTAATGTCGTGGGTACCCTTGAAGGTATTATCCATTACTATCTTCAATGAAGGGTTATCATACGCATGTATGAATGGTATCTCCTAAGAGATACCATTAAAACTTTAAAGGCCCTTTAAAGTATCACCTAATACTACTTTCAACCTTAAAGGGTACCTATATGATTATTTTAAAGGTATCTCTTAATAGATACCTTCAAACTTTTAGGTCCATAACAGAGGTTAAAATCAAATACAGGATCCCAAAATATAAGAAGCTAATCATTTTCCATAATTTTACTTAGAGCCCCCACTGCTCATTATCATTTTGTATTGTAATAAAATACATGGTTGAATATTAACTTAATTATCTATTTTTCTCTACATGACCATTCTGCTCTAATGTATGTTTGAAATGTATCTCTAGGAGATATCTTTAAAGTAGGATGAAGGAAGAATTGAAGTATGTAGTATATGATATTAAAATTTATTATTTTATTGGTTGACATAAACCACGTCATTAGTAAAATTTTATACATTACCTTTAAAAAAAAATAGGTTTTAACATATCTCTATGCTTATGTTCTGGTGTAAATATAGCTTTATCTCCTACATATAGGTATAAATTGGACTAATTTTATAAATAACCTTATTAATAAATTTCTCATGTCATTTACAAATTTCCAACTAAAAAATCATATGTCAATGGCTTTCTAATGTGGAAACTATGTTTCTCTCATAAATAATGGTAAGGTCATTAGTGAAGGAAGAATACACAAAGTGGCAGGTCCAGATGCTAAATTTATAGAACCCATAAATCTCACTTTCATATGCCACAATGAGAAAATACCTATTGTATGTGTAAGTTTTAATGTGATTAAAGATTTTAATCCAACTCTATCACTTCCAATTCCTATAGCTTTTATGGATAATTTAGGGGATGTAGTTGATAGTTTTACTATATGGATCACAAAAATGATGTAATATGCCACTAACAAGTTTTATATAGACACTGACATGGAACGAAGTCAAAACAATTTGCATCTAAATCTGTATATAAAACCATTGAAAAAATAAAACCCTTTCTTAGATTCATTTGTTTGATATATCGATGATCCTACCACATTACAAATCCTAAGAAAAACAATTGTTTGGAAATGGTACATTTATTGCACAAATGTATAGCTCTTACAAATGATGAAAAATTTGCTTTTGGTTATGTTGAATTTAAACAACTAAGGGAGATTTTTGGTTTCATTCCTATCCTAATATTATAAAATAAATTGGGAATTTACATAAGGCATGTTATACAACATTATGAGACTTTCAGTAGAGAGGCAATTAAAACATTTGTCATTAGATGGCCTTCTAACAAAATAGTGGATATTAAGACTTGTAGAGTAATCAATTTACCATACATGACACCAAAGGAGAAAGAAATTGGAAAGGTTTGGGATGTAGTAGATAATGAAGTCACTCCTTGCCTAACATTCCTAGTGTAAAGGCATCCAAAAAAATTAGCTCATTCCTACAATTACTCAGGGCAAAAAAGAAGTCAGCCAAATAATTTACTCAATGAAGTGGAATTTGATGAAAGCATAGATAGTGAGATTACACTAATATATGTGGATAAATGTTACACCAAAAAATGTTATTAGTTAGGATTGTCATTTGAGATTCTAAAATCTATAAAGATGAAGTTTCTTGATTCCACCACAATAGACAGAATGTAACATGTCTTGGATGCCCTTTCTGCCAGTTTATTTAAGAAAAATAAAAACAAAACTAGCATTAATTTTTAGGGTACAAAGATCTATTTGGAAGTTTGGATTAAAATATATGGATTAAAGAGAAGTAACTTTTTTGACATTCAAAATTATCACAAAAATAGGGAATAAAATTCATTCCATGTAGGGAAATTTCAACAAAAGCCATAAAAGAAGATAATGGTAGCTAAAGATTTGTTGGACCAACTAGTAGTTGATTTTATTGATGTTTCTCCATGACTAACATGTTAGGTAGATATAGACATCTCATGAGAAAATGTTTGACATCTTCCAACATCTTTCACTCAAGAATTTATGAGGTGCCACATCAATGCACAACTAGAAAATATGGAATACGAGTCAATATCCTAGCCAAATTTCAATAACATGTGGAGAACTAATTTTCTTGATGTGACCATTTCCATGTTTGATGACTTTACTAGGTTCAAAACATGCATCTTATTGACTCAATAGAAATGCTTCAAGTCCCTATCTAGAGATCAAGAAGAGTGTATCAATTAATAATTTATGATGCACTTGAATCAAATACTTTCTACAAGACAAATGTATTACACACATAAATGAATGTCAAAAAAATACCATAAAGAATGCCTTAGTGTCATTCATGGCAAGATAAAATGTTAAAAAAAAAATTGTACTGAGGATAGTGACAAAAAGCAAAGCAGTTACCAATAGAAATTAGAGTTGTCAATGGCAAGGATTATAACACATGGTCATGGTATAGGTGGATATGGGCATTTTTTTACCATATATTCTTGGAGGGTCTAACATTATTATTGATGGGGAAATCAAGAACAACAAACAGCTCTGATTCCACTTGTCAGGATCTTGCTCCTCAATAAGAGCACATATGATTACCTTGTATTAGTAACTAAACACAGAATTATACCAGAATGAACAAGTAACTAGAATTCACAAATGACATAAAATATGAGAGACAACACAATCTGTATTAATACTCATCCAAAAAAGAATACAATGAAGAGATGCCACACTCTTCCACACCTTTCAGGCTTCCCACACCAAGTGTACAGTAATTTTCTTCAAGAGTTCACTCTCCTACCAAAAATGGTCCCAAAACACAACTCAAACACAGAGTTGGTGTTCACCTCCAACCAGTCAGTAATAACACTGCCAGTACACAAGCACTCAAAGTACTTCAAGTAGATCTCCCATGAACTTGCAACAACCTGCAACTCAAATGATCTTACTTACCATGTAGATCTGTCTTGATCTTGCACAACCTGTAAATGAAATATCTTACAATTGGAAGGATCTCCCTTGCCTTCCTCTTTAGCTCATGATTACAATACATGCCAATGGGTCTATAAATAGATCCCATACTAAACAATAACTTCGAATTCTAATTTACAATAATTAGACACATAACTCAAGACTCAAAATAGCCTTTTACATGAAAACAATCAGTTCAATGAACTAACTGTTCATGCAACGAACAGTTCTAGAATCGCACAAGCGATCGACATCGGTCCCTGTTTGACTGGTGCTGACTGACGTCGATCAACTCCTACCGATGTCAGTTTCTTTCTACACTGAATATGATCGATGTTGGTTACACTACCGATGCTGGTATCCCTAGAACTCAGTAACCTCCTCCATGTTTGCATCAGTTGAATCTTTTAGCTCCACAACCTAACAATCTCCCACTTAGAGATAAACAACTTCAACTATACCTGTACCTGTACATCATCTAGTTTGTTTCCTTAGCTTTGTATCCCTCTTCAAGATCACTCTTGAAGACCAACCACCACAAATCCTATGGTGCACCTCCTATCATCCAAATCACCTGCCACATCTGCATCTACAAACCCATGTAGAAAAGATCTTGACCCTACATAGCATGTGCACCTGCTGCTAGTTGCTTTTAGATACCTGAGAATCCACTGAACTGCCCTCAATGCTTCTTTCCTGGATTGACCCCAAACTTGCTGACAACACCCACTACTTGGGCAAACTCAGGTCTAGTACATACCATGAACTTAACCTCATTATGTGAATCAGGACACTGTCCAACCATCGACGTGCTTACTAGTTTCACACAATCATCCAGAGACAAAATCAACCTGTGACCTTCCATGTCTCTAGAACACACTCATGTCAAAAAATCTTGCAGCTCCCAGATTCCTCATGACATACCTCTGAACTAAATTTACCTTTAGTTTAGCAACTCCCTATATGTGTAACCCTACAACAAGCACACAATACAGTAATAGGATAATGTAGCTAATATTATCCAACTTGGTAAAGAGAAACACAATGGTCAAACCTCCATTGTCTTGTAGCTTACTCAAGACTATATACCCTAGCCTTCCATCTCACGTGTCCATTCCCACTCTTCTTTATCCTGAACATCCATTCATCTTCTAGTGCTTCCTTCCAGCTGGCAACTCTACCAAAAACTCCCATTTGGTTCTTCTCCAAGGAATCACATTCCTCATCCATGCCAAGCTCCCACTATTTCCTAGATCTACCTACTCTACTTATTTAATAACTTCCTGGTTCTTGACTATTAGTGAGCAACAAGTAGTGTAAAGAAGGGAAATGATGAATTTGAGGCTTACTTACCCTTTCAGTCCTCCATATGGGCACTTGAGACTCCTTGATAGCTTGCTATCCACCCAAAATCTATCTCAGTGATCGATGCCAGTCACATCTCAGTCTGCACCTGACTGACGTCAATTCCATGTGACTGCCTCATCATCGACATCAATTCTCTCTAATTGATGTTGGTGTTTATCTGTCTAGAGTCACTGATGTCAGGCTACACATAGCCGATGTCAGTCCCTGTCTGGATGTTGACGTCAGTTTTTTAACCGATGTCAATCTCTGTGTTTTACTTGTGAGCAATGACTTTTACCTGTGAGCTCCTTTTGGATCAAAACCCTATCCAAATCAACCTTGCTCTGCTCAGAATTCTTCATCCCCTTAAACTGATCTATGTCCATCACCTTCTCCTTGAAAACCAAGGCTTTCCTATTCTTGTCATGAATATTGGATTTCTTAAGAAATGTCACTTTCTTCTTTTGCTTACAAAAATCTCGATCCATGCTTTTCAAATCTAAAATCATACCCTTTGACTCAAGAACATGCATCCCCTTCTTATTCATGTGACCAAGCCTATTAAGCCACATCTTCGAATCTACAACTGAAGTAGATAAACAAGAAGGAGAATCAATAATACAAGTAGATAGATAAAGCGTACCTACTTTCTTACCTCTTACTAAAACAAGTGCACCCTTGGTAACCTTCCAAGAGTCCACTGTGAGAGATACTGTGCATCCCTCATCACCCAAACTTCTTACAAAAATCAAATTCTACTCCAGGACTGGGACATGCATGACCTCCTTCAACACCCATGTGTTGCCCGACTGTAATTTCAGCTTCACTTTCCCTTTGCCAACCATTTGACAAGGCTTACCATCCCCTAAACAAATTTCTCCAAAGTCTCCCTGGACATATTCATGAAAAAATTCTCTATTTGGGGATGCATGGAAAGAGGCACCAGAATCTAAAACCCAAGATTCTACTTTATCCAAGGAACATACCAGAGCATCCTATGTAACAACACCTACATCACCTACTTCTTCATGTCCTTCATGCTGATCTTCATTCACCCAACAATCTCTCTTTAGATGCCCTTGCTTTCCACATTTCCAGCAGGTTATTCTGCCATACCTGGACTTGGATCTCTTGCCTATCTTGGACCTTGATCTCCCATGCTCAATCTTCTCTCTTTGCCTTCCCCTACTTTCAACACTCAAAGCATTCCATGATGATTCACCTGTGCTTTTCCTGTGAATTTCTTCATTCAAGATTACACTCACAACATCATCCACTTTTAAGATTTTTGAAGCAGACACAGTATTACTAACTGCCATTACCAAACTCTCCCAACTTTCAGGTAATGAGCACAAGATTAAGAGAGCCTTAATTTCATCATCAAAAATAATATTGACTAAATTTAACTAGTTTACCAAACCATGGAAATCACTAAGATGACTATGAACAAATCCACCTTCCAACATTTGCAAATTAAATAATTGCTTCATAAGAAATACCTTATTCAAAGCTAAGGGTTTTTCATATAAATTTGCCAAAAATTCTGTCAACTCTATCATTGTCTTAGCCTGTGATAAGTTGGAAATCACAGACGATGCAAGGCTCAACCTTATAGATCCCAGAGCCTTTCGATCAAGAACCTCCCATTCTTCAACCTTCATATTTGTGGGTTTGCATGAAACTCCACCCAATGGTAAGTACAAATCTTTCTAATACAGATAATCTTCTATCTGCATCCTCCATAATTGATAGTTCTTGCCATTAAACTTCTCCATTCATAGCTTACTTTCTTCTACCATTGCTATACTCCCACTCAAACAGAAACCCCTATGAGTAACCTGTAATCAACAAACACTAACCAGATCTGATACAACTTGTTAGTAACCCAACCAAAAGCTCTAATACCAGTTGATGGGGAAATCAAGAACAACAAACAGCTCTGATTCCACTTGTCAGGATCTTGCTCCTCAATAAGAGCACATATGATTACCTTGTATTAGCAACTAAACACAAAATTATACCAGAATGAACAATTAACTAGAATTCACAAATGACACAGAATATGAGAGACAACACAATCTATATTAATACTCATCCAAAAAAGAATACAATGAAGAGACGCCACACTCTTCCACACCTTTCAGGCTTCCCACACCAAGTGTAAACTAATTCTCTTCAAGAGTTCACTCTCCTACCGAAAATGGTCCCAACACACAACTCAAACACAGAGTTGGTGTTCACCTCTAACCAGTCAGTAATAACACTACCAGTACACAAGCACTCAAAGTACTTCAAGTAGATCTCCCATGAACTTGCAACAACCTGCAACTCAAATGATCTTACTTACCATGTAGATTTGTCCTGATCTTGCACAACTTGCAAATAAAAGATCTTACAATTGGAAGGATCTCCCTTGCCTTCCTCTTTAGCTCATGATTACAATACATGCCAATGGGTCTATAAATAGATCCCATACTAAATAGTAACTTAGACTTCTAATTTACAATAATTAGACACACAACTCAAGACTCAAAATAGCCTTTTACATGCAAACAATTGGTTCAACGAACTAATTGTTCATGCAACGAATAGTTTTGGAACTACATAGGTGACCAACATCAGTCCCTATTTGACTGGTGCTGACCGACATCAACCGACTCCTGTCGATGTCAATTTCCTTTTGCACTAAATATGACCAATGTCAATTACACTGCCGACTCCGGTATCCCTGGAACTCAGCAACCTCTTCCATGTTTGCATTAGTTGAATCTTTTAGCTCCACAACCTAACAATTATCACCTCATTAAACAAGTGCTTCAGGGATATGGAAATAATAGTGCTAGATACTTACAGATCTTTACTATATAAACCTAGATCTTCAAAATATATATTGTATGATGCACTTTTGTCTAATAATTTCTATTCTAAATGAAATAAATATAGAGAAGTAAAATTAATTCATGCCTTCAAGAAAATTCCTTCCAGGCTATACCTTCAACTAGACAACTATTGTGGGGATAATAAGAATAGGTACTTCCATCCATAATTATATTTTAAAATATTTGAACCTTATATGGAACTAATGTTACATTTACAAATTCATAAAATCATGTCTTTTTGTTTAGGTATGTGTTGCAATATTTATCTCTCCTTATCTACAAAGATGTTTTCCTCGATGTCGAGGTTGGATTTTTGCTTCTAGGACATACCCATGAGGACATCGATGGCACATTTGGAAACCTATCTGAATGTATAAATAAAAAACATGCATGGAGTGTGGCAGAGATGATGGACACTTATAGGATGTTTGAAAATACAAAAAACTTCACATCTTTTTTTATTGAAGAGGTATAAGATTTTAAAGAATATGTTAATAGTTACCATCTAAACGGAAGAAATGAAATAGTAGGCTTGAAAAAAGGTCAATACTTTCTTATATGCATGGAGCAAGGTCAATCCATTTGAGTTGCAAAAAATCTATTAGAGATAAAAATTGGTCCCCCTGATTACATTATGGGGAACAAAAGAAAATGGTGAGCCAAATGTTCTAGAAGGTAATCCAACAAAAATATATTTCAAAGACTTGAAAAATATAGAAATGTCTCAAGATTCCATTATTGCTAAAGACTTAGATAGAAGTAGAAAAATGAGTGAAAAATAAATTAAATATAACTTGAATAAGTATGTACAATAATTCAATGAATCTAATTTGAGTAGAAATAGTTAGTGGAAGGATCTAACATATTACTTCCAAAACATCCATGACATAATGAAAGAAGACATGTTCCCTTCTGAAGTTTAGTTCACAAGAGAATTTTGACCTATAGCTCATCATGACATACCCCTATATAGAGATCTACACAAAATGGTTCATAGTAACACTCTTGATTTTGGAGTGGCATGTATATATATATATATATATATATATATATATATATATATATATATATATATATATATATATATATATATATATATATATATATATATATATATATATTGGTCCAAGAATTAAAATAACAAAAATTGCATTTGATTCAGCGTAAGATGTGCAAATCAAAGATATGTTATTCATTAGACTTGAAGATTATATAGGAGTGGAATACACATTATGGGTCGATAGAGCTAAAATAAATATTGAGATACTACAAAAAAAATAGGGATATAAAATAAAGTGTCAATGTAGTTTGGTTCGTCCTAGTTCATGTAGGGGAAAAAGATGCAAAAGAAGTATAAATTTATTTAGGATTCTTGGACAAAAAATGGAATCCAAACCCAAATAACACATATTTACCATCTATACTTATAGATATTATCATCTGTGCTTGAAAACCAAATAAAAATTTGAGAGGTCATACGCTTATTATCACTAATTTTTTTAAAGGCATTATAACAGAATATTTGAATGCATCGTCCCACTAGGCACTAACAAAAATAGTGATAAAAGGATTATGAAATCTGACATGGTGTTTATTTAATTTTGGAATGAGAAATATGAATGTTTTTTTCAAAATTTAGTCCATTTTTTGAGAATGTAGAATGCTTTATTATTTTATTTTTTTATATTTATTTATAGTGGCACTTTGCATTTTGGGTCTTGGAAAATACACCTCGACATTTGAGATTTATATTTTCTATTTTAATAATATAGTATTTTGATAATTGTGCATCTATTTAATAACATTTAATTATTGGAACATCCACTTTGCATTTTTACATCCTTCAAAATGGTCTTTAGCAAAAGGTCATTATAATTTGCACATCTGACAATTTAGTGCACTGTAGTTTTTGTGTTTTTCAAAATACAATTTGGCATTCCTGTGTATGAAAAAAAAAATTAGGTTTTATGCCTCAAAATGTCCCACTTGTGCATCAAGATTTGTTCTTCAAATTTTGTGTATCGATAAATGTTTTTTGGATTTTCATGTGGCACTCAAAATTGGGCCACGTGGCACAATCTTGGTAATTCAACTGTGCAAAAGGATAACCAATCCAAACAAAAGTAAAAAATAATGCAAGCACCTGATATTTCAATGCACATAAAAATATTGGTAACTCGACACATATATGAGATAAACTTTGATGGTCATGAGGATGTCACTTGAATCAAATTAAACAGATAACTCATGATCCAATCAATTGATGACATGTTGCATCCCAATCATCCCAGGTGTTCTAAATCACATAACAATCGAGTGCATGATTGATGTATGAATTATTTTTACTTAATATACCACAAGTCTTATAATAACTATAAATTCATGGTCTATGAACCAATTGAATGGTCGCATAATTTGGACTTATTGAAAATATATAATATAGATGTGATTTATTTTTTATAAGTCTAAGTAATTCTTGATGAAGTCAAATTTATTTATGATAGTTTTAAACTACTAATAAATAACTTATTTATGATCATTTTAAATAATTCGGACTTATCACAAATACATTATATAGATATGATTTATTTAAAATAAGCCCAATTTAGTCTCAATATAGTATAATTTAATCTGGATACAGTCCAATTTATTTTTGATAGTTTTTAAAAATTTGGATTGTTGATAAGTCCAAATTATACTAACTATTCCTTCTCTTCTATTTGAAAGAGAAGCTACCTTTATTCAAAATGAAAAAACACAAACCTAACGTATTCAAAAATGTACATAATAAATTCATTTGTGGTTTTTCATATATGAGAAAGTAAATATGAGTAGGAAACTAAATTTTAGAGAGTAGAAAGTATTAACTATGAGAAGAAAGAAAAAGAAATGTAAATAAGTGAATAAATGTAGATTTCACTTATATATTACATTTGTTAACTTAAAATAAAGTTACTATCAACTCAAACATTTCATTATGAATAATTAAATAAAATAATAATATGAATAAATTAACATAAGAACATGCATTCCCAACTAAAGACAAGCTCAAATTCCTTCAATACTTAGCTTTATTTAAAAAAACACAAAGTTCTTTTCTTCTTTTCCTCCCAAAAATTATTTCTTAAAAAGTCTACAAAATATTAATAGATCCTTTTAAATACATTCAATCCTTATGATTATACAAAATACTAATAGATAAATTCTAAAAATATAATTTCAATTGCACAATTAAGGGTGCATGTTGAGTTGTCCAAGTTACAAACAAATTTTTAAAAACCTTTAAACTAAAATGCAGCTCATAACCTATAGGGAAGATTATGTCCAAACGTAGTCTAAATGAAAAGTTAGGGGGTTTATCTAGCACTTGTTCCTCATATCCCTCTTCATCATCAATGGTAACAACCTCTTCCTACATAACTGATCATTTTTCTTAATTTTCCAAAACTTCTTGTAATATGTTTTTTAACTTATCCTTGTTTGGGCCTTCAAAATGTTGATATGGAATTGCAGCCTCTAACTAAAGATTTATCATTTGTTGAGTAATTCTCTTGAAATTATTCAAGTCGTTGTTCAACTTATCAAAGGTGTTTTGAAAGTGCACAAATTTCTAAATTGATTCATAATTGAATGAAGCAGTAAGGTTGTTTTTTTATCAAGAAATTTGAATGACCCTTCCATATCTCTCATAGGAATTATTTTTCCTTCATCTCCATAGAATGAACATGGAAGTTTCTCAATTACCTCATTAATATCACAAGTGGGATCAACTGCTAAGATCCTTAATTTTTTAAACTTACGACATCTATCAAAAAAGTATCGAACAAAAACATAGCGGTTAAAAATGTAGTGAGAATAAGACATAGCAAGGAAAAAAGTAACAAGGACAAAACATCATAGGAAAAAAGCATAGTAAAGGACACACTCACATATAAGATGCCATAAATTTCAACTTCATAAAATCACATTTTCTATATTATTTTACTTGTAAATTTGGTACATTAATTTTTCATCATGAAATCTTAACTATTATCACCAAAATGAACTAGACAACAAATAAACAATGTGATAATCACTAAAATGTCGTAATTATGCTCTTCACAACATTTTTGTGACATTATCAATACCGCTACATTTTTATCACTATGTTTTATCCTCACGATGTTTTTATCATACTACATTTTTACTATTATGTTTTTTACCATTACATTATCACATAAAGCTTAAATTGCACAAGGATTCTTATATCACCTTGATCTTGAATTTTATCAACCCTAGAAACTTAGCTTATTATCCCAAGTCATATTATATCAGAACTCCTTCACTAACCAAAACATCTTATCTTCCTTAGCTTGGAATTACAACCATGGTAGCCATTTATTTAGTTTACCTAATTATTATCTATACTAAGCCTCTTTTTTGTAAATATATTATCTTTCTTCATCCATTGAGAAGTAGACTTTGATGTTTGAATCTATAGTTTTGTTCTCTTATTTGAGAATTTTCTCAAACCACTCCTCAATATCTCCTCCCATATTCCCTATTCTCTCAAGTTCTTGAAGACTATTGGTGTGTGGGAGGTATAATATTGTATTCATGGCTAAGTTGGAATAATTAATCTTTGCATCACAGAGGTAAGTTGGTCCACATTATCTTTCAATTGATCATTTGTGTCTTTGTCATGATCAAATCTTTTAATCATTGAGACAATGTCAGTCAGCACATCCACCTTCAATCCTTCATGAGTAGGCTTGCCTAGGTGAACACATAAAACCTAGTAATTCTTAGATGTGATATCTTATTTTGACTTCTTTGGAGGAGGAATTATGATTTCAACATACCTCTCAACTTTATCATCCATAACAACATGATAAACCTTTTTGGGTTTCTTGAGAGATCTAGGATTTGGGGGAATGAGAGTATTAAATTCAATCTATAAAATAAGAACCACTTCTTCCTCTTTTTTACTATACTACTCAACCATTGAGATGTCTAAGTATTCACCTCCTTCTGCACTGATGATGATCCTACCTATGCATGTTCCTAAATAACAAGAGTTCGATTTTCTATTGTTTCCAATTTTCCCTCTCCTTGAGGATGATATATTTATTCCACTTATAGAGTATCCTAAATTTCTATTTTTTCCTTATTATTTAATGATAAGTAAATGTCATAAATCTTTTAAAGAAGTTTTTCCTAACTCTATAAAAGGTTTTTTTATTTAGGAATTGATTCAATGACCTTTTGTGAAATGACCTGAGGAGGAGCATATCATTGTTTATTTGAAGGAAGAGGAGCCAATACTAATAAGGAAGTTATTTGGGTTCCAAGTGTTGGAATGTTTTTTTCATTGATGTCATAAAGGTGCATCATGTAAAGGCATAATTGTCATTGATTTCAAAGGTCTGTCAAGTGCTTGAGCATGGTAGTGACATAAAGAGTGTTGATTAGTGAGTGAGTATTCTGGATTTGGGAAACCTATTGAAAGTGTGTTCTTAGTTGGAATTACAATGTTTTTAAAAGTGATTAGTGATCAAGGTTGATGTTATCATTAATGTTTCATCTTATGAGGTTTGGTGTCAAAGGTGTTCAGTTGCATGGAAGAGAGATGTCAAGTCATATGAAACTTGGTCATGTGGTTTTAGGTTTATATGAGACTATGAGAGATTTTTATCATCATAAAGAAAATGGTATAGTGATATGATTTTATTATAATTTTTTATGTCTTCTTTTTTGATGTTTTAATGAGGTTATGACATGAAAATAATAGGTCAAGGTGTCAAGTGCATTGGAAGCTTAAGCCTAGTCATGGCACAATGAAGGTATGAGATGGTTACATGATGATATGAGTGAAATAAAGTAGGTGAGAGGTTTTAAATGATATGTAATCATGATAATAAGGTGTGAATCCACTTAAAAGTTTTTTAAAGTGAGTCTTTTAAGGTAGTTCCTTCAATCTTGGTCTACACCTAGACCATTCTTTAGCCTTGACTAGCCTATTGAGGCATGAAGATCATATTTCAAGGTGAATGTGTGAAGGATAACATGGATATAGTTAATTAAAGATAATGAATTATGAGATCATGGTTTACATAAAAAGTCATGAAAAGTGGTTTTGAGGTCTCTCAAGTTCATGAAATGAAGGTATGCAAACATGAGAAGGAATTTTAAGTGTTCGTTGGCACATGTAACCTATTCATGGGAACTTGAGATATTAAGGAGAGATGGGGAAGGGTCATAGATAATATATATGGGATTTTTTTTTGGATTTGAGTGGTATTCCTTTATGAATAATTGTTAACACCAAAACCTATGTTAAACCTCCCTAAAACCCTAATAAGGACCTGATGTGAAAGATGTTGTTCAAATCAGATCATAATGGATTAAAATTATTATTAAAACTATTTTATATTATATTATACTCTCTAAGGTACCTCTAAATGGTATTGAGTTGTCAGGTGAGTAAGAAGACCCTATAAGAAAGGGCTTATTTGTAAAGAATTTGTTGTAGAAATCAAAAGTTACAGTGGTCAAGAAAATTAAATGGATGGAATAAGGATTTAGATACTCATAATACATATCCATGAAGTTTTATACATTATTTACACCTTTAAATATGTTAAACTAGTCTTTCAAGCCAACCAATCACATATAACCCTAATGATGTAAACAATGTAAAACCCAAAAAGAAGTGAGAAGATAGATCTGAGGGTTTTAGAATATTAGTTTGATGAAAAAAAGTGCATTAATAGTTTATTCATGACTTTTAAGACATGTTAATTATTTAAATAATATTTAGAGTTCATGTGTGTGGTGAAAATGTTACTCATAAAATGACTAGTCTGGTTCATATAAGACTGTGAAATATGAGGTCAAGAAATTGGTCTGCAAGACAAAAAATTGTCATTAGACCATTGAGTTTTACATATAATAATGTACTAAGTAAATATAATAACCATTTACATGCATCAATATTCATTTAAATTTTATACACGTGTTAGATATCTAAGTCACCATGACTAGTCTTTAAGGTAAATTAGCAGTTCTGAGTGAGTGAGTTACAAAGATGTTCTAGAGCCTTTATACTCTAAGTGAAAGTATATAATGAATTTGGTAATGACATTTAGGTAATTTATATTATTTATATGTATTATTTTATCATATTTTATTGTCTTAAGTGTGTTTAAGCTTCATTATTGCAAGACACACTTTTGAGGCACACAGGTCTAATAGGACAGTTTATCCTAAAAGAGCTTTCATGGTATCAACAAAAGATACTTGTTTGACTAATCATGGAAGAGGTAAGTAGAGATAATTGGATAAGTTATTTAATATTTTTCAATTGTTTTAAAATCCATATGCGCCCAACAGGATCAATCTTTGACACTAAGAAGATAGACCTAATGCAATTAGGTCTCCATGAGGCATAAAAGTGAAATGAGGCCTAATAGAGTTATGAAATACCTAAAGGGACTCAAATTTAATTTGAATCATTTTTTAGATATGTCCTAAGACCTATTATATGGATGACATAATATTTTAAGCGTTTGTGTCTAACCAAGTGGTATATGAACAAGAGATGAGTATTTATACAAGGCAATTTTTAGGCCTATTTATATATGTGAAGAGTAGGTGAATGGATTGATAAATCAATAAGCCTGAGGAGGTTGGGTAATATGTTGTAAAACCTCAAGATATAAAATATAATAATATCATGAATATCATATACATGTTTTGAATTTGAAGATCAAAGTCATATGACCTATTCAATCTCGAAGAGGGCTAGTTGAGCAAAGAATCCTAGAGGCAATTTTGAGAGAGATCAAGTGGAGTTGAGTTGAAGGAATGATCATTGTATATTAATAGTTTATAAAATTTGTATTAGATATGTTTTCAAGATGTATGATGGTAGATAAATTAGGTGTATATATTAGTGAAAAAAAAAAGTGGTATTGGTTGAGGTTGTGTTTTTTCAAAGAGGGAGTTAAATCTTCTTTGTAGTTTGGTGATTGTATAATTGGTCTTGGTTAACTTGGTGCATGGTTAAGAGGGAGTTTGACTTGCCTTGTATTTTTGTACTTGAAGAAATGTCCTTTAACCAAGTTTGTGATTAGTCATAGGGGGTTGTATCATCCTAGTAAGTGGGTGCTTAATAAATTTTGGGTTGGTGTTCCATGTTGGATTAGTGCTCAAAAAAATTTGATACATTGCCTTATAGGAAAATTTGTCCAAGATTTGTTTTAGTGGGTTTTATTTCCCATGAGGGTTTCCCACATATGTGATTTGTTATCTTCTTTCATGCTCATGTGATTGGTTTCCAATGCATTGTTAGATCACTAAATTACTTAGAATGATTCATGAATGTTTAAGGGAAATTGATTGAAAGTTTTGAAGATTGATTCACCTCCCCCTCTTAGTCATTTTGATTCTGATAATTGGTATTAGATCATGGTCCTTTGAAGTAGGCCTAATAAATTGAAGGTGATCCAAAGAAGCATAAGATGTTTAGTGATAAAGAATAATAAGAAGACAACATGTATGATGAAGAAGTATACTATGATAGTGAAAAAGGAGAAGTTAAATTAGACCTTGAAGCTAATCTCATAAGTTCCCTAGATGATTTGAAGCATCAAAAGAAGAGGAAGCATGAGTTTAGATTTATGGTCAAGTATATTAAGGAAAAGATATGTACCTTGAAGAGTGACATGGTCAAAGAAACTAAAAAGGATGAGAAGGCCATAAAGAATCTCAAGAATCAATTAGAAGATGTCAATATAAAGTTTAGATAAAAAATAGTTGAGTATGATCAATTGAAGACACAACTAGATTCCTTGAAGATTAAACATGAAAAACTCATAGACAATATGATAAAGTTTGAGGAAGAGCATGAGAAGTCAGAATAAGTCAAGAGTACCAACACGAAAGTCAACATGAATAGATCAATCAGACATCCCAATGCAATGAGGGATGAGTTATCATGAGACCATGGGAAAAGGAGTGATCAGTCAAGAGGTACATATAGTAATGATGTTTTCTATAGTTATCATAATATGGGACACATTTAAATATTCTTCCTAATAGAGTTAGAAAGCCCTCAAGACTTAACAAGGTATGTGAATATTCTAAAGTGCAGGGTCAAACATTAATATGGAAGCCACAAAAAGTTAGGACTAATTATATTGAGCCCAATAGTCAAGATGGATTATTGGCTAAGGAGGATCAAAAGACTAAAGGAGAGGAATCTATGATAGAGCTTAGAATTCCTTTCACATTTAAAATGAAGGCATGAAATGGTATATAGATAGTGGTTTATCAATCCACATGAGAGGAGACAAAAACAAGTTCATATCATTAGAGAAAAATGCTATAAAAACACTGATATTTGGAGATAACACAATTGTCATTATATTTGGCAAGGGTATCTTGAGTCTAGAAAAAATGAATACCAAGCTATAAAATGTGTTGTATGTGGAAGGTTTTAAACATAACCTACTTAGTGTAAGTCAAATGTGCAACCAAGGAAACACATTAACCTTTCATAAAAAAGGGTGTGAGATAAAGAGAGCCAAATCAAGAAGGCTAATTGTCAATGCTAAGAGGACTAAGAGCAATCTATATGTCTTAAATGAGATCAAGAAGTAGAGATGCTTTATGAGCAATAAGTATTAAATTTATCTATGGCACATAAGGTTAGGTCACCTGAAATTTGAAAATCTAGTCAAGATAAGCACTAAGAAATATGTGAAGAACATGCCCAAGATCACCAAACCTAAAAATATACTTTTCAAGGCATGTCAACATGGTAAGTAGACTAGAATAAGGTTCAATTCTAAGGAGTAGTCTAATAAAATAAATTTGGAGTTAATACAAATTGATCTCTATGGAACTAAAAGAATCCAAAGAATTCAAGGATATAGCTACTTCATGTTGCTCATAGATGACTACACAAGAATGACTTGGGTAGCATTATTGAAAGAAAAGTTAGAATCTCTTGATAATTTCAAGGCATTCAAAGATCTTGTTGAGAATGATAAGAGTGGGAAAATAAAGTGCCTAAGATCTAAAAAAGGAGGATATTTTTGGTCTAATGAGTTTTAAAACTTCTGTGAACTCTATGGGATAAGGAAATAGTTCTCAACAACTAGGAAACCTCATCAGAATGGGCTAGTGAAAAGAAAGAATAGGGTAATTCAAGAGATGGAAATAACTATGCTAAATGAGTCAAAGTTAATTCATGGTTATTGGAGAGAGGTAATGAGAACTGTAGTCTACATTTTGAATAGAGGATTGATAAGGACTAATGGCAACAAGACTACTTATGAGCTATGGAAAGGTAGACCTATTGGACATTGTCATTTATCAAGGAGGAGATTATTGAGCATTATTATTGACTATTGAGATTTGGTATTTAATGTTGTCATTGATGTCAAAAGGTTCTTATGAAGATGCAAATATCATTGATGTCAAATATTCTTGTGAAAGATGTTTTGATCAAGTAAGCTTTGAGGTATGTGTATGATGAGTTCTATTGACATCATAATGAGTGTTATTACTATATGAGATTAGTGATGTGAGAGTAACATTTAGCTTGATTAATATCATTAAGATTATCATAAATGAGTATAGGTCAATATGTCAATTGTCAAGCATTTTGTAATGATTTGTCTAGACATTGTGAGAAGGTTTGTGCATGTAGCATGATGAAATGAGTGAGCTCTAAAGAAGAAACTATTGAGATCAACATAAATGAGTAAAATTAAGTATATCAAGTGTAAATCATATTATAATGCTTTGTCTAGACTTTATGATAAGGTTTGTGTAAGTATCATGATGAAATAAGTGAGATCTGAAGAAGAAACTATATGCTTCAAAGATCTATGTAAGTAGTTCCAAAGATGCTCCAAATCAGATACAAAAAACTAAATGATCCAATGAATTCTTGATAATGTTTAATAATGAGAGAGGTTTTATATGTTTTTACATGAGGTGTTAAAGGCCTTGAAAATGCTTAGAAGGTCATCT
Source organism: Torreya grandis (assembly GCA_037957365.1). Lineage (NCBI taxonomy): Eukaryota > Viridiplantae > Streptophyta > Pinopsida > Cupressales > Taxaceae > Torreya > Torreya grandis. Next base: position 6,188,224 of record JARHVA010000208.1, on the reverse strand, counting down.
CTAAAGATCTATGTATGTAACTCTGAAGATGCTATGAATATGCCAGTCATGCTTCAAAGATCTGTAATAATCTTTGAAGATGATATATTGAAGATATAAAGAAGATTAAGTGTATGAGGTTTCTTGAGTACACACAAGAGGAATTGGAACACATGAGTGTTTTAAGGTAAGGCCTACAGGGTGGCTAGAATATAAGATTTAATGCCTAATATGACTTGCAGGTTAAGGCCTAAAAAGTAAGAAAAGAGATGGTGACCATATTAGGTATCAGGATAAATTTCCATGACATGGATGAGTAGATTAACATTGATATAGGTGATTCAAAGTGTTTCAAATATTTTTATGAAGTTTTAGATCAAGGGTTACAAGAATAGGCTTGAAAAGTGTTTCAAGGTTTTTTGAGTGCATAGAATGAAGAGTTGTCTACTCAAGATTGATTTTCAAGTTCTCATCGGCATATGAAACATTTGAATAATAATATAATTTAATCATGGTATATGAATAAGGTTTCTATCTCAAATTTACAATCATTTGTTTATGTAAAGAGGAGCTAAGTTTTATGAATGATCATTAAGACTAGAAGATGGTTTAAACCCTCAAAGAACCCTAATAGTGACCCAATGTTAAAGATATTTATATAAAGAGATTATAATAATTTATTATGGCAAGATAATTAATTATATCTTTAATTTAGCTCTCTTAGATATCTCCAGGTATGATTGGTTTCTCAGATGAGTGAGTAGACCCTACAATAAAGTTCTTATCTTTCAAAGATTTGTTTTAGCAGACAGAGTTGACCAAGTCAAAGTTACTAAGTGGATGAAGATAAAGAGTGATTTTCATAAATTTTTTTATATAGGTTCTATATATAAGGTATGCAAAGTTGGTGATCTAATTTGGCCAGTCACTAACAGTCCTAGTAGTATAGACAATGAGAAAATTAGGTAAAAGTGAGAAGATGATTCCTAATGTGTTTTCATGTAAAAATGATGCACTAAAGTGCATTATGATGTTTTTTGGTAATTTAATAATATATCCATGATTTTTAAAATCTTGAAATTTAGTGTAAGAGGTTGAAATAATGAATCCAAAATGGCTTGTCTGACTGAGTAGAGTATGTGAGATAGAAGATCAACATATTGATCTCTAAGACCAATAATTTTCATTAGATCTCATGATCTAATTGATGGAGTATTCCTTTAGGATGATATAAGATATTTACATGAATTAAAATACCTTTAATGCATTTAATTATATTTCATAAGTTCATGTTTCTTTGACTATGTTTTGAAGTCATATGATAGTTCTTAAGTGAACATATTGTAGAGAAGAGGTTGAGCCTATTTACCCTAAGTTGAAGAATAAAATTAAGTTTGTGATGATCCTAAGGTAATTATATTTCCAAATATATTATTTATTTCCATGATTATTTGTAAAAATTGATTTTATGCCTCATTTATTCAAGATAAAATTTTTGTATATACATAGGCTTTTCATAAGCAGTGATTTAAGAAAGGATTGAAATGATGGTTGGACCTAAAAAGTGTCATGTACCTAAGGTTGAGTTGGATAAGGTATATTGGAATTAATTATGATGTGTTTATGTCACGTGAGGTATTTATATATACTTCAAAAATAATCAAAGGGTAACATGTTGTTAAGAAGACCTTTTAGGTCTCCATAAGCCTAAGAGAAGAGTAAGGGATAATTGATGTATGGTTGAGCTATTGTATTGATTACTTCATGATTAAGGCATGTTATTTTAAAATTCTAAGACCTATTCATGGAAGACCTAAGAGATAAGAATGTGATATATGACTAAGAAGGATATGATCAAGTGACTTATATAAAAATAGGGTAGTTTAGGTCTATTTTATGTGCTAAGAGTATGCTTAGAGGATGCTAACTGAGAGCAGATAAAAAGTGAATGATTTAGATTATTTTTTAGTACAAAGAGGTCATGTGTACTATTAGAGGGATGTCATGAATAATTAATAGAGGTTATACATATAAGTATTAAGGTAAGAAGACCTAATCAATCCATAAAGAGGGATAGTTAAGTGAAGAACGCTAAAGTATAGTTTGAGAGAGATAAAAGTGAGCGAAGAGATGAAAGAGAATTTCATCATATATTGTATGAGAAATAAAGTTTCGTGAAGGTGATCAAACAATCATATGTCTGAGTTGGTGCTGAGTCATCTAGGTGGTTGGTGCCTCATTTAAAGTTGATGCTTACTAAAGCTAAGTGAGTGTTTGGTGAATTAGGGGTTGGTTCTCCTTGTTGGGTTGGTGTTAAACTAAATACTCTATCAAGTTGGTGTTTGATACATTAGGGTTGGTGATCTAACCTGAGTTGGTGCTCAACTAAAAATTGATTCATTAATTTATAATATTATAATACAAGCTATGTTTTAGTGGGTTTTATTATCCATGAGGGTTTCCTATGTATATGATGTGTTCATTTATTTCATGCTATTATGATTTGATGCTTATGCTTGATAAGATATACATGCTTGTTGGAATGGTTCATGTATGTTAAGTGGAATTGAATGAATTTTTTTGAATACTAATTCAGCCTCCCCACTCTCAGTCATTTATTTTCCAATAACTATTATTAGAGCTTGGTCTTTTGAAGCAGGTCTAAAATCCTAAAGGAAATCTTAAGAAGCAAAGATGAATTGTTAGCAAACTCAAGGTGGTTTCTCTACTAGTAAGTCTCCATTATTCAATGGATCTAACTATGCCTTTTTTAATGTCATAATTAATATATATTTGATGTCACAAGGACATGATATTTGGTAGTCAGTTATGATTGGTTATATTATACCTCTTATTCCACCAACACATGTATCAGGTAAGAAGGCTAGTGAAAATAACTCTAAGATACTGAATGACATTATGTGTGGCCTATAATAGGTAGATCATATAAAGGTAATGCATTATATATTATCCAAAGATATATGGGACAAATTGAAGACCATCTATTAAGGAGACACAAAGGTGAAGTTGGCCAAGTTGTAGACGCACATAAGATAGTTTGAAAGATTGAAGATGAATGAAGATGAAACTATTGCACTCTACCTATTGAGATTGGTGAAGTTGCCAATATCATTAGAGGATTGGGAGAAGAAGTGAAATAATCTACCATTGGACAAAATATATTAATATCACTTACTCTAAAGTTTGACTCTAAGGTGTCTATAGTAGAAGAGATTCAAGGTTTAGACAAGATAGAGATGGATGGGCTTCATGGCATCTTGACTACCTATGAAATGAAAATAAATGAAGGAAGACCTCTCAAGAAGGAAATAAATTTCAAAGCTAAAAATAATTCAAAAGAGAAGAAGACATAAGTTAAGAAGGCCAAGGATGATGTTGATTCAGATATTGATGATGATGAATTGATTGTGATGTTTCCTAGAAAGCTATATATAGGTTCAACTAAGTACAAAGGTAATTTGTCATACAAGTATTTCAACTATGGAGAAATTGGATATTTTACAAACAAGTGTTCTCAAAAGTAGAAGACTAAAGATGATAATATAAAAAAGAAATAATATAGGTCTGATAAGAGTAATAAGAGTCTCAAAAAGTATCAAGAAAGGAAAGAACCATTAAAAACTAAGAATTTATATACCAAAGAAGATAATTCATCTGATGTAAGTGATTCAAATAGTGATGATGGTAGTAATGAATATGAAAATGACAATAGTAAAAATTTATTTATAGGCGTAGAATCAGACAATGAAGGTTGATCAAATGAAAAAGGCCTTATGATTGATCTAGAATCAGATGAAGAAGTATACTATGACAATGAAGAAGGATAAGATAAAATGGATCTTAGAGCTGAGCTAGTAAGTGCCCTAGAATAATTGAAGATTTTGAAGAAGAATAGGAAACTGAAGTCATTAGTTGAAGACTATGAGGAATAGATTAGTTTCTTTGAGTAGAGGCTGAGAAACACTTTCAAGGAGTACGAAGAAATCATCCAACAAGTAGAAACCCATATGGATATTATTATAGCAAGCCTAAAGGCTAAAGAGGAAGATTGCATTAGATATGAAACTGAAATAGAATATCTAAAAGATGAGTTGGATCAATCATCTATAAAGGTGAAGATCTTTATGACATTTGAAAAGAGAACTGAGGCTCGAGATGACATATTGAGTAGTTATAAGTTTGTATGTGATAAGATAGGTCTTGGATTAAAATAAGACCAAAAGAAGGTACCTCAAGTCAAGGAAAAGACTGTTTAATACAATAAGGTCAACATGAAAAGACCTATCAAATATCCAAATACTACAAGGTATGTTAATTATTTCAATGGTTATTGTTTTGAATGCAGTTAGTTTGGTCATAGAGTAAGGAAATGTATAAGACCCTCCAAGAATGAATACTCATGGAACTATGGAATGAGTCACAATTCACATTAGTCAAATGACATGTATAAGGTGGTATGTTATGACTATAATCAAATAAGACACATTGAAAGATATTACAAGATGAAGTGTATGAATAAGACCAATCATGCCAAGAAGGTTCATAGTCATGCCACTAAGAAATGGATCAAGAAGATAAACCCTATATATAAGGAAAAGGTGGAACAAAATACTAAATAAGAAGATTCTATGAAAGTTCAAAGTATTGATAGTGGATACTCAAGCCACATGTTAGGAGACAAAATAGGTCTTGGTTCTTATGTGGTTGATCAAAGAAGTAAAGATGAAGAATTAACTAAGAAGAAAAAAGTTGAAAATGTGAGTCATGATCAATTCATAATCCAAGGTGGGATGTTTTCTACTATAAATTATAAATTAGAAGTGAAGGAATGTCAATAATACTTGTTATTTACATGTGTTGGCAAGGCAGTCAAAGAAAATAAGAAGGATGATAAGGTGAATGATAAAAAGGTCAAATCAAAGGTCAAGCCTAAGTTGACAATCAATCCCATAAAGATGTTGAAGAATATTTAGTCTTGTAAAGATATGGAGTTCTAGGAATCTCTTGAGTTCATATTATTTTAGTGCCTTATGAAAAAGGGGTGGATCCATTAAGCTTCATGGAGACATTCTTCTATCAACAGAACCTTGAGGTTGTAGTCAAAGAAAGTTTCTTTTGAAAAGGTTCTAGGTTGTCTATGTTGCAAGCAAGGAGTTAAAGATGGATATTATCTATTTATATGTTAGTAGTTTTATGGTTTGAAGTGTATAAGGTAGAATGATGAGAGATATAATGTTGTTATTAGGTATCCGATGTCATGTGCAAAAAAAAATTATATAAGAGGTAAGTTTTTGATATCCATTTATTTGAGTAGTTGAACTTGATATTTGAAAAAAAATGGGGAGTCCCTATTTTTGTAGTTGGTATCAAAAATAGGATAGCCTTGTATGAATTCAAGAGTTTGATTTTCTTATGTCATATTAAGGAATGTCAGTGATCTGAGTCTCTAGTGTCTTTATGAGATAGTATCAACTAAAAGAGAGAGAGAGTATGATTTTAATAGTTATAGGTGACCCTTGATGTTTACTACTAATATAAGCATGGTGGATGCTTGGTTTGAGGGGGAACTATTCAAGTTGTTGATTGAGTCTGATATGTTTCTTGTAATCTAAGTTCATTTTAAAAGAAATGATAGTTGTGGAATAATTTTGTCATTAATTTTGAATTAGGAGAAAGATCAAAAAAGATGAGAAAAGGAAAGATTAGAAAGGATGATAAAAAATAAGAACAAGGTCTACAAGATGATTTCCATCAAGAGTGGTTGCATAGTTTTCTAAGTATGTTTGCCATCAATGACAAAGAGGGAGATTATTGAGTATTATCATTAATTAAGGAGGAGACTATTGAGCATTGCAATTAAATGTTGAGCTTTGGTATTTACTATTGTCATTGATGTTAAAGGTTCTTATGAATATGCATAGTTCTTTCATTGATGTCAATCTAATATCATTGATGTTAAAGGTTCTTGTGAAGATGTTTTGATCAAGATTTGAGGTATGTGTATGACGAGTTCTATTTCTAGCATAGTGAGTGTTGTTGTAGTATGAGAACAATGATGTGAAATTACTATTTGACTTTAGTAATATCATTGAGATAAACTTAAATGAGTACAGGTTGGAAATGTCAAGTGTCAATCATCTTTTAATGCTTTATCTAGACTTTGTGAGAAGGTTTATGCAGGTAGCAAGATGAAATGAGTGATCTATGAAGAATAAACTATTGAGATCATCATAAATGAGTACAAGTTAGTATGTTAAGTGTCAAGCATCTTGTAATGATTTTTTTTAAATCTTGTGAGAAGGTTTTTTTAAGTAGCATGATGAAATTAGTGAGCTCTGAAGAAGAAACCCTATGCTCTAAAGGTCTATGTAAGCATTTCTAAAGATTACTCAAATGAGCTATGAAGATGTGAATTATCTAAAAAATGTTTGACAATGTTTGAGCATGAGAGAGTTTGTTTGAGTTTCTACATGAGGTTTTGAGGGCCTTAAAAATTTTAGAAGGTCAACTCTAAATATCTATGTGTTCAACATAAAAAACACTACAAAGATCTCAGTCATGTTCTAAATATCTGTAAGAATATCCAAATATAATTTTTTAAAGATCTAAAGAAGAGTAAGTGTATGAGGCTTCTCGATCATACACAAGAAGCATTAGAACACAAGGTATTTTCAAGGTAAGGCCTACAGGGTGACTAGAATGTCAAATTCAAGGTCTAATATGATTTACAAGTCAAGGCCTAGAAAGTAAGAAAAGAGATGGTGGCCAAATGAGGCATCAAGATTAGTTTCCATGACATGGATAAGTAGATGAACATTGATAGAGGTGATTCAATTTGTTTTAAATATGTGAATTAAGTTTTATTTCAAGGGTTGAAATAAAATGCTTAAAAAATGTTTCAAGTTTTCTTGAGTGTATAGAATGAAGAATTATCTAACCGAGAAGGTTTTTCAAGTGTTTATTGGCACATGAAAAAATTATATGAGAATCTAAGTTGTTCATGGTAGATGAGGAATGCTTATATCTAAAAGTTATCATAATTGGTTTTTGGAGAGAGAAGCTAACTTTTATGAATGATCATTAGGAATAGAAGATGGTCTAAACCCTCAAAGAACCCTAAAAATGACCTGATGTTGAAGATATTGTTATAAATAGACCAAAATGATTTAGTATTTCTAGATAAGTAATTGTAGGTTTAATTCAACTCTCTTAGATATCTCTAGGTGTGATTGGTTTCTCAGATAAACTTGACCAAGTTAAAGTTTCTAAGTGGATGAAGATTAAAGTGTGAGACTTGTAGTTGTTATTATTTAATGTTTATGGATAGGTTAAATATCTTAGATATGCAAGGTTGGTGTTCTAAATTGGCTAGTCATTAACAGTCCTAGTAGTACAGATAGTGATAAAATTAGGTAAAAGATAAAAGATGATTCTTGATGTGTTTTCATGTAAGAATGATGCATTGAAGTGCATGATGATATTGTTTGGGACTTGAATAATATATCCATAAGTTTAAAAATTGCAATTAATTATAAGATGTTGAAACAATGAATCCATAATAGCTTGTCTGACTGAGTAGAGTCCGTGAGATAGAAGATCAATAGAATGGTTTGTAAGACCAATAGTTTTCATTAGAGATCATGATATGATTAGTGGAGGTTGTGATGAGGATGATATAAGATATTTTTCATTCATTAAAATCCCTTGAATTCATTCAATCATATGTTATAAGTTCATGTTTCCTTGACTATGTTTTGTAGTTAGTTGGCAGTTCTAAAGTGAACATCTTGCAGAGAGGTGGTTGAGCATGTTTACCTTAAGTTAAAGCATAAAATGAATTTTATTATGAACTTGAGGTCATTATATTTTTTAATATATGATTTATTTTTGTGATTATTTGTAAAAATTGATTTAATTCCTTAGTTGTTAAAGATAGAGTTTCTGTATATGCACATACCTTTTATAAGCAGTGATTTGAGAAAGGGTTCAAATGATGGTTGGACCTAAAAGGTGTCATGGATCTAAAGTGAATTTGGATAAGGTATATTGGAATTAATTATGATGTGTTACTTCCATGTGAGTTTTATTAATGTGCTTCAATAAATATCAAATGGTAACGTGTTGTTAAGAAGACTTTTTAGGTCTCCATAATCCTAAAAGAAGAGTAAGGGCTAATTGATGTATGGATGACCTATTATATTTATTAATTAATGATTAAAGTATGACATTTTAATATGATAGGACCTATTTATGGTTGACCTAAGAGATAAAAATGCATGAGCCCACTGAGAAGGATATGATCAAATGACTTATATAAAAGTAAGGTAGTTTAGGCCTATTTTGTAAGTTGAGAGTATGCTTAAAGGATGCTAAGTGAGAGATGAGAATAAGAGAATGATTTAGATCATTATTGAGAAAAAGGAGGTCATGTACACCATTATAGGGATGTCATTAATATCTAACAAAGGTTTTATATATAAGGATCAAGGTTACAAGACCCAATCAAGCCATGAAGAGGGATAGTTGAGTGAAGAAGGCTGAAGGATAGTTTGAGATGGATAAAAGTGAGATAAGAGATGAAAAAGAAGACCATCATCTATTATGAAATCAACAAAGGTCTCTAATGGTGATCAAATAGTTAGGCGGTTGAGTTGGTGTTGAGTTATCTAGGGGGTTAGTTCCTCCTTACAAGTTAGTGCTTGTTAAAGCCAAGTGAGTGCTTGGTGAATTAGGGTTTGGTGCTCCTTACTGGGTTGGTGTTCAACTAAATAATCTGTCAAGTTGGTGCTTGATATATTGGGGTCAGTACTCTAATTTAAGTGGGTGATCAAAAAATATTAACTCATTTTTTATGATTATAGTCTAATATATGTTTTAGTGGGTTTTATTCTCAATGAGGGTTTCCCATGTATATGTTGTGTTCATGTGTTTCATGTTTTTATGATTTGATGCTTATGATTGTTAAGATATACATCTTTGTTAAAATGATTCATTTACGTTAATTAGAATTGAATGAAATTTTTTGAAGACTAATTCACCCCCCTCTCAATCATTTTGCTGCTAATAATTAGTATCAGAGCCTAGTCTTTTGAAGCACGTCTAAAAGCCTAAAGGAGATTCTAAGAAGCAAAGATGACTAGTCAACAAGCTCAACGTGGATTCTCTACTAGCAAGGCTCTATTATTTAATGGATCTAACTATGCCTTTTGGAATATCAGAATGAAGATATATTTGATGTCATAAAGACATGATATTTGGAAGTCAATTGTGCATGGTTATATTACACCTCCTATTCCACCAATAGATACAATAGGTAAGAAGGCTAGTGAAAATAATTCCAAGGAAATGAATACAATTCTATGTGGCCTATCAGAGGTAGATATTTTAAATGTAATGCATTGTATGCCAACTAAAGATATATTGGAAAAATTGAATACCATCTATAAAGGAGACACAAAGGTGAATTTGACCATGTTTCAGACTCACAAAAGATAGTTTGAAAGCTTGAAGATGAAACTATTTCATCCTACCTATTGAGGGTTGATGAAGTTGTCAATATTTTTAAAGGATTTGGATAATAAGTGAAAAAATTTACTGTTATCTAGAAAGTGTTAAGATTACTAACTCCAAAATTTAACTTTAAGATATTTGTAGTAAAAGTGATGCAAGGTTTGGATAAGATAGAGATGGATGGGCTTCATGGCATCTTGATTACCTATGAGATGAAAATAAATTAAGAAAGACCTCCCAAGAAGGAAGCATCTTTCAAAGTTGAAAATAATTCAAAAGAGAAGAAGACATAAGGTAAGAAGGCCAAGGATGATGTTGATTCAGATATTTATGGTGATGAATTGATTTCCAAGTTTTCTATAAATCTAAAGATAGGTCCAAGTAAGTACAAAGGTAAGCTACCATTTAAGTGTTTAAACTATGGATAAATTGGACATTTTGAAAATAAGTGTCCTCATAAGCAAAGGACTGAGGATGATGATATAGACAAGAAATCCTATAGGTATGATAAGATCAAGGAGAGTTTCAAAAAGTATAAATAAAGGAAATAATCATTCAAAAATAAGAAGAATTTTTATACCAAATAAGACAACTCATCTGATGTAAGTGATTCACATAGTGATGATGGTAGTAATGAATCTAAAAATGACAATAGTGAAACTTTATTCATAGTCATAGAATCAGAAAATGAAGGTTGGTCAAATAGAAAAGGCCTTATGGTTGATGTAGAATCAGATGAAGTATACTATCATAGTAAAGATAGAGAAGATGAAGTAGATCCTAAAGTTGAGCTGATAAGTGCCCTAGAAGAATTGAAGATTGTGAAAAAGAAGAACAGGAAATTGAAGTCATTAGTTCAAGACTATGAGGAATATATTAGTTTCTTTAAGGAAATACTGAGAAATACTTCTAAGAAGTATGAAGAGATCTTCCAGCAAACAAAAACCCATATGGATATTGTGACAAGAAGCCTAAAGGATAAAGAGGAAGATTGCATGAAATAGAATCTATGACAACTGAGTTAGATAAACCATCTAGAAAAGTGAATAACTTTATGAAATTTGAAAGGAACACTAAGGCTCTAGATGATATATTGATTCTCCGTAAGTATACAAGTTCCAAGATAGGCCTTATATTCAAAGAAGACCAAAAGGAGGCACCTCATTAAGGAGAAGACTGTGGAAGACAATAAGGTCAAAATGAAAATACCTATCAGACAACCAAATGCTACATGGTATGATAATTATTCCAATGGTTATTGTTTTGAATGAAGTTAGTTTGGTCATAAAGTAAGAGATTGCAAAAGACCCTCAAAAACTTAATACTCTTGGAACTATGGAAGGATTCACAATTCACATTAATCAAATAGCATTTATAAGGTAGTCTTTTATAACTATAATCAAAGAGGACACATTAGAAGATATTGCAAGATGAGGTGTATGAAGAAGATCAGTCATGAAAAGAAGGTTCATAGTAATGCCACTAATAAATGGATCAAGATGATAAACCCTATAGATAAGGTAAAGGTGGAGAAAACACTAAAGAATAAGATTCTATGAAATCTCAGAGTATTGATAGTGGCTACTCAAGCCACATGTCAGGAGACAAAAGAGGTTTTGGTTCTTATGTAGTTCTTCAAAGTAGTAAGGATGAAGATTTGAATAAGAAAAAAAATGATGATAAGGTGAGTCATGATCAACTCATAAACCAAGGTGGGATGTTTTCTACTGTAGAGCATAAATTAGAAGTGAATGAATGTCATGAACACTTGTTATTTGCATGTGTTGACAAGGCAGTCAAAGAAAAGAAGAAGGATGACAAGGTGAATAATGAAAAGGTCAAATCAAAGGTCAAGCCTAATTTGATATTGAAGCCCAAAAATATGTTGAATAATATTCAATATTATAAATAAATGAAGTTCTGGGAATCTCCTAAGTTCATATTATTTTAGTTCCCTATGAAAAGGGGTGGCTCCATTAAGATTATATCAACATAAGCTTGAGGTTACAGTCAAAGAAGGTTTCTTTTGAAAAGGTTTCAGGTTGTTTATGTTACAATCAAGGAGTTTAATATTGATATTATCCATTTTTATGTTGGTAGTTTTATGGTTTGAAGTGTATAGGGCAGCATGAAGAGAGATCTAAGGCTATTATCAGGTATCTAAAGTCAAGTGCTAAAAATTGGTATATAAGGGGTAAGCTTTTGATATTTATTTATCCAAGTAGTTGAAATTTATCTTTGAATATAAATTCGGATTCCATATTTATATAGTTGGTATCAAGAATGGGATAGCCTTGTATGAAGTCAAGATTTTGATTTTATTCTATCATATCAAGGAAGGTTAGTGATTTGAGTCTCTAGTGTCTTAATAGATAATATCGGCTCAAAGGGAGAGAGTATGATTTAAGTAGTTATAGGTGACCCTTGATATCTAGTGTTAATAGAAGCATGGTGGATGCTTGGTTTGAGGGGAAGATATTCAAGTTGTTGATTGATCCTAATTTATGTCTTATAATCTAAGTTCATTTTGAAAGAGATGACGGTTGTGGAGGACCTTTTTCATTAATGTCAAAGGGGGAGAAAGGTCATAAAAGATGAGAAAATTTAAGATAAAAAAGGACGAAAAAATTTAAGAACCGAGTCTAAGAAATGATTTCCATCAAGAATGGTTGACACAATTTTATGAGTATTTTTGCCATCAATGATAAAGGGGGAAATTGTTAGACATTGTCATTGATTAAGGAGGAGATTGTTGAAAATTGTCATTGATTATTGATATTTTATATTTAATGTTGTCATTGATGTCAAGGTGTCTTATAAATATTCATGGTTTTTTCACTGATGTCAATTTAATAGCTTTGATGTCAAAGGTTCTTGTGAAGATGATTTGATCAAGTAAGCTTTGAAGTATGTGTATGATGAGTTCTATTGAGAGCATAGTGAGTGTTGTTATTATATGAGAGAAGTGATGTGAGAGTATTATTTGACTTGAGTAATATCATTAATATCATCATAAATGTGTACATGTCAATATGTCAAGTGTGAATCATTGTGTAATGCTTTGTCTAGACCTTGTGAGAAGGTTTATGCAGGTAGCATGATGAAATAAGGGAGCTCCAAAGAAGAAACTATTAAGATCAACATAAATGAATACATGTCAGTATGTCAAGTTTCAAGTATATTTTAATTCTTTTTTTAGACCTTGTGATAAGGTTTATGTAGGTATCATGATGAAATGAGTGAGCTCTGAAGAAGAAAATATATGCTTTGAATATTTGTATAAGTAGTTACAAAGATGCTCTAAATGAGATATGAAGATGTAAATTATCCAAAGAATGATTGATAATATTTGAGAATGAGAGAGGTTATCTAAGTTTGTACATGGGGTGTTGAGGGCCTTATAAATTTTTAGAAGGCTAGTTCAGAATATCTATGTATGCAGTTATGAAGATGCTAAGAAGATCCCACTAGTTCTTCAAAGATCTATAAGAATATACAAAGATGATTTATTAAATATCTAAATAATAGTAAGTGTATGAGGTTTCTTGATCATACACAATATTCATTAGAATACAAGAGATTTTCAAGGTAAGGCCTAAAGGGTGGCTAGAATGTCAGATTCAAAGTCTAACATGACTTGTAGGTCAAGGACTAAAAAGCAAGAAAAGAGATGGTGGCTAGATGAGGCATCAAGATCAGTTTCCATGACATGGATGATTAGATGAACATTGATAGAGGCGATTCAAGTTGTTTTAAATATGTGTATTAAGTTTCAAATCAAGGGTCACAAGAAAAGGCTTAAAAAGTATTTCAAGGTTTCTCAAGTGCACAGAATGAAGAGTTGTCTACCCAAGAAAGTTTTTCAAGTGCTCATTGGAACATGCACCATTTTCAATAGAATATAATATTTTCATGGTAGATGAGGAAGGGTTATAGATCAAAGTTACAAGCATTGGTTTATGGAAAGAGAATCTAAGTTTTATGAATGATCATTAAGATTGGAAGATGATATAAACCCTCAAAGAACCCTTACAATGACTTGATGTTTAATATCTTTTTATAAATAGATTAGAATGATTTAATATTTATACAAAATTAATTGGAGGTTGAATTCAACTCTCTTAGGTATCTCTAGGTGTGATTGGTTTCTCATATGAGTGATAGACTCTACAGGAAAGTGCATGTCTTTCAAAGATTTGTTGTAGCAAACAAAGTTGACCTAGTCAAAGTTGTTAAGTGGATGAAAATCAAAGTGTGAAACTTGAATTTATATTCATGAAGGTTTTTGGACAGGTTATATATCTCAATTATTAAAATTTAGTGATCTAAGTTGGCCAATTGCTTACAGTCCTAGTAGTATAAATAGTGAGAAAATTAGGTAGAAGTGAGAAGATAAATCCTGATGTGTTTTCACGTAAGAATGATGCATTGATGTTCATTATGATTTTGTTTGGGAATCGAATAATCTACCCATTATTTTAAAAATCTTGGAATTTAGTGTAAGAAGTTAAAATAGTGAATCCAAAATGGCTTCTCCGACTGAGTAGAGTCTATGAGATAGAAGATCAATAGATTGGTCTATAAGACCAATAATTTTCATTAGAGATCATGATCTAATTAGTAGAGATTTACCTAAATATGATATAATAAATTTTTCAAGCATCAAAATCCCTTGAATGCATTCAATCAGATGTTTAAAGTTCATGTTTCCTTGACTATGTTTTAAAGTCAGTTGGAAGTTCTGAAGTGAACATCTTACAGAGAAGAGGTTGAGCTTGTTTACCCTGAGTTGAAGCATGATATGAATTTTGTAATGAAATTGAGGTATTTATATTTATGAATATATTTTTTTTCCATAATTTTTTGGAAATTTTGATTTTATGCCTTAGTTTTTTAAGATAGAGTTTTTGTATATGCACAAGCATTTTATAAGTAGTGATTTGAGAAAGGGTTCAAATGATGGTTGGACCTAAAAGGTATCATGGAACTAAAGTGAATTTGGATAGGATATCTTGGAATGACTTATGATGTGTTCCTATTGTGTGAGGTGTTTGAGAGTGCTTCAAGAAAGATCTAAGGGTAACATGTTGTTAAGAAGACTGTTTAGGTCTTTATAAGCCTAAAAGAAGAGTAAGGGCTAATAGATGTATGGTTGACCTATTGTATTGATTGATTCGTGATTAAGTAATGTTATTTTAATATGCTAAGACATAATCATGTCTAAACTAAGAGATAAAAATGTGTGAACTGATTGAGAAGGATATAATCAAGTTGTATAAAATCAAGGTAGTTTAGGCATATTTTCTGTGCTGAGAATATGCTTAGAGGATGTTAAATGAGAGGAGAGAACAAGTGAATGATTTAGATAATTTTTTAGAATAATGAGGTCATGTATATGATTATATATATGTCATGAATATCTAATAGAGTTTATATAAGGATCAAGGTTAAAAGACCTAATCAAGATATGAAGAGGGCTAGTTGAATGAAGAAGGGTGAAGGACAGTTTGAGAGGGACAAATGTGAGAAAAGATATAAAATAGATGATCATCATCTATTATATACACAAAAAATGTTTCTTAAGGTAATAAATCAATCAAGTGGATGAGTTAGTGCCTCCTTGTAAGTTGGTGCTTATTAAAGCCAAGTGAGTGCTTGGTGAATTGGGGGTTGGTGTTCCTTGTTAGGTTGGTGCTTAGATAAAGACTCTATCAATTTGGTTCTTGATAGATTGGGGTTAGTGATCCAATTTTATTGGGTTCTCAACTAAATATTGATTAATTAATTTATATGACTATAGTCCAAGTTGTGTTTTAGTGGGTTTTATTCCCCATGAGGTTTTTCCATGTATATGTTGTGTTCATTTGTTTGATGATCTTGTGATTTGATGCTTATGATTGATAAGATATAAATTATTTTTATAATGGTTCATGTAAGTTAACTAGAATTTAATGATTTTTTTTGAAGATTGATTCATGCCCCACCTTTGTCATTTAGCTTCTAACAAGACCTACTAATGTGGAATATTTTAGAGTGTTTGAGAGCAAATGCTTCATCAAAAGAGATGGGGAAGACTTAGTTAAGTTTTATTCTAGGTCTGATGAAGGTATATTATTGGGATACTCATCTATGATCTCAACCTATAGATGCTACAACAATAGGTTGTAAAAGATAGTGGAAAAAACTAATGTGAAGATTGATGAGATAAAGAAATTATACTCAATCCAAGGATACATCAGATAATTTGGACTTTAATAATGAATAAGAAAAAATATCTATTGATGAGGAAGAAGAATAAGTTGAGGAGAGACAAAATTCAAAAGTCCCCTCAAGATAGATTCAAAGAGATCATCTTTAATCATAAATCATTGGAAAAAAGGATGCAAGTATGCAAACAAGAAGAAGATTGGTAAGTAGCCTAAACCAATAAAATGTTGATATATTATCTAAAATTGAACCTAAGAAACTTGTCAAAGTAACCAAAGATAAGTTTTTGATAGATGATATGAATGAGGAGTTAGAAAAAATAGAGAAGAGTGAGACTTGGGAACTAGTTCCTATGCCTAAAGACAAGAATGTCATTAGCACAAAATGGGTGTTTAGAAACACATTGAATGAAGATGGAGAAGTCACTAAGAACAAGGCTATATTGGTATGCAAGGGATATGCACAAGTTAAAGGGGTAGAATTTGAGGATACCTTTGAACAAGTAGAAAAATTGGAGGCTATCAAATTGTTTATAGCATATGTAGGATTCAAAGGGTTCAAGGTGTACCAGATGGATGTCAAATCTATCTTTTTTAATGGAAACTTGGAAGAAGAGGTATATATAGAGAAACCTAAAGGTTTTTCACTATCAGGTACTGAATATGATGTTTGTAGATTTAAAAAGGTTTTTTAATGTTTAAAGCAAGCTCTTAGATGTTGATATGCCAGATTGGACATGTATATGTTGGATCAAGGATTCAAAAGAGGAGTTACATATAGTAATCTATACATAAAGATAGAATATGACCATCAATTGATTATAGTTGTCTATGTGGATTACATCATCTTTGGTGGAAATAATGAGAATATGACCAAGGCCTTTGTTGAGGTGATGGATTTTGATATGTCCATGCTAGGATAGCTATCATTATTTATTGGTTTATAAATCATTAAATTTGAAAAAGGTATATTCATTTCACATCCAAGTACATAATAGATATGTTGAAGAATTTCAAGATGAAAGATTTAAAGGTAGTTAGTACACCTATTATCACAAGGTGTAACTTGAATAAGGAATATGAGTCTCTAAAGGTCAATCAGACATCATATAGGATAATGATTGGAAGTTTTCTATAAATCACTACCTCTAAACCTAACATCATGTAAGCAGTAGGTTTTGTGGGAAGGTTTCAAGTAGATCTAAAGGAAAATCATCTGCAAGTAGTCAAAATGATATTCAAGTATCTCAATGGGACTATGGATTTTGGGTTGTGGTATCCAAAGAGCAAGGAGTTAAAATTTTCAGCCTATACAGATGAAGACTAGGTAGGGGGTCTAGATGATAGGAAGATTACTAGTGGAGGAACATTTTTCGTAGGTAAGTGCCTATTTTCATGGATAAACAAGAAGCAACCATCTATGGTATTATCTACTTGTGAGGTTGCATACATTGTAATAGCTTCATGTTGTATCCAGGTCCTATGGATGAGAAAGACCTTAACATAATACAATATGGATTATGATGGTCCTAGCCCTATCTATTTTGACAATACAAGTCCAATAAGCATCTCAAAGAACCCTATTATACACTCAAGGACAAAAAAAATTCCTCTGGTATCATTTCCTAAGAGAGTAGGTAAGTGATCAAAGTGTTATACTTGAATATTTTTATACAAAGGATTATATTTTAGACATTATAACCAAGCCACTTATAAAGGAAACTTTTGAATATGTAAGAGAAGAATTCGGTGTAATTTTGATATAGGAACATCACACTAAAAGACTCCATTTTTGTTGTTTTGTTAATAACTGGTCAAGTTAGTTAATTTTGGTGTGTTAAAGTGTTTAAAGGACATTTAAGGTATAATTTTGGTATTATAATCCATTTGGGTCCCTTAGGATGTATTAAGTGACTTCTAGATGATTTCCCTCCAAAATAGGGATTTGTAAATTCAAAAGTTGTAAAAAGGCTAAGAAGGCCAAAATGATTGTATAAGAGAGTTAGATGAGTTAAGTGGGGTTTAAGAGTATAAAGAGGTATTTTAAATGGTCATTATAAATTATATAGGTTAAATCCCTAAAATGGAAGTCATGTTTTGTATTGTCACCCACTAATCCTATGTTGGGTTAACAAAGGGTAGTTATGTTTTGTAACTAACTTGGAACCAACATTGAAGTTGTAAAAGAAGAGAAGTGGTACGTTAGTTTTAAAAGGGAGGAGATAATAGGAAGATGAGGGGAACATCCATGAGGTAGGAGGAGAATTTTAATATGCAAGAATGTACAAACCCCTCAATATAGACGATTCACAACATCCATGGATTGTGGTTTTGTAATCAACAAAGAACATAATGAATAAAGAGAGAAGATTTTGTATATTCATGTACTTTGAATTACATTGGTTTATTTTTTTTTTTTATATATTAATAGGCTATTGAGGCCTGTGCATATTCATATTTATGTGGAATTGCAAGTTGTTATAAGTTTGATGGAGACATCTAATAGAAGAACTATAGAGCACAATAAAAAAGAGAAGATTTGAACCTTTGTTGAGGGTAAGGAGATTATGTGTTTATATGATATTTTAAATTTGAAATAACCTTATATTTATCTAAATATTTTGTTTAACATTTCAAGCAAGATATCTTATAAAGAGTAATATATTCTAATACCCCTGTTAAGAATGTTGGTTATTCAGGATGTGCAAAGATCGGTTGTTTTAGAGAGGT
This sequence comes from Torreya grandis, assembly GCA_037957365.1. NCBI lineage: Eukaryota > Viridiplantae > Streptophyta > Pinopsida > Cupressales > Taxaceae > Torreya > Torreya grandis. The sequence goes on along the minus strand of JARHVA010000208.1, from coordinate 6,169,778 downwards.
AAGTATGGTTACATCTGAAATGAGGAATTTTGGTGTTTAGTATATGGTTTCTGAGGTTGAAATAAATTATATGGTGCTTATTTTTATGGGAAAAAATTATTCAAATAGATATAACTTGGTTATGTAATATATATCCTACTCTCATGATATACAAACCCTGCATATATAATAAAGAAACCCTATAGACAGTATATTAGCAAAGTAAGTTGGTAAATGTGTAAGGAGAGTAGTTAGAAAAGAAGAGTAAGGGTTAAAATATGCCAAAATATAGTTATGAATAGGAAATTTAATACAATTAAGGTCATCAACATCAGAACCCTATTTGCAATCATTGAAACCCATTTTTAAGAAGACTGTAAAGGATGCATATGCTTGATCAAGAAAATGAGAAATGAAGTGCATGTATTATAGTAATAATAGAGGTAATTTCAACATATTATAATGTAATTAGTCAAAAGACACTTGGTTTGAAGGTAATGACTATATAGACCCCTTTTGTCTATGTATTCTTTGTTGTTTTAAGACTATGTGTGCTATTTTTGAAGAGAAAGGTATATATACAGTGGTTCCTTGGAATTACATGGTGTTTATACGTATTTAAAGATGTATAAAAACTTAGATAATCCATTATTTGCATTGGAACAAGGTATAATGTTTGTGACTTCATGATAGACCTGAGAAACACCTTCTCCCCTACAGTCAAACACAAATTGGACTAGAAAATGTGAATAGAGACTTAGGAAAGGATTTTTAATGTTTGGTAAAACTAGGAAAGGTTAAAATAGACCTATTAAAAGTGATTTGGTCCTTTTAATTTTTTTTATTTTAGGTTATTGATTTTTGTATGGTCTCAACCTATGTGGAATCAATGAAAACCTAAAACTAGGGTTTAGGAGATTTTGAGAGATTGAACCATTCAATATAGCTAAAATTTTGTAATATTACATAATTCAACACTATATAATATATTAAAGAATTTTTAGAATGGTATGGATAGTATAAGTATGGATTTGACATCAGGGGTATTGGCCTAAGCCTAATTAGGCCTAAAAGAGTGTTATTTTTCAAAGGAAGTAATAGATAAGAGAAGAGTAAAGGCATGAAAATTTTCAAGTATCTCAAATGGGACAAGGGTAGTCTATAAAAGTGATTATTTCTTGTGAATAGTTCTTATATTGATTGAAAAAAGGGGAAAATGCCAAAATAGGGATATTAGCCTAAAGAGACCATGGAGTGTGAAATGTGTAGAAAGAGGCAATGAATGTGAATTGATAGATAAAAGGGGATCAAACATGTGTGAATTAGTCATCCAAAACCATCCATGATATAATATGGAACCTTTTCCACCTAAGTCAATTTTTTGGTCCTTGTGACCTAGGGGAAGGTGCCTAGTAAGCTACTTGCAAGACATTGGAATCAAGTTTTTGCTAGAGAAAATATTATGAGGTATAAATTTAATGTGAATGTTAAGTAAAATATATAAAAACATCAAATACACCTTAAGGATTATATTACATTAAAGGAGGACAACAAACCCATTGACACAAAGGAGAGTACAACTAGTTCTAAGCTAAGACAATCAAGATCAATCTATCAATTGTGTATGACCAATTGGGTTTAGTGTTAATTGGTGAGTTTTATTAATAATTATACCCATATCTCTACATCATTTGGTATCAGAGTAAATTTAGATATGATTGGGTAAATATTGTTTTGATTTCTTTGTAAATTGTTGATTTGAGATAAAGATGGCATGCTATGAGATATACATGAGATGTTACTTTTGAGGTATTGAGGGAGAAGAGGAGGTTGTAGGTTTTATCCATTGAGATCAAAATATAGGTATATTAGTTTGAAGAGAGAGAAAATATATATCCCCAAAGTCCTTTGAGAAGGACAAGAAGCTAGTCAATGAAAGACTAGAAAAGAAAGGTTGAAAAAAGAGCATTGAAGCTCAAATAGAGAAGAGGGAAGATAAAATACTCCAAAAGAGATTTAATAAGGGTTAATAAAAGATATTAGAGAGAGGAATCAAGAAGAGGAAAGGCCCAAAAGAGGTATGAGAAGCAATATTGACTAGTTTTCTAAGAGGAAGGTCTAAATAGGCCTATAAAAGAAAGAATAATGGAGGAGATGGATATAGAGTCATAAATAGAGAACCAAAAAGAGAATTAGGTCAAGGTATAGAGAGGATATATCTCATGATTAATCTCATAAGACAACAATAAAGCTAATGGACTCACTGGAGCATGAGGAAAAGAGTGAAGTGGCCATTAGAGTCACTTGTGAGAAGGAGAAGGCACAAGAAAGGTGTCTTAAAAGATGAGAAGAAGAAAGAGAAGGAAGACAAAAGAGGCATGATAAATAAGATGTTTCCAAGTGAGAAATAATAAAGAGTGGTAGAGAAGAGGGTTTTAATTAAAGAGAACAAGAAGGAAAAATAAGTGCCAAGAAGAGCACATGAAGGTGAAAAGAAGAGAAGATAGACAATGTCCATGCCAAAGACATTTAAAGATACTATGTGGTCTCTCATTTTATATGCTAACATTGATTTTAAGTTTTTTTTTGAAAGTATGAAGACAAATGTGGTGAATTACAAAAATGAGGCCTCAAATTTGATGAACATGGGCCAAGAATGACACCCATCAAATGGTAAGAAGATGATGAAGAGAAAGAACCTCTTGAAGAAGACAAAGTGTTGAATATTTAAGACATTTCATATGATTAAATTTAAGATAAAAAGGAATTATATGATGAATTTCCATGCATAAAATATAAAACAAAGGATATGGTTTACCAAGAGAATATAAAGGTCACCCAATAAGACATGAATGAAGAGATGAACTTGCAGCAGTTGCCATTCGAGGTAAATGAGTGTTTGAATGTTGAATTTGATTTCATGTATGAAGAAGGCAAAGCTAATATGTAGATTGAGGAAAATAAGGCTAGATTCTAGTCCTCAAAAGGAGAAAAAGGGTATGGATATATATGGTCTAAGTGGCTAAAACAAATAGGTATGGATAAGAAAGAAGAGAACCTCAAACAAGAGGTCAAATAAGGCAAGAGTATAGGTGGAAAAAAAGCACAATCATGGAAGCCAAGGAAAAATGGCAAAGTACATCAAGATGGCATGATAAATGACCAATGCATTAAGCAAGAAAGAGATGAAAAGAGAACCAAGTGTAAGCTAAAGAAAGTAAAAGGCATCAAGTGGGTGTTAAAGAGCATGATAAGAGTACAAGAAGATCATAATGTAAGTGTAATCCAAGTAAGAATGAAGTTTGAAGGAGATATCAAGCCTATGAGGAAAACAAAAGAGATTTTTTATGAAAACTAAGTAAGTTATAAGAAAGGTAAAACCATATATGCAAGAAAATTATTGCATAAAGGAAGAAAAGTGTTTGATATACATGTTTTCAAATGTTGTTTATGATGATATTTTTGAATTTGACTCCAATAATGAAGATCTTTTGTACATGGACATAATGGCATTGATGAATGAATGTGTATCAAAGCAAGATGGAGATTAAGAAACTAAAAGAGTTATTTAAAATCATGGTATACAACGTAAGGATGTTGATGTGACTCTCACAAATGAGGGAGTCCAAGGAGAAGACAAACAAGAAGCTGCCCAAGCAAGTGAAGAGCAAATTGAACCAAAGGTTGATGAAACAAATGAAGAGATTAATGCATAAAAGTTACAATAATATTTGGAGATGTTGGAAGAAATGTTCAGTCCATCAAATATGTTGAAATTAGGTGAGTTACAGTAGGCAAAATTCAAGGAGGAACTCAAGAAAACTCAAAAGAAGAGCAACACAGAAAATCACAAAAAGTTGAGCAAACAAGGACACAAGCAAACAAGCACATGGAGTATGAACAAGTCAATAAGGTGAGTTATTTCATAGTAAAAGAACAAGCTGAGTTTAAATTTTCTAAACATGCATATGGGAGGCCAAATTTTGTTCAAATAATAATGTACTATGAGGAGGATGAGAGGAACAAGAAATTATTCTTGCATAGTGAGCAAGATGATAGGAAAATGCATCAAAATATGAAGTTTGAAGAAGAATCATAAAAAGAGAGTATATATGAACAAAGTATAGATATTTACATGCATGAGAGACCATTATATCCTAAATAAAAAGGTGACAATATGATTTAGAAGCAAACATCACTCAAGAGGCAAGAATCAAGTGAGAATCATAGAGAAGCAAGCTATAAAACAAGTATGAGGAAGAAGAATGAATAAAAATTGGTTGAAGCTGAAGATTATGAAAGGAAAATACATATGAAAAAGTGAGAATATGTATAAAATAATAAAGTACAATAGATGGAACACTTCATGAAGGAAGACGATGCATGGATAAGAAGGCTAAACAAAGGCAAGAGGAAGAAAAGCAAGAGTTTGGAAAGGAAAAAGGAACCAGACCAAATTAAAAATAGTCAAGAAAGTATTAAGGTAAACCTCAAAATATAAATTGGAAGGAAAGGAAAATTTTTAGTGTCTCAAGTTTTCTCCCTCCTAGGGAGTATGATGCATAAGCATCAAACTAGAAGACTCCATTTTGGTGTTTTGTCAATAAATGGTCAAGTTAGTTAATTTTGGGGTGTCAAAGTGTTTAAAGGACATTTTAAGGTATAATTGTGGTCTTAAAATCCATTTGGGTTGCTTAGGATGTGTTAAGTGACATCTAGATGATTTCCCTCCAAAATAGGGATTTGAAAATTCAAAAGTATTAAAAAGGCTATAAAGACCAAAATGCATGTATAGGAGAGTTAGATGAGTCAAGTGCGGTATAGGAGTCTAAATATATCTTGTAAAGGGTAATTATAAATTATATATGTTAAATCCCTAAAATGGAATTCATGTTTTGTATTGTCACCCACTGATCCCATGTTGGGTTGACAAAGGGTAGTTATGTTTTGTGACTAACTTGGAACCAACATTAAAGTTGAAAAAGAAGAGAAGTGTTACATTAGTTTTAAAAGGGAGGAGAGAATAGGAAGAGGAGGGGAACCTCCATGAAGAAAGAGGAGAATATGAATATTCAAGAATGTACACACCTCTCAATATAGATGATTCAGTCTATCCATGGACTGTGGTTTTGTAATCAACAAGGAACATAATGAATAAAGAGAGAAAATATTTTGTATATTCATGTCCTTTGCATGACATTGGTTTATTTTGTTTTTATTTTTATTAATAGGCTCTTGAGGCCCTATGCATATTCATATTTATGTGATATTATAGGTTGTTATAAGCTAGATGGAGACATCTAACAGAAGGATTGCAAAGCACAATCAAAAAGAGAACATTTGAACCTTTGTTGAGGGTAAGGAGATTCTATGTTTGTATGATATTTTAAGGTTTAAAGAACCCTATATGTCTATAAATTGTTTGGTTAATATTTCAAACAAGATAAATTAAAAATATATATATATTATAACACTTGTGTTCATAGTGTTGGCTATTCAGGAAGTGCAAAGCATGTTGTTTTAGATAGGTAAGTATGGTTACATCTAAAATGAGAAATGTTGGTGTTTAGTATATGGTTTTTGAGGTTGACATCAATAATATGGTGCTCAGTTGTATGGGAAAAAATTATGCAAAGAGATCTAACTTGGTTATGTAGTCTATACCATGCTCTCATGACATACAAACCCTGCATATATAGTAAAAAAACCCTATAGATAGTCTATTAGAAAAGTAAGTTGGTAAAGGTGTAAGGAGAGAAGTTAGAAAATAAAAAGGATTTAGATATGCCAAAATAGAGTTATGAACATGAACCTGAATACAATTAGGGTCATCAACCTCAGAATCATATTTGTAGTCATTAAGACCCCTATTTAAGACGACTATGAAGGATGCATAAGATTGATCAAGGAAATTAGTAATGAAGTGAATTTATTATGTTAATAAATAAAGGAAATTTTAATATATTATAATGGAAGTAGACAAAAGGCACTTGGTTTGAAGGTAATCACTATATAGACCCTTTTTGCCTGTGTATCCTTTATTATTTTAGGACTGTGTGTAATATTTTTGATGAGAAAGGTATATATACAGTGGTTCTTTGGAATTATATGGTGTTGATACATATTGAAGGATGTAAAATAACTCAGATAATCCATTCTTTACATTATAACAAGGTATAATGTTTGTGACTTCATGATAGACCTAAGAAACACCTTCTCCCTTACACAGTTAAACACAAATTGGATTAGAAAACATGAAAAAAGACTCGGGAAAGGATTTATTATGTTTTTTCAAGATAATAAAGATTAAAATATACCTAATAAAAGTTGTTTTGTCCTTTGAAGTGTTGTGTAGTTCAAGTTATTGAATTTTTATGCTTTCAACCTATGTAGAAATAGTGAAACCCTAGAACTAGGGTTTAGGAGATTCTAAGAGATTGAGCCATATAATATAGCTAAAAAAAATTAATATTTCACAATTCAACATGATCTAAAAAATTAAATTATTTATAGATTGGTATGGACCATACACGTATAGATTTGACATTAGGGATATTAGCATAGGCCTAATTAGGCCTAAAAGAGTGTGATTTTTTAAAGGAAGTGGTAGATAAGAGGAGTAAAGACATGAAACTTTAAAATCATCTCAAAAGGTAAAATGGGATTATATATCAGTGATTATTTATTTTTAAGATTACCTAGATTTATTGAACAAAGGGAAGAGGCCAAAATAGGGCTACTAGCCTAGAGAGACCATGGAGAGTGAAATATGTAGAAATAGGTAATGAATGTGAATTGATAGTTGAAATGGATAAAAACACATGTGAATTAGTCATAAAAAATAATAAATGATAGGATATGGAACCTTTTCCACCTAATTCATGTTTTTGGTCCTTGTGACCTAAGGGAAGGTACCTAGTAAGCTACTTGCAAAAGATTAGAATCCAGTTTTTACTAGAGAAAATGGTATGAGGTAGAAATGGAATGTGAATGTTAAGTGAAGGATATAAAAACATCAAATAAACCTCAATGAGTAGATTACATTTAAGGAGGATAACAAACCCATTGACATAAAGGAGAGTACAACTAGTTCTAAACTAGGACAATCAAGATCAATCTATCAAGCATGTATGACCAGTTGGGTTTAACATTAGTTAGTGAGGTTTATGAAGACTTATCCCCATAATTTTTCATCGAATTCCTACCCCTAATAGTCGTTAAGGAAGATAAGTTCTATTGTTCCCAAAATCTGTCACTCATTTTTGGGAACAACATATCAACTATTTTGGTCCTGTAGGCCAAAATTCTCTCTTCTCTTCTTAAAAAATGTTCTAAGCACTCCATTTCTCTAATTATTCAAGCTTTTCTAGCTAAGGGACTCTTAGGTTCAATAGGTTCAACAACTTCAACAAGTGAGCTCTCACAAAAGAACAAGTTCCAAATACTTAGGCAATTTCAAGTTTGGTTCAATGTTGAGGTTCAACCAAAAGGTCCATCGGCAGGCTTCAAACAAATGGAATGAACCATTGAACCCCACCTCCAAAGGTTCAAAGGTTTAACGGGTTCAAAGGTTCAATGACATCGACAGACTAAAAGAGTTCAAAGTTCAACAGCTTCAAAGGACTTAACGAAAAGAAGACTTCAAAGAAGAAAGATTGAGTCGTTAAACCATTGAACCTTGAACAAAAAGAGTTCAAAGATCAACAGTTCAATGAGTTCAATAAAGTTTGGACCCAAGGATTCAAAGAGTTAAGAAAGGTTGAACTAATTGAACCTGGAACCAAAATGGTTTAAAGGTTCAAAGGTTCAAGAAAGCTCTGAGTGAAGGAAGGAAGCAGAAGATTCCAAAGACAAGTTCAAAGAGTTGGTTCAAACAAATGGTTCAAAGCGGTTGGTTCAAGTGGTCAATTGAATGAGCAAAACACAGTATTGAACCATTGTATGGTTTAATCAGTCGGTTCAATTGAAAGGTTCAAAGGAGTCTCCCAAAGCTTGAAGGACAAGTGCCCTTGCGGAGGGTAGGGAACATTTATGAAAGGATCAAAGAGAAGGCAAAAAGGGTAAGGTTTTCTTAAAAAAGAGCAAAGGATGAATTTATTCAGACAAAATGTCTAAAGGAATTCCTTCAGACATTTTGTTTGAAGAAATTACCAAGTCAAGGAACAAAAGGATATCTTTCGAAAATATTTTCCATGGCAAAATTTCACAAGAGAAATCCTTCAAACAAAATGTATGAAGGAATTTCTTTGGACATTTTGTTCGAAGGATTTGAAGAACAAGGCCACCCGAAGGACCCCAAAGGGTAAGTACCCTTGTGAGGGACTCTTAATGACCATGAAATGGGCCATTCTCAAGGCCCAAAGGGACACCTTCCCTTCAAGGGGTTCTAAAGACAAAAACCCAAAGGAATTCAAAGGCTTAAGGCCAAAAGGAAAGGAGTTGATTAAATGAAGAAAGCAATTGAACCAAGGAGCTGATAGGACCACTCAAACCATTGAACCATGAAACCAATGAACTTTCAAGGTTTAAAGGTTCAAGATTCAACATGGTTCAAGCGACCAATGACCAGTGACGTCCCTACGGACATCAAATTCAAGGTAATAAAATACCCATTTATTTTCAAATATGGCATGGAACTTGAAGAACAAACTCAGTGACCAGCTAAAGAAGAAGCTAAAAGAGCTAGCAAAAAGGTAAGAGATAGCCCAAGAGCTTAGATTACAAGGAAGAGATAAAATGCATTAAATAAAGAGCGAACGATGCAAAAGATGAAAAATATCTATGTAGGAGTTATTTCTAGTAGGTGAAATAGTCCACCAGGTGGACATCAGAACGTAGACAAATCAAGGATGTGGCCTGTTTTTATTCATCAAGTAAAGATGAAATAGATAGTTGCGTGCACATCAAGAAGAGGACTGAGTGGCCCATACTTCAAAAGGAGACATTTGAGATGAAATGACATGCCACAGTTAAGGCTGATGCCCTGTTCCAACATGGCCCCTTGATAGAACTGAAAGACTTGGGCACTTTGTTTCATGAAATGGCCCATGCTGCCTTGGACCATTTCATGAAACAAAGTGCCCAAGTCTTTCTTGGAGTGCTATATATTGTAATCTCTTATTTTATGCAAAAAAGATCTTTTTGTTATCAGAAGCAAAACTCTACCCAAATTAAAAGGCATTACTGAGACTTTGAGATCAGATTGTTAATCATATTTCTTTATTTGAATGAGAAAGCAAGTGACCTTTCAAACTTTGTGCTAGAATAGATTGTGTTGTTGAGGAAATTGTTCTTATGTCTATTTTTTGAATGCATTTTTGTCCATTTAATTAAATAAGTAGAACTAGTGGAAGTAATAAGGAAGGTGTTCTGAAGCCAACTGTGGAGAGACTTTATGCTACCACAATTATCTTCAGTGTGTGTGTGTTCTTAGTTTGTTTCTATGTAAAGGATCTTAGGATGAATTTGTGCCCCCATTGTCTTTCGTGTGTTCACCCTTTGGTAGCTGAGGTGAAGACTTTGTGCTACACCTCATTTTGTTGGTTATTGCATCCTATTACTTTTACTTATCACTACTAGAAAGAATTCTTGATGTTTGCTGTAGACCATTTCTGAAATAAGAGAAGTGCCTTCTGTCATTTCACTCAAATTTCTCCTTTATCTATGAACATCATCTCTAAAAAAAGAGATGGATGGTGTTGTCCTACCCCTGAGTGTTATTTTTAGCTTATTTATAGTATTTATATAGTATATAGTACCTCATAGTTATAAGTAACCTCCCCTTGATGAGAGGAGAGATTTTTCCCCTTTTGATGTGGTAAACCTGCACATTTGGCCGATCAATCTCCTCATGTTGTGGTTAAAGCAACCTATTTTGCCCATTAGTTAGCTGGTGACAAAATATTCACCCAACAATTTTTGGTGAATCTGCTGGGGAACATTTTGTGTAGTTTGAAGCCTCAAACTTCAAATTGAAGCAGTCCCTATCCTTATCCATTTTAGTTTTGCAATCTAGTAACTCCATGCTATATAAGAAGCTAGAGATCTAAAGGTGTTGTTGACCCTATTTTTGAGTTGGTGCAGCAGGGCAATTTTGATTTGTTTTCTCCACAACCTCACCTTCAATGAACTAGGAGTCTTCCTCCTACCAACACCAGGTCACCAATATAAGGTAGAGCTTCTTTTTCCTCTGCTAGTAAAGCTTTGACTGTACATAACCTACCAAGATTTTTTATCCCTCCCTTTAATAGTCCAATCATGGCAGCTCAAGGCCCTTGGGGTAATTCTTTTAGCCCACTCAATTGAACTCCACATTTACATGAGCTACCACACAATTCAAGGAAGAATTTCCCCAAATTTTTTGGTGAAGGGAGAGTTCATTCTGATGAACATATTGCAGCCTTCAGCATAGATTTTAGTGTGATAAGTGTGGAGTATGAGGATGTAACAGTTAGGCTATTTGTTGAGACATTACAAAGTGCTACTTAAACTAGTTTTACCACCTACAGGCTCAGTCAATGACTAACTGGAATACTCTCAAAGCTAAATTTGAATCCAGGTTCAAGCCTATAGAAGATGCACGTGCCTTGCTAGCCCAGCTCACACAAATTAAGGAGCCTCATGAACCTATGAGGGACTTCATAGCTAAGTTTGACAAGATGAGGAATAGGATTCATACCATTACTTAGCCAATAGTTGAGAATCTCAAATGTTTCTTCATCAACTCTTAATTGCTTGAAGTGAGTTTTTTGCTAAGATGGGCTGGCCACATAGACCTTGTTGCTACTCAAGATTTGGCCACTGAGGTTGAAGATGATCTCATCTTGGTAGGGAAGATAAGGAGAGATCCTAACAGAGGCAAATCTTCTTCATCCTTTGAATATCCATCTATAGGCACCACTAATTGAATGGTGTAGAAGCTAGCAAATGAGTTTCTAGCTCTCAAGAAGCAAATGGTGCAAGGGATGTCTTTTGCTCCTTCATATAGAGATATACCAAGGAGGACTTTTCCAAATCAATCATACTAAGGCATTGCTGCCAGGAATCAAGGGCAGCCAAATCACCTTCTTCCCTCACAAGGGAAACTTGCCATTAAAGTAGCACCAACTAACTCAATAGTTGGATATCTCAAAATAGAATCTAATTTCTCCTCCCAGCCTGAGTTGAACCCAAAAGATGATGATGATCTCTTCATAGAAAACCAAGAAGAATCAGCGAGTGACTCCAACATTAGTTTCTTGAATTACCAGGATGAACCCAGAATTAAAAGTGAAGCACTTGATGGGTCATACGCTATAATCACCTGGTCCCAAAACCAGTCATCCTAGCAAGTTGATAAAGAAAAAATAGAGGAGTGATCTCAACCAACAATTTCAATTGCTAAGTGAGGAACTTCTCTACCTTTCTAGCCAAAGGACCCAGCGAGTAATAAAAAAGTAAGTACCTCAAGTACGCCCTCATCTTCAACTTCAATTTCACAGATTAGTACCCCCCTCCTAAAAACCAAAAATATGAACTACCTTCCCCTATTCCTAATTCATTTCAGACATTTGATATAATCGACCATGTCAAGAAAACCAAAATTCAAATGTCTAAATTTGAATTCCTACAATCCAACCCTGAGTAGTTAGATAAGTTGGTTCAATTTGTAAAGAATAAAAGCATCCCTACATGACTAGCTATTCCAAAAGCAACTCCCACATCCACCTAGAATAACCTTGTCATTACTCCTCATATTGCTCTTATAAGGACAGAACCATTTTATGTCTCCCTATTGATAAATGGACACCAATTGAACAATTGCATCATAGACTTAGGTGCGTCTGACAATTTTATGCCTGCAAAAGTGGTAGAATCTCTTGGACTCACACTAACCAAGACCTTTGGGAGATGTTTCTCCATGGAGAACAAATAAGTGCCATTGTTGGGACAAAACAAGGACACCTAATTTGTATTTGTGGCATTTTTGGATAAGAGAATTAAGATGATGGTCTTGGTGGCCGACATCCAAGCCTCCTATGAAATTCTTCTTGGATGAAATTTCTGCAAGGATGTTGGTGGTGAGTTGAGCACAGACCTATCTGAAGTGAGGATCCCTGTCAAAGGTGTCATGCAGAGATTTCTCCCTGACAATGAAGCAAAAATGTTGTCACTCAAGCATCAGCCCCTGAAGCTCAAATTTTGTTTGAGTCTTTAGGCATGGGTAATTATTTCTTGACTACAGAGGATGTTCCTATCCTATTTGATGAAACTTCTAAAAATGATAATTTAAAAATTGGTTCAGACATAACAGTAGAAGACTTAATAGAGCACAGTGCAAGCCCAAATGAATCCTCTCCTCCAAATGAAGAAAAATCTAAGGAAAGGTTAGTTTTTGATAATGTGTGGATTCTCAAATTTGATGGTAGTAGTTCTTCTACTAGCTTAGGAGCTGATATTGTGTTGATATCTCCTCAAAGAGATATTTTTCTCTATTCATAAAAATTACAATTCAACAACACCAATAATACTATTGAATATGAATCACTTTTGCTCAAATTAAAGGCCACTCAAGACAGGGGCATCAAAATCCTTCACGCCAAAGGAGATGTTGAGCTAGTGGTTTGCCAGCTCAAAAACCTGTACTAAACCAAAAATAAGAGATTGCACCATTATCGCAATCTGGTTTGGGATCAAATTGAAAGCTTTGATACTTTCAATATCTCTATAGTACCCAAGGAATTCAATGACTGAGCTGATGCATTAGCTATTTCGGCAACTCTCTTAGTTCCTCACCAAGATTTTAAGGGAGACAGGTACATTATCAAACTAGTCTTTCAACCAAGTGTGCCTAACAATGCCAATAATTGGAAAATGTTCAATGGTGACAACCAAATCATCACCTTTTTGGAACAAAAAGATAGCTTTGAACAGCTTCACTTTGAAGGCAGTGAGCCTCTAAAACTTGAACCAGCCCCTGAAACAAGTTCAGACACAGGTGAAGAATTCGTATAGCTAAAAGGGAATAAAATCCCAAAAGGACTAGTTTTCCTTGAGAAACTATTTGACAAGCAAGATAGGTTCATCAAACAACAATAAATGGATTCAAGCTCCTCCTAGGAGTTTGACCAAATAAATTTGGGTACCAAAGAAAATCCCAAGATAGTGAACATTGGGAAGTGCTGCACTCTAGAGGAGAAACTCAAATTTACTGACCTGCTTCACCATTACATAGATGTTTTGGCGTACTCTTATGATGATCTAAAGTTTCTCATGCCTAAAGAAATTAGCCATGAAATTTCTCTCAAGAGTGATTTGGTCCCTTTCAAGTAGAAATCTTGGTACTATAATCCAAATATATTAGGTGTTATTCTGTCTGAAATATAGAAAATGATGAACCCTATAATAATTTTTTCAATCCATCATTCCACATGGATTGCAAACATAGTTCCTGTGAGAAAAAAGAATGGCAAAATTCACCTCTACATGGATTTTAGGAACTTGAATCAATCCTCTTTAAAGGATAATTACCCTCTACCCATCATGGATCAAGTTCTTCAGATGGTGATTGGTTCAGAGATGTTATCAATGCTAGACAATTTTTCAGGGTACAATCAAGTGGAAGTTGGTGAAGCAGACCAACATAAGACTGTCTTCACCATGCATTGGGGCACCTTTGTGTATCGAATAATGCCATTTGGCTTGATAAATGCTGGCACCACTTTTCAAAGAGAAATAGAATTTGCTGTCAAAGATGAAATGGGTAAGTTCATTATGGTGTACCTTGATAATTTAATAGTCTTTTTCAAGCATCATCCTGATCATGTGCGCCATTTACAACAAGTGCTGGAACGATGTCGACAAAATGACATTTCTCTAAATCCCAAGAAGTTTATTTTTGGAGTAACAAAAGGGAAACTTCTCAGACATATCGTATCCCAAGAAGGCATAAAGATTGACTAAAAAAGAGTCAAATCCATCCAAGAGCTTACTCTACCCACAAGTAAGACTGCAGTTCACTCTTTCTTTGAAAAGTGAATTTTTTACGAAGGTTCATCCCTGAGTTTACAGAGAAGACTCACCAAATTGTGGATATGATGAAGGGAAAGGCCACTTTCAGCTAGATTGAAGAAGGCAAATTGGAATTTTGACACATCAAGACAACTATTGCCCATGCCCCAATTCTGGTTTGTCTAGATTATACCAAAGATTTCACAATGTATAGTTATGCTTCCGAGCACACACTTTCAGCAATTCTAGTTCAATAGAACAAAGAAGGTGTGGAATCTCCCATATCCTTCATGAATTGTCCTCTTAAATCTCATGAACTAAAATATTTAAATTTGGAGAAGCATGCTTATGCAGTGGTAAAGGCAGTAAAGCACTTCTATTTTTACATCTTGAATTCACACACTACTGCCCTGGTTCTTGATACCAATGTCAAATCCATATTAACTCAGTAGGAGTTTGGAACTAAAAGGGGAAGTTAGATTAATAAAATCTAGGAGTTTGATCTAGTTATCAAACCAACAAAGCTTGTGTGGGGAAGGGGCCTCTACCAATTGATTGCTGATAACAAACTAGAAGGAACAGGGCATGAAGAAGTAGAAATTGAAGACAGGCCAATAGTTCTTTTTATCTCCACCATGAATGAGTGGTGTTCGAGTATTTTTCATTTCCTTACAGTGAGTGTCCTGCTCACCTATCTCATAAAAAAAGAGGACTGTTAAGTTAAAAGCTACTAATTTTGTCCTGTGGGATAATGGTCTCTATAAGAGGAACCTCGATGGGGTATTCCTTCGCTGTGTGGATAAAGAGCAGTAGAACTAACTTTTGGAGTCCTTTCATAATTTGACCTATGGAGGACAATTTTATACAATTGTGACTACCCATAAGATTCTATGAGCTAGGTATTATTGGCCTACCCTGTTTCAAGATGCATACAAATGGATATGTAAATGTGAACTATGTCAATAGTTCGTTGGAAGACCCAAATTGGCTGTGCTACCTCTCAAGCCAGTAGTAATAGAAGATCCATTTAAAAAATGGAGAATCAATTTCATTGGTGCTGTAAACCCATCTTCAAGTGCTAGACATGATTATGTCCTCACAGCCACATATTACTTTACCAAATGGGTGGAAGCTATTCCAACCAAGTATGCTACTTTAGAAGTAGTATGCAATTTCCTCAAGGAAAACATCATTTCCAGGTTTGGGGTCCCAACCAAGATTGTGACAGCCAATGCAACCTATTTCTCTTTCCATGAGATTACTCAGCTCTATTTTTATTATGGGATTACCTCTCCCACTCTAATTATTTTCCACAAGGGAATGGCCAAGCAGAATTGAGCAACAATAACCTGGTGACCATCATCAAGAAGCTGGTGGATGACAACTAACAAACCTAGCATAAAGCATTAGTTGATGTTTTATGGGTAGAAAGAATTACACCCAAGAGGGTGATAGGTATGTCACCATTCTAACTTTTGTATGGTCTCAATGCAGAGATACCAATCACCTTGGAATTTCTAGCACTAAAATTAGCTAAGGTGGTTGAAGATCAAACATATAAAAGCTCCATCAACAAGAGGATCATGTGCTTAATTGAACTAGATGAGCAACGAACTATGGTGGTGGACCAAATTGTTGCACATTAGAGTTTGGTGAAGAAGCTCTTCGACTAAAAAGCAAAAACCCATGATTTTTAGATTGGTGATCAAGTTGAGTTATGGGACAAGATAAGAGAACTAAAGGGAATGTATGGGAAATTTGATTCCCTATGGAGAGGCCCATTTTCTATTCATCAGCTCAATGGTGAAAATAATTTCCTACTAAAGTATCAAGATGACACCCCCTTTTCTCTGCCTCATAGTGGGCAGCATCTGAAGCACTTCAATTCTTGAAGTATCAGATAAGATCATTTATACATATGTATAATTTTTGTATAGTCTTTAGTTCTATTTTGTATAGTTCATTTTCAATTTTTGGTGCCTTTCTTTATTGGGTAGCATGACTCTGTGGCCCAATGGCATACTTAAAGGCACTGAAGGTTCTAGTTTCTACTCCCATTGATTGTTTTTACAATCGATGAAAGTTCCCTAACTGGAGCCAGTTATTGTTCTCAAAATTTGTCACTCATTTTTGGGGACAACATATCAACTATTTTGGTCTTGCAAGCCAAAATTCTCACTTCCCTTCTCAAAAAATATTCTGAGCACTTCATTTCTCTAATTATTCAAGCTTTTTCAGCTAAGGGACTCTCATGTTTAACAGGTTCAACAACTTCAATAGGCGATGTCTCACAAAAGAACAAGTTCTAAACACTTAGGCAATTTCAAGGTTAGTTCAATATCGAGGTTCAACCAAAAGGTCCATCAGCAAGCTTCAAACAAATAGAATGAACCATTGAACCATTGAACCCTACCTCCAAAGGTTCAAAGGTTCAATGGGTTCAAAGGTTTAATGACATCGGTAGACTAAAAGAGTTTAAAGTTCAATGGATTCAAAGGACTTAACGAAAAGAAGACTTCAAAGAAGAAAGATTGAATCGTTGAACCATTGAACCTTGAACCAAAAGAGTTCAAAGTTCAACGGTTCAATGAGTTTAATAAAGTTTGAGAGACTTTGAAGGACCAAAGGATTCAATGAGTTAAGAAAGGTTGAACTGATTAAACCTTGAATGAAAATGGTTCAAAGGTTCAAGAAAGCTCTGAGTGAAGGAAGAAAGCAGAATATTCTAGAGACAAGTTTGAAGAGTTGGTTCAAACAAATGGTTCAAGTAGTCAATTGAATGAGTAGAACACAATATTGAACCATTGAACCATTATATGGTTCAATCAGTTGGTTCAATCGAAAGGTTCAAAGGAGTCTCATAAATCCTGAAGGACAAGTGCCCTTGTGGAGGGTAGGGAACATTTGTGAAAGGATCAAAGAGAAGGTTGAAAGGGTAAGGTTTTCTTCAAAAAGAGCAAAGGATGAATTTTTTCGGACAAAATGTCTGAAGGAATTCTTTTAGACATTTTGTCTGAAGAAATTTTCAAATCAAGGAACAAAAGGATATCTTTTAGAAAGATATTATGTGGTAAAATTTTACAAGATAAATCCTTTAGACAAAATGTCTAAAGGATTTGAAGAACAAGGCTGCCTGAAGGACCCTGAAGGGCAAGTACCCTTGCGGGGGACTCTTAGTGACCATGAAATGGACCATTCTCAAGGCCCGAAGGGACACCTTCCCTTTAGCGGGGTTCCAAAGATAGAAACCTAAAGGAGTTCAAAGGCTTAAGGCCAAAAGGAAAGGAGTTGATTGAACCAAGAAAGTGATTGAACCAAAGAGGTGATAGGACCACCTGAATCATTGAACCATGGAACCAATGAACTTTCAAGGTTCAAAGATTCAAGGTTCAACGTGGTTCAAGCGACCATCGACTAGTGATGTCCCTATGGATGTCAAATTCAAGGTAACAAAATGCCCATTTATTTTCAAATATGGTGCAGAACCTAAAGAACAAACTCAGTGACCAACTGAAGAAGAAGCTGAAAGAGCCAGTAGAAAGGTAAGAGATAGCCTGAGAGCTTAAATCACAAGGAAGAGACAAAATGCATTAAATAAAGAGGTAATGATGTATAAAGACCATAAATATCTATGTAGGAGTTATTTCTAGTAGGTGAAATAGTCTACCAGGTGGACATCAGAATGCAGACAAATCAAGGATGCGGCATGCTTTTCTCCATCGAGTAAAGATGAAATGGATAGTTGTGTGCGCATCAAGAAGAGGACCAAGTGGCCCATACTTCAAAAGGAGCATTTGAGATGAATTGACATGCCACAGTTAAGGCCGATGCCCTGTTCTAGCATGGCCCCTTGATAGAATTGAAAATGCATTCAAGGCATTGAATGTAGCATGGGTCATTTCATGAAACAAAGTGCCCAAGTCTTTCTTGGAGAACTATATATTGTAATCTCTTATTTTATGCAAAGATCTTTTTTGTTATCAGAAGCAAAACTCTGCCCAAATTGAAAGGCATTACTAAGACTTTAAGCTCAGATTGTTAATCATATTTCTTTATTTTAATGAGAAAGCAAGTGACCTTTCAAACTTTATGCTGGAATAGCTTGTCTTGTTGAAGAAATTGTTCTTATGTTTGTTTCTTGAATGTGTTATTGTCCATTTAATTAAATAAGTAGAACTAGTGGAAGTAATTAGGAAGGTGTCCTGAAGCCAACTGTGGAGAGACTTTGTGCTACCATAATTATCTTCAGTGTGTGTGTGCTTTCAGTTTGTTTCTGTGTAAAGGATCTTGGGACAACTTTGTGCCCCAATTGTCATTCATGTTTCACTCTTTGGCAACTGAGGTGGAGACTTTGTGCTACACCTCATTCTACTAGTTATTGCATCCTATTAATTTTACTTATCACTACTAGAAATAATTCTTGTTGTTTGATGCAGATCACTTCTAAAAGAAGAAAATTACCTTTTATCATTTCACCAGGATTTCTCCTTTATCTGTGAACATCATCTCTAAAAAAAGAGATATGGATGGTGTTGTCCTACCCCTGAGTGTTATTTTTAGTTTATTTATAGTATTTATATAGTATATAGTACCTCATAGTTATAGGGAACCTCCCCTTGATGAGAGGAGAGATTTTTCCCCCTTTGATGTGGTAAACCTGCACATTTAGCTGATCAATCTCCTCATGCTATGGTTGAAGCAACCTATTTTTCCCATAAATTAGCTATTGAAAAAATATTCGCCCAACAAGTTCTTAGGGGGAGCTAATCATGTGGTTCATTAGCTCTGAAAGTAGGTGAATAGTGATGAGAATGTATGCATGGAGATAGGGGGAGCTTTGTAGCTCTATCTTGTGAAGTGTCAAGATAATGATAAGAAGCATGGTTTACTGAGGTATAGTTCAAGTGTTCCAAAAGTTACCTTTAACAATTGGTATGAGCCTAAGGTGAGTTTTTTTCAATATTTCATTGTGTTTTTGAAATTCAGGTCCAAGGATCAGATGGCAGTGTGTGGAAGACCATTTGTCATTAATGTCAAAAGGGGGAGAATGAGTAGATAAATGTACCATTTTGAAGTGATTTATTTTGTGTAGAGTGTCTTCCATCAGTGTATTTTCCATCAATGGCAAATGGGTAGTTTGTTGGCATGTTGTTGTCATTTAAAGGCATAATGGCCATTGATGTCAAAGGTTTGTCAAGTATTTGAGAATAATAGTGACATAAAAAGAGTGTTGGTCATTACATGAGTATTGGGGATTTGATTAGCCTATTGAAAGTGTGTTCTCAGTTGGAAGAATGATGTTGTCAAAAGTGATTAGTGATCAAATTTGATTTTATCATTAATATTGCATCTTGTGATGTTTAGTGTCAAAGGTGTTCAAGTACAAGGAAGAGAGATGTCAAGTCATATGAAGCTTGGCCATGTGGTTTTAGGTCTAGATGAGGCTATTAGAGATTTTTTTCATCAGAAAGATAACGGTGTAATGATATGTGTGTGTTATGATGTGTTATGTCTTCTTGTTTAATGTTTTGTTGAGGTCATGACATGAAAGGAATCTGTCAAGGTGTCAAGTACATTAGAAACTTGAGCCTAGTCATGGAATGGTGAAGGTATGAGCTGGTGACATGAAGACATGAGTTAAATCAGGTAGGTGAGGTTGTGAAGGTTGTGTGATCATGATAATAAGGTGGGGATGAGCTCATAAGTGTTTCAAATTAAGTCTTTAAAGGTAGGCCCTTCAATCTTGGTCTACACCTAGACCATTCTTTAACCCTGACTATCCTAATGAGGCATGAGGATCAAATTTCAAATTGAATGTGTGAAGAAGAGAATGGATATAGGTAATTTAAGTTTTTTTAGGAGTGATCATTAAATATGAGGTTATGGTTTATAGGAAAAGGCATGGAAAGTGGTTTTGAGGTCTCTCGAGTGCAAAGAATGAAGGTATACAAACCCAAGAAGAACTTTCAGGTGTTTGTTGGAACATGTAACCTTTGCATGGTAACCTAATATGTTAAGGAGATATTAGGAATGTCACTAGCTAATATGTGTAGGCATGGGTTTTTAATTTAAGGGGTATTCATTTATGAATAATCGCTAACACCAAAACCTATATTAAACCTCCCTAAAACCCTAATAAGGACCCAATGTGAAATATTTTGCTCAAATTAGACTAGAATGGATTTAAATTATTATTAAACCTATTGGATATTGTATTGGACTCTGTCAAACACCTCTAAGTGGTATTGAGTTATTAGGTGAGTAAGAAGACCCTATAGGAAAGGGCTTGTTTGTGAAGAAGTTTTTATAACAATCAAAAGTTGAGTTGGTCAAGAAAATAAAATGGATGGAATAAGTATTTAGAGAATCATAATACATGACCATGAAGGTTTATATATTATTTACATCATTAAAATATATTAAACTAGTATTTCAAGTTAGCCAGTCACAAACAAACCTATTGATGTAAATAGTATAAAACCCAGGCAAAAGTGAGAAGATAGATATGAGGGTTCGAGCATGTTAATTTGATGAAAAAATTGAATTAATATTTTATTAATGAATTTTAATACATGTTCATTCTTTTAATAAGCTTTGGAGGTCATGTGTGTGGTGAAAAAGTTACTCATAAAATGACTAGTCTGGTTTAGATAAGACAGTGAATTATAAGGTTAATAAATTGGTCTGTAAGACAAATATTTATCATTATACCATATGAATTTTTAATTTTAGGATGTCCATGGAATTCACCAGGATTCATGGAAATTTTCTACACATGTTTAGGACATCTAAGTCACCATGACTAGTCTTTGAGGTAAACTGGCAGTTCTGAGTGAGTGAGTTGTAGAGATATTCTTGAGCCTCTATGATTTGAGTGAAAGTGTCTAATGCATTTGGTAAACACCCTGAGGTCATATATATTTTTTATATGTATTTTTAAGATAATATTTGAGTGTATTAAGTGTATTTAAGCTTCATTCTTTCAAGATAGAATTTTGAGGCACACAGGCCTAATAGGATAGTTTATCCTAAAGGAGTTTTCATGGTATGAATGAAATATACTTGTCTAACCAAGCATGGATGAGGTTATTAGAGTTAATTGGATAATTTATTTAATATTTTTTGGTTTTTAGATAAATCCATCTAGACCCAAGAGGATCAAGCTTTGACGCTAAGAAGATAGACCTAATACAATTAGGCTTTTATAAGACCTAAAAGTGAAATGAGGCCTAATAGAGTTATGACAGACCTAAAGTGACTAAATTTTCATTTGAATCATGTTTATGAGATGCCCTAAGACCTATTATATGGAATAAATAAGAGGTTAATGGTGTGTATTTGACCAAATGGTATATGAACAAGAGATGAGTATACATACAAGGCATTTTTTAAGGACTATTTATATATGCAAAGAGTAAGCGAATGGATTGATAAATAAATGAGCCTGAGGATGTTGTGTATCATGTTTTAAACCATTAGGAGAGAGTATATAATCAAATCATGAAGATAATATAATTTTTATAAAATTAAATATCAAGGTCATATGACCTATTCAATCTTGAAGAGGGCTAGTTGATCGAAGAAGCCTAGAGGCAATTTTGAGGGAGATCAAGTAGAGTTGAGATAAAGAAATAATCATTGTATATTAAGAGGATATCAAAGTTGATTTATGGATTTTTTCCTATATTATGATAGTGGATAGATAACATGGATAGTTGAGTGAAATAATAGAATAAATAATTGTGATTGACTAAATTGGTGCTTGGTTAAAATGGGAGTTAAAGATTCCTTGCAGTTTGGTGATTGTAGAATTGGTCTTAGATAAGTTAGTGCCTAGTCAAGAGGGATTTTGAGATACCTTTCAGGTTGGTTCTTGTATAAGTTTCCTTTGACTGAGTTGGTGCTTAGTCATAGGGTGTTGTAGCATCCTAGCAAATGGGTGCTTGATAAAGTCAAGTGGGTGCTTGATAAATTTAGGGTTGGTGCTCAACTAAATTTCATACATTATCTTATAATATAGTTTTTACAATCCTTTTTTCCATTGTTTTTATTCCCCATGAGGGTTTACCACATATGTGATGTGTCATCTTATTTCATTCTCATGTGATTGGTTCCTAATGCATTGTTAGATCACTAAGTTAACTTGAATGATTCATGAACGTTTACTGGAAATTGATTGAAAGTTTTGAAGACTGATTCACCCCCTCTCAATAATTATGCTTCTAAAACAAATAAGGGAGGATATATAGTCACAAATTATAATGTAGTGATCTTATTCAAGCCTTTTGAAATAACCACCTTTTTAGGGGTTTCACTCAACATAGTCGATATACCAAGAGTACCCTTTCCTACAATTGACTTCTTGAGCTTGAAATTTAAGGTTATATTTTTAGTTCTAGGTAATGGATCCTTAGTTTATTTGATCACCATAATAGTTTCCCCTATAATACATGAAAATTTCACTTCATCTTCTACATATTTTTGATTTATTGGCTTCAAAGGAGGAATATCTGCAACCTTCGATGGTGGAAGAAGTCGAGAATTTTTTATATACACCCATTTTATAGGGAGACAAAACAAATCCCTTTTAAAGACACCTTAATTTTGAGTCTCCAATGATGTTGTCTCCTATTGAATCTAGTCAACCCTATTGAGATGTGTAGTCTTACTACCTTATGAGAAATAATTCTCATCCACTACTTCACCATCATCTTCAATATTCATATCATCAATAATATCCACAATTATAAACTTGATTACTTGATCTAATGTGAAATGAGTATATTCAATGAGTTTGAATTCCATTTCATCATCACAATCCACCCAAAAAATCTCATAGTAGGGGACATGTTTGAATGATATTTCTTAAAGTATGTTCTGCTATTACCCTAATATCAATTAAAGGGAGATTATGAAATTATTGGAGGGAAAATGGTTTCATTTTTTATTCTAATGATTTATATGTATATAACATAAAACAAGTGTACCTATCAATAGTCATTAGAAAATGGATGCCAACAGATTTATGTTTATAAACCAAAAGCTTTTGTGTCACCATCAATTGTCATACTGACTCCATGAGCACCCATATATTATCTACAAATCTTCAAATCATGAAAGGAGTAGAATCACATCTACAAACCCTGATATAGGAAAAGGTGGGGAATTTTATAAACCAACCACCCCATCTTGAAATCTATATAGAGGTGGCGATGGATAAGTGCATATTGGAAGGATTTTATTCAAACATTTAAATGATGAATTGAAGGAAAAAGTCATTGACATGATGAAAATGTTTAGAACTTTCACTTATTGTCAACTAGGGATAACATTCTATATTTGAGAAGCTAACATTAGACCCACATAGACAATCCACTAAAAAAATTTATTCATTCAACAACATAGATGAGATATGACATCATATTAAACTTATGGGTGGTAATTAACTCACACATCTTATTTTGAATTGAATCACTGATCAGTTTGGCCCAATTGATGTACTACTTATTGACATAAATGATATGAATATATTGGAATGTCCACTCATTATAATCGTTTGTCACTAGATTTTCCACCATCTTGTTTAGGAGGGTATTAATTTCATTGATTTAGAGCTTGAAATCTTGTTGAGTAATTACCTTGGGGACCCTATAGATTAACAACTTGGCTTAGAAAGCTAGTGTTTATTTAGAGACCTAAGACAATCATCCTTAAGGTTATAATGA
Source organism: Torreya grandis (assembly GCA_037957365.1). Classification (NCBI taxonomy): domain Eukaryota; kingdom Viridiplantae; phylum Streptophyta; class Pinopsida; order Cupressales; family Taxaceae; genus Torreya; species Torreya grandis. The sequence goes on along the minus strand of JARHVA010000208.1, from coordinate 6,146,085 downwards.
AATTATTAGGATGATTATAGAATTATTTCCATGAAGATTTCATTATTAGGAATCTAAAGAATCTCCTCAATGTATTTGAGACTAATTCTCAAGATAACTCCTCTTGGAGTATGGAATTCTCTCGTATCTTTATCATGGTGACTCATTAGGGTCATGATGAGTTTTGGGCACTACACAAAGACTAAAAATGCAGCAATTTTGAGGAAGGTCATTGTCATAAATTATCTATGTCCATTTATTATTAAAAAAGACATTTATTATTATCCATAAGTCTTCCATATTGATGTGCCCCAGGTCCTTATTAGTGACCTAGTCAACGTTCAAGTCTATACTAGAAGGTGGTTTTACCCCTTGGAACTAGTACTTTATCTCACTCAAATTTTTATTCCATTTCTTCTTGGGTGTTCCAAAAATTTTATGATGGTAATAAAGGATGGGAGAGCAGGAAGTAAAAAATTAGAATGCAAAGGGGAATGAGGATATGGTATAAGAATGGTGGAGTGAAGGAAGGCAAAAATAGGAGAATACATTACAATCATGGAGTTTTGATGTAGGAAGAATAAGAAGTCTGATGTCAAGGTTTTAATAATGCACAATAGGGGTGAAACCTTGATGTTTGGAGGGATAGAATATATAATTTCATAGGTGTAGAGTTTCACCATAGTCATGAAACCTTAATGTTGATGAAGCTAAAAATCCTAGCTTTAGAATTTTAAAGGTTTGATCGAGATGTAAAACCTTAATGCATGGCTGGTGAAATAATCTAAATCAAGAAAATTGAAGAATTCTGATGTTGAAAATATGATCAAAATTTCTTGATTATTTATATCAAGGATCCAATTAGGCAAGAGATACCAACGATAAATGGTTTTTGATTCAATCAAAGAAAATCATGCTACGTGTAGGGAAGAAACTTGAAAATAACAACATCAAAACCCTAAATGTTTTAATATATAAAAATTCAAATAAATATAGACATAAATAACCTCCAATCTCCAAGATAAAGTTTAAAAATCATTAAGGAATAATCATGATATACAGGGTCCAAAATCTAATAGTCTAAGTGTTTTTAGAATGGTAGATAGACTTTTATTAAATAGTGGGCATTGACAAAACCCCCACATGCATAGGACTTATCCCTCATTAATGAGGTTTGAGTTGCGAATGGGAGGATATGCTATAGTTTTTAGGGTCTAATGGCTATATTATAGTTGTTGGGGTCTAATGAATGTAATGCAGTGTCATAACCCCAACCAAGGAGAAGTTAAAATAAACTAAATCCTTTTTAAAAACATTCTTTTTAATATTTTTAGGAAATTTTAATGGTGTGTTCCAAAATTTCACCTATGAAATTTTGGGGGACAAAAATTGGCTCCAATTGGGGACCTACATTTGATGAATGTAAAGATGGACTCTAGAATTTCCAGGTTTACAAGCTTAACTTTCATAATCACTGATTTGGATCATCGAGTCACTCTGAATGGAACACATTACAAGAATGAGAAATGGAAAGGAGTAAAATAAAATAAATAAAATAAAAAACTAAAATTAAATAATGATAAAATAAACATGACCAAAATCCTAAAACTAAAACATATCCTAGAAGAACTAGTCTCTATTACTTGAAGAGCTTCAGGTGCTACCCATTTTAGGGAAGTAAGAGATGGGTTATATTCATGTAAGCCAAAAAATATGTGTTATCAACATATAAGTGATTAATATAAAATAGATATTTCTATAAGGAATCAAATTTCCTATGACTACCCTTCAGTTCATGCCTTTTATCCCACAAAAGAAAAAAAAATCACCAATCTAAAAATTCCTCTACATGGGCTTCTAATTAGAATTTGACTTTAATTTATATTGATGTTTTATAATCCTATAAATTACTATTATTTCTTCTTCCAACTTGTTTAGGTGAAAAATCCTCTTATCTAATGAATCTTGAAAGTTTTGATTTTCAACTGCCTTAGCCAATTGAAGTGTTGTCAACTCTAATGTGGTAGGCAAAGTGGCATCAATACCATACATAAAATAAAATGGAGACATGACAATAAACCTATTTTTGATAATGCATTCAACCCAAAGTGCATCATATAATTTTTTATGCCGATATTTTTTATTCTCATCTACTAGCTTGGGAATAATGGTGACTAGATTCTTGTTACTGGATTCTGCTTGACCATTACCCTAAGATTAGTAGTCTAATGCATGAGATAATGAAATTACATAACCATAAAAAAAAAATAGATTATAATAATATAAATTGGATACATTATTTTTAACTATCTTTTGAAGAACTCCATTCCTGACCAAGATATTCTCTTTAGTAAAATTACACACTACTTCAAAAGTAGTTTGGACTAGAATAACCTCGACCCACTTGGTGAAGTAGTCTATTGTAGTAAGGACATGAGTGTGACTTGAACTAGAATGAGGATTAGACACACCTATAAAATAAAATCCCCACTAATGAAACTTTTCTTTAACTACCACTAGATTTAGAGGTAATGTTACAAGCTTCAACTTTCTTATAAATTACTGACAAGCTTCACATTTGGAAACCCAATCCTAAGCATATTTAAAGAGAGTTAGCTGATAGTAATTTACCCTAAGGATTTTATGTGGTGTGAATGGAAATAAAAATTGACCAACACATTCCTTACTATGAAAATATTCTAATAACCTCTTCTTTTGTTCCTTATCAACATAATGTAGGAATACATCAATGCCTCTTCTTAAAAAGGTATTGTCACATATGGCATACTTTATAGCTTTCAGATTTATTGTCCTATTTTCTTTGGAAACCAATCCCTCAGGACATTCACCATTTATAATAAAATAAGATATATTTGAGTACTATTCTTCTATAGTGTAAATGAACAATACTTTAGGTGTTTCTTCTAATGAATCAGACTCTTGAGTTCCATCAATGGTGTCATCAAGTTTATTCTCAATAATTAGTTGAGACAAACCACATCCTTCAACTAGTTTGGTAGGTTTGATGTATAAATAAATCTCATGAAATTCAACTATCCATCTTGATATCTTTGATCTATGCTCTTATTGTGTCAATATGGATTTAACTGTTGGGTGTAGTACCAAAAAAATAGTGTGTGAATTCAAAATGTAGTACATGAACTATTTTATAGCTTTAAGAATGGCATAATCATGATTTTCAATAGTGTAATTTTAAGCTCTTTATTATTCAAACCACAACTCATAAAATTAATAAACATGTGATTCAATGCCTTAATCATTATTTTGTATTAAATGTTTTGAAAGAGTATGTTCAGATGCATAGAAATAAATGATAAAATCCTAATTAAAATCAAGACATACTAGAGTTGGTGTCATATAAATGAAAGTATTAATTTCATCAAAGGTTTATTTTCCCTATTTAATCTATTTTATATTAAATTTACCTCTCATCATATTGTCTATGTGTTTAATAAGCTCAATAAAGTCAGGTATAAATTTTCTCACAAAATTGACCTTACCAAACAAGGATTGAATGCCTTGTTTACTTGTAGGTAAAGATAAATTTGAAATGGCTTAAACTCTCTTAGGATCAATTTTAGTTCTTTATTTTGACTCAATGTGATGGAAAACTTTTCCCTCTATAACGCTGGACATGGATTTATTGGGATTCAACAAAATTACATGGACCCATCATTTGTAAAAAACTTTCACCAAATGATCATAATGATCCTCATGCTTTTTGGAAAAGACTACAAGGTCATCCAAGTAAACAACTACGATCTTGTTAATAAGATTATGGAAAGATAAATCCATATCCCTATGAAATGTGGCATTGGCATTGATAAGGACAAAGGGATTTATCCTATAAGTGAAAATTTCCTAAGGTGTTTTAATGACTATCTTATGCTTACCTTCAACTAAAACTTTAACCTTATTATATCCAAAAACCCCATCAAACATGGAAAGCATATATGATCTTGAGCAACTTGAAGTATTTGATCCATTATAGGCAAGTGATAATTATCCTTTAGTGATGCCTCATTCAAATATAGGAAAATAACATAGATGTTAATCTCACCATTCTTCTTATAGTCTGACACAATATTAACAACATGTAGAGTGATGAATAGGGAAAATTATGCATGCATCCAACATATTTTATATCTTAGCATGAATGTTTGAATCAATCTTTAGATTTTAGTGCCTTTTTTTTTTATGATATGGGGAAGTATTTAGCTTTAGAAGGATGCTATGTTTCATTTATTTTGGACTGAAAGGTTTTAGATCATCATAACTCCATAAAAACACATCCTTATATATTTTAAAGAGATTGATAAAGATATATATTTATTCTTTTGAAGAAAATTTCACAATATTCTAATACCTAGGTTCTTCAAAAGTACTAATATCGACTTGTTCATATTGAAAAAAAATTGATATTCAAGGCCACACTTTCTCCTTTATGTACCTATCATTTTTTTAAAATAAATCTTCAAGGGAAACCAATCCTTTCATAATCTTACTATCCTTAAGTTGGATTACCTCCTCATTTATACCCATATCTATATTTTTAGATCCTCTCACACTCTTTGCAAAAGACTCATCATAATCTTGGTTCTCATATTGGTGAGCATGTGATTCCTTGTAAGAAGAAGTAATTCTTTCAAAATTAAAAATTATTGAAATTATCTGATTTTTCCAAGTAAGTAATTATCTACTTGTCATTATTAAAAATTAGCCAATGGTAAACATTATCAAGTACACTTGGGATAGATATGACTTCAATAGTGTATTTATCATGTTCACTATTAGGGGGGGAATGATAAGTGATTCCTAAATAAAAAGTGAAATAGCATTGAAATTATCTTCCATTGGGACTAATATAATAAAAAATCATCAAAAGCCTCAATATAATCCCAAAATCTATTCTTATAATACCTCAAATGATCATTCTTCACTGGGAATTGATTTCTAACTTTCCTCACAATGAGTTCATCAGCTCCTAGTGCTTTCAAGTTTTAGATTCCCATTTCCTCAAGTATATGTAATCCATGTAGTAGGTATTTATATTCTACACTGTTGTTAGTGCATTAAAACTACAATTTGAAAGAAAAATGGAAAAATTCCTTATTTGGTGAAACAAGGATAACACCTCCTACAGAACCTATTGATGAGTAACTTACATCAAATTAAAGAAACCAAACATCATTAGAGTTACTTTCAACTAGTTTTGGCATATATGTCTTAGCCTCATACATCATCTTGTAACTCACCAAACCTATGTCTTCATAAATAATAGTATCCATTGGATCCTCCAATTTGCATACAATAAGTGTAGTTTTTATTTTGGGTTATAACCTATGTTTAGTGCCATTGATTAAAAATGAGGCATGTGATAAGTCCATATGAATCTTTCCACCTAACTCTATATAAAACATCCTTCCTAACAACATGTCATATCTACCACTATAATTTCAATTTTAATCCTTTTCTGATGAAAATAAGCTAGATAAAGTTGTGCATATTTGATTTGAATAACTAACATGACTTGTTTTGTGTCCATGAAGAAACCCCAGCCAAAAGTCTTTGAAAAAGTGAGACCTAAACCATGAGTGACCTTGATAGGCATAACATTTTTAGAATCTCCATTATCAATAATGAAATTACTCAAATTGCAACCTTAAAAGGAAAAGGTATATGTAGAATGATTCTTGTTTACTAGAATGAGAAGTAGTCATAGTCATAGTAGAGGTTTAAGGTTTGGTATTTTTAGGTATCGATAAAGTCCCTTTGAAGTTATATTTATTCATATTACTTGGACCCCTTTGATGAAAATGTATAGATGATTTAACTAATCCATGTTAGATCTCAAATATTCTACATGTAACATCAAAATATTAGACTTGTTGACATGATCCAATATGTCAAATGAGGGAATGAGTGATGGAGATTTGGTGTCAAATCTCTTGAGTGTTTATGTCATCTTATTTTTAAATTTTGTATTGATCTTATAACCTTTTAAATTTTGTGTGATATTTTATTTTTGATTGAAAAGGAAGAGGATAATCTCTAGGGATTATCATAAGGGTAGGTGATGCCTTTGGGGTATCATTACCCAAAACTTTGTCATTTTGGTTCACCTTATCATCCTTATATTTATTTTTAGCATCTTCATTCTGAGATATAGTAAACATCGCATAAGATTGACCATTCATATCTTTAACAATATCATCATAGTGATATTATCCACACTCATATTCAAATAAAGAATTACTTGAGTCTCTAACAGGCTCATCAATTTAATGGTCTTGAAATCTTGGATATTCTACCTTAAGCTCATTTGCATCATAAACATAAGTTTCATCTATTTCCAACACTACGTTGACTAAGGGAGCCTCAATGGCTAATCTTAGTTGAGGAGAAGGCAACCTTGGATAGTTATTTTTTGGTACATAATTTATCCTTTAGATTTATTATTGTGAAGATGTCAATTATCTCTAAGGTAACTATTTCTTCAAAATTACAATATCATTTGATAATTTTTGAATCAACTGCTTGGTGGATTCATGACTTAAAGTTTGAGCTCTTGATTTTGAATAACCCCTTCATATTTTTATAGCCATAACCATATCATCTTTAATTTGAGTTTTAAATGTTTGTGTTTACTCCAATTCAAGTAATATATTTATTCTCAAGAGGAAACCAACTTTTGGGAGTTGGGAATTCATTAAAAAACACTTTTGATTTTAGGCTTAACTTCTCATGAGATTTTATTTAATAACCTATTGAACTTGGACATGAAATCATGCATGGGTTCATGAGCCTCCTTTTTCATTTGAGTAAACTGAGCAAGTAAAACATACACATCTACAGTTGGTTTGAAATGAACTTCAAATTTTGACTTCATAGTATTCCAATTGTTAATGAAACTTGCATCTAGATGATAGAACCATGTATTAACTCCATCCATAAGAGTTTTGATGAATAATATTATTATAATATCTTCATGTTCCACCCCTAAAATCCCACATTTTTAAAATAATGCAATAATATGTTCATCCGAGTGTTATTTTCCATCACTAAAAAACTTAATAAATTTTTGACATGAACCTCTTGGTAGTGTATGAAACTTTCCAAGAACTAGGGGACCAATGGCATTTCACCATAGTACAACCACCCTTTGAAAAAACTAATCTTTAAGGGATAAAGGTTATAGGAAGGACAAGAGCTTGACTTGCCAAGGTACCTCTTTGATGTGTTCTCATGGATTATAGACTTTTAGGAAAACTTATGGACTCTCCAACTCTTATTTTTTAGGGTTAAATCGAAAACTCGGTCATTGCTATAGATTGAAGAAAGGGTCAAATGTCATTTTAACTTTGATACCTATAATGAATTGACTTTATGCTATAATGATATAGAAAATTCACTTATTGTATATATTTATGGGTTGCATAAGTTATCACAAATCATGCCCCATGATGGGTGCCAAAAACTACTGGCCAAAAAATGTGTATGACACTTCAATGCATGCATCATAGTCAACAATATTACTGGACAAAGTACCTCTTTTATTTGTAGGTGAAGTTTCCTTTATTCAAAATGAAAAAAACACAAACCTAACCTATTCAAAAATGTACATACTAATTTTTTTGGGGGTTTTCATATATGAGAAAGGAAATATGAATAGGAAAGTAGGTTTGAGAGAGTAGAAAGTATTAACTATGGGAATAGAGAAGAAAAAATTTAAAAAAGTGAGCGAATGCAAATTTCACTTATATATTACATTCATTAACTTGAAATAAAATCACTATCAACTGAGACATTTCATAAGGAATAAGAAAATAAAATAATAATATGAATAAATGAACACAAGAACATTCATTACCAACTAAAGACAAGCTCAAAGCCCTATAACTCTTAACTTTATTGATTTTATTGGGAAAAAACACAATTCTTTTCTTATTTTCCCTCCAAAAATTATCTTCTTACAAAGTTTATAAAACATTGATAGATCCTCTTAAAGGCATATAATCTTTCTACTTATAATAAATCTTAACCCTATATTCTAGGAAACAAATTCTAAAAATAGATTTTAGTTTCATAATTCATAATGCATGTTGACTTGTTCAAGTTGCACACAAAACTATAAATTTTTTTGAACCAAAGCACAACTCACTACCTGTAGGGAATATTATATCCAAACACAATCCCAAATGATAAGTTGGGGGGTCTTATCTGGCACTTGTTCCTCATCTCCGTCTTCATCATCAATGGTAAATACTTCTTGCATAACTTGATGTCATTTCTCTTCATATTCAAATTTAAACAATATGTTTTCTAACTTATCATGGTCTAGGCCTTTGGAATGCTGATATGGAATTTTGGCCTCTACTTGCATATTTATCATTTGTTGAGGAATTATCTTGAAATTATTCAAATCTTTGTTAAACTTATCAAAGGTATTCTTAATGTGCCCAATTTTTTGAATTGATTTGTAATTGAATAAAACAATAAGGCCATATTCCTACTTAAGCAATTATTTGAATGAGCCATGCATATATCCCACATGAATTATTTTTCCTTAATCTCCATAGAATGAGAATGGATGTTTCTCAATCGCAACACTGATATGAAAGTGGGATTAACTACTAAAATCCTTCATTCCCTAAACTTGTGCAAGGATTCTTCTATAATCATGATCATAAATTTTATCAACACCAGTAACTCAACTTATTCTCCCAAGTCATATTCTATCAGAAATCCTTCACCAACAAAAGCATCCTCATCTACCCTGGCTAGGGCTTGTAACCATTATAGCCAATTCATCAGTTTACCCAATTCTTCTCTATACTCATCATCTTTTATATAAATATATTATCATTATTCTTCCATTGAGGAGTAGAATTCAATGGATGAGGCTATAGTTTTATTCCTTTATTTAAGCAACTTCTTGTACCACTCCTTAGTATCTCTTTCCATATTCCCTATTTTCTCAACTACTTGGAGAGTCTTGGTGTTAGGGGTATAGTATTTGGCTGATTTGGACTAACTAATATTTCTATCATAGTGGTAAATTGGTCCACTTTCTCTTTCAATTGATATTTTATGGATTTATCACAATCATTTCTTTCAATCAATGAGCCAATGGCATTCTGGACATCCTCTTCCAATCCTTCATGAGTAGGCTTGCCTAGGTGAACACATGAAACTTGGTAATCTGAATATGTGATATCTTATTTTAACTTCTTTGGAGGAGGAATAACTATTTCAACATAACTCTCACTTTGATCATCCAAAACAACATGAGAAACCTTTTTGGGTTTCAAGGGAGCTTGAGGATTTGAGGGAATGAGAGTACTAAAATCAATATCCAAAGAAGGAACCATATTATTCCTCTTTTTTATTATAATACTCAACCATTGAGATGTCCCATTATTCATCTATTTTTATAATGGTGATGATATTACCTGAGCCTATTCCTAAACAACAAGAGTTCATCTGCCACCATTTCCATTTTGCCCTCTACTTAAGGATGATATATTACTTCCACTTCCATAGCCTCATGAATGTCTAGTTCTCCTTCTTCTTGAATGATGGGTAAATGTCTCAACTCTTTTAAATAAATATCTTCTGACTCTAGAAAAGATTTGTTTTCCTTAGGAATTGATTCAATAGACTTTTGGTAAACTACCTAAAGGGGATCTTCTTGCAAATTATCTAAAGGAAGAGGGGCCAATACTATTGAGGAAGTTTCTTTGGGATCCAAGAAGGGAAGATCTGCAGTCATAAAATGTAATGTGGTGTTCTTAATCAAGCCTTGTGAGTGAACCACCTTTTTAGGGGTTTAACTCAACATAGTTGGTACCCCAAGAATACCCTTTCCTCCAGGTCAAAGTGAGGGCTCTTTAGTTTCTTTGATCACCATAATAGTGTCCCTTATAGTGCTTAAAGGGTCACTTCATATTTTGCATCTTTTTGATTTATTGGCTCATGAGGGGGAACATCTATAGCCTTAAATGGTGGAGGAAGTTGAGTGTTTTATATATCCACCCCTTTTCTAGTGAGCCATACCAAAGTCTTTCTAAAGACTCAAGTTCAGATCTCTAATGATGTTGTCTCTTGTTAACTCCAGTCAAGACTAGGGAGAGGCATAGTCTTAATGCATTGTGATAAATAATTATCATCCACTACTTCACCATCATCTTCAATATGTATATCATCATGAATATCCACAATTCTAGATTTGATTTCTTGATTTAACATGAAATGTATGTAGTCAAATAGTCTGACTTCCCTTTCATCATCACAATCCATCCAAAAGTCCTCATAGTATGGGACATGTTGAATAATCTACCTAAAGCATGTTATATTATTCTCCTTATATCAAATTAAGGGTGACTATGAAATGATTGAATGGTGACTTGTGCTATGTCTTCTTCTACTGATTTAGCTTTATGTAGCATAGCATAAGTGTACCTACCAATAGTCATTAGAAAATGGATGTCCACAGATTTATGTTTAGAAACCAAAAGCTTTTGTGTCACGATCAACTTCCATACCTAATCCATGAGAACCCATCTATCATCTACAAACCTTGGAAGCATGACAAGATTAAAAACACATCCATATACCCTAATATAAGAAAAGGTAAGGAATTATATAAACCAACCACCCCATCTTGAAATCTATGTATAAGTTGTGATGGATAAGCACATATTGTAAGGCTATTCCTCAAACATTTAAACGATGAATTGAAGGAAATCATTATTGACACAACAAAAATGTTTTGCACTTTCACTTATTGTCAACTAGGGATAATATTCATATATTCAATAAGCTGACATTAGACCCATTGTAGACAAGCCACTATAAAATTTTCTTCATGCAATATAATATATGAGATATGGCATCATATAAAACTTATGGGTGGTAATTACCTCACACAACTGCTTGTGAGATCAATTTATCCTAATTGGTGTACTACTTATTGGCATGAATGATCTGAATATAATAGAACATCCACTTGTAATATTTTACTGCTATATTTCCAACCATTCTATTTAGGAGGGTAATAATGTCATTGATTTTGAGCTTGAAATCCTATCGAGCAATCACCTTGAGGACCTTGTAGATTGAAGATTTGGGCTTAGAAAGCTAGTGTTTATTTAGAGACATGAGATAATCATCATTATGATTACTATGAAACTATTGGGATAATTTTGGAGTGATTTCCATAAAGACTTCATGATCAAGAATCTTAAGCATCTCCTTAATGTATCCAGGACTAACACTTGATACAACTCCTTCCTGTAGAGTATAGAATTCTCTCCTATCTTTATCACAATGACTTGTCAGGGTCATGATGAGTTTTGGGAAATGCATGGATACAAAAAAGGCAACAACTTGAGGAAGGCCAAGCTATCATAAATGCTTTGTGTCTAGTCATTCTTAAAAGAGGCATTTATTCTTCTCTAGAAGTTTTCCATATCAATGTGCCCTAAGTTTGTGTTAGTGAACTAGTCGATGTTGGAATATATATTGGAAGGGGGTGTGACCCCTTAGAATTGGTAATTCATCTCACTCGCCTTTTCCTTCCCTTTATTCTTGGGGATTCTAGACATTTACTAATGACAACCAAGGATGGGAGAGCATGAAGCAGGAAATCAGAGTGAAAATGGGAATGAAGGTATGGTAGAAGAATGGTGATGGGAGTGGAGGTAGAAGCAAGAGACTACAGTCTAGTTATGGAGTTTCGATGTGGGGAGAGTGGGGAAGTCCGATGTTGGGTTTTGAAGAATGCACAGTAGGGGTGAAACCCTGATCAAAAAATCTAACATCAGAGATTTGGAGATGCATCATAGTCATGAAATCCTGATGTTAGGGAAGCTAAAAGGCACAATGTTAGATTTTTAAGCATGTGATGTAGGTGTAAAACCCTGATGCACAGTTGGTGAAAAACTCTACAACAAGAAAAATGAAGAAGTCTGATGTTAAAAGGAAGAGCAAAATCTCCCAAGTGTTTTTATTCGGCATCTAATGAGTTAAGAGATAACAACAACACAAGGTTTGTGATTCAATCAAAGAAAATCACATCACCTATAGATAATAAACTTGAACATAATAGCTACAAAACCCTAGATGATTTAATACAAAAAAACTCAAAAAAATCAAGACACAACTAGCCTCCCATTGCCAAGATAAATTTTGAAGATATTCAAGGAAGAATATCGATTTGTAGGGTCAAAAATAGAATATCTTGAGTGATTTTTGAATGATAGATAGACTCTTATTAAATAGTGGGGGTTGACAAGACACTCGCATGCATAGGAATCAAGAATGGGAGGCTAGGTTATAGTGATAGGGGCCTAATGGATGCATTACATCCATCGAGATCTGACAATTGCAATGCAGTCTCAGAACCCCAACCAAGAAGTAAAAACAAACTAAGTCTTTTTCAAAAACACTATTTTAAAGATTTTTTTTGAAATTTTAATGGGGTGTCCCCAAATTTCAGCTATGAAATTTTAGGAGACAATAAAATGGAATGTAAACATACTTCATCATCTTCACTAATTTCAATACAAACCTTATAATTATTTTATAATTTTTATTTACATTTATAAAATATATATTTTTAAACTATGACACATTAATGAAATTAAATTTTTTAATTTTAATAAGTAAAATAATTATAACCATTACATTAATATTTTTACATTATATTAAAAAATAATTAAATATGAAAATAATTTTAATCTAATTATTAAATATGATAATAAACTACATTACAGTTATACCATCTACAAAAATAGAAATCTCAAAAAAATATTTTAAAAAAAAGAGATAAATTCCAATCAAATTATTACTCTTGATAAACAAATTTAATTACATGATCTTATTAAAAAAAAAGGAATTAGAAGAAAATTTATCCAATCTTGACATATTGCATTGAAAATAAATATCCTTACCTTTATACACAGCCCCAATATACTATTTTATTCTACTTGGCACGTCGATGTTCATGGTACATTTTTAAGGTGTCCTCTTTTATAAAACAAGAAAATAAAAACAAATTCTTATCAACCTTTTGAGCAGTCTCCATTTGTAATATTTTTTCAATGGCATGTACTAAAATATAAACGTGGCTTTCAATGTTGACATCTTAATTTTAGATCTAAGATAGAAAAATAGACAAACAAAAGAAGTCCTTCATAGCATGCTATGCACAACCAAGGAAACCCTGGGTTTTAAACCAGATTTTCAAGGTTCGATACAACAATGAATTCATATGAAACAAAAACAACAATAATATGAATGATATTTTAATTGCTTTCAATATAAAAATTGAAGTCTTTATCTAACAGAGAAAAGAACCAATTAAATGCCTTCCTAATTTTTGAGTTTTAATGCAAGAAGAGTATATGCCAGGAACATGATATACAACAACATAGTTCATCCATACATTCTTCCCCTGATCATACCCATAAATGGAATACTACAACAATAAAGTGAATGCTTCAAGAAGCCATACAGATACCCATCATTCTCTTTAAGAATAATTGTATTTAGAGGTAGTATGACCAATTACAGTGTTTGAAAAGACAAGTATATCCACATGATGTACTATTATCTTACACTGCTATCCATCTTAACCAATAACTAGTTAATGTTGCATTATGTCAAACCTTGTTTTACATAGTGATTTCCCTGTATCCTCCCTGTCAAACCTTGTTTTATGTCAAACCTTATTTTAGACAGCGATGGTATGTCAGCACTTTTGCATTGATAAAAGAATGATAAATATTGCAAGCTAAAAAGTTATGTGGGGTTGTTAAGATGTGGTTCTAATCCCCGTTTCACAAACCCTGGTGATGCTATTTGTACCTTCTCTATCCATTCATGGAGTTGTTGGTGACTTCTTAGAAAACCTCAACTGAAGTGAATGGGTAACAATTCCTATTTAAGGAGCAATGCTAACCTAAAGTATGCGCATGAGAACAGGTCTCCACTGTGATCTTCAATGTTGGCTGGAAGACATCAATATCAAACATAACCTCTAAAAGGTGGACAAAGTAATTATGTACATTTCACTGTTTTTAGCAAATGAAAAACTTTAGCTGTATATTGATATTAATGTGCCTTGATAAGAAAAAATATTTATATCATCAAACTGTACAATCTCCTTAACTCCCATAGAGACTTGGTGCTTTGCACACTTGCACCCTTATTTAACTATGAGAACATTCGACCATTAAATTTTTTCCTATTTATAATTATTTATTTTTATTTTATAATCAATATTCAAAACTATTAAATAGTTGGAAACATTGTTTTATTATAAAACAATCAATATACTTAAACAGATTTTTTAATTAAATATATGAATGACTTTTCAATAAGAAAAGGAAAAAACTATTTATAAAGAATGTAAAATATTCAAATTTAAAATATATAAATTGAGAATGTACATGCAGTCTTTGAACTCGAGGTCAATTCAAATGTATTTATCACCTTACAATTGTAATTGGAAGGTTGTTTCCTTTGTTACAATCAATACAGTCATGCTCACTTTTCTTTACAATTTTCAGGTGGTTGTCCTTTTGACATATGTCTGACTCTAATGACAGGCAAGCACTCAAATTTAAATATATCAGAGCTCTGACTTGCTCAAAGCCAGCTGGCAATTCTTTCAAGCTCCAACAACCTAACAAATTTAAGTGCTCGAGAGCTTTAAGTTTCCCAAACGTAGAAGGCAATTCTTGTAATGGACTGCAACCGCTCAAGTCCAAATGTGTTAGAGCTTTAAGCTCTCCAAAGGACTCTCCCAGACGCAACAAGTTATAACAACCTCTCATAGTGAGTTTTCTCAACGAAAGCAATTTACAGACTTGCTCAGGCAACTCGTGCATCCCCCAGCCGTAGTCTCAGAATTTTCAACTCATTAAATCCACTAAGAAAACATTTTAATGCAGTTACACTACATTGTCCTGATGTCAGATCTAACTCATCCAAAGAGAGTTTTGGAACTGTTTTTTATGAGTCCGGCAGTTCCTCGGACAACTCTAGGACTTTCATTTCCCGTAAATGTTTTAGAAACTGCAAGCAAATTATTATTTTCTTGTCAGGACTTTCTCCAATGGTGACAACCACAACATTACAATATGTATGCATGGAAAGAAAAAAAACTCACCACTAGCGAATTTCTCAGTTGAGGAAGCAGAGAACAAGACAAATGCAACACAGTCAATTTATCAAGTCCCTCTATATCCAATGGCATAAATGGAATGCCAAGGCCTAATTTTATAAATCTCAACTCTTGAAAGGTCTCCTTGCTCCTCCCCCGCATATCTATGCTTCCTTCTAAGGCAACAACTCTTAACGAGTCCTTCATTGAATCAAGATGTCTTCCTTCCAGTATGGAATGAGGAGATTTAACATCCTTTTCAATCCAAACTCCTTTCATTTTTCTCAGTCTACCCTGCAAGATTGTAGCGTAGCAAGTATAAAAACAGTCATAGAGTAAATAATATTATAAATGTAATTATTGTCACAGGAGAAATATACCTCATCTTTAGCAGCTTCATTCCACGACTGTGCATTCATAATTCTGCTATATGTTGACAGGTTTAGCCCTATTGCTCGGATAATGTCATGAACAACCAAACACTCTTCCTCCTCGCCACTAGTAAAGCTTAATATTTTCATCACTGGGGTGATTAATGCGGCCTCTTCAAGGAAAGTGACTTCCTCGGATCCCACAATATGCTCCACATGTTGACGGCTCCAATTATTGAAGAAGCAACAGATGTCCAAAAATGTTTCCTGTGTAGACTCCTCCAACTCTTTATACACACAATCAAATAAACGTTTGCTGAGATTATCTTCCTTGATTTGCTTTCCTTTCTCCAAACCTTCTAATATCTGAGTACACTTGTCTGCCCTATACTTCTGCTTGCGCAAACGAGCACCCACTATTTTTAGAACCAGCGGAATCCCTTGACAAACCTTCAGAATCCTTTCTACATCATCTTTGGTAAGAACAAGGCTTGCAGGATCATGGCACACAACTTTCTTTGCATCTTCGTTTTGGAGAGGAGTAACAAGGTATGAGCTTCGTGGAAGGCCTCGATCTTCAAGTATATCTGTGACCGTCAAAATTCTGGTTGTTATGAGAAATCTGCTGCGCTGCGGAAGGCCTTTCAAGTCTTCGGGCAGAAGTGTTTTTAAGTCTTGTTCATTCAGCGCATTGGCAATAAATAAAAATACAGGCATGTTTGGTTGACTTTTGAAAGCTTGGCTTAGATGATGTCTACCTTCTTCCGCATTTCTTAACTCTATTTTTGCAGAGACATAGTTTGGAAACACGTCTTTCAAGATTTGTTGTTGCAATCTGGTATAGTTATTGTTCTGAGGAAGCTCGTCTAATTCAATTTTAGTATATATATAATGTTTTAAGATCTAATTTCGCGACAACGGCATTTGCTAGTGTTGTCTTTCCTATTCCACCAATACCATAAATAACCACAGCGTTTGATGATGAATCTTCTGTTCTTTCAATGTTCAGCAAATTCTTTACGGCCTCTATTCGTTTATCAAGTACAACTGTTAAAAGATTTGAAAATGTCACGTTAAATATTTTAAGGTACCAGGAAATGAAAGGAGCTAGTATCATGGTAATATTTTTCATTCTATTTAAACCTTATTATCATGCTCAAGCATTTAGTTAAAGCATTTGAAATAGGGATATTAAATTCGAAAGAATTCTAGCATATTAAATGCAAATAATAAAGTTTACACGTCCTATATAAAAGGTTGTACTTGTTTTAAGTTACCTGCTTTATCTGGATAGATTGGCTGTGATATTGGAAGAAAATTTGGCTGTTCCTGTTTTATTGCTATAGTGGTTGTCAAGATGAGATCCTGATACACCTGATTTACTTTTGAGCGAAGACCGCTCAAAGTTTCAGAGTTCACAGATGCTTTTAAGAACCTGCAACGTAGAAATATATAGTAATATACTTAAATACCCAGATATGAGAGTTTTACGTTGCTAAAAATTCAAAAATAAAGATGGATGTGTGTATTAACCTGAAAAGCTTTTCAGAATGTAATTGGGAAGCACATAACATCGATCCTTCAATAATCAAGTACAATCCATTTTTCAATTTCTCTTCTTCTCTTAATAGATTTTCTAATTTTTGTATATGTCTTGCAAGTTGAAGCATGTCCGACACTTTTTTTGAATTTTTGATACCAGATAGCCTATGATAGAAAGGCCTCCAACCATCCAATGTAACTGGCCAAGTTGCTGAAGTATCTCTGCTACAACTTGGCCTGACTCAAAAAATTTATCCTGTAGACAAATTGGAATCACCGCAAAGAAAAAACACAAGTAGAATATTGATAGGAACAGGGTATGGTGTGCACTTAATTTACCTTGTTATTCAATTTCTCTGTATGGTCGTTGACAAATTTTAAAAATGTGGCCCCACTCTGGATAAAAGAAGCCCACATCTGGGGCTTTTCATTAGTATTTGTTGTTTGATAACTCGTGCTTGGTTTATCTTGTGGACGCTGCAAACAATTAACAAAATAAAATAAAAAATTAATATATTTTTTTAAATTTGATTATATGTATAAATTAAATTGATAATACAAGACATTAGTTAATTGTTATTATTTTATTTTAATTTATTTTTAAAATAAATTTTATAATAATAAGATATTGAATTTAATAAACTAATGTTATTTTTTAATATTATTTCGTATAAATTAGATATGCATTTAAATTTAATAGTTTTATATATTTTTAGAAAATAAATAAATTTATATATTTTTTTCAATTTTTAATATTTTTTAGTTTATGATTTACACATGGGAGAAATGGTTTACTAAAATTGGGTTGTAGACTTTGAATCACAAAGCTGACTTTTCAATTAATCCCTCCTCTAGATAGTTATAATTATTTATTCTTCCTTTTATCACCCCTCTTCCCCAAAAATAAAAAATAAAATAAAAATATGGACCTCAAATTTTAATTAAAATAACCAAAAAAACCCTAAAAATAGGAATCCACATTATTGGGCAAACAAAAAATTATGTCAAGGATCCTTTAGGGATACAAAGACTATGTTGGTATGAATTTTATGAATTGTGTATGGTGTACTTGTTTTAATCTATTTATTATTTAAATTTTGTCTTTGATAAACAATGAAATATTTATTTTATTTATTTTTTAAAAAAATTGGTATTAGAGCAAGGTTTAGGTTGTAATTTTTTGTTTCAGATCTTTTTAACAATTGATTGCATCAAATTCTACTCTCTTCCCATTCTAAAATTTAGTGGAAATGATTAGGACTATTGAAGTATCAAGATGATGACTCTTTTGAAAGGAAAAGACTTATGAGAAGATATAGAAACTAGTTATGAAGATCCAATTGATAAGCCACTATTCATGTGAATGACAAACAATCTAAGAAGGAAGTTAAGAAAAAGTTAAAAAAAAATAGTTTCATATTTAGCCAACTCTAGATAAGAGCATATTTCCAAGAATTATAGGTGCATAGATAGCCAAGGAACCTTGTAAAGCTCTACAAGAACCTTACCAAGGTAGTGATCAAGTCAAATTGGTTAGGTTGTAGACTTTGAGGAGAGAATTTGTTAATCTGAAGATGTAAAATGTTAAAAGTGTAAGTGATTCTTATGTAACAATAAAGGATGTGGTCAATAAAATAGTTACTCTTGGATAAATATTGAATAAAAAGGTTATGATGAAAAAGGTGTTAAGGTCTCTAACACCGAGGTGGAACCATGTTGGCATCATCATTAAACAAAGCAAAGATTTGACTACTTTAACATTTGATCACCTAGTTAGATCTCTTGTGTTACATGAAGAAAGACTAAGAGACACATTTTAAGAAAGTGATGAGAATAATTTTACCTCAAAATTAAAGGTCACAAAGAGTGAAGGTGTTAGTACTAGAAACAAAAGTAACCAAGCACAAGGCAAAGAAAACAACAAAAGCAATCAAGGATAAAGAAAAGATAGGAATCATGATTACTCAATAAGAAATAGAGGAAAAAGAGATGGTTCATCTACAAGAGGAAGAACTAAACATAGATTTTATAAGATAAATATTCACTACTATTATTGAGCCATAATTATGGTCATTTTGAATGGAGATGTAGATTAAAAGAATGAAATGAAGGAAGAAGTGTTAATTATGCTAATGAGGATGAGGATGCTTCTCCATGAAATTTTTTATTTTTATTTGATAAAGTTGAAAACCATCCTAAAGAGGTTTGGTACCTAGACTCAAGTTGTTCCCATCATACGTCTGAGAACAATGTTTTTTTCTCTACAATAGATAGAAGCTTCAAAACCAAGATCAAACTTGGTGATGAAAAATGTTTGGAAGTTGAAGCAAAAGGAACTATGAAGTTGAATACTAGATAAGGTAAAATATTTATTAATGATATTTATTGCATTCCAAAGTTGAAACATAATTTTTTGAGTGTTGGACAACTCTGTGAAATTAAATATAAGGTGGTGTTTAATGATAGGAAATGTAAAATCTATGAAAAGAATTAAGGAAATAATGGTGTAATTTTTTACCTATGTCTAAGAATAAGATGTTCCCATTGAATTTTGGAGAACATAGTACTAGCCTCCCCAATATGGTATATATAAATAAGAGTTAGTTTTAGCATCTCATATATGGACACTTGAATGTTTATAAGTTTGAAGTTACTAACACGACAAGAATTTTTTTATGATTTGTCGTAGGTTGAAGAACATAATGAGATTTGTGAAGGTTATGTTAATGGAAAACATACAAGAGAAAAGTTTCCAAAAGGTCGTGCATAGAGGGCTCATCTTCCACTTCTTCTCATTCACTCTGATATTTATGGTCTCATGTAAAAAAATATTGGGAAAGTCATCATATTTTATTAAATTTATTAATGATTAATCTCAAAAAGTGTTAGGTTTACTTTTTAAATCATAAAAGTGGAAAAATTGATACATTTAAAAGGTTTAAAACTCTCGTAAAAAATGACAGTTGTTATAGAATAAAGTGTTTAAGGACTAATCATAAAGGTGAATTTTGTTCAAAATATTTTATGTATTATTATGATTTAAATGCCATCAAAAGGTAGCTCACATCTACCTACACTCTTCAACAAATGGTTTAGCTAAAAGTAAGAACCATAAAATTGTTGAAATGGAAAAGAACATGTTAAAAATAAAGGGATGGAGAAAATCTTATTGGGGTAATGTAGTTACTACAATAATATATATATTCTAATTCAAAGTCTCACTAGTATACTTGATAAGATGACTCCATATGAAGCATGGTATGAAAAGAATCCTAATGTCAAATATATCAACATTTTTTTTTCTATGTTCATGTAGTTGATCAAAAAAGAAATACGTTAAATCCAAATAGTGGATTTTGTATTTCTTTATGGCTATATTGAAAAAATCAAAGCTTATATGATTTTTTTATCCTCTCAATAGTATCATTGTTGTATAAAGAGATGTTATTTTTGATGAAGGGAGAGTGTATGGTCATTGAAAAAATAAATGACATATTGACAGGTCTAAACCTATTTTTAACTATGGTATTATTGATGATATTACTTATGAGCATCCCATTACTACTTCAGTTCCAAGGGCTACATGTCCAACAAGCAACCCCTCATTTAGAATCTATATTCCAAGTACAAGACCAGCTTCAAGTTCTAGTAGTTCAAGTAAGGTAAGAAACCTAAGTGACATTTATCAAAATACAAGAATTGAGGCACATGGAAAAGGCCTAAGAGGTGAGATATTGTATTGTGTTTTATTTACACAAACTGATTTTGAACCATCATGTTTTAAATATGCATCTACTAATTATGTTTGGGTGAAAACAATGCAAGAATAAATGTATTTAATTCATAGGATTAATACTTTGAAACATACAAAAAAATTATATGTTAATAAGTGTATTTACTAAATGGGTCTAGAACACTAAGTACAATAATGATGGTATTATTGAAATATAAAAGGCATATCTAGTTGTAAAAGGATTCACTCAAATATATGGCATAGATTATGAAGAGGCATTTGCACTAGCGACAAGGCAAGAGGCCATTAGAATGATTATTTCATTTGAAGATCAAAAGAACTTGAGCATACATAATATGAATGTGATAAGTGACTTCTTGAATGAGTAATTATAATAGGAAGTTATGTACAATAACCATAAGGTTTTCTAATACAAGGTAAAGAAGACCAATTATAAAAGTTGAAAAAGGCTTTGTATGGCCTCAAACAAGTACCAAGATCATAGTACACCCGAATTGTTGGATATTTTCAATAGAATGCCTTAAAGTGAAACATAAGTGAGTCAACTCTTTATTACAAGGAAGAAGGTAGTTATATCCTCAATTTAAATTTATATAAAATAATTGTTTGCATATGGGCAGAAGTTATAAAATGAAAGATGAATTCAAAATTTATATGATGAATGAATTTAAAATGAAATATTTAGGTCTCACGCAATACTTCCTAAGGATAGAGGTTCATCAAAGTAAGGATGAGATTTTTTTTTTTCAAAGGATGCAAAGGATATGTTGAAAAAATTAAGCATGGTTGATTGTAAACTATTTTCAACTATATCTGCTCATAGAATTATGTTATGTAGATAATATGGTGCTAAAACCATTGTTGAGACAACCTATAGAAGTATTATTGGAAGCTTAATGTTGCTAACTCACACAATAATAAATATTGCTTATTAAGTTCTCTTGTTTTAAGGTATATGTCTAGGTCCTCTAAAATTCATATGAAGGTAGCTAAGAGTATTTCGAGGTATGTGAATGGTACTATCAATTTTAGTATTCATTATTATACTACTAGAAAGTTTGAACTTGATATTTTTAGTGTTTTTGATTGGGGAGGTAGTTTGGATGATAGGAAATCAACATCCATAAATAGTGTTTCACTTGGTTTGGGTCCGGTTACATGGATCTCAAAGAAACAAAATTTTATTACCCCTTATTCTATATAAGCATAATATTTTGTAGTCACTTCAACAAGTACACAGGCATTATGGCTCCAAAAATTTATAAATAAAATTGGGGGGAAACAAAATCAATCAATAGTGATTTTTTTGTAATGTAAGTGCTATCAAATTGGCCAAGAATCTAATCTATCACAACAGATCAAAACATTTTGATCTGAAGTACCATTATTTAAGATTTTGTTCAAAAGAAAGAGGTAAAATTGAAGCATATAAACATCTAAGATTAACTTGCATATATCTTCACTAAAGCTATTGCAAAAATTCATTTTTAGAAACTCCGAGATCAAATTATTGATTTGTTCTTCATCCAAAAAAAAATTAAAATAGTGTTATTGAACGCTATTTTTAGTTTATTATTTACATTTTTTAAAACATTTATAATATGTAAACATACTTTATCATCTATTGTAATTGAATTACAACCCTTTAAATTATTTTATAATTTTTTTTTACATTAATAAAATATATATTTTTTAAATATTGACAAAATTAAAACTTAATTTTTGTTTTAATCTTAATAACCAAGAAAAGGAGGGGAAAAAAAAATTGAAAGTAAAAAGAAATAAAGAAAAGAAAGAAAGACAGAGTCCTCATAAACGAACATTAATTACTCCTGAGTAGTCTCCTTTTGCAATATTTCTTCAATGGCGTGTATTAAAACGTCAAAGTGGCTTCCAAGGTCGATGGCTTTAAAGAGGCTTCCAGTGTTGCTGGTGGTGGTGGTGGAAATTTTTTACACTGAAACAAAAGACAACATGCATCATATAGTCCTTTCAAATTATTTAATTGGTTCTATTTTATTTATACTTTTCCATTTCCACTTCTTTTCAAAAGAAAAAATTAAAATAAAATAAAATAAAAAGGTCAAATTT
Source organism: Torreya grandis (assembly GCA_037957365.1). Lineage (NCBI taxonomy): Eukaryota > Viridiplantae > Streptophyta > Pinopsida > Cupressales > Taxaceae > Torreya > Torreya grandis. The sequence continues at coordinate 6,123,158 of JARHVA010000208.1, read as the reverse complement.
TTATTTCTATACATAATAATTACATTTTATTAAGATTTTAGTTTTTAAATAAATAAATATTTAATTTAAAAAATAAATAAGTATAAGAGTTATGTATTTATTTATTTATTCTTATCAAATACAAGACACAGAATTTTTTATTTATTTTAATAGGTGTTTACCCATTGGATTTAGACTTGCTTTCTATCCCTAATCAATGGTTCATAACGAATGTTGGAAGATAAATATGATCGCATGACCCTACTTTTGATGCATGGCACATGTTTTCCTAGACATGTCATAAGAATGTAGAGTAGTCAATGATAAGTTGATGGTTATTAGTGACACAATGGTAGTTACAAAAGGTTAAGTGCTAAGAAAATTGAAACAATGGTGTAAGTACCATCTTCACCATGCTACCAAGTCTATTGTGTGTATATGTATGGTGGTGCATTAAATTTTATTAATATTTTTTGAAGTTGATTTATATACATATGTATGGATGCAGAGGTTTGTTTGATGTATTATTAACCTATCCTGGAAAAAAATTAATCTATATATGAACTTTCCATCTAGGAGAAAAAGTTTGACATTGCATTAGGAACAACTTTATTAGAGTATTTCAAACTAAGACAACCTCTATATCTATTTTATGGTCTTAGAGAAGGCATTTCATGAGCAACTGTGTTGACAAGTTTCGATCAAGTAAGTATCAACTAAAGAAAGGATACATCCTTTGAATAATATAAAGAATTGGATGTGTTTGCATTGGTAGTTTTACATTGTTATGTTATTTCACACCATGAATCATTAGCTTATTGTAAACAAAACTCTATTAATGCTCTTCTATGTTCAATGGTATGTCTTTTGTGTAATTGCTATTAACATATGTTATGATTTTAGGGAAGGTTTTTCTTGAGTAATAGTGTGAACAAGTGCAGGGAGGATATGTCCTTTGAATAACACAAATAACTGGCAATGTTTGCATTCTTTTGTATAGTATGATGTTGTATCATGGTATATAATCACTAGATTATTATAAATAGAGTTGTTGATACTTTTTTATTTAGTGGCGACAGGATATCAAATCCCTAATATTTTGATAGCTTGACATACATAGAATTGAGACTAGACATGAAACCATTGCTAAGTGACTTAACATGACATATTAGAATCAACCCCTTTTGTTTCTAGAATGAATGTATGGGTTGGTGGTGGTTCTATTAAAAATTTGATATTGCATTAAGAGAAAGTATATTTGAGTATTTCAAACTAATGGAATCTCTAGATTTATTTTAAGGTCTTAGAGAAGTAGTTTCATGCACAATTACACATATAAGTTCTGGTTGGGGCTAGCATTAGTTGAAGGTGGAATTTGTCGTCTAAATAACACAAATAATTAGATATGTTTACATTTTAAAATAGTAATATGTTTTTTGACATCATGAAATCAATGTCTTCTGATAAATAGAATTCTATTAAGGATCTTTTTTGTTCAATGGTAAGTATATTATGCAAACAATATTGATTAATTTTGGTATTATTTTTTTGGACATGGTGTTTCATGGGCAACTGTATGGAAAAGCGAAAGTAAGACCTGTCCTATGAACTTTAATTTTCATGAAATGGATGAAAAGAAACGAATAACTTATCCTTTTGCTTTTTAATGAGGACAATGTTCTTGCATTGATTTGTCTTTGAAGGTTGCACGTCCTCAAAATTAAAATGTAAAATTAGTTATTCGTTTTTACAATGTAAAACAACATCAAATTTTGTTTGTTCTTTTCCATGGGACATCAACCTAAGACTCATGACTTCGCACCACAGTATGAATATTTTCATAATACATTTTTTGGAGAATTCATTGAAGTGAAGGATAACATCTTAAGTTTTCATTTAAAATAATAAAGTGAAACATAGTATCAATTCAACATGCTTTATTTTATTTTAAGAGAGAATAATTATATTTTTTTCTTGCACTAAATCAAATGAGAATAATTTATTTCTTTCAATTGAAACAAGAGATAACAGTGCATCATATAATCCTTTCATATTAACAAAGTAAAACATAACATCACTTTAACATGCTTTATTTTATTTTAAGAGAGAATAATTATGTTTTTTCCTTGCACTAAAGTAAATGAGAATACTTCATTTCTTTGAATTGAAGCCAGAGATAACAATGCATCATATAATCTTTTGATATTATCTAGTTGGGTCCACTTGATTTATATTTTTTTTTTAGTTTCACACATTTTCTAATTTTTGATAAAAAGTAAAAACATAAAATAAAAAAGTTAAATTTTTATTTATTTTTATATTGAAAAATATTTTTTATATTTTTTTGACATTTTAATATTTAAATATAAAATATTTATTTTTTAAAAAAATTGATATAATAATTAATTATTTTCATTGAATAAAAGATTTGGAATTTTCTATTTAATATATTATATAGACAACGAATACTAACACTCAAGTGTATATATGCCTCTATTCTTTCTCTCTAAATTTTGTTTTTTTAAACTTATTCCCGGCAAGGTGGGAACGCGTACGAACAGGAATTTTCATGAAACGGAGGGAAAGCAAAAGAATAACATATTCTTTTGCTTTTTAACGATGGTAATGCGCTTGCATTGAGTTGTTTTTGAAGTTTGCACGTATTAAAATGTAAAATGTAAAGTTAATTATTAGTTTTTATAATGTAGTATGCTATCATTTTAAAGATTTATAATTGGAAATGTATAACTTTTGGGATGTCGTTTAAAAATGTAAAATTTAAAATATAAAGTTAGTTATTAGTTTTTATAATATAATATGATATTATATTAAAGATTTATAATCTGAAATGTATAATTTATAGGACGTCGTTTAAAATAGTTACTTAAAGGATTGAATTTGGGATCATTTATTTACAATACAAATATTTTGTCACGTAAATGTGACATGTTAAACATTCATATTCATAAATATAAAATAATTAAATTATTTAAAAAAAAAAAAAAACATACCGATAAAAATACAACATACTTTAATTTTTTTCAAATAATAATAATAATTATGTTTGCTTCCTTTCACTAAACCAAATTAGATTGCAAATTAGAATGCTTCACTTTCTTACACTAAAAGAAGAGACCATGCCTCATAGAGTCGTTTCACATTATCTAGTCAGCTCCACTTTCTTTTTCATTGCCATCTATTTTCTAATGTTTATGAAAAAAATAAAAAATAAAAAACATAAAATAAAGAGATCACGATTTTAATTATTTTTATGTTAAAAAAATAATAAATATATTTTATTAATACTTTAGTTTTCAAATTGAGAATATTTAATCTTTTAAATAAATTAATATGAGAGATTTGTATTAAATTAAATATTTTTATCAAATAAAAGATAAAAAAATTATTTACATTGATAGGCGTTCACGTATCGGATTGAATCTTGCATTATGTACTTGATTGATGATCCACATTGCATGTTGGAGGATCAATACGATCACATCAACCTGCTTCTGACACATGGCACATGTTGGCCTAGCCGCATCATAGGGACGGTGAGTGGTTGGCAGTAACTTGTTATTTGTTGGTAACATGGTGGAAAATACATAATACTGTGTGCTCAGTAGATTCAAATAATGGTGTGGTACATTTTTTTCTTTTTTGGTATGTCTATAGTGTGCATATCTATGGTGTTTATTAAATGCCATTAATATATATATATATATATATATATATATATATATATATATATATATATATATATATATATATATATTAATGGCATTTAATAAACACCATAGATATGCACACTATAGACATACCAAAAAAGAAAAAAATGTATATATATATATATATATATATATATATATATATTTTGTCGAATTAAATTTGTATGTAAGGATGCATATTATTATTTGATGTGTTATTAACTGATATTGAAAAAAATATAATGCATATATGAGTTCGCCATCTATGAAAGAATGTTTGACATTGTGCTAGGAGCAAATTTGACATTACGTGAAAAGAAAGATTGTTTGAGGATTTTGAACCAAGGGAATCTCTAGATATGTTTGTTGTTCGATTCAAAATCCTGCTCCAAAATACTCATGAAATTGGGCATTTTCAAATAGGATAGTGGGAACGATGATGGGCTTTCATACTCCATTTTAAGATTGATGTGAGATTGGCCTAGGGCATGCTTACAAGTATTTGGCTTCACAATGGAGCCTACATGGAATATCTCCAAGAGATGTGGTGCCACCACCAGAGTTTTAGTACTGATTGCTTGAATAATGAGTTAATTACTTGGGTTTCCTTCTAATGTTCATGCACTTTGCTTTACCACTTTATAAATAAAAAAGGGAGGGTAGTTCAATATCCAAAATAAACACAAAAGAGAGAGAAGAGTGAGGCAAGGAAGAGTATATCCAAATCAGGATGAGATTAATGCTTCAAAAATTGAGCTAAGTGCATCTGCCACAGTTAAACCACTATGTGCTGAGTATCACCAAAGGTTATGACCCAATACTACACAATGGGAAGAGTCTAGGGAAGTAGTGAAGAACACTTGATTTATGAACCCTTGCTAAATATCAATACTGAAAGTTCATAGTAAATGGCACATAAACTTCCAAGATAAGTTACATACTAATACACAAGTTACCAATATTGTAAGGAAAATGAAAGGAGTTCACAAAGAGGTTATAATAGACAAGCCCATCATAACAATTGCATTCATAAAATGACAAAGCATTAAAATAATTATATAACCACTAAGATTCATTCAAAATTGAAATGATGGATACTTTGACAGATAAAATATGCATTTCACAAAGGTTAAAATTGCATTCATTAAAAACATGTTCTATTATAAGAGTATCGATCATGGCCATATTTATATAATCTAAAGGGGTGAAGGAAACCATAGGTCAAATCTTGGCTTGACTCTGACCACATGTTTGGGCTACAAATTATCGACCTAAAAAATATAATGCAATTACATATTTATAGATGAGGATGGGATTTTCCTCCAAATAGCGTAAGATTTCCATCCTAGGCCATTATGGCCGATCCTTGTTGTTACAATTGCATAATTCAAAAAAAGGAGAAAATCCCTTTTGCTCACCTCAAAAGATTTGTAGAAGCCCACCTAACTGATATGTGGAGGTGGAATAGAAGAGCTAGCTCCCAATTGTATAGACTTTTCTTTGGCCTTTAGGGTGGCTATCATGAGGTTAAACTTTAGGTATAACTTAGCGAGGTTCATTAGAGGATCTCTGAAGATCAAATGTACCTAGGCCACAACCCATGGGCCTTTGGTATAACTAAAGGGGAACCTCTATAGCCATTATGACTTTGGACACCTGGATGATGCTCATTGTGGATTGGGTTGAGAGCTCAAGAAATGCCTAGGCTCCCTCTTTGTTCACGTTAACCACCTTTCTCTTCACAACCTGGTTGAAGTGACCCAGGTGGACCTTAAACTCACCCCCATCTAGAAAAGTGCCATCCAAGTGGAAAAACACTGAGATGTTGACTTCCTTGAAGTAAGACAATATCTTCTTATTTCCATCCTCTAAGGGTCCAATCATAATTTGGGCTAAATAAATCCACTCTTCCATAGCGGTTTTCATGCTCTTGACATATATTTGATACAATCCTAAGTCTGAATTGGGAATCAAATTTAACTATGGTAACATCCCCTTATTGATCACAATCGTTATCTTCTTGTACTTACCATCAATCACAATGATCCTCTCCAAATAGGCCTAGGTCTGTTGGATGATCACCTGGCCATCATCCATAGTTCCTACCACCTTTCCTAAAGTTGAGAACAATTATAGGAGGGTGTCCTTGACCTTCCCATTTATCTTGATGGTGAAGGAGATTTTTACCTTCACCTCTAGAGTTCAGACTTGGCTTTGCATGTCTTGAAGAAGTTTCTCTAACATGTCATGTGTTACCCATAAAATTGAGAGTGGGTCCTCTACTATCATTTCTTCTCCCGCAAGAGACCTCACTTCAATGAGATAGAATAAGTGTTGTTGGGTCTACCAGACTAAAAGGTTCCCTTATTACATGATTTTTTTGGGTGAGGATCCTTCACATACTCCCCATGGTGAAATCAAAATCCCACTACATGTATGGGTCACCTTATATTGTCATCTTTGGCACTTGAAACACTAGGGCCATTCCTCAGGTCTTGGAAAGTGTTGGTAGGGTGGAAGAGATGGTAGTGGCAGGTGGAGGATGAGGTGGAGGGATTATGGAGGAAGCAAAAGGTGTGAATGATAAAAGTAGTGGAGGAGGAGGAGGCATAAGGGCATAGGGAGGCAAGATGAATGGAGAGGTCTAGGGGAACATATGCATTTGCCACTGACCTTGGGTCATACCCACTTGAGGGGAAATGACACATGAGAGAGGGGTATTCATTATTAATGAAAAAATTAGGTGATTAAAGTTAAATCCCTAGGCACTTAGAGTGATGGAAAAAGGGGGTTGAGGAGCAATGTGAGGAGCTACTATGATTGGTTCTATTGGAACATTAGAAACTGACATAGGAGTTAGAATTAGAGTATCTAGGACTTTTATTGAAGGCTGAGCATGAATTGTATTCTACTTTTTCCTTGGTATTTTACTTGAGTCATCTCTAGACATTATTATAGGAGGAGTAGAGGTAGTGAAGGATACAAGGGTTAATTGTGGGAGTTGTTAAGTTGACTAGGATGGCCCCAATCACTAGAGATGTGCACCTAGGAACTATAGCAACACTTGTTGAAATTAGGATGCCAATAGGTACTTGAACTTGAGGCATGCCCAGTGGGGTTATCAAGAAAGTTCCAAGTGGGGAAATGGATGGGGAAGATGGAAACAAATAATTAAGGATGCTATGGATGTCTGAGGCCATGGGCACTTAGGTGAATAGTAGAGGGGATGTCATAAGGAAGAGAGGAAGTACCAGCTAAATGGTTTGTGGAAGGGCCAAAGAACCAAGTGGTTTCATGAGGGACTATTGGAAAGTGGAGGGAGTGAAGGGAGGAACTTTCACTAGTGACTATTGTTGATCCCACCTTGGGCTTGTTTTTGGTCTGATACTAATATCAAAACCGAGGGCATGTGTAGCTTAGGGTCGAAGTGCTTGCTCTTGAGCTTCTTTTTCTTGGGCCACCTGCCATCAATTCATGTAGGTCTAACTCAATTGGGGTCAAGTTACCTAGGTCATTGGATGTGGAGGAGGTAGAGCCATGACATTAGGAGTGATCATTTGTTGAGGATAAGTTGTAAAAATCCATTGTAGAATTCTCTTGGAAATCATGGGGGGAGTTAGGGTGACATATTCTATGGGCAAAACAAATGTAGTGGGAGAAGTAGTTGGTCTAAGTTTAACCTTATTACCCTTCTCCTTGTGAGAATCAATACATGTGAATACCTCTTGGTCATATTCAACATTCAAATATAATTTGTTATCACCCTCTGGTTAGTGACCATAATTGAGGTTGAGGTGAGTTGAGTCCTTCTCTAAGTGGGTTTGGATCATGCCCTTCTATTCCTAGTCTTGTGGATCGACTCTCCGAAATGCTAAATAGTCCCAACAATTTTCCATAATATAGAGGGGTGGGAAGTATCAGTACACATGGTTCCTGATGATGATCGTAAGAGGTGGGAAGGCCTTCTATTGGTGATAAATATAGGCCCAAAAATGCCCTCCACTGATTGTTAAGTAATTTCCTTCTCTACAAGGTGATCTAGGACATGATAGGTCAAGTGAAGGGGATCCATAAGAATACCTAAGAATCAAATTATGGTATCCTCTAAAAATATCAATAGTCTCCAATGGGGGCTATGGAATCTCTAATCTATTGTGATAGATGAGGCATAAAGGCTTCATTGATCATGTTATACACCACTAAGTATAAATACTCATAGATATATCGGATATTATTTTTGTATTGGTGGACATATAGTTTGTATAAAACTACATGAACCATCAAGCTTCCAGAAACCCACATAGGAAAAGTAGATGTCTTGAAAGTGAGTGTTCCACAAACTGCATCTATGGGATAACTTATCATGTATAAGTTCCCACCTACCTAAGAACATGTTATGGACTTTACGATGTTGAAATTAACCACTCCTTCTAGTTTACCACTTTATAAATAAAAAGGGAGGGTAGTTCAATCTCCAAAATAAACACAAAAGAGAGAGAAGAGTGAGGCAGGGAAGAGTATATCCAAATCAGGATGAGATTAATTCTTCATAAATTGAGATAAGTGCATTTACCATAGTTAAACCACTATGTGCTGATTTTGACCAAAAGTTATGACCCAATACTACACAATGGGAAGAGTCTGGGGAAGTAGTGAAGAACACTTGATTTATGAACCCTTGCTAAATATCAATACTGGAAGTCCATAGTAAATGACACATAAACTTCCAAGATAAGTTAAATACTAATACATAGGTTACCAATATTTTAAGGAAAATGAAAGAAGTTCACAAAGAGGTTATAATAGACAAGCACATCATAACAATTGCATTCATAAAATGACAAAGCATTAAAATAATTATATAAGCACTAATATTCATTCAAAATTGAAATGATGGATACTTTGATAGATAGAATATGCATTTTAGAAAGGCTAAAATTGCATTCATTAAAAACAAGTTCTATTAAAAGAATATTGATCATGGCCAACTTTATATAATCTAAAGGGATGAAGGAAACCACAGGTGAAATCCTGGCTTGATTTTGAACACACTTTCAGGCTACAAATTATTGACCTAAAAAATATAATGCAGTGACATATTTATAGATGAGGATGGGATTTTTCTCCAAATAGCGTGAGATTTCCATCTTAGGCCATTATGGCCAATCCTTGTTATTACAACTGCATAATTCAAAAAAAGGATAAAATCCCTTTTTCTCACCTCAAAATATTCATAGGAGCCCACCTAACTGATATGTGGAGGTGGAATAGATGAGCTAGCTCCCAATTGTATAGACTTTTCATTGGCCTTTAGGGTGTCTACCATGAGGTCAAACTTTAGGTATAACTTAATGAGGTTCATTAGAGGATCTCTGAAGATCAAATCTACCTGGACCACAACCCATGGGCCTTTGGTATACCTAAAGGGGAACCTTCATAGCCACTGTGACTTTGGACACTTTGACGATGCTCATTGTGGATTGGGTTGAGAGCTCAAGAAATGCCTAGGCTCCCTCTTTGTTCACCTCAGCGACCTTTCTCTTCACAACTTGGTTGAAGTGACCCAGGTGGACCTTGTACTCACCCCCATCTAGTAAAGTGCCATCCAAGTGGAAAAAAATTGAGATGTTGAATTCCTTGAATTAAGAAAATATCTTATTATTTCCATCCTCTAAGGGTCCCATTATAATTTGGGCTAAATAAATCCACTCCATAGCAATTTTCATGCTCTTGACATATATTTGATACAATCCTAAGTCTAAATTGGGAATCAAATTTAAATATGGTAACATCACCTTATTGATCACAATCATTATCTTCTTGTATTTACCATCAATCATAATGATCCTCCAAATAGGCCTAGGTCCATTGGATGATCACCTGGCCATCTTCCATAGTTCCTACCACCTTTCTTAAAGTTGAGAATACTTGTCAGAGGCTGTCCTTGACCTTCCCAAATATCCTGATGATGAAGGAGATCTTTACCTTCACCTCTAGAGTTCAAATTTGTCTTTGCATGTCTTAAAGAAGTTTCTCTAACATGTCATGTGTTACCCATAAAATTGAGAGTGGGTCCTCTACTATGATTTCTTCTCCCACAGGATTCCTCACTTTAATGAGATAGAATAAGTGTTGTTGGGTCTACTGGACCAAAAGGTTCCCTTATTACATGATTTTTTTGGGTGAGGATCCTTCGCATACTCCCCATGGTGTAATCAAAATCCCACTACATGTATGAGTCACCTTGTATTGTCATCTTTGGCACTTGCAACACTAGGACCATTCCCCAGGTCTTGGGAAGTGTTGGTAAGGTGGAAGAGATGGTAGTGGTAGGTGGAAGATGAGATGGAGGGAGTATGGAGGAAGCAAAAGGTGTGAATGATAGAATTAGTGGAGGAGGAGGCATAAAGGCATAGGGAGGAAAGATGAATGGAGCGGTCTAGGGGAACATATGCATTTGCCATTGACCTTGGGTCATACCCACTTGAGCAGAAATGGCACCTGAGAGAGGGGTATTCATTATTAAGGAAAAAAATTAGGAGATTAAAGTTATATCCCTAGGCACTTAGAGTGATGGAAAAGCGGGGTTGAGGAGCAATGTGAGGAGCCACTATGATTGGTTCTATACAAATAGTAGAAACTGACATAGGAGGTGGAATTAGAGTATCTAGTACTTTTATTGAAGGCTGAGCATGAGTTGTATTCTACTTTTTCCTTGGTATTTTATTTGAGTCATCTCTAGACATTATTATAGGAGTAGAGGTAGTGAAGGATACAAGGGTTAATTGTGGGATTTGTTAAGTTGACTAGGATGGCCCCAATCACTAGAGATGTGCACCTAGGAACTGTAGCAACACTTGTTGAAATTGGGATGCTAACAGGTACCTGAACTCAAGGCATACCTAGTGGGGGTATCGAGCAAGTTCCAAGTGGGGGAATAGATGGGGAAGATGGAAAAAAATAATTGAGGATGTTAGGGATGTCTGAGGCCATGGGAACTTGGGTGAATAGTGGAGGGGATGTCATAAGGAAGAGAGGAAGTGCCAGCTAAATGGTTTGTGTGAGGGCCAAGGAACCAACTGGTTTCATGATGGACTATTGGAAAGTGGAGGGAGTAAAGGGAGGAATTTTCACTGGTGACTATTGTTGATCCCACCTTGGGCTTATTTTTGGTCTGATATTGATATCAAAACTTAGGGCATGTGTAGCCTGGGGTCAAGGTGCTTAATCTTGAGCTTCCTATTGTTGGGCCACTTACCATCAAGTCATGTAGGTTTAACTCAGTTGGGGTCAAGTCACCGAGGTCATTAGATGTGGAGGAGGTATAGCCATGACATGAGGAGTGATCATTTATTAAGGATAAGTTAGAAAAATCCATTATATAATTCTCTTAGAAATCATGGGGGAAGTTAGGGTGACATCTTCTATGGGAAAATCAAATGCAGTGGGAGAATTAGATGGTCTAAGTTGAACCTTATTACCCTTCTCCTTGTGAGAATAAATACATGTGAACACCTCTTGGTTATATTCAACATTCAAATATAATTTGTTATCACCCTCTGGTTAGTGACCATAATTGAGGTTGAGGTGAGCTAAGTACTTCTCTAAGTGGGCTTAGATCATGCCCTAGGGCTCCCAATCTCGCGGATCGACTCTCCCCAATGCTAAATAGTCCCAACAAGTTTCCATAATATAGAGGGGAGGGAAGTATCAATACACATGGTGCCTGATGATGATCATAAGAGGTGGGAAGGCCTTTTATTGGTGATAAATATAGGCCCAAAAATGCCCTCCACTGATTGGTAAGTAATTTCCTTCTCTACAAGGTGATATGGGACATGATAGGTCAAGTGAAGGGGATCCCTAAGAATACCTATGACTCAAATTATGGTATCCTCTAAACAATATCATTAGTCTCCAATGGGGGCTAGGGAATCTCTAATTTATTTTTATAGATGAGGCATAGAGGCTTTATTGATCATGTTATACACCACTAAGTATAAATACTCATAGATATATTAGATATTATTTTTGTACTGGTGGACATATAGTTTGTATAAAACTACATGAACCATCGAGCCTCCAGAAACGCACCTAAGAAAAACATGTGGCTTGAAAGTGAGTGTCCTACAAACTATGTCTATGAGATAACTTACCATGTATAATTTCCCACCTACCTAGGCATATGTTATGGCATTTACCATGTTAAAATTAACCACTCCTCCTAGATTGGGGACTTGATAGCCATCCAGAATCATTTGGATTAAGGGTACCCATTAGATGTTGACATGTAAGTAGTCTAGGGATATGAATAACTAGTTTAGTAGAATCATACCTACCAAAACCTCCTCTTTGAAGGTTGAAACTATGTATTCATTGGTATCCTCCTTATTCACCCACTTGATTTTGGGTTCTCAACCCAATATATTAGGATATTTTATATTTGAAAGGTGATAGTCCAAGTCTACACCATTGTCAAGTCATATGAAAGGGAGAAATATGTGAAACTATAATAAGACTTGAAGGTGGTTTCTAAGATGTTTGCAATATGATGTTAGGAGTTGTCCAAGTAAACCCAGTCATGGGAACTATCTTGTACTCACCTAATGGTGAGGAGAAACTTACCAAATAAGTCAATGTATGGGAACACCTTAGGCTTGGTCATAGCCCTATATAGGTCATACTTCTCATAAGATTGCATGTCATCTTTGACTTCGACCTGATCATCCTCATTGGTAACAAATAACTTGGGTACCTAGTTGATATCTTTAAATACTTCATTGTATTTCTTGGATCTAGTCAAGCCATCTGGGAACATAGTGTCTCTATATTAAATTTCAAACTTGGGATTTGAAGATGAAGCAACCATTGTAGTAAGATGGAAATTAACAGAAGATCTTTAGGTAAAGGATAAGGCACATAAAGCACCAAGTTGGATTAGAAAGCAAGGAATCAGTCTTTGGGATTTTGGAGCTATAAGTAGTAATGAGATTTCTTTTGAATACTTATGGAAACCCACAATCACACCATGCATTAATGGCATTTGGTCACTCACTCATTGTGGATTAAAATTTAAGTTGGTGGCTCAAGCTTCATCTTAATTTCCCAATCCAAAGTTAAGTTCAGAGCATATGATTACATGACGTATACTAAATCTAGTAAATTTAACACAAAATTTTAAAACTATCCAATCAAGGCCTAGTTTTCCACATAGTTTATGCCTAGGTATGGTAGGTGTGAGGCCATCTAATCTCTAAGGCTTCCCAGGGAGCTCTTTCTTTGTGCCACTTGTCACCTATCTATTGTTCCTTATGTCAATGATCAACACCTATGCATAGCCTAACACTTTGATATCATACCTTTGGGAGGGATGAGATGTTAGTTGGAGACACATGGCATATTTTGATTAGCCCTTATATATCCACTTGTATTTAATTCTAACCTTTTTGGGACCTCAAGACCCCACCTACTAATATGTCCAATTATGCCACATGTTGTGTTATGATACATTGGCCTCTCCCAAGGTCTGGCATCTATTTCAGGCCATGGAGATTGATTATTATAACAACTGGGCATGTAGCATTTCCTTATTGAGTTAGGCTCTCCTAGGATTTGGCATCTCTATTAGGATAAGGAGATTGACACATTTGAAACAATGGAGAGATCATTGGTTATATCAAGGCACTTATGACCTTTCGTGCATGTGTAATCCTTTAATTTGGTAAGGATATCCTTGGATCTGAAATATATGTTAGGTTCAAGAGACTGACTGTTCTACCTCTAGTTGATGGGTCACTCTTTAGTTGAATCAAGATCTCCTGAACTCTGACATCTCTGTCAAGTCTGTGAGACTAGCCATTCTACTTTGGCATGATTTGATTGGCTAGATTAATGATAACATCTGACCTTAGTCCATGTGGTGCTTCTTTGTTGAGTCAAGCTCTCCCAAGAACTGACATCTTTATTATGTTTAGGAGACTGATGCATCTAACATAGGCCGTGGCATTTCCACATTTCATTGGGCATTGACAATCTTCTTCATGACTTTTGTTCAAAATTAGTCCACCAATTTCACCTTCAAAATAATTTCTTAGAAATTTTATTTTGAACTGTTGTTTTGACTAAGTTGGAACATTTTATCTTAAGACCTATAAATTTAAACAATTTCTATGAAGTTATCAAAACTTTTGTAGACTATTACTCACGTAAAACCTACGACTACTCTTTTTTTTAATATACTAAAGTCGCGTAGTGCCATGATTTTGACATGTGGAATAACCTTTGGGAAAATACAAAAATGACTTATTTAAAGAGAAAATAAGTGTGACCAATTAACTACTCACCTGGTTATCATCTAGGCTCCTAAGTGCCATGTAGGACTCTAGGATCTGATACTCTAGGAAGGCACTAAGACTTTGGGAATTTCCAAGTGAGAGCAAGCCTTCACAGTTAGCACATTAAATCTTCAAAGCAATAAATCATATTTTAACCATGGAGTATCGTCATTATTTGGCACTGTTTCTTTCGTAAAACTTTGAGGTTCACAAATTAGATCAATTGGTCATTACAAATACCATAGAGCGACAAGAGATTTTAAATTCTTAGTTCAAGTGGAGCTAACTATAATGAGCTAACGGGTCTAGGGAGTCTTGTTTTGAGTCCTTAAATAAGGTCCTCCATTTCTATGAAAGGGGGTGTATTGGTCACAACAATGTTTTTGTGTCTTTGTTTGTTTTTTTTTTTTTTTTTATAAACCAAATAAAATGTTGTGTACTAATAAAAATAAAACTAGATAAATATTAGAATGCTAAAGATATACAATAATCAACACTTTTGATTTTGGCAAATGATAAATATAGAAAACTTTACTCGTGTAAATATTTATTGTGTACCTTTAGTTAAGTTTACATAGGTTTTTATATTTTCTACTAAAGATAGTTTGTGTGTAGTTAGAGTGTCCATATGTCTAAGGACATATTTAATGCTTACATACCCACATGTGCCACCTTTTGTATGGCCAATAGAAAAATAGATGCAAATCGTTGACTTTACTCTAAATACTCTCATCTTCCTTTGTAATGTTGGCATTGTTGACACATTGAGATTTACATAAATGTTGAATATGTGAGCAATATTTTTAGTTCTCTCATAGGAGCGTACCAGATCTTTCAAAAAAAATTACAAAAAACACTTGGAAGAAAATAACATAGCTCAAATCGGATTTTTGGTGATTGTTTTATATGTCTGACAAGGGAAATCAGTGAAAGAGGTGACTATATATGTTCAAGATAAAGAATAAAATTAGAAAATTCTTCTATACAAGACCATTGTAAGTGGATAGGAGTACATGTTACTAATGTTACTTGACTGCATACTTGTCCTAGTTTACTGTGATCACTAAATGACAAGAAAATATACAAACAAATATGATTTTGACACTGATAGATTAACAAAAAATATCAAAATTATCCTATACAAGACCATTGTAGGAGGAAAAAGGAGTATGCCATTTGATTATGTTGATTACATAATCATCCCAGTTTATTTTGATAAAAATATAATTATTACACATCATACACATTTATTTAATGAGTAGGTCAACATATCACAATTTAGATTATGGCACACATAATTTGTTGTTTCTCTTATTTTGTATTTGAAACTCTAAGGTCACTTTGAAAGATTTAAAACATGTAAAAAAGAGGGGAATGTAATGGGTTAAACTAACTTCAATCTACCCCTTTGATGATTGACTACTTCCTATGTATCCACTACTCCATGGAGGGAAACCAAACCCAAACTGTTCTCCCACCTATATTGAATGTGAAATTATGCTTTTTAGTTATGTGCATGTATCTAGAATATGGAGTTGATTTTTTTTATTGATATCTCTTGTCTTGATTTAGGATGCTCTTTACTTAGCTTATGGATACTCCTTAACAGTAATCTTGAATTTGAAAAAAATAGGGTAGTTTTTCTCAATGTGTAATCATACGCAAAGATAATGATTGACCTTTGATGTGTATTTATAAGAAAAAATATTGACGATTTAATTTAGCCAAACATTTAAATGCACAAGAAAACCTAAATGAATAATTTAAAATTTGAAAACTAGATGTTATTTGGTGTATAATACAGTTTCCATAGATGGATAAGAGTGAAACAATACTCTTGTTTGACTACCATAGATCTATCTCAAAAAGTAATGGATAGTTACCCTAAGTTAGAGATACTATGAGAATGGTGATAAGTAACTTGAGCATTTGAATTTGGAATTTATGTGTAGTAGTGACGACAACCAAAGGGTTAATCTTGCATATAGATAAATGTCTAAATGGAATCGTGAATAAGAGTTATGTAACTAGGGTACAAGTTATGTGGTCTAGGATGTGTTAAGAATTATCATTTTCATGTTCATGTGACTCTATTTATGTGTCTACATTTGCCCCTCCTTTATTATATTAATGGAATCTCTAGATTAAAGGAGAACAAATTGAACTTGAGTGTGTAAATCACACTTATTTTTGAGAGGCTAGTTCAATTATGTTGGGAAATCAAATTTATCAAACCCTATAGTAAAACACAAAGTAGTCATTTTCCTATTTTGAAATTTGGAAAATTTCAACTTTGAGAGTTGAAAATTTGACAAGAGAGTAAGGAAGGATTACACCTATATGGATAAGCAACCAAATTATGTTTTGACCTATAACAAATCCTCATAGAAGGGTTGCATCCACGGTATACCTAAATTTCCTACACAACAGGACAAGATCTATAAATGTCTTCAACAGCGATGATACAAGCAAATCATCATCAAAACACTGGTGTTATCTTCATAGAAAGATTAAAAATTGAATTCCTATTTCACCAATTCACTAAACTTCCAAAGCGTCCTTTATGGACATGGTTGATAAAAATCAAGTCTCCACACAATGAACATTTATATAAATGGATATCAAGTTATGGCCCACACCGGATTCATGAAGAGGAGAACCACGACCAAGACACATTAATCCATACAATCATAAGAAGACAACTAGAATGGAAATCTTATTTCTACATCACTCCTCACTGTCATGCATGTGAATCTGGACCCCAGCACTGGCATCTTTCTAGTACCTTCCAGCTAAGGTGTCTTTTTGAACCAATCAGCGAAGATGACCTGCTGACTGAAGTGGAAGCAATGTTGGACCCACTAAGCCAAACATCCTCATCAAATTCATCCAAAAACATCTCCTTGTAGATAAATTTTGTGTTGTAAATCATGATGGGACATGAGACCGCCTTGGCAAAGATTCCAGGTAAGACCTTCCAAATGCTATAAATAAGACTCTTCTCCATAGAGTTTTCATCAAAAAATTTCTTAGCTTAGAAATTTAGTAGCCTTGTTCTAAAGAGTATTCTCTTCTCTTTCCCTTCTTGAAGGATCCTGAGAATCAAAAAATTTGAACAATATTTGTAAAGAGCGTATTAGTTTTGAGTGATAATAGTGAAGCCGTAGCCATTCGGCCCCTACCTACTGTCGCGGGTTTCTTGTAATCATAGCTATCAAAGAATGATCAAGGGAGCATCTATTGATGTAAAAATATTACTTAGATTGGTATTAGAGCCAGTATTGATCTTCTGTGTTACACATCTGTAAGAATTTCTTGATTCAACTTTTATGTTTCCTTGCTTTGAAGAATTCTTTGGGAAAAGTTATTGCATTGAGTCCCTAACCATTATTAAATTGTCATAGGCCCTTTTTACTCTGCGTCTTTATTTTCCTTCCTAGAATTCTCTCACTTACTAGAACCTTAATCTCTTAACAATGGAATTTGGTAAATCCCAGATGTTTTCTAGAGTCAAAATTCTTGATGAATTTGAGTTAGAAGGAAAGTATGAACTCCCTCCTTTTATACTAGAACAATTATCAGATTGTCCTAATATAGAAATTACATAAGAAAATCTTGAAAAATAAAATAGCCTGTATAAACCTCCAGCTATTAAGGCTTCACAGGTCTATAAGAAGTTTGAACTTCTTAAATCTAAGTTTGTATATAAATCTACATATTTGTCTTTTGTCAAACTTGTAATATACCTAGCTCTATTTGATAGACGCCAAGTAAGCTTCAAACATGCTTGTCAAATATATAGTATAGTCTTGGTCGATTAAATGATGAAGTCATTTGTTTTGAGTTTTGTCTGAACCTCTCTGTCACAATCTGTGATAGAGGTTGTAAAGAAGTAAATTTTGTTCTTTGGATTGTTGGGGATTGTTCACCTCCATTTTTGGTTTAGATATGTTCGGTGAGTTTAAATATGCCTCTATAAATATTTCTGTTGTGTATAGTATGACCAACACAAACCACCCAAAGATCCTTGAAAATATACCATATGCCAGAAGACTCAGTGGTATTGTCCAACTCTAGAAAGGTCATATAGAGTCTATAGATATACCTTCTGATTGGAAGCTTGATTGGTTGAAAAATGTTTCTTTGAATATGATTGACAAATTATTTTAAATAAAAGTGTGGGAATTTAAACTTTGCATAACCCGATTGTTTTTATTGAGGTTTATCCTTTGTTATTGAGCGGATTCTGAATATTTTTGATGTGTTAGAAAATAGATTCCAAGGCATCCTAAAGGGTGTTGCCTAGTATATTTTTTTATTTTTGTTGATCCTTGATATTGTATGGAGCTTATTGAAGCAAACTCAAGGGCACTTCAAAGCATACTTTTGGATTGCCAAAATGTTTAAACCAAGGGGGGGTTAAAAGCATAAACAATGGATTTTTTAATTAATGAAAGGAATTTGGCAAATTAAAGGTCCTATTGGACCTTGATTTCGATTTGAGGATTTGAGATATTTAGTTTAAGATTTTTTCATGCCCTCTTTTGTGAATTTATGTTTTTAAGTGTTTAGACAAGTGGTTTTGGATAGAATAAATACTAGTATATGAGGTTTGTCATGTAATTATAGATTATAATAGATTGAATAATGTATCAGGTTTATAAATAAATTTCATATTGTTTTAGCTTGTAATATGGTTTAAGGCCCTTTTTTAATTACATATCAGGAAGTAAATTACATTGAAGCCAAGAGTAAGCAGTTGCTTTCTTTAAGTTTGGGAAAAAAATAATGCTTCTTCTTCAAACTACACATAAGGATTGATAGAAACTCCAAAAATTTATAGCATTAGAAACATATTGATAAGAACAATCTTTGTTAATGTGTGAAAATTTAGCCACTATAGAACTATTTTAGTTTCTATTTATTTAAAATTTAATCTCAATTCACACTAAAAGCATTCAAACTGACACTCATAGTAACATTTACTTACACTTGCACTAGTACTTAGATTGGGAGAACTACATCAGGATTGATCCCCTTTTGAGGTATTGATATGTAGGCAATGATCAATACATGGGGTGTTGAGGTCATGTCTAGCATAATTTGCTAACACCACTCTTTTCTACTTGTGCTCCTCAAATACCCTAACAAACATGGAGGCCTAGGGTTTCACATTGAATTAGTCAAAACAGGGAACAAACAGTGAATCAACATTTGTGCATATAGTCAAAAACTCCTTAGAACTAAGTGAAGGTCCACTTACAAGTTCATTGTCCTCAATTTCAAAAAGATACTACCATGCCCTAAAGGACACTAACATAGTTTGCTACTCTCCATAGGAATGTGCTGCTATCCAAGAGGCTTTTTGAATCCTATTTTAATTCATGACACTTTGCATAGCTCCTATACCAATTTTCAGCATGGCATTCATCTGTCTCAGTCATTTTACATCTAAGTATATCTCTTGTAGTTCATTTGCTATTATAAAATAATCAATTAAATCTGTTCTTGTACAAATCTGAGGTTGTTGATATTCTTATATCTATTCCATGATTTATTATTCCATAACCTTAGCAACCCAGGGTTTTACATTCCATAAATCTCTTAAAAGTTATATCATTTGGTGAACCCGACCTACTTCAAATATTATTCAAACCCTAGCATTATATGCTCTTAGAGTTTATATCATTTTATTTTCTATGCTCAATAATTAATTTTCAAATCTCAAATCTGATTCATTTTTCTATTTTTGCAATCTTTCATAGATTTAATTTTTTAGAAGGTTCAAAATATACAACTTTTTATTTTTCCTACTTCCCAACCTACAATAGCAAAATTCAATAACCGATTTGATGAGACTGATCAGAGACATTTGTAAGATTTCATTTCTATACATCCTGATATGCAAGCTGACCTTGTCCGTATTGTTCAAGGAGAACTCCTAAAATCCACTATAGGTCAATTTTACAACCCTATAGATACTAATATTGTGAAATATACTATAGGGGCAACATAAATTCTACAACACCCTGCTATAACTAGTCCACCCTCACTAGTGGCTCCACCTCTTTTGGCTAGTACACATCCTTCTTCCTCAAATGTACAATCCCTTTGGCAAGAGATCAATTCTCTATAGTCTAAGGTGTTATATCTTCAATAGGGAGATACTAGACCATCTTATGCCCTAGACTCTCATATGATCTTACATACAACTTTGGCACAATATGTAAAGGCAACTCCTTTTCCCTTCAGATTTGTGGTACCCAGGCTTACACTATATGATCGTAAGGGTGACCGACAATATCATCTATATGCTTTTCATTTAACATTTTTGGACTACATGACCAATAATTGTCCCCTAACTAAGTTGTTCCATGACAATGTAAAGGACTATGCATTACAATGGTTCTATGACCCTCCTAATCAATCCATCACAGCATGTAATCCATTGGCAGATATATTTTTGGCACACTTTTCAATCAACATCAGTGAAAAAGTTTTATATGCTCAAATTACACAACTCAAGCAAAAATCTAATGAGCCAATAGTTGAATATGTCTTGTGATATAAAACCATATTAGAAATGACGACTAGTTCCATGACAGATAGAGAACTCTAGGACATATTCAAACAAATTTTATTACCAACATTACATTAGGATATACTATTAACAAAAAAATCATCATTCACATATTTATGTCAAATAATAAAAGAAGGAGAAGTCAAGCTTCTCCCCATGGAAAAATTAAAGTACAAAACTGGATTAGATTCAACTAATAAGAGTTTCAATAATCCCCCATATAAGGTAAGGTCCATTGAAAATAATAATGAATAAAAGAAAATGGTTAATATAACCTCAAAACTAGCTCCTTGCATGGTTTTATCATCTCTTTCAAGGAGAGATTTCATAAATCTTCTTGAATCACCAGTATGTGTTATTCAACAACTCTTAGAATACAACATCATATATCTTTCTCTTATCAAAGAGGTAATACAACTAGGCCTCTTCTAAAGAGTTATGATGTTAATGCATTTTACGCTTAACATAGGGCACTGGGACATACTACAATCATATGTATTAGCTTATGGCATAAGATACAAGATTTGATAGATGCTAATCTCATTGATGTCAATATTCTTATAGAGGAACCCAAAACACAACCAATGGAAGTAAAATCATTGAAAATATTTTTAGATTCATTTCCAAAGGATACAACTAATGAGACAGTGAGCACTTCAAGTGTTCATTATACTTATTAGGCACATCCACCACTAGCATCCTATGATACTCATATAATGGACACACACCCTATAAATAATATCATTAGCGTGTATCATACAATAGTGCTAACTAAACATCTCATAAATTTATCAGAGTAGGAGATCGTCAATGATGACTTAATTTTATATGCACTCTTGGTATGAGCTTACATTGATCATCATCTTCTTTAATGCATCACAGTTGATAACCAATCAAGCATTAACAAGAGTACTATTACACTTGTATATCACTTGGGTTACTTAAAGTAGGATATTTCTCACACATATAATTATTCATAGCTTCAATGGCCATGTCCAAATCTCCATCAAGGAGATAGTATTTCCATTACAGGTTGGGCCCACACATGTGGTCACCATATTCTTAGTGGTACCTAGTGTTGAAACATTTGGCATGTTATTGGGTAGGCCTTGGATACAATAGCTTCAAGCCATTCCATTCATTGTACATAGATGCATTGATTATATATGTGTTAATTAGGTCGTTATAGTCAAGGGCCTTTCATATGAGCATCATTTTTTTATTCAACAACTAGTTACACAACATAAACTTGTTATAGCTCCAAACATAGAATCTATTAGCACACCTCTGGTATATTATGAATTACCAATGAAGGTCAAGTCTACTCATATATCATTTCCACATACACATACTGTCCCACAAAGACATTTATTAGAGACACCCCTAAATAAAAGACATGTTGTGAATTTGAGAGAACCTCTATCCACACCATTACCATTTAGATCAATGTTACAATATTGATCACCCATGCCAATCACAATATCTTCTACTAGATGGGTCCCCAAGAACCCCATAACTCACAGGCCTATTTAGTCAGCTCTATAGATTCATATACCTTCTCCACAAATATTTTTTAGTTATATATCACTCAATACATCTGCTTAATAGATCTCAGATAACTCCTCATACAACACATGCAATGACTCTTCCTTTATTTGATACATGACACCTTGAAAGTGAATCTCTTGAGAGACTCATTGGTTGGTATGTTCCTCACATTTTACTTGTACATAGTTTATCTACCTTGATCCTTGTATATAGTTTCATTTTCATGTTGCTTGTACATAGCTTATACTCATAAAACACAAAAGTAATATAATGTATTCAAAAAATAAAAAAACATTCAAACATTTTCTCAAAAAACATAAATTTTAGAGTATTCAAAATACAAAGGACCTGTTAATGTTGCACTAAGGCTATTTGGCTTTGGGGGATTCTCACTGAGTTCAATATCCAATTTTGATGACCAACAATCATCTTTTATGACAATAAAATCACAATCCATAGTTGAAGGAATTCATTCCTTCGTCAATGGACCAAACATATTGATATTCACATGCATTTTCAGGAGCTTATTCATAAACAAGTCATTGATTTCCTATATCTATACAACATAGTAAATTGTTGATATATTTACCAAACCCTTCACTAAGAACAAGCATCTTCATTTATGGGCTCTTTCTGGGGTTCAGGTAGCTCTGACATCCTCCTCTAGGGGAGATTTTTTATCTACTTGGGTACCTCATCAAGGCTTTATGCCAAGACACAATTCTACTACACACCTAAGCCACACTTAAGTGGGGTGTTAGTGTAGGTTTTATTCTATTTAATATTTTTTCCCTACACATGTTAAGTTAGCTTGCTTAGGTGTCTTTTAGATCATTGTTAAAGATAATCCCACATTCATGAGGAAGTGAGGTCAAGTGAGGTCATGTTTATCTTTCACCTATATAATATACCTTCCTAAATATTTTATGGTTAATGAACTAATGCTTCTATTGTTCATAATACAAACTTTTTTTATTGAAGATAAATTTCTTCCTTTTGAGTTTTTAGATTTCACTACTACATACAATGTTTATCTCTGTGTATTCAATTTTATCTAGTTGATCCTTGATTGTGGCCCAGTCTGACACTTGACTATATTATCTTACTTGCTATTGTCTTTCATTGTCTTGTTTGTGGAACATTTGAATATGTTCCTTACTTGTTGGCCCTTGTGCCATTGTTTGTTGTATGGACATTTGAATATGCCATTATTTTTTTTTGGACATTAGACTAACTAATGTCCTTTTGATTATGTGGCATTTAAACATGCCCCTTATTTGAGGTCACCTTAGACCATTTCCTTTTGCATTACATTGAGTGATTTTATATGTGTGTTTCTTGATTTTATACTTTTACTTTATAGTTGTTTCCATGAACTACATAATGCATGTTATGACTTGATGTGACCACATACTACATGCTTCAATGCTATATCTACCTAGATAGGTTAATTCTATAATCTACATGATTTATACACATATTATACAATTATATTATCCTTTCAAGGTAAGGTAACTACCAGATTCTTCTTCTCCCTTACCTCAAGAGAGGTGGCATATAAATGGGGTCATGTCATATAAGCATGACTTCCACATTTTCAAAAAAATTAGATTACAGTGGAGGCATGTCACAAAGGCATGACCTCCACACTTTTATAGTTCTTAGTACCTCTAGATTATAATGGGGGCATGTTCAAAGGGCATGACCTCCACACTTGAACTATCTCCAATATAATTATATGATATACATTTGGATCAAAATCATATACTTTGCACCAATTTTCTACAAATTTGAGGTATGGTTTTTTAGATTTGTGACATAGATACTTCAGTTTGAGACATATATGAGGTGCATATACCATGTTAGCTCAGCAAAAATTACAAAATCAATCAATCAATTACTATTTTCAAACTTCTACTACCCAGGACATATTATTTTATAGGTTGGATTTGTTTAAACCATCTAACCTCACTTGATTTATAAATTGGATTTGATTAAATCATCCAATCTCACCAGATTTATAGGCTGAGTTGATCACTCACCCTCACTAGACTTATAAGTTGGATTTGATTAAATCATCCAACTTCACTAGATTGATATGATGAGTTGATTAAATCGCTTACCCTCACTAGATTTATGTGTTGGATTTGACTAATTCATCCAACATCTTCAATTATTTAAGGTTCAATTTTGAACCTCTTTTAGATCCAATGCTTCATAATGAATCATCTCTACAAATAAAATTGCCAATAGGCATCATGGTTACATCGACACCTAGGTGTACTCCTTCCCCTTCACTATTTCTTTCAAGTGTTTCAATTTATTTCAATTTCATATTTCATATACTTATTATATGTTGTAACATGCTCTTGTTTATAGGTCATACACCAATAAATCATTAAAAGTAGGCTCATGTAAAGGCGATGTGTGTTATACACACTTGGGTATGTATTTATTTCCTTTAAACTTAGTAATTTCATTACTAGATTAAAGGGTAGGCATATGTAGATATTAAAATCTAATTTATATAGCATCTTAGTCTTGTACACTTGAAAAAGACCTATCTTGGATGTACTCTTCAGTTCTAGACTTTCACATTGTCAAAAGATTCATGTACACTATTAATTTGTGCCTAAATGTTCATCTCTTAGTCTAATGCTTTCTATTATGATGATCTAGAATTCTTGTACTGTGAAAAATGCTTAGAATCTGACATATCTCTTTCACTACCAGTTTTGGACCTCTACCTATTTTATACTCCCTAGACACTTGCAGCTCAGACCAATACCTATATCAATGAAACTATCCAGTTTCTTACTAGGTGTCCAGTGACTAAAAGTCATCCAATTTTAAAAAGAACTATATCCTATGGGTCAGCCTAATTATCTTAATGTGACATATTTTCTGAAAGGGATTAGTATATATACAACACTATCTTTCATTCATTCACCACCTACATCTCACAAGGAAATATACCAAGAAACACTCAATCAAGTATTAAAGTGAGAAAATCTGCCCTATTTATCCCTATTTACATATTAGTCATAGGATCAATCATACAAAAGTTTTGAAGCACCCAAAGAGCAACCCATAATCAATATTTGTCAAATTACAAGCTAGGTCATTGTATGCCTTTGATTATCATATATTGCAGCTTTGTGCACACACATACCAACACATAGGGGAGAACTACATATGTTTGAAGCCCTCTTCAGAGTATTGCCTATGTAGGTAGCATCCATTGACATAGGGGTCTTTGCGATCAGTTTGAAACTATAAGCCCACTAACCCATTTTTCCCATAATCACTCTAAGGGTGAAGAGCTAGGGATTTATCATTTGGAAAAGAGTGATAACATGTGCACAACATATAAATATATCAAAAGAAAGGTGGTAGAAAACCCAAAAGGGTCCCATTGGTCGCATATTATTATAGTTGATACTCTATAATGGACACCTATGACACATTTTGAAACCTACATTGACATAACTGTCTAGATTTGATGTAAGTTTCCAAGGCCACAAAGAGATAAATTCCATAATCTAACGATTGATCTAGGACACTAATATAGTCAACTTCTAACCTATTCTAGCTCAAACCTGCACACACATAATAAACCCACTAAGTACATTTGTTTCTTATTTATTGTAATATCTTTTGATATTTATACTTTACTAATTTTAGTAATCTTAGTTGTATAAATTCAAACTATTGTTTATTTGTGTTTTTATATTAAATGGCCTACATATTAGATTAGTCTGTCATCCTTGTGCTTAGGCTAATTAATATTTTTTAATCATAGATCCCATTTCTATATTTTTGGGGTTAAAAATATCGCTCATTGTGGCCAATTAGATTAGAAAACATCCTTATGTTTGTCATTAACTCAATGCAAACAATGGTAACTTGTTTTTAGTAATCAAAAGTTCTTGTTTCATATTGATTAAATTATAAGTGGTGAAAAAGGTGTCTGATATCATACATCACAAGTTGTTTTAACTATATGTGGTAGAGGGGATAAATTCCACATGCACTATAAGTTGAAATAAATCTAGAATCTAAATCTAAGATAATACAATAAACTATAGAAAATTAGATCTTAACAATGCCTAAAAATAGATTGACAGTGTTTAACACAATTAAACAAGCAAATAAATGTCGAAAGGTAGATAATGATAGAAATAGACAAATTTGGGCCTTGTTCTAAAATTTGAGACTATAAATAAGATATAGAAGCTAACTAAGATGAAACTTTGTGTTTTTGGAGTGAATTGCAAAAGGGAGAGAATCAATAAAGCATTTGTTGGTGTGTGTCATTTTCACACTTTATGTGAAATTCACCTTAAGTAGTTTTGTTATCAAGATGATATGTATTATGTGCATAATATTGTTAATATGTACATTTAATATGGTAGTTATCCTCATATGTGAAAAGGTTTGGGTGTACCTAGGAAATGCCTCCACCTTTCACATCACCGATAATCATTTCCCACTCATCTCTTGCTTTTTCCTATATAAGGAACCTTTGTGTCCTTTATTGGAGATATATGTAATTCACTAGCCTTCGAGCACATTGAAACTAGTGAGCTGGTAGAGATGTAGTCGATTAGGAGAACCAAGTATCAATCTTTGATCCTTGGTATTATGCAACATTATGTTGATTTCACACTTCTCCATTGTACATATTTTTTTTGGTAATACATTTCTATGTTGTTGGTGGAATCTCTCATCTGCATACCTGTTTGAAGATGGTGCCTTTATATGCAAAGTTTCTCGGCTTTCCTCTTTCTTGACATGGTTTTAGTATTAAGATTTTTTACTAATATGTTATCAAAGACATTATTCATAGGTAGCCATTGTAGAATTTTGTATCTTTTAGCAAGCTCAATATTCCATAACAATTTATCCAACGTCTAAGCATGTTTCTGAGCCAACTCTCTTTGTTGGTTTTCAAAATTACCCACTAAGTAATTTTATTTCATGCCAAAACAACATTTTAAAGCCAACCCTCTTTGGGGGTTTTAAAAATTACCCATTGGGTATTTTTTTAAGCTAAATCTATAATTTGAGGGTCATGTGCATGGAGTGAGTTGTAATCTATAAGAATTTCTTTACATGTGCAATATCTTACTGTCTTAGGTATGGTTTTTCCTTCGGTTGGATCCATGTTCCTATTTGCAAATCTATGTATGGAAAATTTTTGTGGAAGAGTTTTCTACCATTTTATATTTTTGAGTGTTTTTTGGTGAAACAAACATTCCCGTTGCATTAAAAGTGCTATAGAAAGTTAGATTTGACTTTTGTTTCAATTGAATTGAACATTGTGAGTTCATTTCACAAGCAATTCTCCGGCGTATGATTTGGATCCGGAGGTGCATTCTTATTCTCCGGCTTATGGTTGCCGATCTGAAAAACACAGGGCCAGTCACATGTGGTGATGTTAAATGATTGAATTCTGTACATTAAATGTTTAAAATTCTCCACATCTAGAAGTGACTTGTTTTTGGATTTTTTTTCATCGGGTTCAGTTTTTGAAAGGATGGTCATACGTTTGTCCCACTGCCTAGGTAAGTCTCTCATTCATCTGACGACATGGCCTGTATTTGGTCCCATCAAACCTGCCCATGGAAATGGTTTTCCTCGGTTGGAGGGCACCCACTACCCGTGGCACTGTTGAGCGTGCTTCTTAAAATGATTTAGAATATATCTTTTAAAAAGCAGACAAAATATAATGAGATGCCTTACATTTATATTTAATTCGTGAATCATATAAATCTATTAAAAAACGCATTACATACGTATAATTTAATTAGCTTAATGTATCAGATCTCACATCTCCCTTTCAAAAAAAAGACTTCTTCTAATTATCATTATGGATTGTAAATATTCAAAAAGAAAGACATGTTATGGATAGTTTAGTAGTGTGTGAGTTGAGTGTTAGAAGTGGGAGGTCTTAGGTCTATTTTTCAAGGTAACTACTTTTATAGCATCGTTCTCACATTAGGCTTTGATGGGTCAACCATGAGAGTATCCGATGCAGTGGACTACTTGACTCGGTATTCAATGCGACGAGAGTCAGAGTGTGGCTTGAAACCTATATTTAATATGACAAAGTAAGTCCAAAACCCATGGCTAGGACTAATCTTCATATCCAATTTTGGGTTTCATTAAATAAAACATGTTACTTAGCATTTCCCCTGTTGATGATAACCTAGCAGTGTGTGAACTAAGTGCTAGAAGTGGGAGGTTTTGGGGTCTATTCCGTAGGCTTACCACCTCTATAACATCATTTCCATGTACTAGGCTCTAACAGGTAGCTATGAGGGTACCGATATAGTAGACTAATCAATTCAATGTTCAATATAATGAGGGTCAATAAGTGGCCTGAACCCTATGTTCAATACGACGAGGCAAGTCACAGTCCATGGCTAGGACTACTCTTCACAATCGATTCTAGCTCCTACTAAATAAAACATGTTACCCAACATTTAGACCCATCGGTGATGTCTTAGTGGTGTGTGAGTTGAGGGCTAGAAGTGGGAGGTCTTGGGGTTCATTCCCCAAACTCACCACCTCTATAGCATCGTCCACACACTAGGCTCTGACGGGTCAGCCATGAGGGTACCCAATGTAGTGGACTAGTTAGCTCGGTGTTCAATGTGATGGGGGTCGATAAGTGGCTTGAAACCTATGTTCAATGTGATGAGGCAAGTCATTGTCCATGCATAGGATTACTCTTTACAACCTATGTTGGTTCCGATTAAATAAAGTCTTACCCAAAGTTTATTTTTTTGTTAATGAGATGTGGGTGAATTGGTAAAGTGGTTTAGTTGTTTCAAGTCACACTCAGGTTCAAATCTTATTAAGGTATATATGATTGAATGTGGGTGTTGGTAGTGTTCTTGACGTTGGTTGTGGCAGTTGTTGCTATTCTCAGACCGATTGTGACTGTTGATCTTATTCTCGAGACCAATTGTGACCAATGGTGGTATTCTCAACTCTCTTGGTTATCAAATATATCTTATATACATACGTTAGATAATTAATTAAAGATCTAAAGCCCCAATCATATTAAGAACTAATCCATAACTTCGATAAAAATGATTATCAATTAAAAAAACCAAAAAAATAAAAAAAGATATCAATTATTTTTTATTTAAATTAAAAAAGCCTTATATATATTATTTTAAAAGACAATTTATGAAAAAATATTAAAAAATAATAATAATCCACTTAGCTTCACATTGTTGTGATTAGGCATTAAAAATAAGGGGTTATTGGAAAAATAAAATACAAGAAGACACATCGAAATCAAAAAGTTGAAGAATGTTTAGAGGATAATAGGTGCACCGATATTCACATGGTTAAACTCATTGCCCTCCTTCCACTATAAGTTGACCACATTGTTCTATTTTGAAAGCTGAAGAAGATCTCCGTGAATAACTTAATGTTAACTCTTAACAAATTTTTTAAGAATTAACAGCGTAACATTAATGTTGAAAAAATCAAGATAATGATAAATATATATATTTTTTAAAAAATATCCTTATTAATGTTGACAAAATCAAGATAATGGTAATTAAATTTAAAAGAAAGTTTTATCCTCCTAGTTTATATGACAAAAATGTTCTTGTAGATGTTTAATCTTGCAAATATTTATGCATTATCTTCAATTACCATTTAAATTGGAATTACATTGTAAATAATCTAATCATTGGTGGTCGTAAATCATATTATGGCCTTGAAAATGCATTTAGAAATATTAAACTATGGGATTAGGATAACAAAAATATTGGCATTACTTCAGTCATCCAGTTAATCTATACAGTTGTGATGTTTAAGCTTGTAGCATCTCTTGTTACTAGAATATTTTGAGGAAATGACTTACAAAAAGTGTCACTTTTTAATTTTTTTAAAAAAAATAAATACACAATCTATCATCCACTTTTTAAATTTTTTTCACAAGTATCAATGCAAAATGCTTCATCAGTTTTAACAGATGCATTTTGCATCACTCATTCAGTTAATCCACAAAAAAAATTGTCATAATTTTGTGGGGTTTTATCTCTAACATGAACATAAACATCATGATTTGTGTCAAATATTTTTCCTACCATATATGAAAATTTAAATTTGATTATCATGCACAACTATCACTTAAAATGTGATGTAAATCCTAACACACTAGCATCATTAGTTGCATTGGAAGCGATTGTAAAACCCTCATTATAGCCAATTAGATTGGAAAACATCTTTATGTTGGTCATGTTGACCAAGTTTCACTTTTAGGTCAAACTTGGACCCCTATAGGTAAAAATTTGGTTTTTTAGATGTTTAGGGGTTTAAATCTTTGTCATAGGTCATATTATGGTTCAATTGATGTTATCTAATGCATTTCTAGCCTTAGTCATGGTTTCATTAGCTTATTTATCATTTTAGATCACTTAATGTGCTTTTAAAGGTCATTAATGCAAGTGGCATAGTTCCCATAGTGCACAAGTGTCCTTTATTTTCTTATAAGAATCCAAGAGGTCAGTTTAACTATCAGATATATCAGTTACATCAGAATATTGTAGGTTCCTTAATTGAAATTCAAGAAACAACTGAAAAAGATAGTAAATGGCACTTGTACGACCCATGGGAAATGGTGATATATGGGAAAAGATCATGGAAGGCCTCTTCACCTTCCCAAAACTCATGTATACATTTTTTTTGCTTTTAAAGTGTCATTTTAAAGCCAAAACCATTCTACTCCTTTCTTGGTTTTCTAGACATACATAAGTGACCTCCAGGTTTTTGATTACTACGAACAGATGAAAAGGTTTCATGACAAAATATTCTAATAGGTTTTATTACACTTAGATACATTCATTTACATATAATTTTTTTGAATAATGGTTCCCTATGCTTCATGAACCATCCTCATAAAGTTGACTATACTTTTTTGATAGTTGTTTCATGCACCTTATAGGTTTTGCTCAATTCTAGTCAAATCCATAGAAACTAGTTGGTGATGTTGACTCCAAAGGTGTTGTCTACCTCCTCAGATGGTTTAAATTCTTAGTGTCATGTTTCATAATGTATGGATGAGCAAGTTAGTCTATGTTGCAAGAAGGTGTCACCACTATGAGGTTTCAGTCAATCCTACTTTGTTTCATAATGTGATCTTCTTTAGAGGTTTCATTTGAGTTGAATATGGTGTTCTATAGATGTCAGGGTCATATGACTACCTCCTTCCATGTTTTGGTTTCATCATACCATGCTTTGGGCAAATTCCCATCTTGTCATTCTTCATTGCAACTCTTGGCCCAACTTCACATACAACCACATGTTTAAATCTTGTTCAACTTGTTCATGAGATGGTAAACATGATTTATTAGTTTTCTTACATTTCTAGGATAGGCTAGCTTATGTGGAGGTGTGTGTCATAGGTGTCATAAGAATTTCATAAGTAACTCCCTTGATGGGAGTTACTTCTCTATTCTTAGCACCTTCTCACCACCTTTCATGGAGGAGTTACAGTCTATTCTTGGGATGCCTTGACCACCTTTTGTGGAGGAGTTACTTACGTGCTCTTCTATATGTATTCCTCACTTTGGCCATCTCATGTTAATCAGATTTGGTTTTCTCCATTTTGTCTTGTGCAATTTATCTTCTTGTGTAATTTTCAAATTGCTTTAGCATCTATGTGGTGTGCACTTGCTTCATCTCATGTGATCACATCTCCATTGCATTCACATTATCCAGATTCTGACAACAACTTCTATATGGTATCAGAGCCACTCCGGTAATCATGTGTCTGGTTATGCTATTAGTTTCTTCTAAAAATTTTACTTTGCTTGCTTAGTAGTTTTTTTAACTCTGTTGCATTTGAGAGCTTTGGTAGTGTTTCTTGAAAACTCATGCAAATCCATAACGAACTTGTTTAAAAAAATTGCTTCTGAGTTAGAATTTGCCAGGACATCTTGTCTAGATCTGTTGTGGCTTTAGCAAAGGCAGTAGAATTCCTTTTCTCTTGGTCATTCTGTAGGAAAAGACAAATCTCTGCAACTAGTTTCTATTCTTGGGCGTCATTGTTGTGTGGAGCAACAGAAAGAGGAGCAGCATCAACAGCAATATCCTTATAGGTGTTGTCAGTCTAGGCGCAACCAGTCTAGGCACAATTCCTTCCACGGCGCAGTCCTTGAGCAACGTTTTTCCTTCTGTTGAGGCTGATTAGGCGTTGTTGTCTATTGTGCATTGCTATCTGTTGTGCGTTGCTGACTATGTGGTGTTGCTACCACATTGGTACTCTTCTAGTTGACTTTTTTCTATTTTCTAGGCACCAAGCAGGCTGTAGAGTCCAGCAGGTCTGCAGTTTATTTCTTTTGTTTTTTCTGAGCAAATTCTGAAATGCACCTTTTTTTTGGGGTGCCACTACCTGCATTTATTTTTTTGTCTAGTAACTAGAAGTTCACCCTTGTTTTTGGTGAGAACATTCTGCCACATCTACTGTTCATTTATTTTTTCTACCAGCACCTTTTTTAAAAATGGCGCCCCTTCCTTGCTTGGCGTCCCTTCTGGCAACTTGAACTGGGCATTGATAATTGATTTTTTAAATGTTTTCTAACTTTAATCACTTCACAGTGTCATTTAGTATGTTGAAAAACAAGTAAGTTGAAAACATTTTTAAAAAAGAGCAATTTAGAGGTTTTTAAAAAACTTGTATCTTCAACCTACGAAGATGAAGGGTGAGGCCCGGGTTGGCAGGAGGTCAATTCCCCCTCACACAAACCTCCTTTGGATTCCTCATTCCATGCCGAATCAAACAAGTGGTTGGAAGACCACTTTTTCTCTCAAAACAGGCATTTTTTTAATGTTTTAGTGCTTTTTTTTGCAAGAACACTAGTTTACAAAAAAATTGAACCTTTAATATATTGAAAACAGTAGCTCATATTTGGGTGCCATTTTTTTCAAAAGTGTTTGTAATTTAGTTATCCATAGCGTAGGCTTGTTATTTGTTAAAATTTCACTAGTTTATAAAGTGCCTAAAATTTGGGTCTCTCAGGACGCATTTTCAGCTAAGTCCAACATCTTGTTTGCTTAAGTCTTGCACTGATTGCTCTAAGACACATTCTCGGTTGAGCCTGACGTCTTTTGAGCATACACTTTCATATTTTGGGGGGCTCAATATTTTGTGGGGGTGTGATTGCTTTTCGCAACTTGCAAATCTTTGCTTTCATTCTCCTTTCTACATAATTTGACAACTTGCAATCAACACAACTTCACCTAAATTTAGATTAAAATAGATTCTTTTCAACTTAAATCCCTGACACCCTTCAACTATCATGAATGGAAGGTTAAAATGTCAATCATTCTTAGAAGCAAAGGGTTGTATAGGATCACCATGGGTACTGAAGTAGAACCCAACACTGATGCTGAAAAGGTCAAGTGGTACAATCGTAGTGATGAAGCCTATGGACTACTGAGCTTGTCCATGTTTCCAAAACTTCTCTTTCATTTATAAAACTCTAAAACTCTCAAAGAAATATGGGACACCTTAGAAAACTTATTGGGGAAGCTTGATGAGATGAGAGGTCATGAGCTTGAAAATGAACTCATAAGTCTAAGTCCTAGCAAATTTGACACCCTACAGGACTTCTTCACTAAATTTAAGGCCCTTAGATTGTAATTGAAATAATGTGGCATAGAGAAGAAATATGATCAACTCATCCTCTCTATTCTCGCAAAGTTAGGTCCAAGCTATTCAGTCTTTGTCTCCACTTTCCATGCCACAAAAAGTGCCCTTGACACTACATAGAAAATAACTTCTTTGGAATCATTCATTGCCGACTTGACTAGGGAGCAAGATAAGCTAATTCAAATGGGCACAATGAAGTCTACTCAACCCCAAGCTTTGATAGCTGGTAATGGTAAGGATAAGACTTCAACAAAGGAGAAGAAGAAAAAGAACAAGGACCAAGAGAAGAAGAAAGAAAACAACAATTCTACCAAAAACAATAATGAGTCTTCATCTTCCAATGCTAAACCTAAGAAGGAGAAGGTTAAGTGTGCCTATTGTAAAAATACAGGGCATGATGAACACAAATGCATGAAGAAATAAATAGATCACCTAACTCATCTTCTAGAGAAGAACAACATAGGTGTTCCTGAGTCCATCAAGTAGAATTCATCTACCCAAGGTTCTACCAAGGCAAAAGGCAAGGGTAAGAAGAAAGGAAAGGGAAAGGCTCTTGTAGCTACAACAGCTTCTACATCTTCATGGGTAATCGACTCGAGTGCTTCTCACCATATGGGCTCTTCACTAGCTGAGTTTTCATCTTTAGAGCCTTGTAGCATGACTTCAATTAGTTTGGGTGATGACACATCAGTTTCTATTGTAGGGAAAGGGTCAGTTGAAATGGAAGGAGGAACATTCAATAATGTTCTAAGTGTTCCTTCTCTTTCAACCAATCTCCTATCAGTGTACCAAATCATTCACATTGGTCAGGGCATGAGAGTTGAGTTTTTACTAGATTCAGTGGCTATCAGGGAGTTACATAGTGATACTATAGTGGAAGTGGGTAGGGCAGATCACCAAGCAAGGTTATACACCTCAAATTTTGCATCAAATTCTTCTCCAATAGCATTGCTGACTCATTCATATGAAGTTAGCAAATTATGGCATGAGCGGTTCGACCACCTTAACTACCGCTACCTTGAGCAACTTTGCAAACATGACATGGTCATTAGCTTGCCTCATGTCCAATTCTCAAAAGGACTTTGCGAGGGGTGCTCCCTTGAGAAGCATCTCAAAGAAAAATTTGACAAAGGCAAAGCTTGGAGGGCTTCACAACCTTTGGAGTTAGTCCATAGTGATGTATCGGGACCCTTTCCCAAACCATCTTTCACAAGGGCCAAGTACATCCTCAATTTCATTGATGATTTTTTTAGGTACACTTGGATATATTTTCTCAAACAAAAGTCTGAAGTATTTGAAAAAAATTTAGTTTTCAAGGCTCTTGTTGAGAAATAGAGTGAGAAATCCATCAAGGTTCTTCAAACTGATAATGGAGGGGAGTATGTCAGCAATAGGTTTGAGCAGTTTTACACCACAGAGGGGATTGATTTTCAGTGCAAAGTCATTTACAGTCCTTCACAAAATGGGGTTGTTGAATGCAAAAATAGGTTCTTGAAAGAGATGGGTAGCTGTATGATTCACTCCAAATCCTTAGCACCACATTATTGGGCTGAAGCCATCAATTTTGCTTGCTACATTCAAAACAGGGTTCCTCACAAAGCTTTGAAAGGGATAACACCCTTTGAAGCTTGGCATAAAAGGAAACCTGATGTTGAGCACCTTAGGGTTTTTAGATCCCCAACCATGGCCTGCATTCCAAAGAAGAAATGCAAAGCTATGGAACAACAGTCCAAGCCTTGCATCTTTGTAGGATATCCTAATGGTATTAAGGGATATCGCCTTCTAGATCCAGTCACTCATGAGTTGTTCAATGAGAAAAGTGTCCATTTTCAGGAGAGTCCTAGAGACTCAACACTTGACACTTATTCTCCCTCATTGGATCTACTTCTTCATGATGATTCCTCGTCAGATTCAGATCAGCCATAGCAGGTTCTCAAGCCAGAGACATCTTCTTCTTCTTTGAGTTTAGACAGCGAGGACAGTGATGTAGGGTCATCCACCTCTAGTCAGTCAGAGGATGAGGATTTAGCACCTGACTCACCCACTCTTGGGCCACTTTGGGCCAGACAGACACTTGAGAGTGCTAACACTCGAGCAGGGGATCTCGCAGATGACAGACGTACTAGGGGGATTTTCAAAGAGATTCACATGCCTTCTTTGCTTTAGTCTTAGATCCACAGACTTTTTGAGAGGCATCGGTGGTACTTGAGTGGGATAGTGCTATGAAGGAAGAATATTCTTCCTTAATCAAAAATCACACTTGGGATTTGACTTCACTTCCTAAGGGAAGAAAGATGGTTTGATGTAGGTGGATATATCAGACCAAGTTTTTAGCAGATGGGTCAGTTGATAAGTACAAGGTGCGATTGGTCGCCAAGGGTTTCTCATAGGTGGTAGACATTGACTACTTAGAGACCTTTGTACCCATTGCAAAGATGACTTCTACCTAATTCACTTTGGCTATTGCCGCAGCACATGGTTTGAATGTGCATCAGATGGATGTGAAGAGTGCCTTTCTTCATGGAGACCTAAAGGAGGAGATCTACATGGAGCAGCCACCAAGATTTATTCAAGATTCTTCCTTAGTATGTAGACTTAGGAAATCTATCTATGACCTCAAACAGGGCCCTCGGGCTTGGTATGCCAAGATGGATTCCTTCCTTCTCATAGCGAGTTTCACTAGTTGCCATTTTGATCCCAATGTCTACTTTTTGCAGCAGGATGATTCGCTCCTAATTTTGGTTCTATATGTTGATGACCTTTTGATCACCAGGATTTCTTCATCAGCTATTGTAGTGGTGAAGGCATCTCTCTAGGATAGATTTGACGTTACAAACTTGGGTTTGTTGCACTACTTCCTTGGCATCGAGATCTCACAGTTAGATTCAGGGATTTCTCTTACATAGCCTAAGTATGCTCTTGACTTATTGGCTTAGTTTCACATGGCTGATTGCAAGCCATCTTCGACTCCCTTTCTATCAGGAATCAAGCTTGAGGCTGATTGTTCTTCACCATTGGTTGATGCCACTCGGTATTGACAACTTGTTAGTAGTCTCATCTACTTGACTCACACCAGGCCCAACATATCATATATAGTGGGACTTGTCTCCAGATTCATGAAAGAACCTCATGAGCTGCATTGAAAAGCAGCTAAGAGGATCTTGCATTACATACAGGGTTCACATAGATACAAGATTCATTATAGATTTGGCATAGAGGTTGACTTGGTTGGATATACAGATTTAGACTGGGCTGGTGATTTACAGACTCACAAGTCCACTTTTGGTTACAGTTTATCTCTAGGTTTAGGTCCTATCAGTTGGTCTAGTAAGAAGCAGAATGTTATTGCTATATCATCCACAGAGGCAGAGTACAGGGGAGCTATTGATGCAACTACTGAGGCTATTTGGCTTCAGGGGATACTTTCTGAGTTTAGCATTCCTATCAAGCTACCCACCATCATTTATTATGACAACTAGAGTACCATTCAAATTTTTAGTAATCCAATTCAGCACCAGCGGACCAAGCACATAGAGATTCACATGCATTTCATTCAGGAGCTTATTCATAGTTAGGTCATTGACTTGATATTTTGCCAGTCTTCAGAGCAAGATGCAGACATCTTCACTAAACCTTTCACTGAGAACAAGTTCATTCATCTACGAGTTCTTCTTGGGGTGCAGTCTACATCTGCAACAACATCATCTTTGGGGGGGGCCTTCTAGCCTCTTCTTTTCTTTTATGTCTCTCTTTTGCGAGGGGGGGGGAGTTTTTTCCTACGGGTTTTCTCCTTTTCTCTATATTATGGGAGATTTCATTTGTACATGGGTACCTCATCGGGCCTAGTTGCTGGGACCAATTTTATATTCCCACACTACCCACCTAAGTTGTGCTTATGGGGGGTATTAGTGTAGTTTTTTTTGCCTATTTTTTAATTAGGGAATTGTATTTGTGTGCATACATGGAGTTTTCCTACATTTGTGGGATAGGCTAGCTTATGTGGAGGTGTGTGTCATAGATGTGTCATAGGTGTCATAAGAATGTCATAAATAACTCCCTTGATGGGAGTTACTTCTCTATTCTTAACACCTTGTCACCACCTTTCATGGAGGAGTTACAGTCTACTTTTGGGGTGCCTTGACCACCTTTTGAGGAAGACTTACGTGCTCTCCTATATGTATTCCTCACTTTGGCCATCTCATGTTAATCAGATTTTGGTTTTCTCTATTTTTTCTTGTGCAATTTATCTTCTTGTGTAATTTCAAATTACTTTAGCATCTATGTGGTGTGCACTTGCTTCATCTTGTGTGATCACATCTCCATTGCATTCACATTATCCAGATTTTGGCAACAACTCTGATAATATGAAAGGGTGAAATATGGGAAATTATAATAAGACTTGAAGGTGGTTTCTAAGATGTCTGCAATATGATGTTAGGAGTTGTCCAAGTAAACCCAATCATGGGAACTATCTTTTACACATAATGGTGAGGAGTAGCTTACCAAAAATATCAATGTATGGGACCACCTTAAGCTTGGTCATAGCCCTGTGTAGGTCATACTTCTCATAAGATTGCATGTCATCTTTGACTTCGACCTGATCATCCTAATTGGTAACAAATAACTTGGGTACCTAGTTGATATCTTTAAATACTTCATTGTATTGCTTGGATCTAGTCAAGCCATTTGGAAACATAGTGTCTCTATATTCAATTTCAACCTTGGGATTTGAAGATGAAGCAACCATTGTAGTAAGATGGAAATTAATATAAGATCTTCAGGTAAAGGAGAAGGCACATAAAGCACCAAGTTGGATTAGAAAGTAAGGAATCAGTCTTTGGGATTCTATAGCTATAAGGAGTAATGAGATTTCCTTTGAATACTTATGGAAACCCACAATCACACCATGCATTAATGGCATTTTTTGACTCACTCATTCTGGATTCAAATTTGAGTTGGTGGCTCAATCTTCATCTTAATTTCCCAATCCAAAGTTAAGTTCAGAGCATATGATTACATGACGTATACTAAATCTAGTAAATTTAACACAAAATTTTAAAACTATCCAATCAAGGCCCAGTTTTCCACATACTTTATGCCTAGGTATGGTAGGTGTGAGGCCATCTAATCTCTAAGGCTTCCTAGGGAGCTCTTTCTTCGTGCGATTTGTCACCTATCTATTGGTCCTTATGTCAATGATCAATACCTATGCATAGCCTAACACTTTGATATCATACCTTTGGGAGGGATGAGATGTTAGATGGAGACACATGGCATCTTTTGATTATCCCTTATATATCCACTTGTATTTAATTCTAACCCTTTTGGGACCTCAAAACCCCACCTACTAATATGTCCAATTATGCCATATGTTGTGTTATGATACATTGGGCTCTCTCAAGGTTTGGAATCTATTTCAGGCCATGGAGATTGACTATTATAACAACTAGGCATGTAGCATTTCCTTATTGAGTTAGGCTCTCCTAGGATTTGGCATCTCTATCGGGACCAGGAGATTGACATGTTTGAAACAATGGAGAGATCATTGGTTATATCAAGGCACTTGTGACCTTTGGGGCATGTGTAATCCTTTAATTTGGTCAGGATATCCCTAGATTTGACATATATGTTACGATCAAGAGACTGACCATTCTACCTCTAGTTGATGGGTCACTCTTTAGTTGGATCAAGATCTCCTGATCTCTGACATCTCTATCAAGTCTCTGAGACTAGCCATTCTACTTTGGCATGGGTTGATTGGCTAGAGTAATGATAACATCTGACCTTAGTCCATGCGGTGCTTCTTTATTGAGCCAAGCTCTCCCAAGGTCTAACATCTTTATTAGGTTTGGGAGACTGATGCATCTAACATAGGCCATGTGGCATTTCTTCATTTCATTGGGCATTGAAAATCTTCTTCATGACTTTTGTTCAAAATTAGTCTTCACCAATTTCACCTTCAAAAATATTTTTTAGAAATTTTATTTAGAATTGTTGTTTCAACTACGTTGGAACATTTTATCTTAAGACCAATAAATTTAAACAATTTCTATGAAGTTATCAAAACTTTTGTAAAATATTACTCACATAAAACCTACGACTACTCTTTTTTTGAATATACTAAAGTCGCATAGTGCCATGATTTTGACATGTGGAATAACGTATGGGAAAACAGATAAATGACTAATTAAAAGAGAAAAAAAGTGTGACCAATTAACTACTCACATGGTTATCATCTAGGCTCCTAAGTGCCATGTAGGACTCTAGGATCTGATACTCTAGGAAGGCACTAAGACTCTGGGAATTTCCAAGTGAGAGCAAGCCTTCACAGTTAGCACATTAAATCTTCAAAGCAATAAATCATATTTTAACCATGGAGTATCGTCAGTATTTGGCACTGTTTCTTTTGTAAACCTTTGAGGTTGACAAATTAAATCAATTGGTCATTAAAAATACCATAGAGCGACAAGAGATTTTAAATTCTTAGTTCAGGTGGAGCTAACTATAACGACGTAACGGGTCTGGGAAGTCTTGTTTTGAGTCCTTAAATAAGCTCCTCCATTTCTATGAAAGGGGGTGTATTGGTCACAACAATGTTTTTGTGTCTTTGTTTTATCTTATTTTTTATAAACCAAACAAAATGTTGTGTACTAATATAAATAAAACTAGATAAATATTAGAATGCTAAAGATATACAATAATCAACACTTTTGATTTTTACAAATGATAAATATAGAAAACTTTACTCGTGTAAATATTTATTGTGTACCTTTAGTTAAGTTTACATAGGTTTTTAGATTTTCTACTAAGGCTAGTTTGTGTGTAGTTAGAGTGTCCATATGTCTAAGGACATATTTAATGCTTACATACCCACATGTGCCACCTTTTATATGGCCAATATAAAAATAGATACAAATCATTGACTTTACTCTAAATACTCTCATCTTCCTTTGTAATGTTGGCATTGTTGACACATTGAGATTTACGTAAATGTTGAATATTTGAGCAATCTTTTTAGTTCTCTCATAGGAGCGTACCAGATCTTTCAAAAATAATTACAAAAAACACTTGGAAGAAAATAACGTAGCTCAAATTGGATTTTTGGTGATAGTCTTATATGTCTGACAAGGGAAATCAGTGAAAGAAGGGACTATATATGTTCAATATAAAGAATAAAATTAGAAAATTCCTCTATACAAGACCATTGTAAGTGGATAGGAGTACATGTTAATAATGTTACTTGACTTCATACTTGTCCTATTTTACTGTGATCACTAAATGACAAGAAAATATACAAACAAATATGATTTTGACAATGATAGATTAACAAAAAATATCAAAATTATCCTATACAAGACCATTGTAGGAGGAAAAAGGAGTATTCCATTCGAGTATGTTGATTTCATAATTATCCCAGTTTATTTTGACAAAAATATAATTATTACACATCATACACCTTTGTTTACTGAGTAGGTCAACATATCACAATTTAGATTATGACACACATAATTTGTTGTTTTTCTTATTTTGTATTTGAAACTCTAAGGTCATTTCGAAAGATTTAAAACATGAAAAAAAGAGGGGAATGTAATGGGTTAAACTAACTTCAATCTACCCCTTTGATGATTGACTACTTCCTATGTATCCACTACACTATGGAGGGAAACCAAACCCAAACTATTCTCCCACCTATATTGAATGTGAAATTATGCTTTTTAGTTATGTGCATGCATATATAATATGTATATGATGTTTTTTAATGATATCTCTTGTCTTGATTTAGGATGATCTTTACTTAGCTTATGGATACTCCTTAACAGTAATCTTGAATTTGAAAAAATAGGGTAGTTTTTCTCAATGTGTAAGCATACGAAAGGATAATGAATGATCTCTTATGTGTATTTATAGGAAAAAATATTAACGATTTAATTTAGCCAAACTTTTAAATGCACAAGAAAACCTAAATGAATAATTTGAAATTTGAAAACTAGATGTTATTTGGTGTAGAATACAGTCTCCATAGATGGATAAGAGTGAAACAATACTCTTGTTTGACTACCATAGATCTATCTCTAAAAGTAATGGATAGTTATCCTAAGTTAGAGATACTATGAGAATGGTTATAAGTAACTTGAGCATTTGAATTTGAAATTTATGTGTATTAGTGATGACAACCAAAGGGTTAATCTTGCATATAGATAAATGTCTAAATGGAATAGTGAATAAGAGTTATGTAACTAGGGTACAAGTTATGTGGTTTAGGATGTGTTAACAATTATCATTTTCATATTCATGTGATTAGATTTATGTGTCTACATTTGCCCCTCCTTTATTATATTAATGGAATCTCTAGATTAAAGGAGAACGAATTGAACTTGAGTGTGTAAATCACACTTATTTTTGAGAGGCTAGTTCAATTATGTTGGGAAATCAAATTTATCAAACCCTATAGTAAAACATAAAGTAGTCATTTTCCTATATTGAAATTTGTAAAATTTAAACTTTGAGAGTTGAAAATTTGACAAGAGAGTAAGGAAGGATTACACCTATATGGATAAGAAACCAAATTATGTTGTGACATATAACTTATGATGGATAACTATGCCCCCTTCTTGAAGCACTTAGATAAATTTGAACCAATGTAAAATTTATATATCTTCTCATCATATCATTATGGTTGATTCCCATTTAGAACATGTCAACAACCATGAAACCGTTGTTTTTACCTCTTGTACCTATATCTTTTCCTAGGGCATTATCAATTTGTAGCTCGTTATTGTTTTTGGTTTCATATTCGATCCCACTTTTAGCATACGAATCCCCTATGCATTCACACCTCTCGATCTTCTTTTTTAATTTTGAGGAGCCATCCATGTCATCCTTTCCTACATGTACCTTCAAAGTGGCATCAAGTATTCATCAAGTGTTCACTATTCTCACTAACATCCATGATAGTATTTCTTATTTGAAGGAACATTGCTTTTTCTAGTTGCAACACCCTTTCAAAGAGGAAGAAAATGTATACACTTAAATTTTCTCACCTCCCCAACATCATTTATTTCACTTATTTTCTAATATCCCCTTCATTCTTCACTAGTTAACACAACCCATTTTCACTTTATAAATTAATTAATTCATCTCCCTTAGCCACATAATTATCCCAATTGTCTAATATTCCAATTTTCTAATCTTTAATTCCCTAATGCCTTCTACAATTTCAGCCAGTCTAGTGGGTAGATAGTGATCACTTAGTGAAAAAGGGTGAAATTCCATTTAGGAAGCCTTTTAAGGCTTATTTGATGAACCTAATGACTTTTACACTCTTGAAAAGTGTCATCCCTCCTTGTGCATGGATCGGATTGCATAATTGGAAGGTTTTGGGTGCCAAGTGTGAGAGGTGCATGGAAATGAGTCATTTGAAACTATCAAGGATGATTGTGCATGGCTAGAAAAGATGGATGGTTATAAACTGATCCAATGCATGTGAGGTATTGTTTGTAACCCCTCCCACTCAGACCCTTCATCAGACCTAACCCTATGTAGAGATGATTCAAGTTTGTGAAAGCAAATCATGAGGGCAATTTCTTATGCAAGCACAAGGGAATCTATGTCACATGTGGAGGAGTTAAACAAGTTTGAGAGACATTTGTCCTTTATTTTCTTTTGAGACCTATCTCATTATATAATCTATGATGATGTAACTCCTTATTCTTTCTTGACAAGTGTCTTAATGACTCTTGAACTTCCCTTTCTCTCTCTCTTCTCATAATTACTATAAATATTAGCCTTTTTGGCATTGTTTAAGATGATCCACCTAAGTATGGTGAATACCTACTAAATTTTACACCTTTTGATCAATAAAATGACTAATTTTTACCTCTTAAATGACTGTACTTAGTTTTTTTACTTGACTGTGTGATCTTGCATAAGTGAAGACTAAGGATTCCTTAGCATGTTGCTCATTAGTTTCACCTATTTGCATCTTCTTCTTGTTGGGCATGTGGTGTGTTTCAAGTGATGTCAAGGTTTAAGTGATATTATTTTCATTAGTTCCCTCATAGGTCTCTTGTATAGTCATCCTAGCTTTGTACATTCATCTATAACCCCATAATGTAACATTGATGTAATGAGTCATTGATTACAGAGTTTATGTTCTAGTT
This sequence comes from Torreya grandis, assembly GCA_037957365.1. Classification (NCBI taxonomy): domain Eukaryota; kingdom Viridiplantae; phylum Streptophyta; class Pinopsida; order Cupressales; family Taxaceae; genus Torreya; species Torreya grandis. The sequence goes on along the minus strand of JARHVA010000208.1, from coordinate 6,079,170 downwards.
GTCTTTTGATTTCAAGTGTGAGATACTTATGGTTAGCTGTCATCAACATATCTAGTATATTACCTCCATTATATTAGATTTGTTTTAGTTATCCTTCTCTCTTTTTACAACCCCAAAAAATCTAACAATAGGTTTGAGCTATAGTGATACATCAAGGGGAACTAGCCCCTCATCTGGAGATCCACCTCCAATTTGGGACACCCACAACCCTAAGGTGGTTCCATTGTGCCACTTGAACGAGTAGGGACTTGTCCTCTCCTCAATGGGTGGAAGTTTAAGTGAATTTTTTTTTGGCATGCCTGATGGGACAAAAGGTCCTTTCTTTGAGGAGTTTTGGTGTTCTCCTCAAGATACCAGCCTTTGGAGGCAATTTCACTAAGCACCAATGGTGAATCCAAGCATAAATCTACTAGTTAAGTAGTCTAGGTATCCTATTTAAAGTTATTTTATTGTTATTTTCACTTCTCATGAATATTTCATGGATTAATTTGATGTTGAGCTTGTCCTAACACAAGTACTCCTCACAAACAATCCCTCACATACATTCCTTGCCTACTCCTCCTCAATATGAATAGGTACTTGGCCAACCTTGACATGATCTCTATCAACCTTCATATGACCTTCATCAACTTCAATATAATTATTTTCATCCCTATCAAAATATCCATCAGCCCCATGAGCCATGGAAGCCATATAGTCCTTCATACCCCTCTTCATATGGGTAATATGTTGATGGGTAATCCTATGAAAATGGATATCAAGAAACACATTCCTATCAGCCTCAATGTGAGTCTTACCCTTCATGCTTTGATGCCTATAATCATAAAGAATATATTATGAGCCTTTCCATATGATATAAGATGTTTCCATGGATTGTATGCCAAGATATTATGAACAAACTGTAGCTCCTGCTCATGCTAATGTTTCCCTTCCTAACCAGCCCAATGTTTCACTTCCATATGAGCTCACTATTGCTTTCATCTTTTCCAAATCTACTCATAATCCTTCTCATTCATTCCAAACTCCATCTCTAGTCCTTTTGATTTATATTGCATCTCATACTCCAACTCCTTCACCTCAAATCCATGAGCCTACTCATCATTTTTTCACTTCATCCCTTTTCAAGGAGGAGCCTATTTTGAGAGAGGCAAGTAAAGAAGAGAAAATCCAACACATGGCTGATCAAGAGACTCTCATGAGTGATTATGAGGATGAAATCACCATAGGAACTCCCCTTGGTGAGCAAAAGGACAGTCTAATAGCTAATGTTCTAGGTTGGAAGAGATGTGTGTCTATGAACAATATCCCACACTCCACCCTCAATCTCACTTTGAACTCTATGTGGCACCCCCACCAACTAGTTCATATTGTCCACATGCCATCACAATTTCACCTAATGGACTTGTGGTATGGGATCCTATGGAGGACTAATTAGATGACCTCTTGCTTGAAGGAAACCTACCACCTTGGCAGCCTAGTTGGGCTAAAGGACATGATTTTAAGATGCCTAGTATTTATGTCACCATGAGAGAGAAGGAGGTGGGGGATTTTGAAGAGAAATTTATATCTAATCCAAAGGTTGAAGATGATCATCATGAGCATTAAACAAAATGTACTTTCAAGGATGAATAGCATATTCAAGCAATCTCTCAAGAAATGGCAATCTTAGAAGAGTTTTATGAAACCAAGGTAGAAGAGTCAACTCTAGAAGATGACCATGAGGAAGAAGACATGGGGCACACTTACATGCAAGAATATGAAGATGAAGGGAAAGAAACTCTTGAGGACATTAAATATGAAGAAGAGGCTTTTCCAAACGTGCCTAATGAGGAGATTGAGATTGACAACACTCTTCAAATCCAAGTAGGAGAGGAAAAAGGTATGGAAACATGTAAGTATGATGGGTTGTCACTATCTTTAGTTGATGGAATTCAATTCTATTTTGATGAAGATGGTGAAAACATTATGGGATGTGATGATGAAGAGCTCCAAGAAGGTTTTCATGGGAAAGATAATCAAGAAGAAGAATAATCAGAATGGTATGGTTTTGGCATTGAAGAAGGAGCAGACCTTGAGCAAATTAAACAAGCAAGTGATTCCTTTTGGGATGAGCTTGAGGACTATTGTGTTAGTTACAACATTAAGTTATCTTTCCTTCCTTAAGAGAGTAGTAATGAAGCTAGAGATCAGTTTTGTAATCTTCTTGAAGAAATAGAGAAAATTGAGTTATTCCAGGATACATACCAAGAATGATATGAGCCATATGAGCCTTCCAATGATGAAATTGTAGTCATTGATGCATTGATGGATTACACTAGCATGAAGAATCAGCATGATACATGCTTCAAAGAGCAAGAGGAATACATATATGTTGGAGACTTGTTTTATGCCGATCTATTTAGAGCTTCTCCAAGCCAAGTGGTAAGCAAAAAAGTTATTTCACCAAGCATCCACTCCAACAAATAACTTGTTTGGCACCATGAGGCTTCTTTTCATGGAAGAGACATAAAAAAATTCCCCTTTGATCTAGGAGGGAGAAAATCATATTAGGTTAGATGCACGTATGTTGTTTCTTGTCTTGTTGTGCTTCCTAAGTACTTAATGCACATGTGTGTGTGTGTTTTTTTTCTTGTTGTTTGTGTCTTTGCTTTATGTGGAAGAGGTGGTCAATCAGTTATTTTATTGGTCATGTCAAATTCTGATCTTGTATGTTTCAAGTGCATCTGAGTCCTTTTACCCAATGGATGGGATAAGGCTACTGGTCCTTAACATAGGCAAATATGTTACCCCTAGGAATGACCAAAAGTGTTAATCAAATTTGAATTTTAGTCAAATTGGGTCAACCCATACATTTATAAAAAAATTATAAGTTTCCACATGTCCTATAGGGGTCTCATATTGGTCTAAATACTTTACTTATCCTTGGTCTAGCCTTGGTCTAAGTCCACCTCCGTGGTCTTTGCCTAGTCAATCAAATTCAACTCTAGTCAAGCATGGTAAAAGTCCAAAATTATGTTTAATATGTCCTAATATGGTCTTTGAGATGTTTTAATATTTTCACAATTCATTAATTTACCTTTTACTATGTCTCATATGCAAAAATGGCCTTTTGGTCATATTTTTAGCTCAATTAATGACTCGTACGGATGGGTTGAGTAAGAAAATTTATCACTAAGCTTTATTTAAACATGGAGGAGGTCATAATATGTTATTATCAGTTAGATTTCAGTCAAATAAGTAGTTATATGAAGAATAAGGTAGTTTTCCCTTGATTTTAGGCCTTTATTAGCACTTGTACACACTTGAGAAGTCCATTTCCAAATTAAAACATGGGAAAAGTGTCTCTTCACCTCCTTATACTCTTTTCCATGCCTGGTGTGTAGATATTTCATCAGAAATTTTAGTTTCAACTTTTATTTCTTCTTTCTTGTCCTTGCAAGCCAAGAAAGGTAAATTTAAAACGCTTGGTGTGAGCCGTACAGGTGGAGTTGAGAGGAGTTATCTTGAGGATTGAAATGGGTCTAAGTTTAATTCAAATCAATGGCAAGAAGTTTATATTTCATAGCTTCTCATTTATAAACCATCACTTAGACCCTAGGTAGCTTTTTATGCACTTCAATCCATGAGGGGTCTATTTTTCAAGATATTTTTACTTATTCTACTTGGTTTTAACAAATTGGTTGTTTTCAAGTGTTTCTCCATGTTTTATAATAAATTTTTTGAGGTAATTAATTCTTATTTTGGATTTGGAGCTCTCAAATGCTTAAGGGTCTGTTCTAGGCCTATTTCAGCTAGGCAGCCATGAAAGTGCATTGCAAACATCAGTATAAGAGATTATCACATTGAGGAATGTGTTTTGAAGATGATATCCAAGTGTTATAGGTGGATTTTATCCAATTGAGAGTTGATAATTGCATTTGAGGTGTTAGGTTGCCTTGCCTTTGCATATTAGTGCCCATTCCATCCTCTCTGCCTTATAACTTAGAGTTTTGCATCTATAAGACCCTTGCCTATGTCATGTTGATGTATGTAAAGATGAATGTGCATTCCAACTTCTTGGTTTTTCTAGGAATGCATCAAGTTGTTATTAGGAAGCATCAATATTCAGGTTATGAAATGTTCTCTATACTAGTTATACTATTGCTCACTATGATTGACCAGACCTCCACCTACAGGTCGTCTATGTAGGGGTTTGAATCATATATAGAGTTTGAAAACATGAATTGAAACTTAATTGAAGACCTAAGATGTTAAAGAGACCATAAAATGCATGTTTAGAGGGCCAAGGTAAGCAGACAAAGTCATAAACCATGCTAAAGTCCTCAATATTATATTCAAGGATCCTTTCTCCAATGTGAAAAACAACATTCCTCACATTTTTTTAGATTTTTCATGATGAAAGTGCAAAAGCTTATGATGCATGGTAATGGCTTGATCCTATATCCCTATCATTATACAAAGGCTTTGCCAAGTAAGAGGGGTAGTTAACAAAAGGAGGGAGGTTTCCTAAGGGTCCAAAGATGCCATAAGAAACATTGAATCTATTTAGTGTTGTCTACAATCTTGAGAACAAAAGTATTTGTCCACAAAAGTTGCAATAGATAACATGCCACAATGGTAGAGTGCTTAAAAATGGTTTAAGGGATTGTTTGGATGAAAAATATCATCAAGGAGAAGATGATAGTGTTATTTTTTCCTTTCATACACTTTCCCTATCCGTACACAGGGCAAATAACCACCTACAACCACCTTGGGGACTGTCAACAGATAGTGAGATAATTTGGATGAATGAGTGAGGTTTTAAAGGCATTCAAAGATGGATATTGGTATGTACATACATTTTTTAATCTTAGGGAGATCATGTAAAACCCAAATGCACCTAGCACAAGATTTCATGGAGCCATCTTCACTTACAGGTAGGGGTAAATAACTGTCTCAGTCAAAAAGTGAGATGAGTAGGATCTTAAGTGAGGTTCTAGTGATATTTACAATTAAACTCATGATTTCTTGCAATATATTCAATGATATATGATTCATTAATGATCCCTATACATTTTCCTAGGATCAAAACAAGGCCACAGACACCTACAAGTGTAACATATTGACAAACAACTTAGTTAAATGACAAGGCACAGTCTTGAGGGTGTCAAAGGATTTTAAGAGTTGCCATAGACCATAGAGGTTGGTAAGTGTTTAGAAAGTTCTTATAATGATGAAAATCATCACATAAATCCATCACAGTATTATATCAATAAAATGAAGATCTTTCAATGGTGAAAACACAATCAACCTTACAAAACCCTGCAGGTAGTTTCCTAGACAAGGTTCAGTCTTATTTTCTATGGCTTTGGAGGGTCAAATATTGGAATTAGAAGGTAAAATTTAGTATATATCACCTATGAGACTTATATAACCCCATCCAATTATTGGTTTTCTTAGATAAATATGGGAAGTACCCCCTGATTTGTCTCGAACAAGGGGTACTTCCCTTTGAGCACAAAATGATAGTTTGGGTGAATGAGGCATAGAGCATGAAATAGGAGATAAGGAGACCTAGTTGGAAGGTGTGTGGAATTGAAACACATATGAAAAAAATTGAATAAACTTTCTATAGGGTTTAAATCCAGACAGGGTGTCTTGGACAAGAAGGTTTACATGCAGGGTAGTTAGGTAAGGTGCAAACCTAGCCTCAAAGGAGGAACTACTTTGAGTTTTGGCTTTAGTTAAGTATTATAGTGATTTTATTAATGTCCATTAGAGTGTAACAGGGGAGTTTGAACCTTCAAAAAGTGGTTTAATTCATTAGAGGGTCATATTGAACAAGAGTTACAGGTAAGGTCTATTAGACCTAGTACCTAGAAGCAATGCATCATCATTTGAGAGCTAGATGACTATTGACACCAGTTAGGAAATGTTATTGGGGAGGCATAAGGTGTATCTAAGCCTTGAAATTTCAAATTAGTCCATTAGGAATCCATCTTTTCACTTGAAATCTCCCAGACCATACAAAATGTAGGAAAAGAGTTCGAATGGTCAACTTTAGATGCTTGTATCTCACATGGTGCTTTGCATGGGAAGCAAATGTGATTGGAGATGCTAGGGAGGATACCTAATAATCTCTCACTGGCATTGAGAGATATTTCTAACATGCCATTGCTATGGAAAAATGTTAAGAGTCCAGGTAACTCTAAAACCCTTGTAAACCCTCTCTTAGGACCCAATTGGGAAGATGAGATAAATGAAGCATCTATATATAGTAGAAAGGCCATGAAACATTTGTAACTTGTATAATATTATCTCAAGATCCCTCCAATTCTAATTTTTAGTATGGCCCTAAACAGATGGGGTTAGAATAGGATTTATTTGACATTTTTGTGTGTTTTACAGGTTTGGGAAGGTTTCAAAAGGTGATATCACTTTTGGGAGATATTTTGAGACTTTTTATAAGTCTCCATGGAAATTTGATGAAGTATATAGACTACTAAGTCTATCTTCTACCTCTCTCATTTCAGCCAGTCTAGTGGGCAGATAGTGATCACTTAGTTAAAAAAGGTGAAACTCCATTTGGGAAGCATTTTAAGGCTTATTTGATGAGCCTTCTGACATGGACACTCTTTAAAAGTGTCATCTCTCCTTTTGCATGTATCATATTTCATAATTGGAAGGTTTTGGGTGCCAAGTGTGAGAGGTGCATGGAAATGAGTCATTTGAAACAATCAAGTATGATTGTGCATAGCCAAAAGAAGATGAATGATTAGAAATTGGTCCAATGTATGTGAGGGCTTGTTTTTAACCCCTCCCACTCAGACCCATCATTAGACCTAATCCTATGTAGAGAAGAGGCATTTTGTGAAGGTAAATGATGAGGGCAGTTTCTTATGAAAGCACAAGGGAATCTACGCAACATATTGAGGAGTTGAACAAGTTTGAGAGACATGTTTCCTTGCTTCTCTTTCAAGCCCTATATCATTCCATATTTTATGCTGATGTAACTCCTTATTTCTTTACAAGTGTATTAATGACTCTTGAACTTCCTTTTCTCTCTCTCTTTTCATAATTGTTATAAATATTGGCCTTTTTAGCATTGTTTAGGATGCTTCACCTGAGTATGGTGAAGCCCTACTCAATTATACAACTTTTGATCAATAAAATTACTAAGTTTTACCTCTTACATGATTTTAATTAGTTTTTTTACTTGAATGTGTGATCTTGCATAAGTGAAGACTAAATATTCCTTAGCATGTTGCTCATTGGTTTCACCTATTTACATCTTCTTGCATGGCATGTGGTGTGTTCCAGGAGATGTTAAGGTTTAAGTGATAGTATTTTCATTATTTCCCTCATAGGCCTCTTTTCTAGTCTTCCTAGGTTTGTACATTCATCTATAACCCCATATTGTAACATTGATGCAAGGATTCATTGATTGGAGAGTGTATGTTCTAGTTGTCTTTTGATTTCAAGTGTGAGATACTTATGGTTGGATGTCATCAATATATCTAGTGTATCACCTCCATTAGAGTATATTTGTTTTAGTTATCCTTATCTCTTTTTACCCCCCAGAAAGCTAGAAATAGATTTGAGCTATAGTGATACATCAAGGGGAATTAGCCCCTCATCTAGATATCCAACTCAAATTTGGGACACCCACAGCCCTGAGGTGGTTCCATTGTGCCACTCGAATGAGGAGGGACTTGTCCTCTCCTCAATGGGTACAAGTTCAAGTGAAAAAAAATCCTAAGTGATTTTATTCAAGATATTTCTACAAGGGATTAGTATAAATATAATACCAACCCCCATTTGATCCCTCACCTACAAGACCCACAAATCACAAGATGAACATACCATGATGCATTCAATTAAGCATTCAAGTGAGAAAATATGACCTATTTGTCTCTATTTACATATTATTTATAGGAACAATCACACTATAGTTTTGAAACAATCAAAGTGTATCCCATGAGCCATATTTACCAAGTTGTAAGCCAAGTCATTTCTTGTCTTCGCTTATCACACATTGCACCCTTGTGCACATGCAAGCCAACACATAGGGTAGAACTACATATGTATGAGGCCCTCTTTGGAGTATTGGATATGTAGGAAATACCCACTCAGAGAGGGGTATTTGGGATCAATTCCACACCAGGAGTTCACTAACCTATTTTTCCTATGGTCTCTCCAAAGGTGAAAATATAAGGTTTGATCATTTAAAAAAGAGAAATAACCTATGCACTCGATATGAATATATGAGAAGGAAGGTGAAAAAATAACATAAAGGTCCCATTGTTTACATATTGATAAAGTAAATATTATATGTTAGACACCCAAGACTAACCCTGACACCTACATCAATGCAACTATCCAGATTTGATGTAAGCATCTGAGGCTATAGAGAGCTAAATTCTAGAATCTAACAATTGATCCAAGGCACTAATCCAATCCACTTTTATCCTATTCCAACTCAAATGAGCACATGAAAACTAAACTAGGTACCACTATTTCTTATTTATTGTAATATCTTTCAATAGCTGTACTTTACATTTTTTAGAAAATCTCAGTTGTATAAATTTAGAATGGTATTTATCTGAGTTTTCTATTTATTAGCTAGCTATTAGAGTAGTTTATAACCCTTGTTCCCTAAGTTACTCTATATTTATTAACCCTATATCCTCATCAATATTTTTAGGGTTAAAATTTTGGTGAACCTGATCTTGTGTCTCTTCATGCAAATTTTTATGTATCCTAGGATTCTCAACTAGTTAGGGTTTTAGATTGCTATGTTTTTTCATATCTTGCTTCTATTACTTTGTATGCAACCTAGGCATAGTGGTAAGCTAGGTGGTGTGCCTATTTAAAAATTTGATCTTCCTCTCCTACCACTAAAAATGTCTCAAGCCAATGAAGCATCCAATCCTATGCATAACGACAGTGCCAATAATGAAAATGAACAACATATTGATTAATTTTTCATAGAAGATGAATCTAATCATGAACATAATGAATCAAATGAAAACAATGAGCATTACCAAGTTTATTAAGACCAAGTAAATGATATTGCATCATTTCAAGAATGTATTTATCAAAATCCTGAAGATCTTGATAAGATTCTCAAAATTATATTGTAAACTAAAAATGAAAAAGGCTTGTCCCTCCCCATGAGCACATCATTGATTCCTACATCTAGTGGGGGAACAGAGTATGTGTTTCAAGGTTTTTTATTTGAAGATCAAATTTTTACTACTACACTTAATATGGGGATAATAAATACTTCAACTCGTTACTTGTTTCAATGCCTATATCTACTCAAACCATGTTTGCACCCCTTTTACTAACTTTTTAAGTGCAAAATATAAATTCCAATGGGTATACGGTGAAATGTCTTGTCCATGTGATAAGAAATTAGGAAGAAAAGGTTACCAAAATTGAGCAAAATGATTTAAAATATCCACATGTTATTGATTCACAAGATGTGTTATGTAACCCTCTTGCCCCTGAGATATATTTTCACCCTTTGCTAATTGGTTTTTTTTCACCCAAGTTCACATTTTATGATGGCAAGGGTGATCTTGTACAACATATTTGGTATTTCTATGTTTCATGCCTTGATTATGCCTCCAATGATAAACTTTTGACTAAACTATTTCCAAGCAGCCTAAATGACTATGATCTAAGTAGGTTCTATGATTTATAAAATCCAATCAGTGAAAGCATTTAAACCCCTTGCAGATCAGTTTTGGGTGCATTTCTCTATCAACATTACTAAAAAAGTATCATATGCTCAAATTACAAAGATCAAACAAGGAACCAATGAACCAATCAATGAATATGTCTTGAGGTACAATAAAATGTTGGCCCAAATGACAAATCAAATGGAAGATAAAGAGCTTCAAAACTTCTTTAAGAAAATTTTGTTTACCCCGTTACATGAGTCCATTAGTTTCAAAATGTTAAAATATTTGGATGAATTATGCCCTATTATTCTAGATTGTGAAATGAAACTTATTTCATTTAACAAGCCTAAGTATGTAGCAAACACACCAACTACATCTACTACCAAGTTTTATAACAAGCCAAACTACAAGGTTAAGCCTGAAAAACATAAAAAGGAAACATATAACTATTAATGTAGTATCAAAACAACCAAATCAGCTTGTCTTATCCAATTCATCAAGGAGAAAATTCACACTATTACTTAAGTCTCCAACTTCACTAGTTAAGAATCTTTTAGATTGTCATATTATATATCTCCCTTCTCACATAAAGGTGGATATGATTAGACCTCTACCTCATGGATATGATGCCAATGATTATTGTGACTTTCACCAAGGCCATAGGCACTCTACCAATTGATGTTATACATTGAATCATAAGATCTAAGACCTCATCAATAACCAAATGTTTACCTTTGATGATTCTCTAATGGATTTAGAGTCACAACTTGTTGACCACTAGAACCAAAAGATGTTTAGTGATCCACTACAAGATCACTCTCAAAAGAATTTGGAAGTGAAAATGGAATATAATGCATATCCTCATCCACCACATTATGGACACCCATTAGATGGGATTACTGGTACTTATACATGGCATATACCTCTTATGGTTCAAAGAAATTTTATTACTTTTGATGACAGTGAGATTGTGGATGATGACTTAGATCTTCATTTATTATTTATTCAAGCATAACTTGATCACCAGTGTATTCATAGTGATATGATTGATAATGGTTCTAGTGATAATATATTTACCATGACATTATTTACATATTTAGGATAGATGCATGATGATTTATACCCTTCAATTAAGATGTTCAGAGCATTTTATGGGACCTCACAACATATTCTTAGTGAGATTAACTTACCTTTATAAGTTGGCCCAACACATGTGGTCATTAACTTCTCAATTATATGATACATGAGATTCTTTGATATGTTATTAGGATGACATTGGATCCATAAACTCCATGCAGTACCTTCCATCATGCATGGGTATGTTAAATACATTCATACCAACTGGGTAATCACAATTTTTGGAATTCCATATGAACATCCACTTAAATAAGATAACTTTCTATCTAGATAGTTAATTATCAAACCTACTAATGTTAATACTCCACGAAAGGGTAATCAATAGGCAATCCTCTTTCCTAGGTGGCCCATACTTGAGAGACCATTGAACCATAGATAAATAGTGGATTCCACGTAATCCTCATCTACTATTATGCAACATAATCAATTATTCATATCAACTAAACATGTTCCTATTATTGATACTTCAAAAAACCCACCGAGTATGAAATTATGGGTTACATGAATCTCTAATCCTTCTAGTACTTATTCACAACCACATAATCCCATGATACATATGAACAACATCACATAGCCTACAATGTCAATTACATGGACCCATCATTTGTAAAAAAAATCACCAAATGATCATAATGATCCTCATGCTTTTTGGAAAAGACTACAAGGTCATCCAAGTAAACAACTATGATCTTGTTAAAAAGATCATGGAAAGATAAATCCATATCCCTATGAAATGCAGCATTGGCATTGATAAGGCCAAAGGGATTTATCCTATAAATGAAAGTTCCCTAAGGTGTTTTAATGACTATCTTATGCTTAAATTCAGCTAAAACTTTAACCTTATTATATCCCAAAAACCCACCAAACATGGAAAGCATATCTGATCTTGAACAACTTGAAGTATCTGATCCATTATAGGCAAGTGATATCTATCCTTTAGTGATGCCTCATTCAAATTCCAGAAAACAACACAGATGTGAATCTGACCATTTTTCTTACAGTCCAACATAATATTAACAATATGTAGAGTGACGAATAGGGAAAATTATGCATGCATCCAACATCTTTTATATCTTAGCATGTATGTTTGAATTAATCTTTAGATTTTAGTGCCTTTGTTTGTAATGATATGGGGAAGTATTTAGCTTTAAAAGGATGCTAATTTTAGCCTAAAATGTTTTAGATCATCATAACTCCATAAAAACACATCCTTATATATTTTAAAGAGATTGATAAAGCTATATCTTTCTTCTTTGGAGGAAAATTTCACAATATTCACATACCTATGTTCTTCAAAAGTAGTAATATTGACTTGTTCATATTGAAAAGATTGAAATTCAAGGCCACACTTTCTCCTTTATGTACCTATCATTTTTGTCAAATAAATCTTCAAGGGAAACCAATCCTTTTAGAGTCTTATTACCCTTAAGTTGGATTACCTCCTCATTTCTACCCATATCTATATTTTTAGATCCTCTCACACTCTTTGCAGAAGACTCATCATAATCTTGGTTCTCATATTAGTGAGCATGTGATTCCTTGTAAGAATAAGTAATTCCTTCAAAATTCAAATTGTTGAAATTATCTGCTTTTTCCAAGTAAGTATTTATCTACTTGTCATTATTAAAAATTATCCAATGGTAAACATTATCAAGTGCACTTGGGATAGATATGATTTTAATAGTGTATTTATCATGTTCAATGTTAGGGGGGAGAATCAGAAGTGATGCCTAAACAACAAGTGAATTAGAATTGAAATTATCTTCCCTTGGGACTAACATAATCAAAAAATCATCAAAAACCTCAATATAATCCCAAAATCTATTCTTATAATACCTCAAATGATCATTCTTCTTAGGAATTGATTTCTAAATTTTCTCATAATGAGTTCATCAGCTCCTAGTGCTTTCAGGTTTTAGATTCCCATTTCCTCAAGTATATGTAATCCATGAAGTAGGTCTTTATATTCTACATTGTTGTTAGTGCATTCAAAATATATTTTGAAATAAAAATGGAAAACTTCCTTATTTGGTGAAACAAGGATAACACCTCTTATAGATCCTATTGATGAGAAAATTACATCAAATTAAAGAAGCCAAACATTGTTAGAGTTACTTTCAACTAGTTTTGGCATACATGTCTCAGCCTCATACATAATCTTGTAACTCACTAAATATGTGTCTTCATAAATAATATTATCCATTGGATCCCCAAACTTACATACGATAAGTGTAGTTTTTGGTTCAAGTTATGACCTATGTTTAGTGCCATTGACTAAAAATGAGGCATGTGATAAGTCCATATGAATCTCTCCACCTAACTCTCTATAAAACACCCTTCTTAACAACATGTCATATCTACCACTATAATTTCCATTTTAATCCTTTTCTGATGAAAATAAGCTAGAGATGGTTGTGCATAGGTGATCCGACTAACTAACAAGACTTGTATGGTGTCTATGAAGAAACCACAGCCAAAAGTCTTTGTAAAAGTGAGACCTAAACCATGAGCGACCTTGATAGGCATAACATTTGTAGAAGCTACATTATCAATAATGAAATTGCTCAAATTGCAACCTTAAAAGGAGAAGGTATATGTAGAATGGTTCTTGTTTACTAGAATGAGAAGTAGTCATAGTCATAGCAGAGGTTTAAGGTTTGGTATTTTTAGGTATAGACAAAATCCCTTTAAAGCTAGATTTATTTGTATTACCTAGAGCCCCTTTGATGAAACTGTATAGATGATTTAACTAATCCAAGTTAGATCTTAAATATTCTTAATGTAACATTGAAATATTAGACTTGTTGACATGATCTAATATGTCAAATGAGGGAATGAATGATGGATATTTGGTGTCAAATCTCTCGAGCATTGATGTCATATTATTTTTCAAATTTTTATTGATCTTTTGACCTTTTGAATTTTGAGTGTGATATGGAACGACTACCTTAGCTTATGATTGTTTTATTTTTTCTTGAAAAGGAAGAGGATAATCTCTAGGGATTATAGTAAGGGTAGGTGATGCCTTTGGGGTATCATTACTCAAAACTTTGTCATTTTGGTTCACCTTATCATCCTTATATTTATTTTTGGCATCTTCATTCTGAGATCTAGTAAACATTGCATAAGATTAACCATTCATATCTTTAACAATATCATCATAGTGATCTTATCCACACTCATATTCAAATAAAGAATTACTTGAGTCTATACTAGGCTCATTAGTTTAATATTCTTGAAATCCTAGATATTCTACCTTAAGCTCATTTTTATCATAAACATAAGTTTCATATGTTTCCAACACTACGTTGACTTAGGGAGCCTCAATGGATAACCTTGGTTGAGGAGAAGGTAGCCTTGGATAGTTATTATTTGGTACATAATTTATCCTTAGTATTTGTTGCTATGTAGATCACAATTATCTCTAAGGTAACTATTTCTTAAAAATGACAATATCATTTGATAATTTTTGAATCAACTGCTTGGTGGATTCATGACTTGAAATTTGAGCTCTTGATTTTGAAGAATCCCTTCATATTTTTCTAGCCATAACCATATCATAGTTAATTTCAGTGTTAAATGTTTGTGTTTACTCCAAGTCAAGTAGTATAGTTATTCTCAAGAGGAAACCAACTTTTGGGAGTTGGGCATTCATAAAAAAACACTTTTAATTTTTAGGCTTAACTTCTCATAAGATTTTATTCAATAACCTATTGAACTTGGCCATGAAATCATACATGGGTTTGTGAGACTTTTTTTTCATTTGAGTAAATTGAGAAAGTAAAACATATACATCTTCACTTGGTTTGAAATGAACTTCAAATTTTGACTTCATAGTATTCCAATTGTTAATGGAACTTGCATCTAGATAATAAACCATGTAGTAACTCCATCCGTAAGAGTTTCGATGAACAATATTACTACAATATCCTCATGTTCCACCACTAAAATCCCACATGTTTTAAATAATGCAACAATATGTTCATCTGAGTGTTATTTTCCATCACTAAAAAAATTAGGAAAGTTCTTACATGAACTTCTTGGTAGTGTATGCAACTTTCCAAGAACTAAGGGACCGATGGCATTTCACCATAGTACAACCATCCTTTGAAAAAACTAAACTTTAAGGGATAACGGTTATAGTAAGGACAAGAGCTTGACTTTCTGAGGTACATCTTTGATGTGTTCTCATGGATTTTGGACTTTTAGGCAAACTTACAGACTCTCTAACTCTTATTTTTTAGGGTCAAATTGAAAACTTAGTCATTGTTATAGATTGAAGAAAGAGTCAGATGTTCTTTTAACTTTGATACCTATAATGAATTGACTTTACAATGGAATGGTCAAGAAAATTCACTTATTTTAGATATTTATGGGTTACACGAGTTAGTACAAATCATGCCCCATGGTGGGTGCCAAAAACTATTGGCCAAAAACTATGTATAAGTTGACACTTCAATGCATGCATCGTACTCAACAATATTATGGGATAGAGTACCTCTTTTATTTGTAGGTGAAGTTACCTTTATTCAAAATGAAAAAACACAAACCTAACATATTCAAAAATGTACATACAAAATTTTATTGGGGCTTTTCATATATGAGAAAGAAAATATGAATAGGAAAGTAGGTTTGAGAGAGTAGAAAGTATTAACTATGGGAATAGAGAAGAAAAAATGCAAACAAGTGAGTGAATTCAAATTTCACTTATATATTAAATTCATTAACTTGAAATAAAATTAATATTAACTGAGACATTTCATTAGGAATAAGCAAAGAAAACAATAATATGAATAAATGAACATAAGAATATTCATTCCCAACTAAAGACAAGCTCAAAGTCTTATAACGCTTAACTTTATTGATTTTATTGGGAAAAAATACCATTCTTTTCTTATTTTCCCTCCAAAAATTCTCTTCTTACAAAGTTTATAAAACATTGATATATCCTTTTAAAGGCATATAATCCTTCTACTTATACGAAATCTTAACCCTTTATTCTAGGAAACAAATTCTAAAAATAGATTTTAGTTTCATGATTCACGGTGCATGTTGACTTGTTCAAGTTTCACACAAAATTATAAAAACATTTGAACCAAATCACAAATCACTACCTAAATGGAATATTATGTCTAAATGTAATCCCAAACGATAAGTTGGGGGGTCTTATCTGGCACTTGTTTCTCATCTCCCTCTTTATCATCAATAGTAACTACTTCTTGACATAATTTGTTGTCATTTCTCTTCATATTCCTCAAATTTATACAATATGTTTTCCAACTTATCATGGTCTAGGCCTTTGAAATGCTGATATGGAATTTTGGTCTCTACTTGTATATTTACCATTTGTTGAGGAATTCTCTTAAAATTATTCAAGTCTTTTTTCAACTTATCAAATATGTTCTGAATGTGTCCAATTTTTTGAATTAATTTGTAATTGAATAAAGTAGTAAGGTCAGCTTCCTACTCAAGCAATTATTTGAATGAGCCATGCATATATCACACATGATTTATATTTCCCTCATCTCCATAGAATGAGAATGGAAGTTTCTCAATTGCAACACTGATATGAAAGTGGGATTAAATACTAAAATCCTTCATTCCCTAAACTTGTGCAAGGATTCTTCTATAATCATGATCCTAAATTTTATCAACACCAGTAACTCAACTTATTCTCCCAAGTCATATTCTATCAAAACTCCTTCACTAATAAAAACATCCTCATCTGCCCTAACTAGGCCTTGTAACCATTATAGCCAATTCATCTGTTTACCCAATTCTTCTATAAAATCATCATCATTTTTATAAATATATTATCTTTATTCTTCCATTAAGGAATAGAATTCAATGGATGAGGATATATTTTTATTCCTTTATTCAAGCAACTTCTCGTACCACTCCTTAGTATCTCTTCCCATAGTCCTTATTCTCTCAACTACTTGGAGAGTCTTAGTTTTAGGGGTATAATCTTGTAGTCATGGCTGATTTGGACTAACTAATATTTGTATCACAGTGATAAATTGCTTCACTTTCTCTTTCAATTGATATTTTGTGGATTTATCATAATCATTTCTTTCAATCAATGAGCTAATGGCATTTTGGACATCCTCTTTCAATCCTTCATGAGTAGGCTTGCCTAGGTGAACACATGAAACCTAGTAAGCTGCATATGTGATATCTTATTTTAACTTCTTTGGAGGAGGAATAATGATTTCAACATAACTCTCACTTTGATCATCCAAAACAACATGATAAGCCTTTTAGGGTTTCTGGGGATCTTGAGGATTTGAGGGAATGAGAGTACTAAAATCAATATCCAAAGGAGGAACCATATTCTTCCTCTTTGTTATTATAATACTCAACCATTGAGATGTCCTAGTATTCATCTCTTTTTATAATGATAATGATCCTACTTGAGCTTATTCCTAAACAACAAGAGCCCATCTACCACCATTTCCATTTTTCCCTCTACTTGAGGATGATATATTACTTCCACTTCCATAGCCTCCTAAATGTCTAGTTCTCCTTCTTCTTGAATGATAGGTAAATGTTCCAACTCTTTTAAATAAATATCTTATGACTCTATAAAAGATTTGATTTCCTTAGGAATTGATTCAATAGACTTTTGGTAAATTACCTAAAGAGGATCTTCTTACAAATTATCTAAAGGAAGAGGGGCCACTACTGTTGAGGAAGTTTATGTGGGATCCAAGAAGGGAAGATCTGCAATCATAAAATGTAATGTAGTGTTCTTAATCAAGCCTTGTGATTGATCCACCTTTTTAGGGGTTTAACTCAATATAGTCAGTACCACAGGCATACCCTTTCGTCCAGGTCAAGGTGAGGGCTCTTTAGTTTCTTTGATCACCATAATAGTGTCCCTTATAGTGCTTAAAGGGTCACTTCATCTTTTGCATCTTTTTGATTTATTGGCTCATGAGGGGGAACATCTGTAGCATTCAATGGTGGAGGAAGTTGAGCATTTTATATATCCACCCCTTTTCCAGTGAGCCATGCCAAAGTCCTTCTAAAGACTCCTTGAGTTCAGATCTCCAATGATGTTATCTCCTCTTAACTCCAGTCAAGCCTAGGGAGAGGCATAGTCTTAATGCATTGTGATAAATAATTCTCATCCACTACTTCACCATCATCTTAAATATGTATATCATCATGAATATCCACAATTCTGGATCTGATTTCTTGATTTAACATGAAATGTATGTAGTCAAAGAGTCTGACTTCCCTTTCATCATCACAATCCATCCAAAAGTACTCATAGTACTAGACATGTTTGAATGATCTAACTAAAGCATGTTATATTATTCTCCTTATATCAAATTAAGGGTGACTATGAAATGATTTAATGGTGACTTGTGATATGTATTCTTCTATTGATTTAGCTTTATGTAGCATATCATAAGTGTACCTACCAATAGTCATTAGAAAATGGATGTCCACATATTTATGTTTAGAAACCAAAAGCTTTTGTGTCATGATCAGATTCCATACCTAATCGATGAGCACCCATCTATCATCTACAAACCTTGGAAGCATTGCAAGAGTAAAAACACATCGACATACCTTAAAATAAGAAAAGGTATGTAATTGTATAAACCAACCACCCCATCTTGAAATCTATGTATAGGTTTTGATGGATAAGCACATATTGTAAGGCTATTCCTCAAACATTTAAATGATGAATTGAAGGAAAGAATTATTGACATAACAAAAATGTTTTGCACTTCCACTTATTGTCAACTAGGGATAATATTCATATATTCAAGAAGATGACATTAGACCCACTGGACAAGCCACTATAAAATTTTATTCATGAAATATGATATATGAGATATGGCATCATATAAAACTTATGGGTGGTAATTACCTCACACAACTGCTTGTGAGATCAATCCATCTTAATTGATGTACTGCTTATTGACATGAATGATCTGAATATAATAGAACATCCACTTGTAATATTTTAATATTATATTTCCAACCATTCTATTTAGGAGGGTAATAATGTCATTAATTTTGAGCTTGAAATCCTATCGAGCAATCACCTTGAGGACCCTATAGATTGAAAATTTGGGCTTAGCAAGATAATGTTTATTTACAGACAGGAGATAATCATCATTATTATTATCATGAAACTATTGGGATAATTTTGGAGTGATTTCCATGAAGACTTCATGATCAAGAATCTTAAGCATCTCCTTAATGTATCCATGACTAACACTCAATACAACTCCTTATTGTGGAGTATGGAATGCTCTCCTATCTTTATCATAATGACTTGTCAGGGTCATGATGTGTTCTAAGAAATGCATGGATACTAAAAAGACCAAAAATTGATGAAGGCCAGTCTATCATAAATTCTTTGTGTCTAGTCATTCCTAAAAGAGGTATTTATTCTTCTCTAGAAGTCTTCCATATCAATGTGCCCTAAGTTTGTGTTAGTGACCTAGTCAATGTTGGAATCTATATTGGAAGGGGGTGTGACCCCTTGGAATTGGTAATTCCTTTCATTCGCATTTTCCTTCCCTTTATTCTTGGGCATTATAGACATTTGCTAATGACAACCAAGGATGGGAAAACATGAAGCAGGAAATCACAGTTTAAAGGGGAATGAAGGTATGGTAGAAGAATGGTGATAGGAGTGGAGGTAGAAGCAAGAGATTGCAGTCTAGTCATGGAGTTTTGATGTGGGAAGAGTGGGGAAGTCTGATGTTGGGTTTTGAATAATGCATAGTAGGGGTGAAACCCTGATCAAAAAATCCAACATCAGAGATTTGGAGGTGCATCATAGTCATGAAATATTGATGTTAGGGAAGCTAAAAATCATGATGTTAGATTTTTAAGCATGTGATGTAGGTGTAAAACCCTGATGCATAGTTGGTGAAAAACTCTAGAGCAAGAGAAATGAAGAAGTCTGATGTTAAAAAGAAGAGAAATAGTTCCCAAGTGTTTCTACCAGGGATCCAATGAGGTAAGAGATAACAACACATGGTTTGTGATTTAATCAAACAAAATCACATCACCTATAGATAAGAAACTTGAAAATAATAGCCACAAAACCCTAGATGATTTAATACAAAAAAACTCAAAAAAATCTAGACACAACTAGCCTCCCATTGCCAAGATAAAATTTGAAGATCTTCAAGGAAGAATATCGATTTTTAGGGTCCAAAATATAATAGCCTGAGTGCTTTTTGAATGATAGATAGGCTCTTATTAAATAGTGGAGGTTGACAAGTCACTCGCATGTATAGGAATCAAGAATGGGAGGCTAGGTTATAGCGATTGGGGCTTGATGGATGCATTACATCCATCGAGGTTTGACGACTGCAGTGCAGTCTCAAAACCCCGACCAAGGAGAAATAAAAACAAACTAAGTCCTTTTCAAAAACACTATTTTTAAGATTTTTTTGGAAATTTTAATGGGGTGTCCCCAAAATTCAGCTATGAAATTTTAAGGGACAATAGAATGGAATGTAAACATACTTCACCATCATCTTCACTAATTTCAATACAAACCTTATAATTATTTTATAATTTTTATTACAATTATAAAATATATATTTTTAAATTATTACACATTAATGAGATTAAATTTTTTAATTTTAATAAGTAAGATAATTATAACCATTACATTAATATCTTTATGTTATATTAAAAAATAATTAAATATAAAAATAATTTTAATTTAATTATTAAATATGATAATAAACTACATTACAGTTATACCATTTACTAAAATACAAATCTCAAAAAATATTCTTCAAAAAATTAAGAAAGATAAATTTCAATCAAATTATTACTCTTGATAAATAAATTTAATTACATGATCTTAAAAAAGGAATTAGAAGAAAATTTATCCAATTTTGACATATTACACTGAAAATAGATATCCTTACCTTTATACACAGCCCCGATATACTATTTTATTCTATAGCAAAAAAATTGGCACGTCAATGTTCATGTACATTTTTAAGGTGTCCTCAAAAGAAATGAAATATAATCCCAGAGATATCAAAATGTAAGATGGTTGACGTATTCCAAACATTACCACTATAAAATTACCTCTATAAAATTGTTGTATGTAAAAAACGATAAACCTTCTCTTCTACTTGGAAATAATACTTGTATATAATTTTCTGCACTATTTATTCATGTTTAGTTTTTATTGCTAACTAATTACATTAGTAGTCAAAGGGCTTCTTTACTCTTCATTTACCTTTAACATAGAATTAAATAGCTACTTGCTGGCCAATCAAACGCTTCTATTTTTATATTGAAAAATATGTTTAAAAGTAAAGTGTACCTATTTTAATCGAGATAATAAAATATTATTTCAATTGAATGTTGATTGAAAGAAAAGCATTCATGTTATTGCTAATTCACTTGGTTCTAGGTTGTAGGCTACAATTTAATGCTACCAGGTAAGGCCATAATCATGACAGTGTCCGCTAATTCAGACTATGTACTGCAGTTAATAATCGATGCACAGTTAATATTTGCTAGTTGTCCCTCGACGTGCTTAGTAGTTTAAAACGCTATGTGATGGAAAATATGGAATGTTAATTTATTTATTTGTGTGTATTTTGATATGAAATATTTCTCAAACTCTACAAATTTATCACAAGCCTAATCATGGAAAGCCTCTATCAGATATTTTGGCCTTGGCATCATGTATTGTGCACATTTTTTTCTATGTTTTCCCTCTACAGAAGTTTTATTTTATTTTTAGCCAGCGAACTTTCACATCATCAACAACCAAAATTTATTTTTATTGAACTGATATCCATAAAAAAATAATAAGTGTTATTATATTTAATGTACTGCAATGTATTTGACAACATTTGGAAGCTACCCTAAACAATATGCATTTATGATTTCAAAGTAAAACAATAGCAAATGGTACTCAGAAAATGTTGTACGCATAGTCATTGCAACTTCAAGGATTGCATTCATATGGTATATTCTTATTTAAGATGTATTTAAATGCTTTACAACTTATCATTATTTTAGGTAATTGATAAAAATGATACTATTTCTTTCAGCTTTGGTGGTGACATGAAGATTTATAATGTCATTTTTTAATATGGTGACATTCTACCATAAGTGATGAGAAATATGAGTCTCCATGTTCGAGCTGGTGAAACAATTGCTCTTGTAGGGATAACTGGAGGTGGAAAGATAATATTCACTTTTACACTGCAACCAAATAGCTCAAACAAGAAACTCAACAAAGCAAACCCTAGTTTTTCTTTTTATGTAACATGCCATCTTGGTTTTAGTTCTAGGTACAAAAAACATTATTTTGGGTTTGTCTTCCAAAACTAAACAGAGTTTCAAGATTCTACTATGTGTCCACATTTCCTCCATGATATTGCTAATATCAAAAGTCATACAACAAGTGTATGATGGAAGGGAAATTGGTATAGCCTCATATGACTGGTTAGTCTTTATCATATACAAGGGAAATAACCCTTATCCCAAATCCTCAGGCATAAGTCTTAACACAAATGAATCTCCCACACGGGTCATAATATCAATAGGTCTCTATACTCTGCTTGCTAGAGGCTTAGGATACCAAAATACTTTCTTCTCACCAAGAGGTATTGAGTTTGCCAAAAAAGGTGTGAAACATTCAATGAACATAGGTAGCTACCAATGTTGCCAACATGCATGTAGTCACTCATTTTAGTGATGAAGTAAACCACTTATTTCTAGTCAAGTCCTCCTTTGGCAAGGGACTTAATAGAGTTCTCTCATTTATTCAACGTAGAATTCAGTTATCTCTTAGGATTGGCCACTTACAACAGGTTATTCTCAATTTGCCAATAACTTATGTCTCTCAACAACCCTAGTCAAACATGCCTAGTGCTTGGGATTTCTTCTAGTGCTTTGCTTGCTAAATGGAACCAATCTATCAGGACTGTAAAAGGTATTACCTCCATTCTTTTTACCCTCAAGTTACTAGACACAAGACGTTCAACTCCTCACTAGTACAGATGCATCAGTAACATTTAATATGCAAACTCTGTTCCAAAACTAGAAAAGTAGTAGTACATTAGAATACAAATTCTTCAACAAGATTGACTTCCATAATAGACTGTTGTGGTCTCTATCCTTCCTCCCAATTTTTCATTAATTATTGATGACTAGGGGAGTACATGATGGTATCCTACTCCTTGCCAAGTGACAGAGTTACCATTATGTCTATGAGACATTACTACGCACCTATGATCATAGGCAGAGGATAATGAATTCTAAATTGCAAGTAGCTTTATCACAAATGAACTTAATCAATGTATGAATGGAACCTCTACAGGGTTCAATACATAAATTAAAAAGGAGAGTAACATGGTACCTAAGGTTCAATACCTATCAGTATCTCCTTGGTACCCTTGTTTTGAGTAGAGTAGCTATACACAAAACAAAATTCAAGTGTGTATGATGAGCTAAATCTATTATTAAAAAATAATGAACCCTTTATTTTCTTAGCAAACATAATACTTCACTCTACATCCTCTTGCATTATATGTTCTATTAGTTTCATCATTGTGTATTCATTAGCATGATCTAGAAATGGAACTAGTCATAAAACATTTTCCATACATAACCATGCTATGTTGTTTTCTCTCAATCAGGGAGTGAAATGACTACAATAGTATAATTAAAGAGTGAATGACTACAATAGTACAATTAAATCCTTAGTGAAATAGGTTCCATTAGTCTTTCTAACATGTCTAGGTCTACAAGAAACCATATTCGAAAGGTAATACTCATTAGCTACTACTAAACTAGAAAATCAAAGTGTGCTTTACTTAGCTCTAGTGCATCATTTTAAAATAACTCTTCAAAACCTTGATCCGAATCATATGAAAACATTCAATACTACAAGAAACACAAAGTTTCATCACTAATATCATACTACAAATTTTTAATATCCATTGGCAAGTATTCCATTTGAGCTAAGATAGAAAAATATACAAACAAAAGAAGTCCTTCATAGCATGCTATGTACAACCAAGGAAACTGTGGGTTTAAAACCATATTTCTAAGGTTCGATACAATAGTGAATTCATATGAAACAAAAACAACAATAATATGCATGATATTCTAATTGCTTTCAATATAAAAATTGAACTCTTTATTTAATAGAGAAAATAACCAATTAAATGCCTTCCTGATCTCTGAGTTCTAATGCAAGAAGAGTATATGTCAGGAACATGATATACAACAACATTGTTCATCCATACATTCTTCCCCTAATCATACCCATAAATGGAATACTACAACAATAAAGTGAATGTTTCAAGAAGCCATACAGATACCCATCATTCTCTTCAAGCATAATTGTATCTAGAGGTAGTATGACCAATTACAGTGTTTGAAAAGATAAGTATATCCACATGATGTATTGTTATCTTACACTACTATCCATCTTAACCAATAACTAGTTAGTGTTGCATTATGTCAAACCTTGTTTTACATAGTGATCTACCTATATCCTCCATGTCAAACCTTATTTTAGATAGTGATGGTATGTCAGCGCTTTTGCATTGATAAAATAATGATAAATATTGCAAGATAAAAAGTTATGTGGGGTTGTTCAGATGTGGTTCTAATCCCTGTTTCACAAGCCCTGGTGATGCTATCTATACCTTCTCTATCGATTCATGGAGTTGTTAGTGACTTCTTAGAAAACCTCAACTGAAGTGAATGGGTAACAATTCCTATTTAAGAGGCAATGCTGACCGAAAGTATGTGCATGAGAACAGGTCTCAGCTGTGATCTTCAATGTTCGCTGGAAGACATCAATATCAAACATAACCTCTAAAAGGTGGACAAATTAATTATGTACATTTCACTGTTGTTAGCAAATGAAAACCTTTGGCTGTATATTGATATTAATATGTCTTAATAAGAAAAAATATCTATATCATCAAACTGTACAATCTCCTTAACTCCCATAGAGACTTGGCGCTTTGCGCCCTTACACCCTTATTTAACTATGAAGACATTTGACCATTAAATTTTTTCCTATTTATAATTATTTATTTTTATTTTATAATCAAGATTAATAGTTATGGTTGTAAACATTGTTTTATTATAAAACAATCAATATACTTAAACAGATTTTTTAATTAAATATATGAATGACTTTTCAATAAGAAAAGGGAAAAACTATTTATAAAAAATGTAAAATATTCAAATTTAAAATATATAAATTGAGAATATACATGCAGTCTTTGAACTCGAGGCCAATTCAAATGTTTTTATCACCTTACAATTGTAATTGGAAGGTTGTTTCCTTTGTTACAATCAATACATGCATGCTCACTTTTCTTTACAATTTTCAGGTGGTTGTCCTTTTGACATATGTCTGACTCTAATGATAGGCAAGCACTCAAATTTAAATATTTCAGAGCTCTGAGTTGCTCAAAGCCAGCTGGCAATTCTTTCAAGCTCCAACAACCTAACAAATTTAAGTGCTCGAGAGTTTCAAGTTTCCCAAACGTAGAAGGCAATTCTTGTAACGGACTGCAACCGCTCAAGTCCAAATGTGTTAGAGCTTTAAGCTCTCCAAAGGACTCTCCCAGACGCAACCAGTTATAACAACCTCTCATAGTGAGCTTTCTCAACGAAAGCAATTTACAGACTTGCTCAGGCAACTCGCGCATTCCCCAGCCGTAGAGTCTCAGAATTTTCAACTTATTAAATCCACTAAGAAAACAATTTAATGCAGCTACACTACATTGTCCTGATGTCAGATCTAACTCATCCAAAGAGAATTTTGGAACTGTTTTTGATGAGTCCGGCAGTTCCTCGGACAACTCTAGGACTTTCGTTACCCGTAAATGTTTTGGAAACTGCAAGCAAATTATTATTTTCTTGTCAGGACTTTCTCCAATGGTGACAACCACAACATTACAATATGTATGCATGGAAAGAAAAAAAACTCACCACCAGAGAACTTCTCTGTTGAGAAAGAAGAGAACAAGACAAATGCAACACAGTCAATTTATCAAGTCCCTTTATATCCAATGGCATAAATGGAATGCCAAGGCCTAATTTTATAAATTTCAACTCTTGAAAGGTCTCCTTGCTCCTCCCCCGCATATCTATGCTTCCTTCTAAGGCAACAACTCTTAACGAGTCCTTCATTGAATCAAGATGTCTTCCTTCCAGTATGGGATGAGGAGATTTATCATCCTTCTCAATCCAAACTCCTTTCATTTTTCTCAGTCTACCCTGCAAGATTCTAGCGTAGCAAGTATAAAAACAGTCACAGAGTAAATAATATTATAAATGTAATTATTGTCACAGGAGAAATATACCTCATCTTTAGCAGCTTCATTCCAGGACTGTGCATTCATAATTCTGCTATATGTTGACAGGTTTAGCCCTATTGCTCGGATAATGTCATGAACAACCAAACACTCTTCCTCCTCGCCACTAGTAAAGCTTAATATTTTCATCACTGGTGTGATTAATGCGGCCTCTTCAAGGAAAGTGACTTCCTCGATCCCACAATATACTCCACATGTTGACGGCTCCAATTATTGAAGAAGCAACACATGTCCAAAAATGCTTCCTGGGTAGACTCCTCCAACTCTTTATACACAAAATCAAATAAACGTTTGCTGAGATTATCTTTCTTGATTTGCTTTCCTTTCTCCAAAGCTTCTAATATCTGAGTACACTTGTCTGCCCTATACTTCTGCTTGCGCAAACGAGCACCAACTATTTTTAAAACCAGCGGAATCCCTTGACAAACCTTCAGAATCCTTTCTACATCATTTTTGATAAGAACAAGGCTTGCAGGATCATTGCACACAACTTTCTTTGCATCTTCGTTTTGGAGAGGAGTAACAGGGTATGAGCTTCGTGGAAGGCCTCGATCTTCAAGTATATCTGTGACCGTCAAAATTCTGGTTGTTATGAGAAATCTGCTGCGCTGCGGAAGACCTTTCAAGTCTTCGGGCAGAAGCGTTTTCAAGTCTTGTTCATTCAGCACATTGTCAATAAATAAAAATACAGGCATGTTTGTTTGACTTTTGAAAGCTTGGCTTAGATGATGTCTACCTTCTTCCGCATTTCTTAACTCTATTTTTGCAGAGACATAGTTTGGAAACACGTCTTTCAAGATTTGTTGTTGCAATCTGGTATAGTTATTGTTCTGAGGAAGTTCATCTAATTCAATTTTAGTATATATATAATATTTAAGATCTAATTTCGCGACAACGGCATTTGCTAGTGTTGTCTTTCCTATTCCACCGATACCATAAATAA
Organism: Torreya grandis; assembly: GCA_037957365.1. Taxonomy (NCBI): domain Eukaryota; kingdom Viridiplantae; phylum Streptophyta; class Pinopsida; order Cupressales; family Taxaceae; genus Torreya; species Torreya grandis. Next base: position 6,052,060 of record JARHVA010000208.1, on the reverse strand, counting down.
CCACAGCGTTTGATGATGAATCTTCTGTTCTTTCAATGTTCAGCAAATTCTTTACGGACTCTATTCGTTTATCAAGTCCAACTGTTAAAAGATTTGAAAATGTCACGTTAAATATTTTAAGGTACCAGGAAATGAAAGGAGCTAGTATCATGGTAATATTTTTCATTCTATTTAAACTTATTATCATGCTCAAGCATTTGAAATAGGGATATTAAATTCGAAAGAATTCTAGCAAAATAAATGCAAATAATAAAGTTTACACGTCCTATATAAAAGGATGTACTTGTTTTAAGTTGCCTGCTTTATCTGGATAGATTGGCTGTGATATAGGAAGAAAAACTGAGTGCTGTTGTTTTATTGCTATAGTGGTTGTCAAGATGAGATCCTGATAAACCTGATTTCCTTTTGAGCGAAGACCGCTCAAAGTTTCAGAGTTCACAGATGCTTTTAAGAACCTGCAACGTAGAAATATATAGTAATATCCTTAAATACCCAGATATGAGAGTTTCACGTTGCTAAAAATTCAAAAATAAAGATGGATGTGTGTATTAACCTGAAAAGCTTTTCAGAATGTAATTGGGAAGCACATAACATCGATCCTTCAATAATCAAGTACAATCCATTTTTCAATTTCTCTTCTTCTCTTAATAGATTTTCTAATTTTTGTATATGTCTTGCAAGTTGAAGCATATCTTTTAATAGCTCCACACATTCATACCGGTTGCCAGACACTTTTTGAATTTTTGATACCAGATAGCCTATGATAGACAGGCCTCCAATTATCCAATGTAACTGGCCAAGTAGCTGAAGTATCTCTGCTACAACTTCGCCTGACTCAAAAAATTTATCCTGTAGACAAATTGGAATCACCGCAAAGAAAAAACACAAGTAGAATATTGATAGGAACAGGGTATGGTGTGCACTTAATTTACCTTGTTATTCAATTTCTCTGTATGGTCGTTGACAAATTTTAAAAATGTGGGCCCACTCTGGATAAAATAAGCCCACATCTCGGGCTTTTCATTAGTATTTGTTGTTTGATAACTCCTGCGTGGTTTATCTTGTGGAGGCTGCAAACAATTAATAAAATAAAATTAAAAATTAATATATTTTTTTAAATTTGAATATAAATAAATTAAATTGATAATACAAGACATTAGTTAATTGTTATTATTTTATTTTATTTTTTAAATAAATTTTATAATAATGAGAAATTGAATTTAATAAATTAATGTTATTTTTTAATATTATTTTCTATAGATTAGATATGTAATTAAATTTAATAGTTTTAGAAGATAATTTTTTTTTTTTTCAATTTTTAATATTTTTTAATTCATGATTTACGCATGGGAGAAATAGTTTATTAAAATTGGGTTGAAGACTTTGAATCACAAAGCTGACTTTTCAAGTAATCCCTCCTTCTCTAGATAGTTATAATTATTTCTTCTTCCTTTTGTCACCCCTCTTCCCCAAAAATAAAAAATAAAATAAAAATATGGACCTCAAATTTTATTTAAAATAACCAAAAAAACCCTTAAAATAGGAATCCAAATTATTGGGCAAACAAAAAATTATCTCAAGGATCTATTAGGGATACAGAGACTATGTTGATATGAATTTTATGAATTGTGTATGGTGTACTTGTTGTAATCTATTTATTATTTAAATTTTATATTTGATAAACATTGAAATATTTATTTTATTTCAAAAAAAAAAAAATGGTATTAGAGCAAGGTTTGGGTTGTAATTTTTTTGTTTCGGATCTTTTTAACAATTGATTGTGTCAAAATCTACTCTCTTCCCATTCTAAAATTTAGTGGAAATGATTAGGATTATTGAAGTGTCAAGATGATGACACTTTTGAAAGGAAATGACTTATGAGAGGATATAGAAACTAGTTATGAAGATCCAATTGATAGGCCTCTATTCCTACGAATGTCAAACAATATCAGAAGGAAGCTAAGAAGAAGAACTAAAAAAAAAAGTTTCATATTTAGACAACACTAGATAAGAGCCTATTTCCAAGAATTATAGGTGCATAGATAGCCAAGGAACCTTGTAAATCTCTACAAGAACCTTACCAAGGTAGTGATCAAGTCAAATTGGTTAGGTTGTAGACTTTGAAAAGAGAACTTGATAATCTAAAAATGTTAAATGTTAAAAGTATAAGTGATTTTTACATAACAATAGAGGATGTGGTCAATAAGATAGTTACTCTTGGATAAATATTGAATTAAAAGGTTATGATGAAAAAAGTGTTAAGGTCTCTAACACCGAGGTGGAACTATGTTGGCATCATCATTAAAGAAAGCAAAGATTTGACTACTTTAACATTTGATCACCTAGTTGGATCTCTTGTGTTTCATGAAGAAAGACTAAGAGACACATTTTAAAAAAGTGATGAGAAGAATTTTACCTCAAAATTAAAGGTCACAAAGAGTGAAGGTACTAGTACTAGAAACAAAAGTAACCAAGTACAAGGCAAAGAAAATAACAAAAGCAATCAAGGATAAGGAAAAGATAGGAATCATGATTACTCAATAAGAAATAGAGGAAGAAGAGATGGTTCATCTACAAGAGGAAGAAGTAAACATGAAAATTATAAGATAAATATTCACTAATATTATTGAGCCATAATTATGGTCATTTTGAATGGAGATGTAGATTAAAAGAATGAAAGGAAGGAAGAAGTGTTAATTATGCTAATGAAGATGCTTCTCCATGCAATTTTTTATTTTTATTTGATAAAGTTACAAACCATCCTAAAGAGGTTTGGTACCTAGACTCAAGTTGTTCCCATCTTATGTATGAGAATAATGTTTTGTTCTCTACAATAGATAGAAGCTTCAAAACCAAGATCAAACTTGGTGATGACAAATATTTGGAAGTTGAAGCAAAAGGAACTATGAAGTTGAATACTAGATAAGGTAAACTATTTATTAATAATATTTATTGCATTCTAAAGTTAAAACATAATTTCTTGAGTGTTGGACAACTATGTGAAATTAAATATAAGGTGGTGTTTAATGATAGTAAATGTAAAATCTATGAAAAGAATTAAGTAAATAATTGTGTAATTTTTTACCTATGTCTAAGAATAGGATGTTCCCATTGAATTTTGGAGAACATAGTACTAGCCTTCCCAATAAGGTATATAAAATAAGAGTTAGTTGTAGCATCTCATAGATGGACACTTGAATGTTTATAAGTTTGAAGTTACTACCACGACAAGAATTTTTTAATGGTTTGCCATAGGTTGAAGAACATAATGAGATTTGTGAAGGTTACATTATTGGAAAACATACAAGAGAAAAGTTTCAAAAAGGTAGTGCATAGAGGGCTCATCTTCCACTTCTTCTCATTCACTCTGATATTTATGGTCTCATGTAAAAAAATATTGGGATAGTCATCTTAGTTTATTAAATTTATTGATGATTACTATCAAAAAGTGTTAGGTTTACTTTTTGAAGTAGAAAAGTGGAAAAATTGATACATTTAATAGGTTTAAAACTCTCGTAAAAAATGATAGTTGTTATAGAATAAAGTGTTTAAGGACTAATCATAAAGGTGAATTTTTTTTCAAAATATTTTATGGATTATTATGATTTAAATGCCATCAAAAGTTAGCTCACATCTACCTACACTCCTCAACAAATGGTTTAGCTAAAAGTAAGAACCATACAATTGTTGAAATGGAAAAGAATATGTTAAAAATAAAGGGATGGAGAAACTCTTTTTGGGGTAATGTAGTTACTAAAAGAATATATATTCTCAATCAGAGTCTCACTACTATACTTGACAAGATGACTCTATATGAATCGTGGTATGAAAAGAATCCTAATGTCAAATATATCAACATTTTTTTTATGTTCATGTAGCTGATCAAAAAAGAAATATGTTAAATCCAAATAATGGGTTTTGTATTTTTTACGGCTATATTGAAAAAATCAAAGCTTATATGATTTTTTGATCCTCTCAATAGTATCATTGTTGTATAAAGAGATAATATTTTTGATGAAGGGAGAGTGTATGGTCATCGAAAAAATAAATTACATATTGATAGGTCTAAAACTATTTTTAACTATGGTATTGTTGATGATATTACTTACGAGCATCCCATTACTATTTCAGTTCTAAGGGCTACATGTCCAACAAGCACCCCCTCATTTAGAATCTATATTCCAAGTGCAAGACCAGCTTCAAGTTCTAGTAGTTTAAGTAAGGCAAGAAACCTGAGTGACATTTATAAAAATACAAGAATTGAGGCACATGGAAAAGGTCTAAGAGGTGAGATATTGTATTGTGTTTTATTTACACAAACTGATTTTGAACCATCATGTTTTAAATATGCATGTACTAATTATGTTTGGGTGAAAACAATGCAATAATAAATGGATTCCATTCATATGAATAATACTTCGAAACATACAAAAAAATTATATGCCAATAAGTGTATTTACTAAATGGGTCTAGAACACTAAGTACAATAATGATGGTATTATTGAAATATAAAAGACATATCTAGTTGTAAAAGGATTCACTCAAATATATGGCATAGATTATGAAGAGGCATTTGCATTAGTGGCGAGGCAAGAGACCATTAGAATGATTATTTCATTTTAAGATCAAAATAACTTGAACATCCATAATATGAATGTGATAAGTGACTTCTTGAATGAGTAATTATAATACTAAGTTATGTACAGTAGCCATAAGGTTTTCTAATACAAGGTAAAGAAGACCAATTGTAAAAGTTGAAGAAGGCTTTGTATGGCCTCAAACAAGTACCAAGATCATAGTATACCCGAATTCATGAATATTTTCAATAGAATGCCTTAAAGAGAATCAAAAGTGAGTCGACTCTTTATTACAAGGAAGAAGGTAGTTATATCCTCAATTTAAGTTTATATAAAATAATTTTTTGCATGTGGGCATAAGTTATAAAATGAAAGATGAATTCAAAATTTATATGATGAATGAATTTTAAATAAAACATTTAGGTCTCACACAATACTTCCTAAAGATGGAGGTTCACCAAAGTAAGGATGAGATTTTTTTTTTCAATTGATGCAAAGGATATGATGAAAAAATTAAACATGGTTGATTGTAACCTATTTTCAACTATATCTGCTTATATAATTATGTTATGTAGATAATATGGTGCTAAAACCATTGTTAAGACAACCTATAGAAGTATTATTGGAAGCTTAATGTTTCTAACTCACACAATAATAGATATTGCTTATTAAGTTCTCTTGTTTTAAGGCATATGTCTAGGTCATTTGAAATTCATATGAAGGTAGCTAAGAGTATTTCAAGGTATGTGAATGGTACTATCAATTTCAATATTCATTATTATACCACTAAAAAGTTTGAACTTGATAGTTTTAGTGATTTTGATTGGGGAGGTAGTTTGGATGATAGGAAGTCAACATCCATAAATTCTGTTACATGGATCTCAAAGAAGCAAAATTCTGTTACCCCTTATTCTATAGAAGCATAATATATTGTAGTCACTTCAACAAGTACACAGGTATTATGGCTCTGAAAAGTTATAAAAGAAATTGGGGGGAAACAAAATCAATCAATAGTGTTTTTTTTATAATGTAAGTGTTATCAAATTGGCCAAGAATCCAATCCATCACAACAGATCAAAACATTTTGATTTGAAGTACCATTATTTAAGATTCTCTTCAGAAGAAAGAGGTAAAATTAAAGTATATAAACATCTAAGATTAACTTACATATATCTTCACTAAAGCTATTGCAAAAATTCAGTTTTAGAAACTCCAAGATCAAATTATTGATTTGTTTTTCATAAAAAAAAAAAAAGTAAAATAGTGTTATTGAACGCTATTTTTAGTTTATTATTTACATTTTTTTAAAGCATATATAGTATGTAAACATATTTTATCATCTATTGTAATTAAATTACAACCCTTTAAATTATTTTATATTGCTGGTTCTACTGGTAGCGGGGCGGCTTCGGAAGTCTCGGTAGAGTCTGACGCTTTGAATGGCTCAACATTCCCAGTGGAAGTAGCACTGGTAGTTGAAGTAGCGGGTGTTGATGGTGGTGGCAGTGTGGGTGTAGTTGAAGTCTCTGCAACATCGTCAGAGGGTTTCTTCTCCCCACAACAACAGTTACCCATGGTTAATGAAAAAATAAATTATATGGACAACCAACACTAATACTCAACTATATATGTACCTCTACTCATTCTCTCCAAGTTCTGCTTTTTGAAAGTTATTCCCACCATGGTGGAACATGCACGAAAAGAAGTTATTCCCAGCATGGTGGGAACATGCACGAAAAGAAATTATTTGGTGGCCGAAGCCTTGGCACTTAAATTTTCATAAAACGGAGGGAAAGAGAAAAAAAATCTATCGTTTTGCTTTTCAATGATGGCAATCGGCTTGAATTGAGTTGTCTTTGAAGTTTGTACATATTAAAATATTAAATGTGAGATCAACATGAAGTTTGAAGTTTTTATAGTCGACTAAAAAAGATCCAACTTGCGAGTGTTCATTTATAGTGTAGATGCCGTCCACTTGGATGTGACATGTTAAAACACTCATCCCACAATTTAAAACAACATCAAATTTTGTTTGTTCTTTTCCATGGGACAATAACTTAAGACTCATGATTTCGCACCACAGTATGAATATTTTTATAATACATTTTTTCGAGAATTCATTGAAGTGAAGGATAACATTTTAAGTTTTCATTTACAATAGTAAAGTGAAACATAGTATCAATTCAACATGCTTTATTTTATTTTAAGAGAGAATAATTATATTTTTTTCTTGCACTAAATAAAATGAGAATAATTTATTTCTTTCAATTGAAACAAGAGATAACAGTGCATCATATAATCCTTTCATATTAGCAAAGTAAAACATAACATCAATTTAACATGCTTTATTTTATTTTAAGAGAGAATAATTATGTTTTTTCCTTTCACTAAAGCAAATGAGAATACCACATTTCTTTGAATTGAAGCCAAAGATAACAATGCATCATAAAATCCTTTCATATTATCTAGTTGGGTCCACTTGATTTATAATTTTTTTTAGTTTCACACATTTTTTAATTTTTAATAAAAAATAAAAACATAAAATAAAAAAGTTAATTTTTTTTTTTTTTTTAATTTTTTATATTGAAAAATATTGTTTATATTTTATTAACATTTTAATATTTAAATATAAAATATTTAATTTTAAAAAAAATTATATAAGAATTATATATTTAATTAATTATTTTCGTTGAATAAAAGATTTGGAATTTTCTATTTAATATATTAAATAGACAACGAATACTAACACTCAAGCGTATATATGCCTCTATTCTTTCTCTCTAAATTTTGTTTCTTTTATCTTATTCCCGGCAAGGTGGCAACACGTACGAAATTTTATTTTTTAAATAGTTATTCAGGGCAGGGTGGGGACGTACGAATAGGAATTATTTGGCTAAAGCTTGACTTAATTCGCTGCACTTTAATTTTCATGAAACGGAGGGAAAGCAAGAGAATAACATATTCTTTTGCTTTTTAACGATGGTTATGCGCTTCCATTGAGTTGTGTTTAAAGTTTGCACGTATTAAAATGTAAAATGTAAAGTTAATTACTAGTTTTTATAATGTAGTATGCTATCATTTTAAAGATTTATAATTGGAAATGTATAATTTTTGGGATGTCGTTTAAAATAGTCGTTTAAAAATGTAAAATTTAAAATATAAAGTTAGTTATTAGTTTTTATAATATGATATGATATTATATTAAAAATTTATAATCCGAAATGTATAATTTATATTGTTTAAAATAATTACTTAAAGGATTGAACTTGGGATCATTTATTTACAATACAAATATTTTATCATATGAATGTATTATGTTAAACACTCATATTCATAAATATAAAATAATTAAATAAAAATAAAAATACTACATACTTTAATTTATTCCAAAAAATAATTATTATTATGTTTGTTTCTTTTCACTAAAGCAAATTAGATTGCTTCACTTCCTTATACTAAAAGAAGAGACCATGCCTCATAGAGTCGTTTCACATTATCTAGTTGGCTCCACTTTATTTTTCATTGCCACTTATTTTCTAATGTTTATGAAAAAAATAAAACATAAAAAAACATACAATAAAGAGATCACGATTTTATTTATTTTTATGTTAAAAAGATACTAAATATATTTTATTAACATTTTTGTTTTTAAATTGAGAATATTTAATCTTTTAAATAAATTAATATGAGAGATTTGTATTTAATTAAATATTTTTATCAAATAAAAGATTTTAAAAAATTATTTATATTGATAGGTGTTTACGTATCAGATTGAACCTTGCATTATGTACTTGATTGATGATCCACATTGGATGTTGGAGGATCAATACGATCACATTAACTTGCTTCTAACACATGACACATTTTGGCCTAGCCGCATCATAGGGACGGTGAGTGGTTGGCAGTAACTTGTTATTTGTTGGTAACATGGTGGAAATTACAGAATATTGTGTGCTCAGTAGATTGAAATAATGGCGTGGTACATTTTTTTTCCACACTGGCAAGTCTATTGTGTGCATATCTATGGTCTTGTATTAAATGCCATATATATATATATATATATATATATATATATATATATATATATATATATATATATATATATATATATATATATATATATATATATATATATATATGATTTAAATTTGTATGTAAGGATGCATATTATTATTTGATGTGTTATTAACTGATACTGAAAAAAATATAATGCATATATGAGTTCGCCATCTATGAAAGAATGTTTGACATTGTGATAGGAGCAAATTTGACATTACGTGAAGAGAAAGATTGTTTGAAGATTTTGAACCGGGGGAATCTCTAGATATGTTTGTTGTTTGATTCAACATCTTGCTCCAAAATACTCATGAAGTTGGGCATTTTCAAATAAGATAGTGGGAACAATGATGGACTTTCATCCTCCATTTTAAGATTGATGTGAGATTGGCCCAGGGCATGGTTACAAGTATTTGGCTTCACAATGGAGCCTACATGGAATATCTCCAAGAGATGTGGTGCCACCACTAGAGGTTTACTATCGATTGCTTGAATAATGAGTTAATTACTTGGGTTTCCTGCTAATGTTCATGCACTTTGCTTTAACACTTTATAAATTAAAAAGGGAGGGTAGTTCAATCTCCAAAATAAACACAAAAGAGAGAGAAGAGTGAGGCAGGGAAGAGTATATCCAAATAAGGATGAGATTAATGCTTCAAAAATTGAGCTAAGTGCATTTGCCATAGTTAAACCACTATGTGTTGAGTTTCACCAAAGGTTATGACCCAATACTACATAATGGGAAGAGTCTGGGGAAGTAGTGAAAAACACTTGATTTATGAACCCTTGCTAAATATCAATATTGGAAGTCCATAGTAAATGGCACATAAACTTCCAAGATAAGTTACATACTAATACACAGGTTACCAATATTGTAAGGAAAATGAAAGGAGTTCACAAAGAGGTTACAATAGACAAGCACATCATAATAATTGCATTCATAAAATGACAAACATTAAAATAATTATATAAGCACTAAGATTCATTCAAAATTGAAATGATGGATACTTTGATAGATAAAATATGCATTTCACAAAGGCTAAAATTGCATTCATTAAAAATATTTTCTATTATAAGATTATCGATCATGGCCAACTTTATATAATCTAAAGGGGTGAAGGAAACCACAAGTGAAATCCTGGATTGATTCTGACTGCACTTTCAGGCTATAAATTATCGACCTAAAAAATATAATGCAATTACATATTTATAGATGAAGATGGGATTTTCCTCCAAATAGTGTGAGATTTCCATCCTAGGCCATTATGGCCAATCTTTGTTGTTACAACTGCATAATTCAAAAAAAAAGAGAAAATCCCTTTTGCTCACCTCAAAAGATTCTTAGGAGCCCACCTAATTGATATGTGGAGGTGGAATAGATGAGCTAGCTCCCAATTGTATAGACTTTTCTTTGGCCTTTAGGGTGGCTACCATGACGTCAAACTTTAGGTATAACTTAGCGAGGTTCATTAGAGGATCTTTGAAGATCAAATCTACCTGGGCCATAGCCCATTGGCCTTTGGTATACCTAGAGGGGAACCTCCATAGCCACTGTGACTTTTGACACTTGGATGATGCTCATTGTGGATTGGGTTGAGAGCTCAAAAAATGCCTAGGCCCCCTCTTTGTTCACCTCAACCACCTTTCTCTTCACAACCTGGTTGAAGTGACCCAGGTGGACCTTGAACTCACCCCCATCGATTAAAGTGCCATCCAGGTGGAAAAACACTGAGATGTTGACTTCCTTGAAGTAAGACAATATCTTCTTACTTCCATCCTCTAAGGGTCCCATCATAATTTGGGCTAAATAAATCCACTCCTCGATAGCAGTTTTTATGATCTTGCAATATATTTGATACAATCCTAAGTCTAAATTTGGAATCAAATTTAACTATGGTAACATCCCCTTATTGATCATAATCATTATCTTCTTATACTTACCATCAATCACAATAATCCTCTCCAAATAGACCTAGGCCTGTTGGATGATCACCTGGCCATCTTCCATAATTCCTACCACCTTTCCTAAAGTTGAGAACAGTTGTGGGAGGGTGTCCTTGACCTTCCCAATTATTCTGATGCTGAAGGAGATATTTACCTTCACATCTAGAGTTCAGACTTGGGTTTGCATGTCTTGAATAAGTTTCTCTAACATGTCATGTGTTACCCATAAAATTGATAGTGGGTCCTTTACTATCATTTCTTCTCCCGTAGGAGTCCTCACTTTAATGAGATAGAATAAGTGTTGTTGGGTATAGTAGACTAAAAGGTTCCCTTATTACATGATTTTTTTGGGTGAGGATCCTTCTCATACTCCCCATGGTGCAATCAAAATCCCACTACATGTATGGGTCACCTTGTATTGTCATCTTTGGCACTTGCAACACTAGGACCATTCCTTAGGTCTTGGGAAGTGTTGGTAGGGTGGAAGAGATGGTAGTGGTAGGTGGAGGATGAGGTGGAGGGAGTATGGAAGAAGAAAAAGGTGTGAATGATGAAACTAGTGGAGGAGGAGGAAGCATAAGGGCATACGAAGGCAAGATGAATGGAGGGGTCTATGGGACCATATGCATTTGCCACTGACTTTGGGTCATACCCACTTAAGGGGAAATGACACTTGAGAGAGGGGTATTCATTATTAAGGAAAAAAATTGGTGATTAAAGTTAAATCCCTAGGCACTTAGAGTGATGGAAAAAGGGGGTTAAGGAGCAATGTGAGGAGCCACTATGATTGGTTCTATAGGAATAGTATAAATTGGCATAGGAGGTGGAATTAGAGTATCTAGTACTTTTATTAAGGGTTGAACGTGAGTTGTATTCTACTTTTTCATTGGTCTTTTACCTCAGTCATCTCTAGACATTGTTATAGGCGTAGAGGTAGTGAAGGCTACAGAGGCTGATTGTGGGAGTTGTTCAGTTGACTAGGATGGCCCTGATCACTAGAGATGTGCACCTAGGAACTATAGCAACACTTGTTGAAATTGGTATGCCAATAGGTACCTGAACTTGAGGCATGCCCAGTGGGGGTATCAAGAAAGTTCCAAGTGGGGGAATGGATGGGGAAGATGGAAACAAATAATTGAGGATGTTAAGGATGTCTAATACCATGGGAACTTGGGTGAATAGTGGAGGGAATGTCATAAGGAAGAGAGGAAGTATCGACTAAATGGTTTGTGGAAGGGCTAAGGAACCAAGTGGTTTCATGAGGGACTATTGGAAAGTGGAGGGACTGAAGGGAGGAACTTGCACTGGTGACTATTTTTTATCCCACCTTGGGAATATTTTTGGTCTAATATTGATATCAAAACTTAGGGCATGTGTAGCCTAGGGTCAAGGTGCTTGCTCTTGAGCTTCCTATTCTTGGGCCACCTGCCATCAAGTCATGCATGTCTAACTCAGTTGGGGTCAAGTCACCTAGGTCATTAGATGTGGAGGAGGTAGAGCCATGACATAAGGAGTGATCATTTATTGAGGATAAGTTGGAAAAATTCATTGTATAATTCTCTTGGAAATCATGGGGGATTTAGGGTGACATCTTCTATGGGCAAATCAAATGCAATGGGAGAAGTAGATGGTCTGAGTTGAACCTTATTACCCTTCTCCTTATGAGAATCAATACATGTGAACACCTCTTGGTCATATTCAACATTCAAATATAATTTTTTATCACCCTCTATTTAGTGACCATAATTGAGGTTGAGGTGAGTTGATTACTTCTCTAAGTGGGCTTGGATCATGCCCTATGGGTCCCAATCTCGTGGATCAACTCTCCCCAATGATAAATAGTCCCAAAAAGTTTACATAATATAGAGGGGAGGGAAATATCAGTACACATGGTGCCTGATGATGATCGTAAGAGGTGGGAAGGGCTTCTATTGGTGATAAATATAGGCCCAAAAATGCCCTCCACTGATTGGTAAGTAATTTCCTTCTCTACAAGGTGATCTGGGACATGATAGGTCAAGTGAAGGGGATCCCTAAGAATAACTATGACTCAAATTATGGTATCCTCTAAACAATATCATTAGTCTCCAATGAGGGCTAGGGAATCTCTAATTTATTTTGATAGATGAGGCATAGAGGCTTCATTGATCGTGTTATACACCACTAAGTATAAATACTCATAGATATATCAAATATTATTTTTGTACCGGTGGACATATAGTTTTTATAAAACTACATGAACCATTGAGCCTCCATAAACCCACATAGGAAAAGCATATGGCTTGAAAGTGAGTGTTCCACAAACTACTTCTATGAGATAACTTATCATGTATAAGTTCCCACCTACCTAGGCATATGTTATGGCATTTACCATGTTGAAATTAACCACTCCTAGTTTGGGGACTTGATAGCCATCCAGAATCATTTGGATTAGGGGTACCCATTAGATGTTGACATGTAAGCAGTCTAAGGATATGAACAACCAGTTTAGCAGAATCATACCAACCAAAACCTCCTTTTTGAAGGTGCAAACTATGTATTCATTGGTATCATCCTTATTCACCCACTTAAATTTGGGTTCTCAGCCCAATATATTAGGACATTGTATATTTGAAAGGTGTTAGTCCCAGTCTACACCACTGTCAAGTCATATGAAAGGGTGAAATCTGAGAAATTGTAATAGGACTAGAAGGTGGTTCCTAAGATGTCTTCAATATGATGTTAGGATTTGTCCAAGTATACCCAATCATGGGAACTATCTTTTACTCACCTAGTGGTGAGGATTCAATTACCAAATAAGTCAATGTATGGGAACACTTAGGCTTGGTCATAGCCTTGTACAGGTCATACTTCTCATAAGATTTCATGGCATCTTTGACTTCGAACTGATCATCCTAATTGGTAACCAATAACTTGGGTACCTAGTCGATAGCTTTAAATAATTCATTGTATTGCTTAGATCTGGTCAAGCCATCTAGGAACATAGTGTCTCTATATTCAATTCCAACCTTGGGATTTGAATATAAAGCATCAATTGTAGTAAGATGGAAATTGACAAAAGATCTTTGGGTAAAGGAGAAGGCAAATAAAGCACTAGGTTGGATTAGAAAGTAAGGAATCAGTCTTTGGGATTCTAGAGCTATAAGGAGTAATGAGATTTCCTTTGAATACTTATGGAAACCCACACTCACACCATGAATTAATGGCATATGGAAACTCACTCATTGTGGATTCAAATTTGAGTTGGTGGCTCAATATTCATCTTAATTTCCTAATCCAAAGTTAAGTTTAGAGCATATGATTACATGACGTATAATAGATCTAGTAAATTTAACACAAAATTTTAAAACTATGCAATTGAGGCCTAGTTTTCCACATAGTTTATGCCTAGGTATGGTAGGTGTGAGGCCATCTAATCTCTAAGGCTTCCCAGGGAGCTCCTGCTTCGTGCCATTTTTCACCTATCTACTAGTCTTTATGTCAATGATCAACATCTAGGCATAGCCTAACACTTTGATATCATACCTTTGGGAGGGATGAGATGTTAGTTGGAGACACATGGCATATTTTGATTAGCTCTTATATATCCACTTGCACTTCATTCTAACCTTTTTGGGACCTTGAGACCTCACCTACAAATATGTCTAATTATGCCACATGTTGTGTTATGATACATTGGGCTCTCCCAAGGTTTTTCATCTATGTCAGGCCATTGAGATTGACTATTATAATAATTGGGCATGTACCATTTCCTTATTGAGTTAGTCTCTCCTAGGATTTTTCATCTCTATTGGGACTAGGAGATTGACACGTTTGAAACAATGGAGAGATCATTGGTTATATCAAGGCACTTATGACCTTTGGGGCATGTGTAATCCTTTAATTTGGTCAGGATATCCTTGGATCTAACATATATCTTAGGATCAAGAGACTGACAATTCTACCTCTAGTTGATGGGTCACTCCTTAGTTGGATCAAGATCTCCTAATCTTTGACATCTTTGTCAGGTCTATGAGACTAGCCATTCTACTTTGGCATGGGGTGATTGGCTAGAGTAATGACAACATCTGACCTTAGTCCATGTGGTGCTTCCTTATTGAGTCAATCTCTCCCAAGATTTGACATCTTTGTTAGGTTTGGGAGACTGATGCATCTAACACAGGCCATGTGACATTTCCTCATTGCATTGGGAATCTACTATCTTCTTCATGACTTTTGTTTGGAATTAGTCTTCACTAGTTTCACCTTCAAAAAAAATTCTTAGAAATTTTATTTCGACTAAGTTGGAACATTTTATCTTAAGACCTAGAAATTTAAACAATTTCTATGAAGTTATCAAAACTTATGTAAACTATTACTCACATAAAACCTATGACTACTCTTTTTCTGAATATATTAAATTCATGTAGTGCCATGATTTTGACATGTGGAATAACCTGCGGGAAAACACAAAAATGACTAATTAAAAGAGAAAATAAGTGTGACCAATAAACTACTCACCTGGTTATCATCTAGGCTCCTAAGTGCCATGTAGGACTCTAGGATTTGATACTCTAGGAAGGCACTAAGACTTTGGGAATTTCCAAGTGAGAGCAAGCCTTCACAGTTGGCACATTAAATCTTAAAAGCAATAAATCATATTTTAACCATGGAGTATCATTGGTATTTGGCACTATTTCTTTCGTAGACCTTTGAGGTTCACAAATCAAATCAATTGGTCATTACAAATACCATAGAGCGACAAGAGATTTTAAATTCTTAGTTCAGGTGGAGCTAATTATAATGAGGTAACAGGTCTAGGAAGTCTTGTTTGGAGTCCTTAAATAAAGTACCCCATTTCTATGAAAGGGGGTGTATTGGTCACAACAATGTTTTTTTGACTTTGTTTTATCTTATTTTTTATAAACCAAATAAAATGTTGTCTACTAATATAAATAAAACTAGATAAATATTAGAATGCTAAAGATATACAATAATCAACACTTTTGATTTTGGCAAATGATAAATATGGAAATCTTTACTTGTGTAAATGTTTATTGTGTACCTTTAGTTAAGTTTACATAGGTTTTTAGATTTTCTACTAAGGCTAGTTTGTGTGTAGCTAGAGTGTGCATATGTCTAAGGACATATTTAATGCTTACATACCCACATGTGCTACCTTTTGTATGGCCAACAGAAAAATAGATGAAAATAATTGACTTTACTCTAAAGACTCTCATCTTCCTTTGCAATGTTGGCATTGTTGACATGTTGAGATTTACATAAATGTTGAATATTTGATAAATCTTTTTTAGTTCTCTCATAGGAGCATGACCAATGATTCAAGTCTTCTTCAATTCTGGTTAGACCAAATCTTCCAAAAAAAATTATAGAAAACACTTGGAAGAAAATAACTTAGCTCAAATTGGATTTTTGGTGATTGTTTTATATGTCTAACAAGGGAAATTAGTGAAAGAGGTGACTATATATGTTCAAGATAAAGAATAAAATTAGAAAATTATTTTATATGAGACCATTGTAAGTGGATAAGAGTGCATGTTACTAATGTTCGTTGACTAAATAGTTGTCCTAGTCGACTGTGATCACTAAACGACAAGGAAATATACAAACGAATATGATTTTGATACTGATAGATTAACAAAAAGAATCAGAATTATCCTATACAAGACCATTATAGGAGGAAAAAGTAGTATGCCATTCGAGTCTATTGATTGCATAATTATCCTAGTTTATTGTGACAAAAATACAATTATTATGCATCATACACCTTTGTTTACTGAGTAGGTCAACATATCATAATTTAGATTATGGCACACATAATTTGTTGTTTCTCTTATTTTGTCTTTGAAACTCTAAGGTCACTTTGAAAGCTTGAAAACATGCAAAAAAGAGGGGAATGTAATGGGTTAAAGTAACTTCAATCTAACCCTTTGATGATTGACTACTTCCTATGTGTCCACTACTCCATGGAGGGAAACCGAACCCAAATTATTCTCCCACCTATATTGAATGTGAAATTATGCTTTTTAGTTATGTGCATGTATCTAGAATATGGAGTTGATGTTTTTTAATGATATCTCATTTCTTGATTTAGGATGCTCTTTACTTAGATTACGGATACTCCTTAACAATAATCTTGAATTTGGAAAAAATAGGGTAGTTTTTCTCAATGTGTAATCATACAAACGGATAATGAATGACCTTTGATGTGTATTTATAGGAAAAAATCTAGACGAATTAATTTAGCCAAAATTTTAAATGCACAGGAAAACTTAAATGAATAATTTAAAATTTGAAAATTAGATGTTATTTGGTGTAGAATACAATCTCCATAGATGGATAAGAGTCACACAACACTCCTATTTGGCTGCCATAGATCTATCTCTAAAAACAATGGATAGTTATCCTAAGTTAGAGATACTATGATAATGATTATAAGTAGCTTGAGAATTTGAATTTGGAATTTATGTGTAATAGTGATGACAAACAAAGGGTTAATCTTGCATATAGATAAATGTCTAAATGGAATAGTGAATAAGAGTTATGTAACTGGGGTACAAGTTATGTGGTTTAGGATGTGTTAAGAATTATCATTGTCATGTTCATGTGACTAGATTTATGTGTCTATATTTGCGCCTCATTTATTATATTAATGGAATTTCTAGATTAAAGGATAATGAATTGATCTTGATTGTGTAAATCACACTCATTTTTGAGAGTCTAGTTCAATTATGATGGTAAATCAAATTTATCAAACCCTATAGTAAAACACAAAGTAGTCATTTTCCTATTTTGAAATTTGGAAAAGTTCAACTTTGAGAGTTCAAAATTTGACAAGAGAGTAAGGAAGGATTACACCTATATGGATATGCAACCAAATTATGTTGTGACCTATAACTTATGATGGATAACTATGCCCCCTTCTTGAAGCACTTAGATAAATTTGAACCAATGTAAAATTGTCATATCTTCTCATCATATCGTTATGGTTGATTCCTATTTAGAACATGTCAACAACCATGAAACCATTATTTTTACCTCTTGTACCTATATATTTTCCTAGGGGATTATCAATTTGTAACTCATTATTGTTTTTGGTTTCATATTCAATCCCACTTATAGCATGCCAATTCCCTATGCATTCACACCTCCCGGTCTTCTTTTTTTTATTTTGAGGGGCCATCCATGTCATCCTTTCCTACATGTACCTTCAAAGTGGCATAAAGTATTCATCAAGTGTTCACTAATATCACTAACATCCATGATAGTATTTCTTATTTGAAGGAACATTACTTTTTCTAGGTGCAATACCCTTTCAAAGAGGAAAAAAATGTATACACTTAAATTTTCTTACCTCCCCAAAATCATTTATTTCACTTATTTTCTAATATCCCCTTCATTTTTCACCAGTTAACACAACCCATTTTCACCTTATAAATTACTTAATTCATCTCCCTTAGCCACATAATTATCCTAATTATTTAATATTCCAATTTTCTAATATTTAATTCCCTAATGCCTTCCCCACTTTATATATATATATATATATATATATATATATATATATATATATATATATATATATATATATCCTACCTAGAATAACCCATAATGGCCATTTGATGAAGTATCTAAACTCCTAAGTCTATCTGCTACCTCTCTCATTTCAGCCAGTCTAGTGGGCAGATAGTGATCACTTAGTGAAAAAGGGTGAAATTCCATTTGGGAAGCCTTTTAAGGCTTATTTGATGAACCTAATGACTTGTACATTATTTAAAAGTGTCATCCCTTCTTGTGCATGGATTAGATTGTAAAATTGGAAGGTTCTGGGTGCCAAGTGTGAGAGGTACATGGAAATGAGTCATTCAGAACTGTCGAGGATGATTGTGCATCGCCAGAAGAATATGGATGATTATAAAATGATCCAATGCATGTGAGGGATTTTTTGTAACCCATCCCACTTAGACCCTTCATCAGACCTAACTCTATGCAGAGATGAGGCAGTTTTGTGAAGGCAAATGATGAGGGCAATTTCTTATGCAAGCACAAGCAAATCTATGCCACATGTGAGAAATTTGTCCTTACTTCTCTTTCAAGAACTATCTCATTGCATATTATATGCTGATTTAACTCCTTATTATTTCTTGACAAGTGTCTTAATTTTCTCTCTCTTCTCATAATTGCTATAAATATTGACCTTTTTGGCATTGTTTAAGATGCTCCAAATGAGTATGGTGAATCCTTGCTCAATTTTACACCTTTTGATCAATAAAATTACTAAGTGTTACCTCTTACATGACTGTACTTAGTGTGTTTACTTGAATGTGTGATCTTGCATATGTAAAGACTAAGGATTCCTTAGCATGTTGCTCATTTGTTTCACCTATTTGCATCTTCTTCTTGTTGGGCATGTGGTGTGTTCCAATAGATGTCAAGGTTTAAGTGATATTATTTTAATTAGTGCCATTTTAGGTATCTTTTCTAATCATCCTAGCTTTGTACATTCATTTATAACCCCATAGTATAACATTGATGCAAGGAGTCATTGATTAGAGAGTTTATGTTCTAGTTGTCTTTTGATTTTAAGTGTGAGATACTTATCGTTGGATGTCATCAACATATATAGTGTATCACGTCCATGAGAGTAGATTTTTTTTAGTTATCCTTATCTCTTTTCACCGCCCCCCCCAACAAAAAAAAAAGTTAGCAATAGGTTTGACCTATAGTGATACATCAAGGGGAAATAGCCCCTCATCTAGAGATCCACCTCCAATTTGGGACACCCATAGCCCTGAGGTGGTTCCATTATGTCACTTGAATGAGGAGGGACTTGTCCTCTCATAAATGGGTGAAATTTTAAGTGAAAATAATTTTTTTCATGTCCGATGGGATAAAAGGTCCTTTCCTTGAGGAGTTTTGATGTTCTCCTCAAGATACTAGCCTTTGGAGGCAATTTCAGTAAGCACCAATGGTGACTCCAAGCATAAATCTACTAGTTAAGCAGTCTAGGTATCCTATTTGAAGTTATTTTCTTGTTATTTTCACTTCTCATGAATGTTCATGGATTACTTTGATGTTGATTTTGTCCTAACACAAGTACTCCTCACAAACAAGCCCTTACATACAATCCTTGCCTATTCCTCCTCAATATGAACAGGTACTTGGCCAACCTTGCCATGATATCTATGAACCTCCATATGAACTTCATTAGCTTTAATATAATTCTTGTCATCCCTATCAAAATAGCCATCATCCCCATGAGCCATGGCAGCCATATAGTCCTTCATTTCCCTCTTCATATGGGCAATATGTTGATGAGCAATCCTATGAAAATGGCTATCAATAAACACATTCCTATTAGCCTCAATGTGAGTCTTACCCTTCATTATTTGATGCCTATAATCCTCAAGAACATTATTATTAGACTTTTGATATGATATCAGATGTTCCCATGGATTATATGCCAAGATATTATGAACAAAGTGTAGCTCCTGCTTGTGCTAATGTTTTCCTTCTTAACCAGCCCAATGTTTCACTTCCATATGAGCTCACTAGTGCTTTCATCTTTTCCAAATCTAATCATAATCCTTCTCCTTCATTCCATACTCCATCTCTAGTCATTTTTCTTTCCACTACATCTCATACTTCAACTCCTTCACCTCAAATCCATGAGCCTACTAATCATTTTTTCACTTCATCCCTTTTCAAGGAGGAGCCTATTTTGAGAGAGGAAAGTAAAGAAGAGAAAATCCAATCCATGGCTAATTAAGAGACTATCATGAGTGATTATGAGGATTAAATAACCATAGGAACTCCCCTTGGTGATAAAAAGGATATTCCAATAGCTAATGTTTCTAGGTTGGAAGAGATGTGTGTTGATGAACAATATCCTGTATTCCACCCTCAATCTGACTTTGAACTCTATGTGTCACCCCCACCAACTAGTTCTTATTGTCCACACCCCATCACACTTTGGCCTAATAGATCTATGGCATGGGAGCCTAAGGAGGAAAATTTATATGGTATCTTGCTTGAAGGAAACCTACCACCTTGGCAACCTAGTTGGGCTAAAGGACATGATTTTAAGATGCCTAGTATTTATGTTACCATGAGAGAGAAGGAGGTGGGGGATTTTTAAGAGAACTTTATATCTGATCCAAAGGTTGAAGATGATCATCATGAGCATGAAACAAAATGTACTTTCGAGGATGAATAACATATTCAAGCAATCTCTCAAGAAATGGCAGTCTTAGGAGAGTTTTATGAAACCAAGGTAGAAGAGTCAACTCCTGAAGATGAGTATGAGAAAGAAGACATGGAACACACTTACATGCAAATGTTCCAAAAATATTAAGATGAAGGGAAAGAAACTCTTGATGACATTAAAGCTGAAGAAGAGGCTTTTCCAAACGTGCCTAATGAGGAGATTGAGATTGACAACACTCTTCAAATCCAAGTAGGAGAGGCAACATGCATGAAAACCTGTAAGTATGATGAGTTGTCACTATCTTCAGTTGATGGAATTAAATTATATTTTAATGAAGATGGTGAAAAAATTATGGGATGTGATGATGAATATCTCCAAGAAGGTTGTCATGGGAAAGATAATCAAGAAGAAGAATAATCAGAATGGTATGGTTTTGACATTGAAGAAGGAGGAGACCTTGAGCAAATTGAACAAGCAAGTGATTCCTTTTGGGATGAGCTTGAGGACTATTGTGTTAGTTACAATAATAAGTTAGTTTCCCTTCCTCAAGAGAGTAATGAAGAAGCTAGAGATTATTTTGTTAATCTTCTTGAATAAATAGAGGATGATGAGTTATTCCAAGACACATACCAAGAAGGATATGAGCCAAATGAGCCTTACAATGATGAAATTGTAGTCATTGATGCATTGATAGATTCCAATAGCATGAAGAACCATCATGAGACATGATTCAAAGATCAAGAATAATACATATATGTTGGATACTTGTTTTATGTCGATCTATTTAGAGCTTCTCCAAGCCAAGTGGTAAGCAAAAAGGGTGGTTCCCCACGCATCCACTCCAACAAGTAACTTGTTTGGCATCATGAGGCTTCTTATCATGGAAGAGACATAAAAAAATTCCCATTTGATCTAGGAGGGAGAAGAGCATATCAGGTTAGATGTACATAAGTACTTTGTTTCTTGTCTCATTGTGCTTCTTAAGTGCTTAGTGCACATGTGTGTGTGTGTGTGTTTTTTCTTGTTGTGTATGTCTTTGCTTTATGTGAAAGAGGTCGTCAATCAGTTGTTTTATTGTTCATTTAAAATTCTAATCTTGTATGTTTCAAGTGCATCTGACTCCCTTTACCCAATGGATGGGATAAGGCTACTAGTCCTTAACATAGGCAAGTATGTTACCCCTAGGAATGGCCAAAAGTGTTGACCAAATTTGAATTTTAGTAAAATTGGGTCAACCCATACATTTATAAACTTTTTTTAAGTTTCCATATGTCCTATATGGGTCTCATATTGGTCTAAATACTTTACTTATCCTTGGTCTAGCCTTGGTCTAAGTCCACCTCCCTTGTCCTTCCCTAGTCAACCAAAGTCAACTCTAGTCAAACATTGTCAAAGTCCAAATTTGTGTTTAATATGTCCTAATATGGTCTTTGAGATGTTTTAATATGCTCACAAGTCATTAATTTACATTTTAATATGTCTCATATGCAAAAATGGCCTTTTGGTCATATTTTTAGCTCAATAATGACTTGTATGGATGGGTTGAGTAAGAAAATTTGTCACCAAGATTGATTTAAACATGGAGAAGGTCATAATATGTTAATATCAGTCATATTTCAGTCAAATAAGTAGTTATATGAATAATAAGTTAGTTTTCCCTTGATTTTAGGCCTTTATTGGCACTTGTACAGACTTGGGAAGTCCATTTCTAGCTTAAAACATGGGAAAACTGTCTCTTCACCTCCTTAAACTCTTTTCCATTCCTGGTGTGTAGATATTTCACTAGAAATTTTAGTTTCAACTTTTATTTATTCCTTCTTGTCCTTGCAAGCCAAGAAAGGTAAAATTAGAGCGCTTGGTGTGAGCCGTATAGGTGGAGTTGGGAGGATTTATATTGAGGGTTTAAATGGGTCTCATTGTAATTAAAATAAATGTAAATAAGTTTTTATTTCATATCCTCTCCTTTATAAACCATCACTTAGACCCCAGGTAGCTTTTTATGCACTTCAATCCATGAGGGGTCTATTTTTTGAGATAGTTTTTGATTCTTCTGCTTGGTTTTGACAAATTGGTTATTTTAAAGTGTTTATCCATGTTTTATAATAAATTTCCATAGGTACTCAATTATTATTTTGGATTTGGAGCTCTCAAATGCTCAAGGGTCTCTTCTAGGCCTATTTCAACTAGGCAACGATGAAAGTGGATTGCAAACATCAATATAAGAGATTATCACATTGAGGAATGTGTTTTTAGGATGATATCTAAGTGTTATTGGTGAATTTTATCCAATTTATGGTTGAAAATTGCATTTGAGGTGTTAGGAGGCCTTGCCTTTGCATATTAGTTCCCATTCCATCCTCTCTACCTTATAACTTAGAGTTTTGCATCTACAAGACCCTTGCCTACGTCATGTTGAATTATGTAAAGATGAATGTGAATTACAAATTATTGGTTTTTCTAGGAATGCATCAAGTTTATATCAGGAAGCATCAATATTTAGGTTGTGAAAAGTTCTCTGTAATGGTTATACTATTGCTCACTATGATTGACCAGACCTCCACCTACATGTGGCCTAAGTAGGGGTTTGAAGCATCTATAGAGTTTTAAAACATGAATTGAAACTTCCTTGAAGACCTGAGATGTTAAAGAGACCATAAAATTCATGTTTGGAGGGCCAAGGTAAGCAAAAAAAGTCATAACCATGCTAAAGTCCTCAATATTGTATTCAGGGATCCTTTCTCCAATGTGAAAAACAACGTTCCTCAAGGTTTTTTGGAGTTTTCATGATGAAAGTTAAAATCCTATGATGCATGGTAATGGCTTGATATTATAGCCCTATCAATAGAAAAAGTATTTTCCAAGTAATAAGGGAAATTAAAAAAAGGAGGGAGGTTTCATAAGGGTCCGCCGATGCCATAAAAAACATTAAATCTATTTAGTGTTGTCTACAGGCCTGAGAACAAATATTTTTGTCCACCAAAGTTGTAATAGGTAATATGCCACCATGGTAGGGTGCTTAAAAATAGTTTGAGGGATTATATGGATGAAAAATATCATCAAGGAGAAGATGATAGTGTTATTTTTTCCTTTCATACACTTTCCCTATCTGTACACAGGGCAAATAACCACCTATAGCCACCTTGGGAACTATCAATAGACAGTGAGCTAATTTGGATGATTGAGTGAGGTTTTAGAGGCATTAAAATATGTATAAATTTATGTTCATACATTTGGTAATCTAAAGGAGATCATATAAAACTCAAATGCACCTAACACAAGATTTCATGTAGCCATCTTCACCTACAGGCAGGGGTAAATAACTGTCCAGTCAAAAAGTGAGATGAGAAGGATCTTAAGTGAGGTTCTAGTGATATTTAAAATTGAGCTCATGATTCCCTAACATATATTCAATGATATATGATTCATTAATGATCCATCTTTATTTTCCTAGGATCAAAACAAGGCCACAAACACCTACATGTGTAACATATTGACAAACAACTCAGTTAAATGACAAAGCACAGTCTTGAGGGTTTCAAAGGATTTTAAGAGTTTTCATGGACCATAGAGATTGGTAAGTGTTTGGGTAAAGTTATTATCATGATTAAAATCATCTCATAAATCCATCATGGTATTATATCAATCAAATGAAGATCTTTCAATGGTGAAAACACAGTCAGCCTTACAAAACCCTGCAGGTAGTTTCCTAGACAAGGTTCAGTCTTTTTTTTTGTGGCTTTGGAGGGTCAAATATTGGAATTAGAAGATAAATTTCAGTATAGATAATATATAAGACATTTATAACCCCATCCAATTATTGTTTTTCTTATACAAATATGGTAATTACCCCCTGATTTGTCTCAGACAGGGGGTACTTCCCTTTGAGCACAAAATGATAGTTTGGGTGAATGAGGCATAGAGGATGAAATAGGAGACAATTAGACCTATTTGGAAGGTGTGTGGAGTTTTAAAACATATGAAACAACATGAATAAACTTTATATATAGTTATAAGCGAGATGGGGTGGCCTAGATAATAAGGTTTACATGCAAGGTAGTTAGGCAAGGTGCAAACCTAGCCTCAAAGGAGGAACTACTTTAAGTTTTGGATTTAGTGAAGTATTATAGTGATTTTATTCATGTACATGGGAGTGTAAAAGGGGTTTTTTAACCTTCAAAAGTTATTTTAATTCATTATAGGGTCATATTGAACAAGAGTTATAGGTAAGGCCTATTAGACCTAGTCTAGGCTTAGTACCTAGAAGCAATGCATCATCATTTGAGAACTAGATGACTATTGACACCAATTGGGATATATTATTGGGGAGGAATAAGGTGTATCTAAGCCTTCATAATGTAAATAAATCCATTAGGAATCCATATTTTGGCTTGAAATCTCCCAGACCATACAAAATGTAGGAAAAGAGTTTGAATGGTCACTTTTAGATTTGTGTATCTCACATGGTGTTTTGCATGGGAAGATTACGTGATTGGAGATGCTAGGGAGGATACCTAAGAATATCTCACTATAATTTAGAGATATTTCTAATGTGCCATGGCTATGAAAAAATGTTAAGAGTCCAGGTGACTATAAAACCCTTGTAAACCCTCTCTAACAACCCAATTGGGAAAATGAGATAAATCAAGCATCTATATGCAGTAGAAAGGCCATGAAACATTTTTAACTTGTATAATATTCTATCAAGCTCCCTTCAATGATAATTTTTGGTACAAACCTAAACAAATGGGGTCAGAATAGGATTTATTTGACATTTTTATGTGTTTTGCAGGTGTGAGAAGGTTTCAAAAGGTGAAATAATTTTTGGGAGATAGTTTGAGACTTTTTTTAAGTCTTCATGGCCATTTGATGAAGTATATAGACTCCTAAGTCTATCTTTTACCTCTCTCATTTCAGCCAATCCAGTGGGTAGATAGTGATCACTTAGTGAAAAAGGGTGAAACTCCATTTGGGAAGCCTTTTAAGGCTTATTTGATGAACCTAATGACTTGGACACTCTTGAAAAGTGTCATATCTCCTTGTGCATGGATCATATTTTAGAATTGGAAGGTTTTGGGTGCCAAGTGTGAGAGGTGCATGGAAATGAGTCATTTGAAACTGTCAAGAATGATTCTGCATGGCCAGAAGAAGATGGATGATAATAAATTGGTCCAACATATGTGAGGGATTGTTTGTAACCACTCCCACTCAAACCAATCATTAGACCTAACCCTATGCAAATATGAGGTAATTTTGTGAAGGCAAATGATGAGGACAGTTTCTTATGAAAGTACAAGGGAATCTACACCACATGTGGAGGAGTTAAACAAGTTTGAGAGACATTTTTCCTTGCTTCTCTTTCAATTCCTATATCATTCCAAATTATATGTTGATTTAACTCCTTCTTGCTTGACAAGTGTATTAATGACTCTTGAACTTCCTTTTCTCTCTTTATTTTCATAATTTCTATAAATATTGGCCTTTTTGGCATTATTTGGCATTAGTACGATGAATCCCTACTCAATCGTACACCTTTTGATCAATAAAATTACTAAGTGTTACCTCTTACATGATTTTACTTAGTGTGTTTACTTGAATGTGTGATCTTGCATAAGTGAAGTCTAAGGAATCCTTAGCATGTTGCTCATTGGTCTTACCTATTTACATCTTCTTCTTGCAGGGCATGTGGTGTGTTCCAGGAGATGTCAAGGTTTAAGTGATAGTATTTTCATTAGTGCCCTCATAGGCCTCTTGTCTAGTCTTCTTAGCTTTGTACATTCATCTATAACCCCATAATGTAACATTGATGCAAGGAGTCATTGATTGGAGAGTGTATGTTCTAGTTGTCTTTTGATTTCAAGTGTGAGATACTTATGGTTGGATGTCATCAACATATATGGTGTATCACCTCCATTAGAGTAGATTTTTTTCAGTTATCCTTCTCTCTTTTTACCCCCCAAAAATCTAGCAATAGGTTTGAACTATAGTGATACATCAAGGGGAACTAGCCCCTCATCTAGAGGTCCAACTCCAATTTAGGACACCCATAGCTCTGAGGTGGTTCCATTGTGCCACTTGAATGAGGAGGGACTTGTCTTCTCCTCAATGGGTGCAAGTTTAGGTGAACAAAAATCCTAAGTGATTTTATTCAAGATATTTCTAAAAGGGATTAGTATGAATATAATACCAACCCCCATTTCATTCCTCACCTCCAAGACCCACAAATCACAAGATAAACATACCATGATACAATCAATTAAGAATTCAAGTGAGAAAATATGACTTATTTGTCCCTATTTACATATTAGTCATAGGAACAATCACATTATAGTTCTGAAACACTCAAAGTGTATCTCAAAAGCCATATTTTCCAAGTTGTAAGCTAGGTCACTTATTTTATTTGCTTATCACACATTGCACCCTTGAGCACATGAAAAACAACACATAGGGTAGAACTACATATGTATGAGGCCCTCTTTAGAGTATTGGATATGTAGGAAATACCCATTTAGAGAGGGGTATTTGGGATCAGTTCCACACCATGAGTTCACTAACCTATTTTTCCCATGGTCACTCCAAAGGTGAAGAGATAAGGTTTGATCATTTAAAAAAGAGCATCAATATGTGCACTCAATATGAATATATGAGAAGGAAGGTGAAAAAATCCCATAAAGCTCCCATTGTTCACATATTGATAAAGTCAATGTTACATGTTAGACACCTATGACTAACCTTGACACCTACATCAATGCATCTATCCAGATCCGATGCAAGCATCTGAGGGCATAGAGAGATAAATTATAGAATCTAACAATTGATCCAAGGCACTAATCCAATCCACTTTTAGCCTATTCCAACTCAAATGAGCACATGAAAAATAAACCAAGTACCATTGTTTCTTATTTATTGTAATATCTTTCAATACTTGCACTTTACATTTTTTATAAAATCTGAGTTGTATAAATTTAGAATAGTATTTATCTGAGTTTTCTATTAATTAGCTAGCTATTAGAGTAGTTTATAACCCTTGTTCCCTAAGCTACTCTATATTTCTTAACCATGTATCCTCATCTATATTTTTAGGGTTAAAATTTTGGTTAACCTGATCTTGTGTCTCTTCATGCAAATTTTTATGTATCCTAAGATTCTCAGCTCGTTAGGGTTTTAGATTACTATGTTTTTTCATATTTTGCTTCTATTACTTTGTATTCAACCTAGGCATAGTGCTAGACTAGGTGGTGTGCCTATTGAAAAAATTGATCTTCCTCTCCTACCACTCAAAATGTCTCAAGCCAATGAATCATCCAATCCTATGCATAACGATAGTGCCAAATGAACAACATATTGATTAAGTTTTCATAGAAGATGAATCTAATCATGAACATAATGAATAAATTGAAAACAATGAGCATAACCAAGTTTATTAAGACCAAGTAAAAGATATTTCATTGCTTCAAGAATGTATTCATCAAAATCCTAAATATTTTGATAAGATTCTCAAAATTCTATTGTAAACTAAAAATGAAAAAGGCTTGTCCCTCCCCATGAGCACATCATTGATTCCTACATCTAGTGGGGGCACAGATTATGTGTTTCAAGGTTTTTTCTTTGAAGATCAAATTGTTACTACTACACTTAATATGGGGATAATAAATGTTTCAACGTAGTTACTGGTTTCAATGCCTATATCTACTCAAACCATGTTTGCACCCCTTTTACTAACTTTTTAAGCACAAACTCTAAACTCTAATGGGTATACGGTGAAAGATATTCTCCATGTGATCAAAAATTAATAAGAAAAGGTTACCAAAATTGATCAAAATGCTTTAAATTATCCACATGTTGTTGATTCACAAAATGTGTTATGTAACCCTCTTGCACCTGAGATATATTTGTACCCTTTCCTAATTGGTTTTTTTGCACCCAAGTTCACATTTTATGATGGCAAGGGTGATCTTGAACAACATATTTGATATTTCTATGTTGGATGCCTTGATTATGCCTCCAATGATAAACTTTTGACCAAACTATTTCCAAGGAGCCTAAAGGACTATGCTCTAAGGAGGTTCTATGATTTATAAAATCCAATCAGTGAAAGCATTTAAACCCCTTGCAGATCAGTTTTTGGCACATTTCTCTATCAACATTACTAAAAAGGTATCATATGCTCAAATTACAAAGATCAAACAAGGAACCAATGAACCAATCGATGAATATGTCTTGAGGTACAATAAAATGTTGGCCCAAATGACAAATCAAATGGAAGATAAAGAGCTTCAAAACATCTTTAAGAAAAGTTTGCTTACCCTATTACATGAGTCCATTATTTTCAAAATGTTAAAATATTTTGATGACTTATGCCATATTGTTCTAAATTTTGAAATGAAACTTATTTCATTGAACAAGCCTAGGTATGTAGTAAACACACCAACTACATCTACTACCAAGTTTCATAACAAGCCAAACTACAAAGTTAAGCCTGAAAAACCTAAAAAGGAAACATACAAATATTAATGTAGTATCAAAACAACCTAATCGGCTTGTCTTACCCAATTCACCAAGGAGAAAATTCACACTATTACTTAAGTCTCCAACTTCACTAGTTAAGAATCTTGTAGATTGTCATATTATATCTCTCCCTCCTCACATAAAGGTGGATATGATTAGACCTCTACCTCATGGATATGATGCCAATGATTATTGTGACTTTCACCAAGGCCATAAGCACTCTACCAACTGATGTTATACATTGAATCATAAGATATAAGACCTCATCAATAACCAATTATTTACCTTTGATGATTCTCCAATGGATTTAGGGTCACAACTTGTTGACCACCAAAACTAAAAGATGTTTAGTGATCCACTACAAGATCACTCTCAAAAGAATTTGGAAGTGAAAATGGAATATAATGCACATCCTCATCCACCACATTATGGGCACCCATTAGATGGGATTATTTTTACTTATACATTGCATATACCTCTTATGGTTCAAAGACCTTTTATTACTTTTGATGACAATGAGATTGTGGATGATGACTCAGATCTTCATTTATTATTTATTCAAGCATAACTTGATCACCAGCCTATTCATAGTGTTATGACTGATAATGGTGCTAGGGATAATGTATTTATCATGACATTATTTACACATTTAGGATAGATGCATTATCATTTATACGCTTCAATTAAGATGGTTAGAGCATTTGATGGGACCTCACAACATGTTCTTAGTGAGATTAACTTACCTTTATAAGTTGGCCCAACACATGCGGTTATTGCCTTCTCAATTATACCATACATGAGAGTCTTTGATATGTTATTAGGATGACATTAGATCCATAAACTCCATTTAGTACCTTCCATCATGCATGGGTGTGTTAAATACATTCATACTAACTGGGTAATCACAGTTTTTGAAATTCCATATGAACATCCACTTAAATAAGATAACTTTATACCTAGATAGTTAATTATCAAACCTACTAATGTTAATAATCCATGAAAGGGTAAGCAATAGGCAATCATCTTTCTTAGGTGGACCATACTTGAGAGACCATTGCACCATAGATAAACAGTGGATTCCACGTAATCCTCGTCTACTATTATGCAGCATAATAAATTATTCATATCAACTAAACATGCTCCTATTATTTATACTTCAAAAAAACCATTGAGTATGAAATGATGGGTTACATGAACCTCTAATCCTTCTAATACTTATTCACAACCACATAGTCCCATGATACATATGAACAACATCACATATCCTACAATGTCAAATATTACACCTATACATTCTCCTCAATAGTAAAATGAGTTTGATATACCATATTTCAGGCTTGGAGCTACCTATGAGCATCCCTTGGATGCAATCACAAACTAGCCTTTTATTTTCAAATATTCCAAAAAAATCAGAGATTCCAAAAATTAAAAAACATTCAAATAATTCAAAAATAAAATCCAAAAATATTTAGCATGTTCCTAGTTGTAATGTTTCTTATATGTATGTTTTTCACTCCATGTTATTAGATAGCATATCATTCCTTTCTATACACATATACATTTCATGTTTATTTTAAGTGTGATATAGGCATACCCAGAGACATGATACATGCACATACATATGTTGGAACTTTCCTCTACTCACATCAAAAGTATATTGGGGGCATATGCATCTTTGATCATGATACAACTAGGTTATATCATTCTATGATCACTTTCCATTACCACCAACATAAACCCCTATTAGGTTATAAACTCCTTTCTTCACAGTTTCTTCATGTGGAAGCTCTCAATTCCAAATGAAAAATCAATTCCACTGAAAAACTTTAGAGAAGAAGTTTGATCATGTGTGGATGGCTATCAATGAGACAAAACAAGCACAATTCTTATGGTGTATTCTCTACCAAGGTCTCCCTATTGGTTCTCACTTGGTACACCTTGGTATGTCTCACAGGGTTTGCTCTCTATGCAAACATACAAAATCCTTAAAGCATAGTTTCTATTTTTACAAACTTTTTGTCTGTTTGGTAGTGGATTTAAACCCTCTTCCAACCCTTCTGTCTTGAGATGTTTAGCTAGAAGATGATTATTTTAAGGGACTTGACCATGATTCCTACAAATATTTCATAAATTTGGCATGCCCTGTCTATATTTTAAGAGTCCCTCAAGACTCCCTCTACCACTAATCGCCCCCATGGGGTTGTGGGCATGGCTCATGGGGGAGGACTTGGTCACACAGTAGGTGACTTAGTAGTCCTCCCCGTATATGTTTTCCATCTCCAGGTCCTCAAAATCATGGACATAGATGTGAAAGTGGTAATTTTGGGATGGAAATAGTGGAGGTATTGTTGGGGATGGTAGAGAGGGTGGTTTTGCCCACTCTAGGTGGATTGTATCACTGCAAGGGAATTCCATCACTTTACCCTTACTATTTATTCTATTAGACTTGGCAAATTTGAATTTAGAGATAAATAAAAGGAAGAAGACAGTTGGGGTTTTGTACTTGATGTTGTAGAGCCCAAGGGTACTGGAGGCTTGAGAGGATGGGGTGATAAACTTGACAGTCCCACGCATCCTCCTCCATATTTTCTCATTGTTCCTACTACTTAACGTGAATTATGTTATGTGGATCTATTTTATGGCTCTTTGGTTTTGTCACATTTTTGGTTGAAAAGTTCCTATAATTTTAGTAAGTTGTTGATATAGTCTCTCAACGCCTACCAATGTGACTTTTGGAGGGTACCTTATTTAACTCACTTTTTTATATGAATAACTTATCTATTGATTTTTTAATATAATTTGAATATATTTTCAATAAAAAAAAGCCTTTTTAAAAGAAATGTTTGGGAAATCCCAAGTAAATATTCTTACACCTGAGTTGACATAGAAATTTAACACTATTTGTGCTAAGAACAAAACATTATTTTTGCTAAAATTTGACATCATTTTTTATCACAAAAAATAAGGTAGTTTTACGTCAAAATTTCAAGCATCAAATCCTCATTTTACATTATTGAATTCATTTTTTTCCCCAAAATTTACACTAATTGTCATGCAATAGGCTTTATGTATCAATGATAACATAATTTTTTATCTTACTGAAAATTTTGATATACACTCTTCCTTTTATTTTTAAAACTACGATGAAAAAAAGAAAATAACCCTTAAATTTTGACATTTGAAATATTTTTTCAACCACTGAGGAGCACCCCATCCACTATGAATCATGTCCCACAAAAACATCAACCTAAAGTTCCCTATTGGTCACATTAAGTTGGACAGGATTTATTCTTTAAAAAAATGGGAGAAAATCATTTCTCTTACTCCCAAAATTACCAAGGTGTAAGATGGTTGAGGTGTTCCAAATCTTCCCTCTATGGAGTTGTTGGCATGGAGAACTCTTTCTCCTTACAATGACCCCCCTCCTCCACGTGGAGACAATGCTTATGTATATTTTTAATCACTTTGGTTTTTCTTTGTGCTAATTAATTACGTTTTTGAATGATGAGAACATTTGACCATTTAACTTTTGTGTATCTATAATTATTTATTTTTATTTTATAATCGAAACTTATAAATACTTACAAATAATTTTTATTATAAAATTGTTAATTTAATTAAGTGTATTATATATATATATATATATATATATATATATATATATATATATATATCCAATTAAAAAATGAGAAAAAATGCTAGAGGCATGTTATATTGAGAGACACTTAGTATTGATTCGTCTGTGAATCTATTTTGATATTGTTTTTGTCAACATTTTTGTCGCATTCTCTTTTCATTGACATGATAAAAGTTGTGATATTTTAAAACTTTTAATTTTAGGAAATTTTTTATCCATTTTAATTTGAAAATAAGAATAAAACCAAACAAAATAATAGATACTACAATTAATACCCTATTATTATCTAAATAACTGAACGCCACTAGGCATTTACTATTTATGCACAACTATTTAATCCACATATTTATGTTTTAATATGTTCATTTAATAAAAGTAACATATTCAATAACAAAATGTGATTGTGTTTACAAATTGGCTATTCTTTTTTTACTATTACCGGTTACACAACATTATATATTAAAGTATAATATTATTATATTTTAATATAATATATTATTATATTATAATTTAAAAAAATTATTTAAAAATAAATATATCTCACTATTAATATATTATAGAAAATATATTTTTCTATTAATATATTCTATTTAATGACATATGACATAATATAATTATATGTAGCTAAATATATAATTACAATATTATAAAAATATGTAAATATATATTTTATTTAATAATATACTATACAATATACATATATATTATAATAATTATATTATAAATAAATATTTTATTTGATAATATAATATAATTATATGTATGTAATATATATTTAGTATGGATTGGTATTTTTTTAGTTTTGGATTTATTTTTTGATTGGAGTTGCAATTGGTTTGGGATATAATTGGGGAGTCAGAGGCTCAAGTGACCATATATTACATGTATCAGATTTATCAATAACAATTATAATCGACTTGAGAATATCAATAATGGTCACAATTAGTTCGAAAATACTAATGAACGGCCACAATTGACCTAAGAATACCAATAACGACCACAACTGATCGAAAAATACCAACAAACAACCATATCTGACCTCCAATACCATACAAAAATTTGAATTTAGATGATATTTAAAACAACCAAATCACTTTACTGACTCACCCATATTTCATCAATAATAATTAAAATTATTAATCAATTTCTTAAATATATAATAATACATAATAAAAATAAAAAGTCAAAAACATTCAAAGAAATGTGGTTTCATACATGCCCAGGTAAATTCACCTGCGAAGATGACCATTGAATATGTGGAAATTTGGAGAAAACAATAGTTCGTGTCTTGGCAATACCTTATCGTATGCATCGGGGATTGCACATATTATTATGTTTCTCTTTGCTGCTACGTGTCATTGGAGGTGTGTTTATTTTATTATTTTTTAATAAAAATTAAATTATTGATATGTTAAGATTAAATTATTTAATATAAATTTATATATAAATTTGATTTAATGATTTAAACAAAAAAATATAAATTTAATATTATGTAATTTATTAAAATTTAAATTTGTTTTACAATAAATTTTTTTTCGAGATTAAAGGTAAAATATTTATATTAATAATATTAATCGCCTATTTTTTACAATGGTGGCTAAAGTGAATACAAATCGGCAGGTTTTTTCGTATTTATTTTAAAAGAGCAGGTCCACCTGAAACGTAATATTTTATTGGTGGTTTTTACTCGCAGTCAAAAAATCAACAGAAGATTGCTCAGAAACATAGTTTTGATGGTTTCATTTCACCTGCAAAATCTTCGAGATAAGAGGACATGAATTTCAATCCGTTAGTGCCATCTAAATAACCGTTTAATGCCTTTTGTTTTCCGCAAATGCCATCGTATCTTTGGGTCGCCCCGTGAGTTGGCATATCTTGACATTTAGCAGTGAAATTTTGTTTGTATTAGGTTAGTTGAATTTTCAGCAATAACCCTATAATTTTCACACTCTGTAGGAGAGACGTGTTGACGTTGGATTGAATGTATAGAGATATGATTATGAACTTACTAATTTTAACCTTATTTTAATAACTGTACATTTAAAAGTTGCATTAAATATATAAAAATACGTTATAATAACATTTAAAAGAATATGTTAATATATATATGTTGATTTTAATTTTTTTAATATAATTATTATTATAAAAATTTTAAATTATTTGATAGAATAAATAAAAATTAAATAATTAAAAAATAATTTCATTAATTTTTAAAAAAAATTAATAATTTAATATTATATTATATATTAACAATATATTTATATAATAATAAAATAAATAAATAAAATATAATGATAAATCCCTCCCAATATTCTTGCACCATCGTCGTACTCCTATATATATCAAATATTCAATTATAAAATATATAACTTAAAATGTTTATACAATCTTTAAACTCGAGGCCAATTCAAAAAATCTATTTATCACCTTACAATTGTAATTGGAAGGTCGTTTCCTTCCTTACAATCAATACATGCATGCTCACTTTTCTTTACAATTTTCACTTTGTTGTCCTCTTGACATATGTCGGACTGTAATCGGAAACACCCACTCAAATTTAAATATTTGAGAGATCTGAGTTGCTCAAAGCCAGCTGGCAATTCTTTTAAGCTCCAGCAGCTTGCCAAATTTAAGTGCTCGAGAGCTTGAAGTTTCCCAAAGGTTGAAGGCAATTCTTGTAAAGAGAAGCAATAGCTCAGGTCCAAATGTGCTAGAGTTTTAAGTTCTCCAAAAGATTCTCGCAGACCCATCAAGCCATAACAACTACTCATACTGAGTTTACTCAGCAAAAACAATCTACAGACTTGTTTAGGCAAGACGCGCATTCTCGTCCAGCTATCCAGTCTGAGAATCTTCAGATTATCAAAACCACTAAGGAAACTATTTAATGCATTTACAGTACATTTTCCTGCTGTCAGATCCAATTCATCCAAGGAGAAGTTTGGAACTGTTTTTGATAAGTCCGGCAGTTCCGTGAAAGACTCTACGACTTTCAATACCCGTAATGTTTCTGGAAACTGCATGCAAATTATTATTTTCTTGTCAGGACTTTCTCCAATGGTGACAAACACAACATTACAATATGTATGCACGGTAAGAAAAAAACTTACCACCAGAGGAGTTGTCTGATGAGAGAGCAGAGGACAAGACAAATGCAATGCAGCCAATTTATCAAGTTTCTCTATATCCAATGGCATAAAAGGAATGCCACGGCCTAATTTTATAAATCTCAACTCTTGAAATGTCTCCTTGCTTCTCCCCTGGATATCCATGCTTCCATTTAAGGCCACAACTCTTAACGAGTCCTTCATTACATCAAGATGTTTTGTTTCAAGTATGGAATGAGGAGATTTATCATCCTCCTTAATCCAAACTCCTTTTATTTTTCTCAGCCTACCCTGCAAGAATGTAGCGTGGCAAGTAATAAAAACAGTCAGAGTAAATAGTATTATAAATGTAATTATATTGTTATAGAAGAAATCTACCTTATCTTCCGCAGCTTCATTCCAGGACTCTGCATTCATAATTCTGCTATCTGTCGACAGGTTTAGCCCTATTGCTCGGATCACATCATTTACAATCAAGCACTCCTCTCCAGTATTCAATCTGAATGCGATCAATGCGGACTCTTCAAGGGATGCGACTTCCTCAGATCCCAAAATATACTCTACATGTCGACGGCTCCAATTATTGAAGAAGCAGCAGATGTCCAAAAATGCTTCTTGGGTAGACTCCTCCAACTCTTTATACACAAAATCAAATAAACGTTTGCTGAGATTATCTTCCTTGATTTGCTTTCCTTTCTCCAAAGCTTCTAATATCTGAGTACACTTGTCTGCCCTATACTTCTGCTTGCGCAAACGAGCACCAACTATTTTTAGAACCAGCGGAATCCCTTGACAAACCTTCAGAATCCTTTCTACATCATCTTTGATAAGAAAAAGGCTTGCAGGATCATTGCACACAACTTTCTTTGCATCTTCTTCTTGGAGAGGAGTAATAGGGTACGGGGTTCGTCGAAGACCGCGATGCACAAGTATATCCGTGACTTCCAAATTTCTGGTTGTTATGAGGAATCTGCTACGGTGCGGAAGATCTTGCAAGTCTTCGGGTAAAAGCATTTCCAATTCTTGTGCACGCATTGCATTGTCGATAAATAAAAATACAGGCATGTTTGGTTCACTTTTGAAAGCTTGGGTTAGATGATATCTACCCTCTTCTGTATTTTTTAACTCTATTTGTTTTCCAGAGGCATAGTTTGGAAACACATCTTTCAAGATTTGTTGCTGCAAATTTGGATGGTTATTGTTATCAGGAAACACATGTAATTCAATTTTAGTATACATGTAATATTTTAGATCTAATTTGGCGACAACAGCATTGGCTAGTGTTGTCTTTCCTAATCCACCAAAGCCATAAATAACCACGGCCACTGATGACGAATCTTCTGTTCTTTCAATCTTCAACAAACTCTTTGCTTCCTCTAGTTGTTTATCAAGCCCTGCTGTTAAAGAAGTAAAAATGTCATAATAAATATTTTAAGGTAGTAGTAAATGAGAAGAGGAATCATAGTAATATTTTTCATTCTATTTCAAACCCTATTATCATGTTCAAGCATTTAGTTAAAGCATTTGAAAGAGGCATATTACAAAAGATTTGTAAATAATAAAAATTATACGTCCTATAAAAGGATTTACTTGTTTTAAACTACCTGCGTTATCTGGATAGGTGGGCTGTGATATAGGAAGAAAAACATGCTGCTGCTGTTTTATTGCTAGCGTGGTTGTGAAAATGAGATCCTGATAAAGCTGATTTATGTTTGAGTGAAGAGCACTCCAATTTTCAGAGTTCACAGATGTTTTTAAGAAGCTGCAACGCATATATGTTCATAGTAAATAGAGAAATGCTGCAACGTATATATGTTCATAGTAAATAGAGAAATGCTGCAACGTATATATGTTCATAGTAAATAGAGAAATATATAGTAATATAAAACTAACCAGATATGAGAGCAATATGTCGCTAAAAAAGCATAAATAAAGATGGAACTGAGTGTATTAACCTGCAAAGCTTTGCAGAATGTAATTGGGAGGCACATAACATCGATCCTTCAATAATCAAATGCAAAGCATTCATCAGTTTCTCTTCTTCTCTTTTTATATTGCCTAATTTTTTTATATGTCTTGCAAGTTGAAGCATATCTTTTAATAGCTCCACACATTTATCTCGGTTGTTCAGCATTCTTCTTTCAATTTTTGATACCAGATAGCCTATGATAGACAAGGCTCCAACTATCCAATGTAACTGACCAAGTTGTTGAAGTATCTCTGGTACAATTTCTCTTGCTTTGCCTGACTGAAAAAAGTTTTCCTAGAGACAAATATCTGCAAACTCAATATCTTGGCAAATTGGAGATCACCGGAACAAAAAAAAAACATGAGAAGAATATTGATAGCAACAGGGTATGGTGTGCACTTAACTTACCTTGTCATCAAATTGGTCAATATGGTTGTTAACAAATTTTAGAAATGTGGCCCCACTCTGCACAAAAAGAGCCCACATATAGGGCTTCTCTACAGTAGCTGTTGTTTCATAACTCGTGCTGGGTTTATGTTCTGCAGCCTGCAGAGAATTAAGAAAATAAATAAAAATAATAATATTTTTTCATAAATTTAATTCTAATATTTACAAAATTATAAAAAACTGATATTACAAAAAATTAATTAATTGTTATTAATTTTTAATTTGAAGAAAATAAATTTAGTTTTTTAGAGTTATAAGAAATTGAATTTAATATATTAATTTTCATTACTTATATTGTTAGTTTTGAAGGGTGATTAATGAAATGTATTGGTTTTAATTATTGATTAAATTTTACCTTTTAAACCAATGAAAATTTATTATTTTTATGCATTCAAATATTTACATTTATCCAATAGTCAATTTGTGCATTTGTTAACCCAAAAACTAAAAAAACTTATTTATCTGTACTTTCATTTACTAAAATTATAAACATCTTGTTATGAGGCAAAGTGCTGATGTCCTAAACAGTGCATGATAATAAATGCCTTGTCAAGGTGCAAGGCTCAAGAATTTTGGTAATTTTCGAATTGAATGGGACTGAGTAGAATTAAGTTGATTTCATTCAATTTTTGCATCTGTTTGAGCAACTGACATTTCCGCACACTAGCCAGTCTATGAGCATTTAAAAGCCTACTCAATGAGCTTCACATCGCTCGACAACGACCACTAAAGATAAGCCATAGCATTTAGGTTTTGGTGGAATCACGTGTTTGCTTGCTTTGGCGTCATTTGGAAGACGTCGCAGATATGAGATTGAAGAGAATATGAAGACATCGCAGGAGATTTAACAAACCTGCTGTCAAAACTATGCATGCATGGTTGGATATGCGTTTTTGTTTTTTCTCGCCGCATATTATTGTAATCAAATTACTTCTATGTTTTTTGCTCATCCACTAAAGTTTTTGTATCGTTTTTTTTTACTTCTAAAAATGGCAGGATCAAGGGCTTGGAGCTTAGTTTAAAGCATTTTTTAATCAGACATTAGTAATTAATCCACACTGAAGCCAAAGGTTATCACATTCAAAACATACAGAGCAAGCTTGAATATCTCTCCTGGATTTCAAAAGAGGAATATTTATGTCTAGGACCTTTTGGATATTCCAGTTAGTAGCCAGGTGGGATCACTATTTTTCACTCATGTTAAGATAAATTATGAGAATATTCAGGCCTATGTTGGAGGCAGTTTACTTCAGTGCAACCTACATAGATACCTTTCATTCTTAGAAGTTTTGCCATATTCAATTTGTAGCGAGACAAGAACTTAAGTGTTGATTTTTTGTTAACGAGTATCTTCAGCTTGATAGCTTTTTAAATAAAGTTTTAACGCTCTAGTCATTTGGTTTCTCATTTGA
Source organism: Torreya grandis (assembly GCA_037957365.1). Classification (NCBI taxonomy): domain Eukaryota; kingdom Viridiplantae; phylum Streptophyta; class Pinopsida; order Cupressales; family Taxaceae; genus Torreya; species Torreya grandis. The sequence continues at coordinate 6,012,199 of JARHVA010000208.1, read as the reverse complement.
TAATGTTCATATAGTTGATTGGGAGTCTATATTTGCAATTATACTGGTGAAGTGATTCACCAGAGCTAATCATCCCATCATTTTTTCAATAATATCTGAAAGCTGTACAATTTTAACACAATTTTTTAATTGAACTTATTGTAGTATTTTTATTTTTTTTTTTGGCTTTTTTTTTTTTTTTAAATGAAATTTGGATTTTCTGTCAATGTCCATTTTACTAAATGGAAGTTCTTGAAGATAATTACTTGGTGCATGCAAGAACACGAGCAAAAGGTTTTTTCTCCGTTTGTGCATACCCCTTTTTCGTTCGGAATAATAATTTGTATAGGGCTGTACTGGCAGAGTCTATTTGTTGGCTTCTTGTGTGTTGTGCCACGGATTCAACCTTGAACGAAGGTAAACGCTGTTGGTAAGGTGTGAAGACTATAGATTTACATCTGGGGTTGTATTTTCGAAGACCTTGCTTCGTTGAGGCATTTTGTTTATTTAATTTATTTTGATTTTATTTTGGACACTTCTCATTTAGATTATCTTCACTATATGTTTATTGTTTTGTTTTAGATATTGGAGCTATCTTTTATGCGTTATTCTTTTAAATTCTTGACAAATCTTTGGGTAAAGGAATTTGTTTAACTCTTAAAGGGGCATTGCTTCATATACTTGTTAATTTATACACTTAATTTTTGGGGTAGCATCAATTTGATGTTGTTTAAAATTTTAATTTATTAACAGATGTATAGTTTTGGAGGTTTTGTTGCAAGTTTTATTAAAAGAACATGCAGCAAAGGACACATGGGTATTTAGGATTAGTAAATGCGATAACAATTTTAATATTCACTAGGGATGTCATTCTTCCTAAAAATTTTATAGTATTTTGTATATTAGTTTGATATAACAAATGGACTGTTAATGAAACCTTACCACGACTGTTATGATATTGTTCTTGGGAATCTAAGTATCAACCCCTTGCTCAATCATAAATTTATTATTGTATTCCAATTAAGTTTATTTTCATTAGATCCCAAGCGAGTCATAACGATATATTTTATGCTTTCGAATCATTAATAGATGGCTTTCATTTTATAATGATGTGTTCTTCTCATATTGTTTCTTATTGACAAATGTAATGTATTCCCCTAATGTTCTGGTGTTTCGTATGGACTTACATTTGAGAGTTAATTTACTCAAGTTAAGTTGGCCATAAATTTCCCTATTAGTGCAGTGCTTAATTGAGTTAACTGACAATAACTTTATCTTTTATTCCAATGCTTGTATGGTAACCATCTCCATGGTTTCCTTTCATTAATAAATTGATCCTATTTTTTGTTTAATTTTATAGCTCTCTACAATAAAATAACATGTGTATGTGTATCTCCATGTATGGAATATTGATTTAATGCCCCAGCTCTATGAAAGATGTTGTGCCTAATAGTTTGGTAAGAATTTAGGGATGATAATGCATAAGCAAACAATATACAAAAATGGGAATTCTTTTCTTTATTGACCCATTTTTGTGCTTGATTTATAGTTGAATATATGAGTTTAGCTACTAGCCAATACTCTGTATTGGATGTCAAGTGCATAATATGAGTAGATGAAAACATATTTAGATGTTATGTTTGCAACATCAATGTTTTTCATTTGAAGTATACCTTGTATTGTTAGTTTGTGTGGAGGAAAAGTTAGATGGTTGCCAAATAAGGATTTTGTCATGTAAGGTGATAGTTCACAAACTTTGTTGTTCTTCAGGGTATTGTTGTTTGCCCAGCGTCTTTAAATGTTTAATATTTTGCCTCATTTTTTTAATATTCTATTTTTTTGTATGGTATTTTAGAATAAAATGTCTATTTAGTCTAATCTCCCTTGATTTTATGAGCTTTAGTGACATGTATTTATACCTTTCTTTTGTATCCGGTCTCTGGCAAATCATCAACTGGAAGGTTCTCTTATTGTGGTTTCTCAAAATGAGAAATTCTCATGTACTATTTTTCTTCTTGAATATATATGCAATTTTTTTTTGAAGCTTTCATAGAAATATTCTTTTGGAATATTTCAAAGGATTATAAGGTCACTCTTTACTTGAAATTGAGTAGAATTGCCATGGCCTTAAGTGTCAATCATTGAATTTCATTTTTTTAGTTCAATAAATTCCTCATTTCTTGATTTATTAATTCAAATTCTTATGATTTTGATAAAATAATTTCATTTCTCAGAAATGCATTTCTGAATAGTAAATCACCTTGTAAAAAAGTGAAAGTTTATGGATCCTAGAATTCTGAGTGCTACAATTCCAACTTTGAAGAACATTTGTGGAGACCCTGCTATTCTGAATCTATAGATCAATCATTTACATGATATATCACATTTATTGAATACCATCTATGAATGATGATTTTAAAGGCATAGGATGATATGTCGTGGTGATGCGAGTCCAAGCTAGCTTGGGCCTTACATTAAAAACTCTACTCATTCCCACAGTTGTGTGAAACTATATGATATTTTTAAGAATTGTTGGTTGAACTCAAGTGAGAAACAAACATATTATATGATTTTGGAAATGATTTTTTAAATATAATATAATGAATCTGTTATTACCAATAACAATTCAATTGTAATTTTCAATTTTTATATACTATTACATTTTAGTTTTTCAATTCTCTCTCTCTCTGTGCTTCCCATAGAGACTTGGTTGGTTCTTTATGCCCTTGTTTCATATAGATTTGCAATTAAATATAATAGTTTTACACAGATTCAATAGAGATACTAATAAACTACATTTACTAGTCAACTGAATTCTCAGTTGTGAAAAGTTACCTTGCGTTCTTTTCTTCTCTTTATAATATAAATAAATAATTTATTATTTACAAATTTTTAATTGAAGAATCTAAGTAGATAATGTGTAAAAATACTTGATCTGACATATACATTAATTGGACTACAACATTTTTTATTATTTTATAATTTTTATTTACAATGATAAAATAATTATTATAAAAAATGATCTTGGAAACCAAAAGAATAATAACCATATGTATATATTATATTAAAAAATAATACTAGTAAATATCGTGTATTGGTTAATATAAGAGAATATTTTTTTGCGGCGATGGAGAGCTCTGTAATTATTCTAAAAATATGTAGCATGAAATGTTTGGGATCCCTACATCCCCCGCATGCTCTGTTGTCTTCCTCTTCAGGCTCTCTTGGTACTATGTTATCCTCTCTGGTTCTTTCTTTTGGTCTGTCAGATCCTTCGCCCTCTTCTTTCTGTGCTTTTGATCACTGTAGTTCAAAATCTAGGGTTGCTAAGGGTGTTTCACTGCTCATTTAAGGGGGGCATGACAAGCCCATTTAGGTTTTATTCAAAATCAATTTTTTTCTGATAAGTTATCCTCATTTTTAGCAGGCAGTGTCTCCGATGTTGTAGTCCTGGAAGAAGTTGGAATGAGAAGCGCAACTCCTTTTCCCATATAGCTTCCAATGGGGAACATGTTGATTTACATTATGTTAATTCCCTTGCAGCGACAAAAAATATTCTGATGGTGTGTTTCAATGATGACAGTCTAGATGAAATTCTCAGAAATGAGGAATGGTTTACTTCTCAGGGTTTTATTTGTAGGTTTAATAATTTTTGGTTGAGCCTCCCAACCCTTTATCAGTGGATTTCAGAATCGTGATAGCCTCTATTGGAAGAAACATTGGAGATTTATCCAAGTTCCAGGGATTTTTTATTGTAGTTTTTGATTGCTTGGTAGATCAAAATAAGGTGGCTCTGTCTAATTCATGGTCATGGGATTGACATCTTTTTTGAAACCATGAATCCCTTCTTTCAACCCCTTGATTGAAAATTTTGAAGCCCAACTTGTTTGGGTGTGGCTGCCTTATCTTCCACTCCAGGTTTAGACAAACTCCAGCGTTACAGCGATTGGTAGATCTCTTGGAAAATTATTAGAAATCAACACCTCTAATTCTAGCATTTTTCGCACCACTTATGCACATATTTTGGTTTTCATAGACTCTTCTCAAGGTCTCCTTGCATCTATTGAATTAATAATTAGTGATCGTTGTTGGATTCAATCCCTTGATTATGAGGGATTACCATTCAGATACCGCAGGTGCTTTGTACGAGGACATTTGTTTTCCTCTTGTTCTTCCATCAAGCATAAAGTGCCTTCTTGGTGGGAAAATTCTAGTTATGAACACCTTGTGGTCTCACCTTTTACCCCTTTCCCTTCACTTGTCCATGCTTGTGTTGATTGTACTCCAAAGTTGGATCCTTTGGGCCCTGACTCGGTAATTAGTTATGTTGAAACTTTCAGTGGGGGGCTTCAGGATGTTGGTTCAAAGGTGGAAAGTTTGATTATGCAAAGTAATGAGTAGATCAACGGGACTAATCAAGGTAATGTTCTGGTGGTTTCAAATAAAACTAGTAAGGGTAGATATGTTATATTTCTTCATGATGGGTATTTCACTTCTTCCCATGAGGACCTTGGTAGATTGGGTATTTTGGATGAATGGATTATAGTTCAAAAGAAGAAGAAAAGGAGGTTGTCTTTGGTTTCTCCCACTAGGATGTTTCACTCTCACCTCAAAAGAGGGAATACAAGGTCTTGAAAGGCACTCTAAGGTTCGCCTTAGGGATGACTAATCTCCCTTAGGTGGTTTAGGGATTATTTAGCTAGATTTTGACATTGTTGTTCCCTTGTGGATTTTCATCTAAGGCAAATATTTGAAGTTTTTATTTCATTTTTTTGTGGGTGATGGACCCTTCAATCCTCAATTATCTATCAAAAAATTAAAATACCAGTACAAATATATTAAATACATCTATCTAAATAAATGGTTATAGGTATCAATCTCAAGGCTTGGATTTTACATATATCATAATTATTTATAACTTCATTACCTTCTTCATAAATTTCCCATTGGTTGGTGACAAATCGTGTCAATCTAACTAGACCAATGTATCAAGCTCAAAATAATTTTTCTAAAAGAAAAGTGGACTTCAAATTCCACCTTATGGTCAAGTTATTACGTCTTTTAAAGTGATTTTTTCAATAAAAATAGAAAAAAATAAGTGACTAAAATACACATCAAAATTAAATTTGGAATTAAAAGTGAACACACTCACAATACTACAACCAACCAGGGCCACCACCATCCCTAAATGTTATTATAGAACATGTCTCATTCAATTGATTTCTCCACAACCAAAAAAAAAAATGATAATCAAATAAATGTCAAATTTACAATTTGAATTAAAAATGAAAACACTCATTGCTATGTTATAGTGAACCACCCCACATACCATTGTAGAATCTCTATAAGTATAATTATATTTAAAAATAACAAAGTATGAAAATAATTGTAATATAATTAGTAAAGATGATAGTAAAATACATTGTCACACCATCAACCAAAGAATAAATCCCCATATAATTTTTTTTCAAAAAAATATATAAATAAATAATATATATATAATAAATAAATTATTACCCCTGCCAAACAAATATTAATTATATGATCGTAAAAAAGTAGGAGATATTAGAAAAAAAACCCGATCATATTGTATTTATTAATTATATAGTTGGTTTTCATAGCACCGCTGGCCGTGTGGAATCTGCAACCCACTAGCTGCAAGAGCGAACTCACGGAAAAAACAACAGCCCCTGAACTACCTTGCTTGCCTTCCTTGCTTGTCTAGTAAAACCATGCAAGTGAAAAACAAAGGCTCTCAGAACAGCTTTGCTGGGCAAGCACAACCTTGCCCAAATAAGTGAAACAAAGAAAACCTGCAAAACCCTAGGCAAGAAACCTAGAGCAGCGAAAACGACTGCAACCGAAACAGCAGAAATCAGACGCCAAAAGGCTGCCGCCGACAACAAATACGCCAAAACCCCCCGCCGCCAGCGACAGCCACAACTACGAAACCCAGCGCCACCATACACACAGCGAGACAGAGTATACACACAGCGACGACAGAGCCGCAGAACAGGAGCGGCAGACGCATATGCACAGCGACGAACAGGAGCGCCTAACGCATAAACGCCACCGTCAAACTATGCAGCCAGCACAGATCTAAGAGAACCTGACGATTTTTCATAGGAGCCGCGGCTACCTGGGCATTCTTCCCTGGCATTCAGCGCCTCTATAGCCATGCTCTCGTAGGGCAAACCCTGAAGCTAGAGTTTCGGCTGGCGGAAGGGCGAGCGCCCCTCATCTTAGAATGACTGATTAAACTATTTTTTTTATTTAATCTATCCAATTTTGACATATCGCATTGAAAATAAATGTAGCTACATACTAGATCAACATCCATACCTTTATAAGAAGCCCTGATATGCTATTTTCTTCTACACCTGAAAAATTAGCACGTCGATGTTCTCCCTGATATGCTATTTTCTTTCTATACATTTTTTGAGAGTTCTCTTTTGCAAAAACAATAAAATAAAAACAAAATCATACCGACCTTCTGAGCAGTCTCCATTTGCAGTATTTCATCAATGGCATGTATTAAAACGTCAGCGTGGCTTCGAAGGTCGACGGCTTCAAAGAGGCTCTGCACCTGCTCCATTGTAGGCGGTGGCTTTTTGTAAGTAGCGGGTGTTGCTGGTGGTGGCAGTGTCGGTGCAGTTGTGGAAGCCTGGGTAGAATCTGCAGCTTTGAATTGCTCAACGTTAACAGTCGAAGTAGCGGGTGCCGGTGGTGGTCGCAGTGTAGGTGCAGTTGTCGCTGCAATACTTGTCTCACCACTGAATTTCTTCACCCCAGAGCAGCAAGAACAGTAACCCATGGCTAATGAGAAAATAAATTATATGGACAACCAACACTAATACTAAATTATAAATAGTTCTCTGTCAGTATTGTTTTTTAAAAGTTATTCCTAGCATGGTGGGGACACGTAGAAAAGAAATTATTCGGTGTCCAAGGCTTTAGTTAATGCGCTACACTTTAATTTTCATGAAATGGAGGGAAAATAAATAAATATAACGTACCCTTTTACATTTCAATGATGCAATCGGCTTTCATTGAGTTGTCTTTGAAATTTGCATTTACTAAAATCTAAAATGTGAAGTTAGTTATTAGTTTTTACAGAGAAGAAAGAAATTAAAAATAGTTGACTAAGAAGATTGCACTTGCGACTCTCTGTTTACAGTGCAGATGGCTTGTTTTTGGAGCGTCAACCAAACTTTAATAAAAATGTATCGGTTAATTACGTCTTTCCATCACGATCTCTTACTATGGTAAGAGTATTATTATAATATAATTTTTCGAAAACACATTAAAACGAAAAATAACATCTTTAATTTTCATTCAGAGTAATAAAGAGTAATATAACATCAAATCAACAAACTTTAATTTATTTCAAAAGAGAATAATTGTGTCTGTTTCTTTACACTAAAGCAAGAGACAACATGCATCTTGTAGTCCTTTCATATTATTTAGTTGGCTCCCTTGTTTTATACTTTTTCATTTTCATCTATTTTTCAATTTTTATTAAAAAAATTAAAAATTAAAAACATAAAATAAAGATGGTAAGATTTTATTTAATATTAAAATAATAATTCTATTTTATTAGGGTTCTTTATTTTATTTTTTTAAATTAATATGAGAGTTATGTATTTAATTAATTGTCTTTATTAACAAAAGATTTAGAAATTTACATTTATGTCTATAGGTATTTATTTATCAAATTAAGTTATATGTTTTATATTTGATTGATGGTCTACAATAGATGTTGGAAGATGAATATGATTGCATCATCATGTTTTTGATATGTGACACATGTTGGCTTAACCACATTGTATAGATGGAGAGTAATTAATAGTGAGTTGTTAGCTACAATTGTTTAGTGATATGTTTGTTTTGTAAATGCCATTAAATATTTTTTATTTTAGAGAAAGCATTTCGTGAGCAACATCATGGAAAAGTACAAGTAGGATGTACTGTCTCAACAACACAAATATATATATATATATATATATATATATATATATATATATATATATATATATATATATATATATATCACTAGCTTCTTGTAAACATATCTCTATTGATATTTTTTCTTTGTTGGCAGTGAGATAGACAAACCCTATTATTTTGATATCTCAACATGCATAGTCTAGATTGGGCATGCAACCATTACCAGGTGAGCTAACATGAGTATTAGATTCACCCCTTTTGTTTTTTTGGATGACTTTATGAGTTGTCAGTGCTTATATGTGTGTGTGTGTCCCCAATATATATATATATATATATATATATATATATATATATATATATATATATATATATATCCCCAATTTCCAAATAAGTCATGTATAGGAGACCCTTAGCCTACCTCATTCCCATAGGCTAATTTTGGGTGATGAAGGGAATAGTAGTGTGGGTTATTATTTACCTATTACTATTCACCGACACTATTCATGAAAATACTATTCATTGTCACTATTCATAGTGACATAGAAAATGCTACAGTAATGACGTGGATTGTGAATGAAGTGGTAAGAAACGCTATTTATAGTGACATGGTAGGTGATGTAGCAGTGAGGTGGATTGTGAATAAGGTGGCAAGGCCCACATGAGAATATTGTATAAATAAAAAGCATGTGATTGATGTGTGACATCCTACCCCACATGGGAGACAAAATAAATTGATTTTATTTATTCACATGGGTGACCTTAGTGGGAATAGTAAAAGTTGGTGCATTTTTATATGACATGTTAATCAAGCATGTGAAATGGTCAAAATAAGGTAAAGTTCGTGCCAAAGTGTGTGGGAACATTGTTGGATGCTTTGAAAAAGTCAAAAGTGGGAGGTGGAAAGGATATTGGCCCCATGGGAGCACATGGGTATGGTCTCCAATCATTTGATTCCTTTCATGAAGTGGGAGACACACTTGTGAAGACATATGAGCTTGAAATAATTGATGCGCATGTTGAAGATTTGTCATCCTTGACAACTTATCCACCCATGAAGATTTTTACATCCCATATTCTCTCTCCTCACTATTTCACCTTTTGTCTTATCTCTTTGTAAATTTCTTTAAGTATGGGTTGATTTCCTTTATAATGCATCTTTTATCAATCAACCAAATACTCTATGTTTGATGCATTTGTGCTTAAACTTCAGGATTCAATGATGAAACCCCTTGGATGCTTACAGAATCAAGGGACAAAAACCCAGTGGTTCATGGAGGTGATCTCATTCAGAGATTGCATTTGATCTCCAAGGAGTTTGTAGCTTCAATGTGGTGTGTAGGTCTATGTGTGAAGAGCTTGTTTGTGTTTGTAATATTTCCTTTCATAAGAAATAAACATTTCATATTTGGTTTGTTCCTCATATATGTCGCAAGGTGTTAAATCCACATATGTTTTCATATTCCTCTCTTGTGTTCATTCCATAGTTATTCAAGTAGGATTTTTAAATTTCTATCATATGTGCATTCATATCCCATTTGGGATATTATAGTGGTATCAGAGCTGGTAATTTTATCAGCATATATGTTTTATTTTGTTTGAATACTTTTGAATCATAAAAAGTCAAGTACTAGAGAAGAAAGCAAAATAAATTGTAGTCAAATCTTGCTAGCTTGTTAAGCTATTTTGTAGAATCATGGAATTCTAGAGATTCCCAATAGATGAAATGAGGATCCTTATTAAAAAATCTCACTTCAATTAAAAAGCTTTTGGATGGAATGCAAAATTTAATTCCAACCACAACATCTCAGAAGAAGGAGGCTACATTTCTAGTAAAATGAAGGGAAGTAGTAGAGTCCCTAAGTTCTAAGTATGTTAGTAGGTATAAATTATATCAAAGTCTATCTGATGAAAATAAGGCAATGTTGTCTTTCTGTGAGTATTTACATCTGGTAGGAGACATTTCAGAAAATTATTATGAGAATGAATAGGAAAAGAATAAAATTGTGATAGTTGAGCAAGACCTAGAAGCAGCATGTTTGGAAGAGGAGAAAATATGTTCTCAAGAGAAGGAAAGAGTGGAGCCAGAGACTTTTCAAGCCATAAAAAATAAAGGTAAAAACTCTTTAGAAATCCAAAATGTTTTATTGGATTCTGAATATGTTGATCAAAAGGATAATCATATAGAGTCTAAGGATGAAGTATCATGTGTTGAATGCATAAGAGATAAAGTTTTTATTACTCAAAACTCACCCATCAATATTTCAAAGATTGAAACAATACTACATGAGGGTGATTTGAAGGATATTGAAGGCAATGAAAATATTATTGATAGTGTTGTGGTATCACAAGAAGATCCACAAGATATGATAGAACAAGGGCAAAAGGAAGCCCACCTACATGATGAAGAGTTCATAGCTAAAAATATTGAAGGAGGATCCTCTCTTGTATATTTTTAGGAGGAAGAAGTTGTTAAGCTCACCTTTGAGTTTAAGCCTACTAAGGGTTCATTAGAGAGTACTCAAATGACTCTTCAAGAGGCAAAAATTTAGTTTGTTGATGATATCCCAAGGTGTGTCCTTGATACAATTCATAGCCAAGATTTTAAAGTTAAGCATGAATTTATGTTTGAGAATCTAAGCTACATACAAGGACACAAGGTATGTGAAGATGTTGATAGCATGGATCAAGTGAGTAGGTTGAGTTTGCTACATCTTAGTGAAAAGTTGGTTATGAAAACCAAAAAGATACTTCATTTTGATAATGTGCAGTTTGTCATAGACAACTCTCTCTTGAGGGGGACATCAAATGAGACTTTGATGATTTCCATCTTTAAACCTGCTAACCTCCATTCAATATTAGCCAATTCAAAAGTATTTCATAGCTTAAGAATATGTTATTGGTAGAATTTTAGAAGTATGCAACAAGTTAGGAAGAGAATCCACATTTGGTTTTAGCCAATAGAATACACACATTTCTTTTGTTGACTAATAGATTTCAGCTTTTCATTAGTTGTTTCATTTACAAGGATTTGGAGCATTTGCTAGAGCTATAAGAAGGCTATAAGCCCATTATCATGACTCTTTATCATCACCCTCAAAGTTTCAAAGAATAAAGTAAGAGAGCAAAAAAGGAACTGTTACATATGGGGTACATCAGACTAAGTTTTAGTCTTTCTACAGTGCTGGTTAAAGAGACTATCAAGACTATATACCTAATACCCAAGATTGATAAATGGATTGATGAACTGCATGGTGTTGTATTTTCATAAGACTACTTTCTGGTGTTGTCATGGGCACTTTAAATTTTTGGTTATGCCATTGGGGCTTAGAAATGAACCAAACACATTCCCATCTAGTACGAATAAGGTGTTGGGTAAGCATTTGATAAATTTTGTTTTAATCATCTTTGATGATATTTTGAGTTACAATATAAGTTGCAAAGAACATCTTAAGCATTAGGATACAGTTTTGAGTGTCAGGATACGAAACACCAAAAGCACACAATTGATTACCAAACCAAGCAACTTAATATGCGGAATTAACCAGAATCAACAAGTAACTAGAATTCAGAATAACACAGAATATGAGAGACAATACACAACTTGTATTAATAACTCTCATAGAAAAGAATACAATAAAGAAGATGCCACTTCTTCTCCACCACCTCTTCAGAGGTTTCCCACACCTCAAGTGAATAGTAATTCTCTCCTCAAAGCTCTCTCTACTAGGTCCCAACAGCCAACTCAAACACAGAGTTGGTGTTCACCTTACCCCTGTGCTCCACACACTCCACAAGTGCTCCACGCACTCCACAAGTACTCAAAGTACTTCAAGTAGATCTCCCATGAACTTGCAATAACCTGCACCTCAACAGACCATACTTATGGAAGGGACTAACTTGCCTTCCTCTTAGCTCTACATGTACTCCACGTACATACCAATGAGTACACACTGTACTCCAAGTAGATCCTGCCTGATCCTGCTCCTTGTTGTGTTGTTGTCCTATCTAATCTCCAACCTACAGATCAATAATGGTTCTGCACACCTGTGAACCTTGACCTTGCACACACACACACCTGCAGATCAACGATCTTACTTACCATGTAGATCTCCTATAAGGGTCATGCTCACCTGATGACCAAGATCATACATACATGAAGAATCCAGCTGACTCTCCAATCCAGCACCCACCTTGGTACTGCTGTGGAACTAGGAGGAACACCCTTGCTCACCTCACACACAGAAGGAGCTAGCTTTGCTCAACTCAAACTAGAACAACTTTACAATACAACCATGAGTCTATTATATAGATCTCATCCGAACAATAATTAGACATCTAATTACAATAATTAGATTTGCAGCTATGAGTCTATAATTAGCACTAATCATGCAAACACTTGGTTCGTTAGCTAACTGCCCGTAACATCCGTAGTCCGAACCACACAGGTGACCGACGTCGGTCCCTGTCTGCCTGGAGGTGATCGACGCCGGCCGATCCCTGACCGACGTCGGTTGCTTCTCTTCACAATCCTGTCGACGTCGGCTGATCAGACCGACGCTGGTTGCTCTGCAACTCAGCAACCCTCAGCAACCTCCTCTCCTATTTGCATCAGTGAAGCTTTTAGCTCCACAACCTAACATTGAGTATTTTTGAAGAACACACATTCTTTGCTAAGATATCCAAATGTGATTTTGGAATGACTAAATCCTATACTTAAGACATGATATTAGTGATAAAGGAGTTCAAGGGGATCAATAAAAGATCCAAGCCATTCAAGGTTGGCTACCTCCTACAATTCTAACATAACTTCAAGATCTCATTGGTTCATGTAGTTATTACAGGAAGCTTTCTAAGGGATCGGAGTTCCTCTTACTAATTTGGTATACAAGGGAGCACTTGAGTGGACAAAAAAGGCATGAGCTACTCTTGATAGATCAAAGGAGGTAATAAGTTTATGTCTAGTTCTAGTTATTTCAGGTTTTTCACTCCCTTTGGTTGTAGAGTGTGGTGCTTCAGGTGTTGGATATGAAGTTATCATATCTCAAATAGGACATCCCATATCTTTCAAAATCAAAATGCTAAAGGGTCATGAGAGCAGGCTACATATATTTGATGCAGGAATGTTGCTATAGTGCATGATTTATAAGAATTCAGGCAATATATGGTATGTGGAAGGTTTGTTGTTGAAATAATTCATAAAAGTTTTGATTTATTTCTAAGTCAACAATATTTAAAATGATAAACAACATAAGTGGAAATATGATAGGTACATAGTGGCAGATGGGTTGCTCTCATTCAAGGACAAAGTATTAATTGTTCTTGAATCAAAATTGAAAAGGAAAATACTACAAGCATTTCCTGATGCACATTTGGTAACACATCCAGATTTCTTCAAACCATGCAAGTAGATTAGAGGGATATTCTCTTGGAAGGATCTTAAGGAGGATGTTCTTGTGTACATCAAGGAATGTTTAACATGCCAATAGGATAGAGGAGAACAAGAGTTTCTAGTAGGTTTGCTACAACCACTTCCCATTCTGAAACAAGGATGCAAAGGTACCTCCATAGACTTCATTGTAAGACTGCATAAGGTACAAGGGAAGGCTTACAATTTTGTTATAATAAATAGATATGCACATTTCATTGTTGATTACAAAGAACCTCAAGTTGTTGGTTTATTTTTCAATAAAATCTTCAGATTACATGGGTTAACCCAAAACATAATCAGTGATAGAAATGATAGATTCATCAGTGCATTCTGAAAGGAATTATTTCCATTGATAATTACCAAGCTTACTCATAGCACTAGTCTCCATCCACCAATAGAGGGGGAAATAGAAAGTGAAAATAAGTGGGTGGAAGAATATCTCTCAGTTCAACCAACATCTTGGGTCAAGTGGATTCATATGGGAGGATATTATTAAAACACAACTAAGCACATGTATATGGAGAGTAGACTACATGCAACAAATGACTTGGTGAATCGAAACCAAGATATCTTGAGATTTTGAAGGAAAAGTTATAGCAAGCACAGGGTCAACATAAGACATATGCAGACCAAACTATAAAGACCAATGAAAAACTAAAGACCAAACTATAAAGTTTGTACATGATTATTAGAGAAGAAGATGTTGGATTGCATATACTACCTTCCATTGATGAGGAAGGGAAGATAATTCTGATTTCAAAATTTGTTCTTCATACAAGGGTAAAGAATCGTAGAAATAGAGGGACAACAAAATGTTCCACCTGGTGGAAAAATATTCCAATTAAGGATGCTACTTGGGAAGGTCCTAACATTTTGGAGCATCCAAGTCTATAATTTCTTATGGGCAAGCAATTTTTGGGAAAAAGGAATGTGATGTTCCCAATTTCTAAATAAGGCATGTAAATGAGAACTTTAGTCTATCTCATTCTCATAGACTAATTTTGGGTGATGAAGGGAACAATAGTGTGGGTTACTAATTGCCTATTACTATTCACCAACACTATTCATGAAAAAACTATTCATTGTCACTATTCATAGTGACATGGTAGGTGATGCAATAGTGAGGTCAATTGTGAATGAGGTGGCAAGGCCCACATGAGAATATTGCATAAATCAAAAGGAGACAAAATAAATTAACTTTGTTAATTTACATGTGTGACCTTAGTTAGAATAGTAAAAGTTGGTGCATTTTTCCAATGACATCTTAATCAATCATGTGAAATGGTCAAAAGAGGGAAAATTTGGCACCAAAGTGTGTGGTTACATTTTTGGATGTTTTGAAGAACTCAAAAGTGGGAGATGGAAAGGATCTTGGCCCTATGGGAGCACATGGGTATGGTCTCCAATCATTTGATTCATTTCATGAAGTGGGATACACAATTATGAAGACATATGGGCTTGAAATCATAGTTTCACATGTTGAAGATTTTTCATCCTTGACAACTTGTCCACCCATGAGGATTTCTACATCCCATCTTCTCTCTTCTCACTATTTCATCCTTTGTCTTTTGTCTTTGTAAATTTCTTTAAGTATGGGTTGATTTCCTTTGTAATGCATCTTTTATCAATCAGCCAAATACTCTATGCTTGATGCACTTGTGCTTCAACTTCAATATTCAAGGATGAAACTCCTTCGATGCTTACAAAATTAAAGGATGAAAACCCTATAATTCATGGAGGTGATCTCATTCAGAGATTGCATTTGATCTTCAAGGAGCTTGTAGCTTTAGTGTGCTATGTAGCTCTATGTGTGAAGAGCTTATTTGTGTTTGTGATATTTCCTTTCATAAGCAATAAACATTTCATATTTGGTGTGCTCCTCATATATGTTGCAGAGTGTTAAATCCTTATATGTTTTCATATTCCTCTCTTGTGTTCATTCCATAATTATTCAAGTGGGATTTTCACATTTTTAGCATATGTGCATTCATATCCCATTTGGGAGTGTACACACACACACACACACACACACACACACACACACACACACACACACACACACACACACACACACACACACACACACACACACACACACACACACACATACACACATGTATGTATGTATATGTATGTATGTACACACACACACAATGGTATGGAATTACTAGTTTCTTATGAATGTATCTCTATTGATTCTCATTTTTTTTTTGATGGTGGGATAGCAGAGCCCTAATATTTTGATATCTCAACATACATAGTCTAGAGACTGAGCATGCAAACATTTCCATGTGAGCTAACATGAAGTATTAGAATCACCCCCTTTGTTTTCTTGAATGACTTTATAGGCAGTTGGTGGTCCTATTATAATTTTGATATTGCATTGATAGAAAGTATGTTTGAGGATTTAAAACTGAAGGAATATCTAGATCTATTTAACGGTCTTAGAGAAAGAGTTTCATGTGCAATTTTGTGGACAAGTTCCAGACGGGGATATCATCAATTGAAGACAGGATTTGTCCTTTGAATGATACAAGAAAATGGATTCATGATGATGACTATTATTGTTTTTGTTGTTTATTTAGTTTTATTTTTTTACACTATTATGTTTTTTGACATCATGAAATCATTGAATTCTTATAAATAGAACTTTGTTAATAATTTTTTTGTTCACTGGTAATTCTATTATGAAAACACTATTAATTTTTTAAAGCTTTTATTATTTCAAACATGGTGTTTTGTAGGAAACTGCATGGAAAAGTGCAAGTAGGATCTATCCTCTACACTTCAATTTTCAAGAACCGGAGAGAAAGAAAAGAATAACTTATACTTTTGTTTTTCAATGATGGAAATGTGCTTGCATTGAGTTGTCTTAAAAATTTGCATGTCTTAAAATGCAAAATGTGAAATTAGTTATTAGTTTTTACAATGTAAAATGACATCAAATTTTCGTTTGCCCCTTTCGTGGGTCAACATTCTAAAACTGATAATCTCGTACCATGGTAATAATATTCTCATAATACAATTTTTTGAAAATGAATTGAAGTGAAATATAACATCTTTAATTTTCATTCTTAGTAGTAACGTGAAACATAACATCAATTCAATACGATTTAATATATTTCAAAGAAAATAATTATATGCATTTCCTTGCACTAAAACAAATGAGAGTACTTCATTTCCTTCAACTAAAACAAGAAACAACATGTATCATATAATCTTTTTACATTATCAAATTAGTTCGATTTGATTTATATATTTTTATTTCAGCTTATTTTCAAATTTTTATAATAAAACATAAAAACAAAAAATTAAGATTTTTTTTTTTTTCCTTAAAATTTATAAAACAATTTATATATTTTATTAACATTTTATTTATTAAATAGAAAATATTTATTTTTTAAACACATTAATATAAAGAAAAATTGTATTTCATTAATTATTTTTATTGAATAAAAGACTTACAACTGATACTATATATATGCCTCTACTCGTTCTCTCTAAATATTGTTTTTTAAAATTTATTCTTGGCATGGTGGGGACACATACGAGATTTTATTTTCTTAAAGTTATTCGGCATTGTGGGGACACGTACGAAACTGTATTAAAGTTATTCTCGTGGGGACACATAAGAAAAAATTATGACCAAAGCTTTAATTCATTCGCTACACTTTAAATTTCATGAAATGAATGGAAAGAAAGGAATAACCTACCCTTCTCTTTTCAGATGGCAATGTGCTAAAATGTAAAATGTGTAGTTATTTATTAGTTTTTATAATGCTTAATAATATTATATTTAATCTATCGGTACATTAAAGATATACGATTAAAAGGATTGAACATGTAATTATTTATTTATAATATATATGTTTTGTTATCGAGAATAATTTGTTAAAAGAATTGAACATGTAATTATTTATTTATAGAACCTCAAAATAATTTGATAAACATTTATATTTAAAGATATGAAGTAATTGAATCAAAATTCAATTAAAAATGGAATGCATCAATTAAATACATTTTTCTTTCATAATCCTATCCTATACCACTGTAAAAGTATTTTATAATACAATTTTTCAAAAATATATTAAAATGAACAATAATATCTTTAGTTTTCATTTATAATAATAAAGTGAAACATAACAACAATTCAATACATTTTAATTTATTTTAAATAAAAATAATTATGTTCATTTCTTTCATTAAATAAATCGACTCCACTTGATTTATCTTTTCATTTCTATGTATTTTATAATTTTTAGGCAAAAATAAATGAAAAATAAAATAAAATAAAATAAAAAGGTTAAGATTTTATTTCTTTTTATAAAGAAAAAACTTTTATATTTTATCAGTCTTCAAACTAATATGAAAGCAATGTAATTAATTAATTATTTTTATTGAATAAAATATTTTAAAAAATTATTTATATCAATAGGCATTCCTTTATGAAATTGAGTTTTGCGTTATACTTGATCGACGATCCACAATGGATGTAAGAAGATGAATACAATCATATCACCCTGATTTTGGTGTATGGTGCATGTTGGCCTGGTCACATCATAAGGACATTGAGTTGTTGGCTACTAGTGGCACGCTAGAAGATACAGAGAATTAAGTAATCAATAAATTGAAATGATGGTATAGGTAACCTTTCTACCATGTTGCCAAGTCTGTTGTGTGAATATGTGTGATGGTACGTTAAATACTACTAATTTTTTTTAATAATGGATTACAATTCATATGTAAAAATGCATAAATCTAGTTTGATGTCTTATTAACTTATATTGAAAAAATGTAATCAATATATGAGATCGTCATTTATGGGAAAAAGTTTGACATTATATTGAAAGAGTTTATTTTAGGTTTTCAAACTCAAAATCTTTATATCTATTTTTTAATTTTATAATATTATTATACATAATATTATTAATCCAAAGAATAATTGTAGAAGACTTTTTGTCTTATAATTATAGATGAATAGTTTAAGCAAAAAAATTAAATAATTTTCTTTAAAAATAAAATGAATAATCATTTATATAACAATAGATAATATAATCTCTCTTAATTTATTGATGAGATGGGGGTGCATTGGTAAAACAATTTGGTTGTTATATGCACTACTTAAGTTTAAATTTCGGAGATATTGAAAAGTCATTTTTAGAAGTTTCACTGGTATTGCCCAGTGGTAACCGTATTGGTGGTATTCACCAGTTGTGGTGGTATTGTACATATTGCTGGTATTCTCGGGTTGATTAATATAATATTCACCGGTTGTGGCGGTATTGTACATATTGCTACTATTCTTGGGCCGATTGTGGTCGTATTAGTAGTATTTGTCGATTGTGGTGGGTGGTATTTTCAACCCAATTGTGACCATATTGATGGTATTCACCAATTATGATGGGTTTGTACGTAATATTGGTATTCGCCAATTATAACAATATTAAACATTATGCTGAAATTGACTGATTATGACCGTTAATATATCCGATTAATTACTCCAATCAAAAACTCCTTAATAATCTAATATAATCTCTCTTAATTCAAGTATATTTGCACCACATTTCTATTTTAATTTTCATCCATAATTCTTGAACTAATATTAGTATCACAGTGCATGTTTTTCCAATAATTTTCTTCCACCATTTATTCTCTTTGTTGCATATTCCATTTCAAGCCGATCAAATTCGCTCAAACTCGTCTTTTTCAATTTTAGGTTATTTGGATGGAATAACGTGTTTTTGTTGTTAAGGGCTTGATAAACGGTTGCATGGCGTCTTTACCTACCAGGACTGCGCTTTGGCAAATAATTCACTAGTTTTTAGTGTGTTTTGGCATTATTGGACTGTACAACTTTTTAAGGTCTCCATGGCAAGGTGTTTTGGATTCATTGGTTGGATTTTTTGAGTTTGGACTGCACATTCATCAACATTGACTAAATTTTGCATTGTTTTGGCTTATTTGTTTGCATTGAACTACACATTGCTTTTTTTCTTGGCTGTATTTACCTTACAAAATTGTAGAAAACATGGCGTACTACCATAGGCGCTTCATCTTTCCATTGTCATTTGAAAATCGAGATGCTAGATGGTGTTTGGCTTAGACTTAGCCTTAGACACAACGCACCTTAATCCATGAAAAATAAAAAATTACATGGGAAGAAAAGGTAAACTTTTGAGACAAGTTTAATTTCCTTTATGCTTTTCTCTCAAATAAAAGCATATTTGTTTTTCAACGATATTGATATTCCCATTAGGGAATAATAAATATATTTTCTTTTCGATTTATTCAAAAATAACAAATAATTTATTTGAAAATTAGAATCAATTTTTTTTTCAATAATTAAATAAAATTTGAAAAATTAAATGAAATTGTGGAAACAGAAACAAAATCATAGTGTTTGCTATCAATAGTACCTCTAATTCCCATTTATAAGTCATTTTGTTGTGATCGAACTAATGCACTTACAGCTTAATATATCTACACCAATGACATTTTTGGTATCATCTCTATAAATCATCGAGGATAAATAAGGAAAAAATCATTTTCCATTCCATTATTTACGCATTTGTGGCTATCGTTGACGTAAATCCCTAAAATGAAAAATGTCTGAGTATATAAAATCATTACGTGCATATATAAGGACTTCACATTAAGTAGATGTTACAGATAGAGAAAATCATTTTCACATACTATGTATGTACCACATACCATTCTTATTTTATGTATTTTAACATCTCTTTCACATACCTAAGTATATATAAATGACAAGCTTATTCCATGTACCAATAGGTATATATGAAATGTGAGCATATAGAGAGGTTTGATTTATCGATGCAATGGTATATAGAAAATGAAACTTTATTTAAAGCAATAAGGAACCATTATATATATATATATATATATATATATATATATATATATATATATATATTCAATCAAAACTATTGTTAACACAACACTAACTAGGGAATATATTTGACTAGAATGGTCAAGACGTGGAGAATACACTCGTCTTCAATGACTTGTGGTTTTACATATGCGACAAGGATGCACAACTTATTAAACCTAAAGAAGTAAAGGAGATACCATCTTAGAAGCAGAATAATTCAAAAGCATTGGCCTTGATGTAAGCCTCAGTTGATGTGGAGGTATTTCATCACATACAAGGCTGCAACACTCATTGGGAGTCATTTCAAAAATTGATGGAGTTATATGATTCTTACTTAGAATTGGAGTTCATATAGCTAAAGTTGAAACTATTCAATATTGATTTGAAAAGTCATGACTTTGGTTTTTGAAATTTGTGCTATCAAGCATGATATTAATGTTGCTAGTGTAAAAGTTGATGAGTATATTACCACCTTCACAAAGGATATTCTCCATACATGTTAAACATGCTTGGGTTTGTTTCAAGCAATAAAACTGGTGAAGACTCTTACCTTTGATCGATTGGTTGAGAAGATAGCCGAAAGAGAAAAAAAACTTTGGAAGAAAAATAGAGTCCATAGGATAAATAATTCTTTATGCTAATAAAAATGGTTTTTTTTTAAATTTAGGAAATGATAGAATCAAGGGGACAAACAAAGGGCAATTTAAAATTTTTGACAATTAAGCAATAATCAATAACAAGAAAAGTAAAATAACAAACAACATTTATTTTTCAAAGTTGTGAGAGCAAAGCTAGTCATGAGACCCATGAGTGAAAAACATCATGGGAAAAAGAATTAAGCTTATAGAAAATAAAGAGTATAAAAGGAGAAGAAGAAAAAGTCAAAACCAAATTTAGCTCAGTTCTCTAATGTTCATGTGGGTTTTTTGACTTTGGAAAAGCAAATAATGCCTCAAAGAGTTAAACCTAAGATACTTCTTAGGTTTTAGACACTAGTGCCACACAACATATGACATTTTGAAAGGGAATTATTTGAGTATTTTCATGAATAAAATTTTAGTATAGCATATCTAGAAAATAAAACAATTTTTTGACCTCAAAGCAAAGGTTAAATTCCACTCAAGTCACCAATGAGTCCATAATTAATTATCCAAAATGTACTACACCTTCTTTAGTTGAAAATAAAATTGTTGCCTTTTATCCTCATTTTAAAAAATGGCCACTTCATTTTTTTAGATGATGAAAGGTGAAGGTCACAAGGAAATGTGATAACACAAATTTTTGTACTGGATATAAGGATGAAAAATTACTAAAACTCTGGGTGAGCACTTAAAGCCGAGAATTGTTTCTCATCTCATTGAAGAAGGAATGCCAACAAGTCTTCTCTAACATGATAGATTTGGGCACAAACACTATGAAAGCATTATCACAATGTAAAAATCCATGTTGTAGGTTTTCCAACATTAACCAAAAACATTGAAATTGTGAAGCTTGCATATTAGCCAAACACGAAAGGTAATAATATAAAATTTTAGTAAGGAAATTCAACATGAAATTGTAGTTGGTTCACTTTAATTTTTTTAATTTGTCAATTCGTTCCGCTATTAGTCACAAGTAGTACATGTTGTTCATTGATCACGACAACATAATGGCTTTGATATATTTTTTGAATAAAAAATAGAATCCTTCAAAACTTTTCAAAATTTTAGAACAATGGTTGAAAATGAATACCAATCCTTCATTTGAACACTCAATATTAATTTTTTTGGTGAATTCATGTCAAAGGTGTTTTAAACATATCTCAAGAAAAATGGAATAAAGCATCATCTCATAGTCCCATACACTCCTAAAGAAAATGGAGTAGGTGAGTGCGTGAACATAATTATGATGAGATAAAGCCTATATAGGCCAATATGATTAAATATGGGACTAATCTCTCTACCTCTAGTGGAGCTAAATATAGAGGTAAAATAATATTTAAGGTTAAGGCTAATGATACTACTATTTTTCAAGCCAAGAATGAGATCAATAATATAGTTAATGTGGCATCTCAACCACCTAACAAATTTGTCCTTCCTTCCCAAGAGTGAAGACAATTTACACAGTTAGCTAAGAGCCATAACCAAGTGATTAAATTATTTTTTGAGTGCAATATTATATATTTAACCCCTCACCATGAGTTTGAATTATCTCACCCTTGATCTAAGCATTATGCTATGTGAATGCACGTTATAATTATCATAGAGCTTTGGGTCATACTACTAATATATGTTTTTTTATTGAGATACATGATTCAATATTTAACTAATAGCAATGCCATAAAAATGTAAGAACACAATATTACATTGGATGAATGAGTTACAAAAACAAATTAGCTTTGTAAATTTTTTACTAGTCCACTTCCAAATCATAATAATAGAAAAAAATAACACACACATGGTAGCTCATAAAAACAACCATTATTTTTAAATGCTCATAATAGATGTGTTCATCTAAATTACATAAATTTATTGAATTTATGCATGATAAAAAAAAGTTATTATCATTTAAGGCACTCCTTATGAGTCACCAACTCAACATAAACATGAGGTATTACCTAAAGTGTTACTAAAAAATAATCACATAAACTAAAATAAAAATATATAGAGTTAAAGTCCCTATTCATCCATGCATTGAGTTATTATTATTATAAAATCTTCCATTTTTTGAGATAAAACACCTATTAATGCTTTGGCTACATGATCCAAACAAAGTGCTTATTTTCAAGAGATACAATAGTTATTTCACCTACTTGTCATTATTAATAATGATGACACTACCAGTGATGATTGTTCAATTTACTATACTACTCATGGTTACACTTATTATGTTACTAGTGACTCATCTGAATCCTTATATTCATGGTCCTTGAGATTTGTGGATATTAATTATGGAGATAAGTTAAAAACTTATTATGAACATTTAGACAATATTATCAATTATCATTGCTTTCCTGTCTCATGTGCTTTAACAAAAAATATATCATTCATATCATTTATGTTTTTTTATTCCACTTATTGTGTATCTACAATGCTTGTTTTCTCTCTCACATTATGTATGGATTTCATGTTCATCATTTTTAATTATAATATTTCATTTTTATTTGCTCTTGAGTTCTTGGTTGCTTATTTAATATTATATCTTGTTTGAATTTTAAATTTACCTTCTCCTTTTATGTTATAATTTTCTATGATATTATTTTAACCCTTTGTTTTATGTTGATTATATTTTATTGTTAACCCTTGCCTGTGATTGTTATTCCCAATTTCAAAATCTTATGTAGAGTTCCCAATTATGAAAACACATTTATATCAAGGCTTCCACCCTAGTTCACACCAAGTTCTAATGGATGTTGTAGGCTAGTAGGAAACTTTCTCTTATTTATTCTTATTAATTATTTCCTTATATTGTGCCTATATTGATTGACCATGGTCTTATTTCTTTATCTTTATTTCATATCATGCATTTTTTTCTTGATTCATTTTTCCTTCATCCATTTTCTTGTCTCTTTCTTTTTTTTATTATTATAAACAATAATAAAATACAAAAATAAAATTTTATTTTCCTTTATCTTTGTCAGTTACATAGTTTCACCATGTTACATATCATGTTTAACTACCTATTTCTATAGTTTACATATATATTATTTGTGCACATGTTTCTCATGGTATTATTTGAGTTAGACGTAGGGTATAAAAGTTCCATATGACACTAGACTTATATTTTCATCACAATTCATAATACCTATACCAAAGGGAATGTTTAGGTAAGGGGAGTACATATACTTCATGAGTTTTTCACTAAGTTTCAGGTTCTATCTTTTCTAGTTTTACATAATTATATTGAGATATACATATCTTACTCTACCTTATATATTATGTGCTTCATTACATGGATATATTGTGTTAATTCATACTCTTGTTATATTGTTTGTTATATTGTTTTCTCTATGATTTATTAGAATTCTTACATGTATGTGTATGTGTTCATGTGTTTTGTGCATGTTTCTTGGCATATGTATGCATGTATTTATGTATGTGTGTGTGTGTGTGTGTGTGTGTGCGCGTGCACGTGCGCTCGCGCGTGTGTGCGTGTATGTGCGCCTCTAGTTTTAAATTTTGTGTAACTTATTAGTGATTCATTTATTGTTTATTTTCTATCACATTGTTTTGCTTGTTAGATTCACTTATTATATGTGCTTACATGATTGCGTGTGTTTAAATTGTTGATTATGCTATGTGATAATATACATTTTTTTTCATTATATATATCATGCACATTTTTTTTATTGTATACTACGCTTGGTGCCTAGGTTGCCATGGTTTCTACCATGCATATAGTGGGGAATATATTTTTCTTTATTGAGTTATATCTTGTCTTTATAGGGGCGTATTATTTATTTGGGGCATATAATTTTACCCTCCCTTTTCATTCCCTTACTTATATTTCTTAGCCTTTGGAATATTATTATTTCATTATCAATGAGCTTTGATGATGACATATTTATATCATTATATGCATGTTTTTACAAAAGTTATTTTTTTTTAAATTATAGATTTTGATTTATATCTAAGTTACATAGGACACGTTTAATCCTTTTATTTTGAGATGATTAATATGCATGAACATACTTCACATGTAAATGGGAGAACATAGTTAGATTTTTATATCTTTGGTTACATATTTCAAGTGATTAGAAGATGTCATTAGGTTACAAAAAGGTTTCAAATGTTTGATTCTATAGTTGGGAAGTAGATTTTAATACATGGCATGGGTTAGCAGGATATAGTTTCAAACTTTTCCATACATGGTTGGGTAAATTGAATCCCTCAACAGTTTCAGTTGTTTTTATAGATGGTAACATGGTTCATATACTATGAGGTATATTTGTTCCATGTGCTTATTTTCATTTTTTAGTTTATTTTATTTGGTTAAATTTTATCAATTTATCAAGGCATTAATATAACTATTTGGTTACATATTATCATTTATCAAGAAATTAATATACTTGTAAACATTCAATTTTTTTTATCAATATACTTGAGAGATAAATATTAAGCATTCACATATCCTTAGTGGTAGTCAGTGTAATCATGCATATAGTGAAGAGCAAGGAATATTATTGGAGTTGGAATATGATGTAAGGGCCATAATATCTCTCTTCCTTTTGAATTTAAAATCAATCTCATATCGAGAATGAATTTTGAGAATAAATTATAAGTAGTGATGCAACCACACAAAAATTAACCACCCTTGTTTGTTTTGGTTTAATACACACACATGCACATGTGTGTGTACACACACATTAGATTATGACATTATGTAAACTTTTATTCTTGGTACAAGCCATGTATTTTTAGTGTTTTTATAATGCTTTCATACATTGGGATCATTATCCTACATTAGGGTCTTATTAGCACATTATGCATTCACCTTCAACATTTCAAAGTGTTTTAGTATCATCATTGTCTCATGAACACCTTCAAATATGTATTTTTTTTATTCATAATACTCAAACACACTACTAAAAACTCAATGATCTCTATTTATTTGAGTATTTATCACCTTGATAGGAATCATATGGTTTGAAAGTGGTCATGGTGTATGATTATGTTCATGTCATTTATGGGTTATTTATTCCATCATGTCATGTTTATTTATGTCTTCATTGTTGGTTTTCATGATTTTTCATGGTCAGTTTATATGTGAATGTGTCACATTTTGAATTCAAAAGAGCATCTATATACACAAGTACCCTAAGGAATTTATATTCAATTATAGCACATCAAACACTTACTCTTGCACTCTGTCCTTACTCTATTATCTATATTTAAAAGGTTTTTTTTTTGCATACTTGTACCAAAAGACATATAGCATTAGTGAAATATAATACATTTTAATTTTATGATCTCATGTCTTATAGGTATAAGGGTGAAAACTAGCCATAAAAATGGTTTTATTTTTGACATATATATGTGTTGAGTATTGCATTGTATGCCTACTTTGACATAAGGATGAGGGATAAATGAGGTAGACCACTCAACCAAAACACAAAGTTTATGTATTATTATGACTTTAGACTTGATCTCAAGTGAAGGAGAAAAAATTATAACATCTGGAATCATTTATTTACTTTATCAGAGAGAGGTTTATGGGATTCAACTCTTAATTAAGGTTTATATAAGTTATAAGGTCACAGGGATCTACAAAATCATTTTTAAATCAAATATGTTGATTTCAGGAGGACTTCCATTATTGAGATAGATGATTCTAGTACTACCACTTTCCTATTGTATGATTTTGTTCACTGTCTTATATCACTATTTTTCATGTGGATACTCTTTTTATTTATTCAAGAACCTTTTCTCAATCATTCTTATTATTTTTTGGAACTCATGTAAGTTATAAATCAAGTATGTATCTCTATCTTTCCCTTTAAATTATCTATTACTCAAGGTAATTTTATTCTCTTCCATTAAATAAAAATCTAGGTCTTTATTTATTTTCTATATTTTTATCAAGTTTGAATTGTTCCTTATCTTTTTTATGAGTTTGTTTTAGTATTTTAAACATTTTTGTACCGTCCACATAAAATAATTATAAACATAAAATTTACATTACATAGAATTTTTTTATGCTAGAATAACACCAAATTATGAAGGATTACACAAGCGAGTTCTAAAAGTATGAAATCTAGAAGAAAAATATGTATGGAACTATGAAATCCCAATGAATGTTGTTGTAGGTATCCATATCCATTTAAAGAGACCTATTATGTTGGATGTGCCTGAGGATAGAGATGATACTTGTTCTCAAGACCATTACATGAGATGTAAAAAAGGGGATCACCTTCTTAAAATGCTCCAAAGCAACAAGGTGGTTCTAAGCCAAAAGTGAAAGGTAAATGGAAAGGAAACCATAACACTACTAATATTTTTTATTAAATATATACTAAAAGGAATTTTAGGCATTATGATGTTGATGTTCATACAAATGAGACGTGTTGGAAGTTAATTTTAGAACTGGATCCATTTAAGAACAAAAAAAAAAAGATGGATATTAGTTTGGTTTATGATAAATAAATTGATTGCAACTCTAATGTGGATGAAAAGATATGTTGTACCCCCCTTGAAAGACAGATATGATTGGGTATCAATAATGCTAAAGATAAATATGAAGTTTAAAAAAAAAAAAAAAAATCAATATCAAGATTTAAATTAAAAAGATAAAGGTTGATGATATTTTTTAATTTTTTTCTCAATAAAATATTACTAATAAAGATTTGGTAGATAAATATGGGTAAAAACATGTAATAATCCTAATCCTTATGCTTTAGGCTAGGTAAAACAAGGAATAGAGATAGAGGTATCCAAACATTGAAAAAGTTAAGTTTGGAATAATAGAAATTTTGATTGATGAAGTTTTAGTGGTTGTGCATCGTAATGTTTATGGTGTAATCTTTTTTATCCCTTAAATATACATTAGGGATGTTATCTTCATGAAATGATATAACTAGTAACATTTGGTCAAGGATGGATGAAACTTAATCATCAAATCATATGAAAGTAAATAAAAAATCTCCTTGATAAGTGCCTGTTGATCCAAACATTTGATCATTGCTAGTGGTAAGTTGTTTTTCCTTCTTTATATATATATATATATATATATATATATATATATATATATATATGAAAGTAAATAAAAAATCTCCTTGATAAGTGCCGGTCGATCCAAACATTTGATCATTGCTAGTGGTAAGTTGTTTTTCCTTCTTTATATATATATATATATATATATATATATATATATATATATATATATGGAAAGGGCCATTGAGCATGAGATACAATTGTTATTAGATTATCCTCATTCCGAATTGGTCTTAACGGATAATATTTGATAACTGAAAATAGGGTAAAAAATGAGTTATAATCTTTGTTACATCAAAGGCATACTCCCTCCTAGCACTTTTCCATGTGGTTCTCAAATTTTATTCATTACTAATAAATATGGTTAATGGATAATGTTTATTGATTATAGAGTTTTAAATTTTAAAAAAACATTAAAAATAGGTATCCTCTTCCATGGGTGTATTATTTCTTTGGATTAGCTCCAACATTTTAAGTATGTCAATCATCTAGATTTTAAATATAGATATGAGCAAGTGAGAATAAAGGAAGAGGATGAAATAAAAACAACATTCAAACCAAGGTTTGTATGAATGGTTAGTACTTCCTTTCGATTATGCAGTGTTCTTGCTAATTTCATGAATTGATGAATAATATATTAAGGCCATCCATAAGGTTTTTTTGTCATTGTTTGCTTGGATGATATTTTAATTTTTATAAAAACTCATAATGAGCATCTAATTCATTTGAAACAATTTTAGAAAGTTTTAAAGGAGAACAAGTTATTGCTGAATGAAAATAAAGGTGTGTTTGAAAAATAATCACTTGTCTATTTGGGACATGTGGTTAGATATCGAAAGTTGAGAATTGATTTAGAAAAAGTGTATGACATTTAAAATTGGACCAAACCTTCTGATATGACTAAGACAAAAGAGTTTTTTTAGTGTAGTATAGTACTTCATGAAGTTCATTAAGTATTTATCTATTATAGGATCATCTTTGCATGTCATTATCATAGGTGGTAAGTCTTTTACATGGATTGTACAAAAATCAATATGCATTTGTTGAATTTAAACAAAATATTAGCAATGCCCTAATTTTAACTGTACCAAATTTACATAAAGTTTTCAACTAGAAATAGATTTAGGGAATTATGTTATGAGGGTTGTCTTGTTCCATGGAGGTAAGACTATTTTATATCATTAAAATTTATTTCATGGGTCAATTTTAAATTGATACATTTATGATAAATAATTGTATGCTCTTATTTATGATAAATAATTGTATGCTCTTGTTCATTTAGTTAAAAAAAAGAAAGCATTGTCTAATGGGGAAAGAAAGCATTTTACATATGGATCATCAAACTCACCAATTTTTTCAAGCGAAATCTAAATTAAAAAAAACACTTTATAATAAAGGGATGGGTTTATTACAATAATTTTATTTGGTTATTAAATATAGTAAGGGTGTGAAAAATTAGTTGTTCTATATATTATCTACGCCTCTTAATTTTTATTTTTGCTCAATGCGGACTCTTCAAGGGATGCGACTTCCTCAGATCCCATAATATACTCTACATGTTGATGGCTCCAATTATTGAAGAAGCAGTAGATGTCCAAAAATGCTTCCTGGGTAGACTCCTCCAACTCTTTATACGCAAAATCAAATAAACGTTTGGTGAGGTCATCTTCCTTTATTTCCTTTCCTTTCTCCAAAGCTTCTAATATCTGAGTACACTTGTCTGTGCTATACTTCTATTTGCGCAAACAAGCACCAACTATTTTCAAAACCAGCGGGATCCTTTGGCAATGTTAGAAAGTCAAGTTATTTGGAGATAATTTCTCCCACCTCCCTACTATTGTCATGCAAGCAAGCTATTAAGCATCAGTTAGTAAATTGACAGTTAGGATTGAGTTAGTTAACAATCAGTTAGATATGAGTTTGTTTGAGCACTTAACAAGCAGTTAGTTAAGTAGTTGAAGTTAATTATAGATAAGTCTATTTTCAGTTATTGTTTGGTTTCTAAATCTATTTAAAGATGCTTGGGCGCAAAATGTAATCAAGGAAATTAGAAGATTAATAAAATCTCTTTTCTTCAAGAAAATTGCAATAGCAATTGTTCAGTTCTTGTTTAGTTATATTAGTTCTTGTTTTTGCTCTCTTATTTGCCTTCAAATTGGTATCAGAGCAGGCAAAAGATCATGAGAGATAACGCCCAGCAAGAGATAAAAATTGTGAAGCAAGAGCAAACTCGGCAGGTCATGTGAAGGCCATGCAGCAAGCACAGTCAAAGCACAGTCAAAATTTGAAGCACCTGGTTGGAAGCTCAGGCACAGTCAACCCAAACGATGCAATCATAGCCAGGTCGATGCATTAGCAGTCAATGCATAGCTGGCAGAAAGTTTTGAGGTGCAATCAAATCACAATGTAGAAGTGCAGGGTAGTGGGGATGCCCTAGGCCAAAAATAGCAGTCACAGCAGTTAGCCGCAAAGAAAAGGTGTAGTCAACAAAAGAACTACTCAACCAACTGAGTTGTTGAAGAAAAACAAATGTGGCAATAATAGCAAGCATAGCGATCTGTAGTGAACCATTTTTTTTAATTTTGTTGAGAAGAATGACTCAGCCGATCTTATAGCTTGAAAGCTGAAGAAAGGAAACAAGTGAATGATCGATTGTGGGCAGAAATCTCTGATTCACCCACTCACCCTATAGCTCCATGTTTCATAGCCAAAGGGAAAACAAAAAAAATTCAAAGTCAGATTGTGGAAGAAGCACAGTGAAGAAGTGCACTTCAATCCTAGCTTGCAGCCGCTGTTGATTTAATCATTTTAGCATTTGACATGGTAGTGAACAACAGTATTGTTCAGCCTCAAATTCCTATTTTCAATGGTAAGAATTATGATTTTTGGGCAATTAAGATGAGAACTTTATTTTGCTCACAAGATGTATGGGATTTAGTAGAAAGTGGTTTTGTAGAACCGCAGGACGAGGCAGCCCATCTGGCATTAAATCAAGCACAAAAGGACCAGCTTAAAGAGAATAAGAAAGATGCAAAAGCATTATTTTTCATCCAACAGGCATTGGATGAATCTATATTTTCCAAAATTGCAGCAGCAACGAGATCCAGAGAGGCATGGAAAATCCTGGAGACTACCTATAGAGGTAATACGAAGGTAAAAATTGCTAAATTGCAATCTCTAAGGAGAACTTTTGAAAATTTGCAAATAAATGAATCAGAATCAATAGATCAGTTTATGGGTCAAGTTTTGAATATAGTGAACCAAATTAGATCTAATGGAGAAACTATCACGGATCAGAAGATCATAGAAAAAGTACTCAGATGTTTACCCAATAAATTTGATGCTATAGTTGTAGCTATTGAGGAAACTAAGGATTTGGAACAATTATCTGTAGATGAATTAATGGGTTCTTTGTTAACACATGAATCTAGAATGAATAGGAATAACTCTTCTCTTGAGAATGTATTCAAGTCACAGGTATCAGTTGGCAGAGGAAGAGGAAGACCCAGGTCAAGCTTCAGAGAAAGAGGCAGAGGCCGATATGGAAGGAACAATTCAGATGAAGGTGAGAACAATAATCAAAACTACAGTAGTAGAGGAAACTATAGCAATAGAGGACGTGGCAACAACCACTCACAACAAGGTTCATAGAGGTTTAATAAATCTAATATTCAATGTTATTACTGCAAGAAATATGGTCATTATGTAAGTGACTGCAGAAATAAACAAAGATATGTGTACAAGCAGAATGCTAATTACATAGGTGAATCTAGTTCTAATCTAGGTGAATCTAGTTCTAATCCTGGAAGCATGTTTCTTACTTGTAATGTTACTCAAAAAAAAGCTAAAGATATTTGGTTTTTAGATAGTGGATGCAGTAATCATATGACAGGAAATAAATTTTTTTTTGCTAGTCTTGATGATTCTGTAAAATTAGAAGTGAAATTAGGAAATGATATCACAGTAGATGTCATGGGTAAAGGTGTCATAAATGTTTTGGCTAAGAATGGTGAAATAAGGTTTATACCTGATGTTTATTTTGTACCTAGACTAAAACATAATCTTTTGAGTGTTGGTCAGTTAGTGTAGAAAGGTTACAGAGTATCCTTTATGGATAATGTCTGCACAATATTGGACAAGTTTCCAAGTGACAGGTTGATAGGAAAAGTGGAGATGACCAAGAGTCGCATGTTCCCTCTTCACATTCAGTGCATCTAAGGAGAAGAGGAAGCACACTTCAAATCCATACAGCTAGACCAATCATGGTTATGGCACTTAAGGTATGGACATTTACATTTTGGAGCTTTAAATTTGTTACAGAAGAAAAATATGGTGAAGGGTTTACCACCAATAGAACAGCCAGGAAGTTCATGTGACAGTTGTATTCTGGCAAAATAGCATAGAGAGAGTTTTCCAGTAGGAGGCTCATATAGAGCTAAGGTAATATTGGAGTTAGTCCACAGTGATTTATGTGGACCAATGCAAACTCCATCATTTGGAGGTAGTACTTATTTTCTAACCTTCATTGATGACTTTAGCAGAAAAACTTGGATCTACTTTCTCAAAAATAAATCTAAAGCCTTTGAAAAGTTTAAAAAATTCAAGGCAATGGTTGAAAAGCAGAGTGGCTGTTATATCAAGGTACTCAGATTAGATAGAGGAGGTGAATATATGTCTAATCAATTTCAATATTTTTGCAGATATCATGGAATCAAAAGACAGTTGACTACAAGGTACACACCACAACAGAATGGTATAGCAGAAAGAAAGAACAAAATAATCATGGAAATGGCAAGAAGCATGTTGAAAGCCAAACACTTATCAAATGAATATTGGGCAGAAGCAGTAGCATGTGCAGTGTATATTCTGAATAGAAGCCCAACAAAGAGTGTCAAAAATTGAATTCCACAAGAAGCGTGGACTGGTAAGAAATATAGTGTATATCATTTCATAATTTTTGGATGTGTTGCATATTCTCTTATACCATCTAAATTGAGAAAGAAACTTGATGATAGAGGTGAGAAATGCATTTTTATTAGCTATAGTGAAGAGTCAAAAGCTTATAAGCTGTATAACCCAATTTCAAAGCAAGTGATTATAAGCAGAGATGTAGAATTCAAGGAAGAAGAAGCATGGGATGGTAGCACCATCACAGTTGGAGCACCAATTCCACAAGATGAAGAAGTTTCTGAAGAACAAAATTTTCAAGGTGGACAATCCTCTCCACAAGCAGGCACAAGCACTCCAGTAAGAACACCAAGGAGGTTTGATCAAGGTGAATCATCTAGTCATGCATGTCACCCTACTCCAAATTCACAAGTAAGTGATGAATCAGATCCAACTCTTGCTACTTTAAGAGCAAGATTGAAAGGTAAGAAGATGAGAAGTTTGAATGAAATTTATAATCAAGAAGAAGAGAAATTAGATTTGGTTTCAAATTTTGCTCTTTTCACTCATGATCCTATGTATTATGAAGAAGCAGTTAATGAGGAACATTGGCTAAAAGCAATGGATGAAGAGTTGAATGCTATTGAAATAAATCAGACATGAGATCTAACTACTCTACCTGAAGGTAAGAATTGTATTGGAGTCAAATGGGTTTATAAGACTAAATTTGATGCAGATGGAAATGTTGAAAAGCACAAGGCAAGGTTAGTTGCAAAAGGTTTTGCACAAGAACATGGAGTTGACTATAATGAAACATTTGCACCAGTTGCTAGACTGGATACTGTAAGAATGGTATTATCCATAGTTGCTCAAAATAATTGGTATGTATATCAAATTGATGTAAAATCAGCCTTTTTGAATGGATTTCTAGATGAAGAAGTATATGTGAAATAGCCCACAGGATATGAAGTACAAGGACATGAAGAAAAAGTTTACAGATTGAAGAAGGCTCTTTATGGTCTTAAGCAAGCACCAAGAGCATGGTATAGTAGGATTGATTCTTATATGATAAGCAAAGGATTCAGCAGAAGTGATAGTGAGCCTACTTTGTACACAAAAATCAGTAAAGAAGGTCAAATTTTAATTGTATGTTTATATGTTGATGATTTGATTTTTACTGAAAATTTGTCTATAAACACTTTTAAATCAGCAATGAAGAATGAATTTGAAATGACAGATTTGGGATTAATGAAGTATTTTTTGGGAATAGAAGTTGAACAATCAGAGAAAGGAATTTTTATCTGTCAAACTAAGTATGCAAAGGATGTGTTAAAGAGATTTAGGATGCTGAATTGTAAACCAACACCTACACCAGTTGCTACAGGGACTAAACTTAGCAAAGAAGACCAAGGGTCTAATGTTGATTCTACAACAGTCAAAAGGCTAGTTGGTAGTTTGATGTATCTTACAGCTACTAGACCAGATATCAGTTATGGGGTTAGTTTAATCTCAAGATTCATGGAGTCACCAAAAGACTCACATTGGCAAGTTGGAAAAAGGATATTGAGATATGTGGTAAGAACTACAGAATATGGAATTTTATATTCCACATCTAACGATTTTAGTTTGATTGGTTTCACAGATAGTGATTTTGCAGGTAGCGTTGATGATAGGAAGAGTACTTCTGGACATGTCTTTATTTTAGGCACAGGTGTGGTCACATGGGCATCCAAAAAGCAGCCTATAGTGACACTTTCATCAACTGAAGCAGAGTATGTTGCAGCTACATCAGCAGCATGTCAAGCAACATGGATGAGAAGAATATTGAAAGATTTATTACAAGCACAGAAGGAGTCAACACCAATCTTCTGTGATAACAAATCAGCAATCACTTTATCAAAAAATCATGTGTTTCACAAGAGGAGCAAGCACATAGATACAAGATTTCACTTTATCAGAGAATTAGTGAACAATGGAGAAATCCATCTGGACTTTTGTAGATCTGAAGATCAACTAGCAGATATATTTACAAAGACATTACCAAAAGAGACCTTTGATTATTTGAGACAAAATTTAGGCATTGTAAATGCTAAATGGTAGAAATTAAGGGGGAGTGTTAGAAAGTCAAGTTATTTAGAGATAATTTCTCCAACCTCCCTACTGTTGTCATGCAAGCAAGCTGTTAAGCATCAGTTAGTAAACTGACAGTTAGGATTCAGTTAGTTAACAATCAATTAGATATGAGTTTGTTTGACCACTTAACAAGCAGTTAGTTAAGTAGTTGAAGTTAATTATAGATTAGTCTATTTTCAGTTATTGTTTGGATTCTAAATCTATTTAAAGACGCTTGGGCGCACAATGTAATCAAGGAAATTAGAAGATTAATAAAATCTATTTTCTTCAAAAAAATTGCAGTAGCAATTGTTCAGTTCTTGTTTAGTTATATTAGTTCTTGTTTTTGCTCTCTTATTTGCCTTCAGGGAAATCTTCAGAATATTTTCTACATCATATTTGATAAGAACAAGGCTTGCAGGATCATTGCACACAACTTTCTTTGCATCTTCTTCTTGGAGAGGAGTAATAAGGTACGGGGTTCGTCGAAGACCGCAATGCACAAGTATATCCGTGACTTTCAAATTTCTGGTTGTTACGAGGAATCTACTACGGTGCGGAAGATCTTGCAAGTCTTCGGGTAGAAGCATTTCCAAGTCTTGTGCACGCATTGCATTGTCTATAAATAAAAATACAGGCATGTTTGGTTCACTTTTGAAAGCTTGGGTTAATGATATCTACCCTCATCTGTATTTCTTAACTCTATTTGTTTTCCAGAGGCATAGTTTGGAAACACATCTTGAATGTTGCTGCAATTTTGTATGGTTATTGTTATCAGGAAACACATCTAATTCAATTTTAGTATACATGTAATATTTTAGATCTAATTTGGCGACAACAGCATTGGCGAGTGTTGTCTTTCCTAATCCACCAAAGCCATAAATAACCACGGCCACTGATGGCGAATCTTCTGTTCTTTCAATCTTCAACAACCTCTTTGCTTCCTCTAGTTGTTTATCAAGCCCAGCTGTTAAAGAAGTAAAAATGTCATAATAAATATTTTAAGGTAGTAGTAAATGAGAAGAGGAATCATAGTAATATTTTTCATTCTATTTCAAACCCTATTATCATGTTCAAGCATTTGCATATTACAAAAGATTTGTAAATAATAAAAATTATACGTCCTATAAAAGGATTTACTTGTTTTAAACTACCTGCGTCATCTGGATAGGTGGGCCGTGATATAGGAAGCAAAACATGCTGCTGCTGTTTTATTGCTAGTGTGGTTGTGAAAGTTAAAATGAAGAGCACTCCAATTTTCAGAGTTCACAGATGTTTTCAAGAAGCTGCAACGCATATATGTTCATAGTAATAGAGAAATGCTGCAACGTATATATGTTCATAGTAAATAGAGAAATATATAGTAATATAAAACTAACCAGATATGAGAGCAATATGTCGCTAAAAAAGCATAAATAAAGATGGAACTGAGAGTATTAACCTGAAAAGCTTTGCAGAATGTAATTGGGAGGCACATAACATCGATCCTTCAATAATCAAATGCAAAGCATTCTTCAGTTTCTCTTCTTCTCTTATTATATTGCCTAATTTTTGTATATGTCTTGCAAGTTGAAGCATATCTTTTAATAGCTCCACACATTTATCTCGGTTGTCCAACACTCTTCTTTCAATTTTTGATACCAGATAACCTATGATAGACAAGGCTCCAACTATCCAATGTAACTGGCGAAGTTGCTGAAGTATCTCAGCTACAATTTCTCTTGCTTTGCCTGACTGAAAAAAGTTTTCCTAGAGACAAATATCTGCAAACTCAATATCTTGGCAAATTGCAATTATATTGGTGAAGTGATTCACCAGAGCTAATCATCCCATTATTTTTTCAATAATATCTGAAAGCTGTACAATTTTAACACAATTTTTTAATTGAACTTATTGTGGTTTCTTTTGGCTTTTTTTTTTTAAAAAAAAATGAAATTTGTATTTTTTTTTTGGTCAATGTCCATTTTACTAAATGGAAGTTCTTGAAGATAATTACTTGGTGTATGCAAAAACACGAGCAAAGGGTTTTTTCTCCGTTTGTGCATACCCCTTTTTCATTCTGAATAATAATTTGTATAGGGCTGTACCGGCAGAGTCTATTTGTTGGCTTCTTGTATGTTGTGCCAAGGATTCAACCTTGAACGAAGGTAAACGCTGTTGGTAAGGTGTGAAGAGTATAGATTTACATCTGGGGTTGCATTTTCGAAGACCTTGCTTCGTTGAGGCATTTTGTTTATTTAATTTATTTTGATTTTATTTTGGACACTTCTCATTTAGATTATCTTCACTATATGTTTATTGTTTTGTTTTAGATATTGGAGCTATCTTCTATGCGTTATTCCTTTCAATTCTTGACAAATCTTTGGGTAAAGGAATTTGTTTAACTCTTAAAGGGGCATTGCTTCATATACTTGTTAATTTATACACTTAATTTTTGGGGTAGCATCAAAATGATGTTGTTTAAAAATTTAATTTATTAACAGATGTATAGTTTTGGAGGTTTTGTTGCAGTTTTTATTAAAAGAATGTGCAGCAAAGGGCACATGGGTACTTAGGATTAGTAAATGCGACAACAACTTTAATATTCATTAGGGATGCCATTCTTCTTTAATTTTTTATAGTACTTTGAAAACTAGTTTGATATAACGAATGGACTGTTAATGAAACCTTACCACGACTATTATGATATTGTTCTTTGGAATCTAAGTATCAACCCCTTGCTCAATCATAAATTTATTATTGTATTCCAATTAAGTTCATTTTCATTAGATCCCAAGCGAGTCATAACGATATCTTTTATGCTTTCCAACCATTAATAGATGGCTTTCATTTTATAATGATGTGTTCTTCTCATATTGTTTCTTATTGGCAAATGTAATGTAAGCCCCTAATGTTTTGGTGTTTCGTATGGAATTACATTTGAGAGTTAATTTACTCGAGTTAAGTTGGCAATAAATTTCCCTATTATTGCAGTGCTTAATTGAGTTAACTGACAATAACTTTATCTTTTATTCCAATGCTTGTATGGTAACCATCTCCATGGTTTCCTTTCATTAATAAATTGATCCTATTTTTTGTTTAATTTTATAGCTCTCTACAATAAAATAATGTGTGTGTGTGTGTGTATGTGTATCTCCCTGTATGGAATATTGATTTGATGCCCCAACTCTATGAAAGATGTTGTGCCTAATAGTTTGGTAAGAATTTAGGGATGATAATTCACAAGCAAACAATATACAAAAATGGGAATTCTTTTCTTTATTGACCTATTTTTGTGCGTGATTTATAGTTGAATATATGAGTTTAGCTACTAGCCAATACTCTGTATTGGATGTCAAGCGCATAATATGAGTAGATGAAAACATATTTAGATGTTATGTTTGCAACATCAAATGTTTTTCATTTGAAGTATACCTTGTATTGTTAGTTTGTGTGGAGGAAAAGTTAGATGGTTGCCACATAAGGGTTTTATCATGTAAGGTGATAGTTCACAAACTTTGTTGTTCTTCAGGGTATTGTTGTTTGCCCAGTGTCTTTAAATGTTTAATATTTTGCCTCATTTTTTGAATCTTCTATTTTTTTGTATGGCATTTTAGAAGAAAATGTCTATTTAGTCTAATCTCCCTTGATTTTATGAGCTATAGTGACATGTATTTATACCTTTCTTTTGTATCCGGTCTCTGGCATATCATCAACTGGAAGGTTCTCTTATTGTGGTTTCTCAAAATGAGAAATTCTCATGTACTATTTTTCTTCTTGAATATATACGCAAATTTTTTTTTTGAAGCTTTCATAGAAACATTATTTTGGAATATTTCAAAGGATTATAAGGTCACTCTTTACTTGAAATTGAGTAGAATTGCCATGGCCTTCAGTGTCAGTCATTGATTTTCATTTTTTTAGTTCAATAAATTCCTCATTTCTTGATTTAGTAATTCAAATTCTTATGATTTTGATAAAATAATTTCATTTCTCTGAAATACATTTCCGAATAGTAAATCACCTTGTAAAAAAGTGAAATTTTGTGGATCCTAGACTTCTGAGTGCTACAATTCCAACTTTGAAGATCATTTGTAGAGACCCTACTATTCTGAATCTATAGATAAATCACTTACATGATATATCACATTTCCTGAATACCATCTATGAATGATGATTTTAAAGGCATAGGATGATATGTCGTGGTGATGCGAGTCCAAGCTAGCTTGGGACTTACATTAAAAACTCTACTCATTCCCATGGTTGTGTAAATTGTATGATATTTTTAAGAATTGGTGGTTGAATTCAATCGAGAAACAAACATATTATATGATTTTGGATATGATTTTTTAAATATAATATAATGAATCTATTATTACTAATAACAATTCAACTGTAATTTTTAGTTTTTAAATACTATTACATTTTAGTTGTTCAATTCTCTCTCTCTCTGCTTCCCATAGAGACTTGGTTGGTTTTTTATGCCCTTGTTTCATATAGATTTCCAATTAAATATAATAGTTTTACACAGATTCAATAGGGATACTAATAAACTACATTTGCTAGTCAATTGAATTCTCAGTTGTAAAAAGTTACCTTGTGTTCTTTTCTTCTCTTTATAATATAAATAAATAATATATTATTTACAAGTTTTTAATTGAAGAATCTAAGTAGATAATGTGTAAAAATACTTGATCTAACATATACATCAATTGGACTATAACATTTTTGATTATTTTATAATTTTTATTTACAATGATAAATTAATTATTAAAAAAAATGATCTTGGAAACCAAAAGAATAATAACCATATGTATATATTATATTAAAAAATAATACTAGTAAATATCATGTATTGGTTAATATAAGAGAATTTTTTTTGTGGCGATGGAGAGCTCTATATTTATTCTAAAAATATGTAGCATGAAATGTTTGGGATCCCTACATCCCCTGCATGCTCTATTGTCTTCCTCTTCAGGCTCTCTTGGTACTATGTTATCCTCTCTGGTTCTTTCTTTTGGTCTGTCAGATCCTTCGCCCTCTTCTTCATGTGCTTTTGATCACTGTAGTTCAGAATCCAAGGTTGGTAAGGGTGTTTCACTGCTCATTGAAGAGGGGCATGACAAGCCCATTTTAGGGTTTATTCAAAATAATTTTTTTTCGATAAGTTATCCTCATTTTTAGCAGGCAGTGGCTCCGATGGTGTATTCCTAGAGGAAGTTGGAATGAGAAGTGCAACTCCTTTGCCCATATAGCTTCTAATGGGGAACATGTTGATTTACATTATGTTAATTCCCTTGCAGCGACAAAAAATATTCTGATGGTGTGTTTCAATGATGACAGTCTAGATGAAATTCTCAAAAATGAGGAATGGTTTACTTCTCGGGGTTTTATTTGTAGGTTCAATAATTTTTGGTTGAGCCTCCCAACCCTTTATCAGTGGATTTTAGAATCATGATAGCCTCTATTGGAAGAAACATTGGAGATTTATCCAAGTTTTAGGGATTTTTTATTGTAGTTTTTGATTGCTTGGTAGATCAAAATAAGGTGGCTCTATCTAATTCATGGTCGTGGGATCAACATCTTCTTTCTTGAAACCATAGATCCCTTCTTTCAACCCCTTGATTGAAAGTTTTGAAGTCCAACTTGTTTGGGTGTGGCTGCCTTATCTTCCACTCCAGGTTTAGACAAACTCCAACGTTACAGCCATTGGTAGATCTCTTGGAAAATTATTAGAAATCAACACCTCTACTTCTAGCATTTTTCGCACCACTTATGCACAGATTTTGGCTTGCTTAGACTCTTCTCAGGGTCTCCTTGCATTTATTAAATTAATAATTAGTGATCGTTGTTGGATTCAATCCCTTGATTATGAGGGATTACCATTCAGATACTACAGGTGCTTTGTAAAAGGACATTTGGCTTCCTCTTGTTCTTCCATCAAGCGTAAAGTGGCTTCTTCTTGGTGGGAAAATGCTAGTTATGAACACCTTTTGGTCTTACCTTGAACCCCTTTCCCTTCACTTGTCCATGCTTGTGTTGATTGTACTCCAAAGTTGGATCCTTTGGGCCCTGACTCAGTAATTAGTTATGTTGAAACTTTCAATGGGGGGCTTCAGGATGTTGGTTCGAAGGTGGAAAGTTTGATTATGCAAAGTAATGAGTAGATCAACAGGACTAATCAAGGTAATGTTCTGGTAGTTTCAAATAAAACTAGTAAGGGTAGATATGTTATATTTCTTCATGATGGTTATTTCACTTCTTCTCATGAGGACCTTGGTAGATTGGGTATTTTGGATGAATGGACTATAGTTCAAAAGAAGAAAAAAAAGAGGTTGTCTTTGGTTTCTCCCACTAGGATGTTTCGCTCTCACCTCAAAAGAGGGAATACAAGGTCTTGAAAGGCACTCTAAGGTTTGCCTTAGGGATGACTACTCTCTCTTAGGTGGTTCAGGGATTATTTAGCCAGATTTTGACATTGTTGTTCCCTTGTGGATTTTCCTCTGAGGCAAATATTTGAAGTTTTTATTCCATTTTTTTGTGGGTGATGGACCCTTCAATCCTCAATTATCTATCAAAAAATTAAAATACCAATAAACATATATTAAATACATCTATCTAAATAAATGTTTACAGGTATCAATCTCAAGGCTCGGATTTTTCATATATCATAATTATTTATAACTTCATTACCTTCTTCATAAATTTCCCATTGGTTGGTGACAAATTGTGTCAATCTAACTAGACCAATGTATCAAGCTCAAAATAATTTTTCTAAAAGAAAAGTGGACTTCAAATTCCACCTTATGGTCAAGTTATTACGTCTTTTAGATTGATTTTTTCAATAAAAATAGAAAAAAAATAAGTGACACTAAAATAGACATCAAATTTAAAGTTGGAATTAAAAGTGAACACACTCACAATGCTACAACCAACTAGGGCCACCACCATCCCTAAATGTTATTATAGAACATGTCTCCTTCAATTGATTTCTCCACAACAACCAAAAATAAATAAAAAATGACAATCAAATAAATGTCAAATTTAAAATTTGAATTAAAAATGAAAACACTCATTTCTATGTTATAGTGAACCACCCCACATACCATTGTAGAATCCCTGTAAGTATAATTATATTTAAAAATAATAAAGTATGAAAATAATTATAATATAATTAGTAAAGATGATAGTAAAATACATTGTCACACCATCAACCAAAGAATAAATCCCCATATATTTTTTTTCCAAAAAAATATATAAATAAATAATATATATATAATAAATAAATTATTACCCCTGCCAAACAAATATTAATTATATGATCGTAAAAAAGTAGGAGATATTAGAAAAACTACCCGATCATATTGTATTTATTAATTATATAGTTGGTTTTCATAGCACCGCTGGCCGTGTGGAATCTGCAACCCACTAGCTGCAAGAGCGAACTCACGGAAAAAACAACAGCCCCTGAACTGCCTTGCTTGCCTTCCTTGCTTGTCTAGTAAAACCATGCAAGTGAAAAACAAAGGCTCTCAGAACAGCTTTGCTGGGCAAGCACAACCTTGCCCAAATAAGTGAAACAAAGAAAACCTGCAAAACCCTAGGCAAGAAACCTAGAGCAGCGAAAACGACTGCAACCGAAACAGCAGAAATCAGACGCCAAAAGGCTGCCGCCGACAACAAATACGCCAAAACACGCGGCCGACAACAAATACGCCAAAACACGCCGCCGCCAACGACAGCCACAGCTACGAAACCCAGCGCCACCATACACACAGCGAGACAGAGTATACACACAGCGACGACAGAGCCGCAGAACAGGAGCGGCAGACGCATATGCACAGCGACGAACAGGAGCGCCTAACGCATAAACGCCACCGTCAAACTATGCAGCCAGCACAGATCTAAGAGAACCTGACAATTTTTCATAGGAGCCGCGGCTACCTGGGCATTCTTCCCTGGCATTCAGCGCCTCTATAGCCATGCTCTCGTAGGGCAAACCCTGAAGCTAGAGTTTCGGCTGGCGGAAGGGCGAGCGCCCCTCATCTTAGAATGACTGATTAAACTATTTTTTTAATTTAATTTATCCAATTTTGACATATCGCATTGAAAATAATTATAGCTACATACTAGATTAACATTCATACCTTTATAAGAAGCCCTGATATGCTATTTTCTTCTATACCTGAAAAATTAGCACGTCGATGTTCTCCTTGATATGCTATTTTCTTTCTATACATTTTTTAAGAGTTCTCTTTTGCAAAAACAATAAAATAAAAACAAAATCATGGCGACCTTCTGAGCAGTCTCCATTTGCAATATTTCATCAATGGCATGTATTAAAACGTCAGCGTGGCTTCGAAGGTCGACGGCTTCAAAGAGGCTATGAACCTGCTCCACTGTAGGCGGTGGCTTTTTGTAAGTAGCGGGTGTTGCTGGTGGTGGCTGTGTCGGTGCAGTTGTGTAAGTATCGGGTGTTGCTGTTGGTGGCATAGTGGGTGAATTAACTGTCTCAGCTGCATAGTCAGGGGCACTTTGTTTCTTCCTCCCAACGCAGCAAGAACATAAAGCCATGGCTAATAAGAAAACAAATTATATGGACTACTAATACTCAACTATTAATAATGCCCTACTCTCTCTTTACTGTGTATATAGTGTTGAAAAGTGATGCTGAAGTGCAGTTCACTCAGTTCTATTTTTAGACTATAGTATAAATTTAGTTTGCACGAACAGTTTTTTGTGGAGTTAAATTTAAACAGTTAGTTAATTTTTAGTTAATATATTTTTTAGAAAAAAATTAAAAACCTTAAAAAAGCTAGAGTTAGTTTTAGTTGATATTACATGCAAATTATTATTTAGATAAATTTAAAATATTTTATTCAATAATTAGAAAAGCATGTTCACATGCAATTCTATTAATACATTGTAATTGATCTTTATTTTCAAGAAGAAGGAGAATGATTCCAATAATTTGAAGAAGAATTATTTTTTATTTTTGTAATTCTTATTTCTTATGTATTATGAATATTACATATATTTGGCTGTGATTTAATTTTATATAAAATTCTACATGCAGCCTATTAAAAGAATAAAAAAATAAATTATTTCTTATAAATTTAATTATAATATTTGTAATTTCATACCGACCTTCTGAGCAGTCTCCATTTGCAATATTTTTTCAATGGCATGTATTGAAACGTCAGCATGACTTCCAATATTGATGGCTTCAAAGAGGCTCTAAGAAAGTTTTTTCTATAATGGATGAAAGTTTTAAATCCAAGATCAAGCTTGGTGATGACAAAACATTGGAGGTTGTTGCAAAAGGAGCTATGGAAGTCCATACAAAAAAAGGTATGAAGAGTGTTAAAGACATTTATTACACTCCAAAGTTAAAGCATAATTTGTTGAGTGTTGGACAATTATGTGAAAAGAATTATAAAGTTGTATTTAAAA
This sequence comes from Torreya grandis, assembly GCA_037957365.1. NCBI lineage: Eukaryota > Viridiplantae > Streptophyta > Pinopsida > Cupressales > Taxaceae > Torreya > Torreya grandis. Next base: position 5,967,834 of record JARHVA010000208.1, on the reverse strand, counting down.
ATTAACAATGTATAATTTATGATAAAAATCATGGAAATAGAGTGGTAACAGTTGTGCCTATGACAAAGAATAGGATGTTCATATTGAAGTTTGGTGAACATAACAAGAACCTTGTCAATATGACATATGAGGCTACAAGTTGGTTGTGGCATCTCAGGTCTGGGCATTTAAATTTTCATAGTTTGAAAATTCTAACATCAAAAGCATTAGTTTCTAGTTTACCTAAGGTTGAAGAGCACAAGGAAGTTTTTGAAGGATGTGCTAAAGGAAAACATGCAAGAGAGAAATTTTCAAAAGGCAATGCATGGAGGGCTCATTATCCACTCCAATTAGTTCATTCATACATTTGTGGTCCTATGCAGACAAAAAGTTTGGGTAAGTCATCATATTTTATTAATTTTATTGATGATTACTCACAATAGTGTTGGGTTTATCTTTTAAAGACCAAAAGTGAAGTTCTTGAGACATTCAAGAGGTTTAGAGCCCTTGTAGAAAATGACAAAGGGTGCAAAATCAAATGCTTAAGGACTGATCATGGAGGAGAATTTTGTTCAAAATCCATTCAAAGTTATTTTGATATGCATGGCATTAAAAAACAACTCACCACTGCATACACACCTCAAAAAAATGGTGTACATGAAAGGAAGAATCGTACAGTGGTAGAGATGGCACGAAGCATGCTACAAACAAAGGGATTAAGAATTTTTTTTTGGGAGACGTAGTTGCTACAGCAGTATATATTCTCAATTGGAGTCCCACTAGTGCACTTGATAGGATGACTCCATATGAAGCCTAGTATAAGAAAAATCTAAATGTTAATTATTTCAAATTTTTTGGTTGCTTAGCCTATGTTTATGTCCCTGATCAAAAGAGGCAAAAGTTAGATCCCAAAAGTGAGTAATGTATTTTTGTTGGATATAGTGAGGAAAGTAAGGCTTACAGGTTATATAATTATCTCACTAATAGGCTTATTGTGTCAAGAGATGTGATTTTTGATGAAGGGGAGTTTATTGTCATCAAAAAGGCCATATGGAGAAGTCAAAATCTATTTTAAATGAAGTTATTATGGATGATATTGATCATGGGCAGCCCACTAATACATCTGTTCCAAGTGCTACAAATCCACCAAGTAACCCCTCATCTAGTTGTTCAAATCTAAGTGTAAGTCCAGATTCAAGTCCTAGTTCTACAAGAAAGGTAAGAAGATTGAGTGACATTTATCAAAAGAGTTCAAATCAAGCACATGAAGAAAATCTAAGAGGTGAGACACTGAACTTTTCTTTACTTACCAAGGCTGATTTTGAACCATCATGTTTTGAAGATGCATATACTAATAAGGTTTAGATGCAAGCAATGCAAGAAGAGATGGATTCTATTCACAGGAATGACACTTGGGAGCTTACAAAGCTTCCACATGACAAGAAAAAGATTGGCACCAAATGGGTCTACAAGACTAAGTGTAATAGTGATGGAAGTGTTGAAAGGCATAAGGCGAGATTAGTTGCTAAAGGCTTCACACAAAAATATGGCATTGATTATGAAGAGACATTTGCACCAATAGCAAGACAAGAGACCATTAGAATGTTGATTTTATTAGCAGCTCAAAAGAATTGGAGCATCCATCATATGGATGTGAAAAGTGCCTTCTTGATTGGGTACTTAGAAGAAGAAGTATATGTGGAATAGCCACAAGATTTTGAAGTGCAAGGAAAATAAAATCATGTCTACAAGTTAAAGAAGGCTTTGTATGGCCTCAAACAAACACCAAGAGCATGGTATGCTAGGATTGATAGATATTTTCAAGAGAATGGCTTTCAAAGAAGTAAGAGTGAACCTACCCTTTACTACAAAAAAGAAGGTAATGATATTCTAATTGTAAGGTTGTATGTTGATGACTTGTTGTATATGGGTAGCAGTTATATGATGAAGGATGAATTCAAAGTTTTCATGATGAATGAATTTGAAATGAAAGATTTAGGCCTCATAAAATATTTTTTAGGAATGGAGGTTTATCAAAGGGAGAATAAAGTTTGTATTTGTCAAACAAAGTATGCTAAAGATATGTTGAAGAAATTTGATATGGTTGATTGTAAATCGGTCTCCACTCCAGTTGCTCATGGAGTTGTGTTGTGTAGAGATGATGGTGCTGAAAGAGTTGATGAGATAGTGTATAGAAGTATTGTTCTAATCTTAATGTTTCTAACTCATACAAGACCTGATATTGCTTATTCAGTTTCAAGATACATGGCAGAGCCATCATAAATACATATGAAGGTAGCCAAAAGAATTTTGAGGTATGTGAAAGGCACTCTAGATTTTGGTATTCATTACTACACTTCTAAAAGGTTCAATCTTGTTGGTTTTAGTGATTCTGATTGGGGAGGTAGTTTGGATGATCGAAAGTCAACATCTGGGAATTGTTTTTCTTTTAGTTCTAGTTTGATTACTTGGAGCTCAAAGAAGCAAAGTATAGTTTCCCTTTCTTCTATAGAAACAGAGTATGTTGCAGTCACTTCAGCAGGTACACAAGCATTATGGCTTAGAAAACTTCTTGAAGAAATTGGAGAGATTCAAGTTTAGTCCACAGTTATTTTTTATGATAACATTAGTGCTATTAAATTGGCCAAGAATCTAGTCCATCACAACAAGACAAAACATTTTGATTTAAAGCATCATTTTATCTGAGATTTAGTGCAGATGAAGGTAGTAGAATTGAAATACATCAACATTAAAGAACAGTTGGAAAATATCTTCACGAAAGCAGTTGCAATAGATCAGTTTTTGACATTCAGAGATCAAATTGTGAGCCCGCTCAGCATCAAGGGGGAGTATGTTGAAAAGTGACATTGAAGTGCAGTTCACGCAGTTCTATTTTTAGACTATTAGTGTAAATTTAATTTGCATGAACAATTTTTTGTGGATCTAAATTTAGACAATTAGTTAATTTTTAGTTATTATATTTTTTAGAAAAAAATAAAGCCTTAAAAAATCTAGAGTTAGTTTTAGTTGATATTACATGCAAATTATTATTTAGATAAATTTAAAATATTTTATTCAATAATTAGAAAAGCATGTTCACATGCAATTCTACTAATATATTGTAATTGATATTTATTTTCAAGAAAAAAAAGGAGGAGAATGATTCCAATGAAGAAGAAGTATTTTTTATTTTTGCAATTCTTATTTCTTTTGTATTATAAATATTGCATATATTTGAGTGTGATTTAATTTAAAATTCTACATATACCTCTACCCGTTCTCTCTAAGTACTGGTTTTTAAAAGTTATTCCGGGCATGGTTTACACGTACCAAAAGAAATATCTGGTGGCAAAATGCTTTACTTATTGCGCTGCAGTGGGCTTTATTTTTTATGTAATGGAGGGAAAGAAAAGAATAACCTATCCTCTTCCTTTTGCTTTTGCTTTTGTTTTCAATAATGATGCGCGGCGCTTTAATTTTCTTTCATAGAAGGGAAGGAAAGAATAACCTGCCCTTTTGCTTTTTAATGATGGTAATCGGTTTGTATTGAGCTGTCTTCAAAGTTTGTACATATTAAAATTTAAAATATAAAGTTAGTAATGAATTTTTAATTTGTATTGATTTTGGATTAAAAATTGTATTTTTTATCAATCAATATTATTATTATTTTTTTTTGTTCATTATAAAATTTAAAAATTTTAATAGTTAATTTATATATTTATTTTTAAAAAATTTGAAAAAAAAAAGCTATGTTTTTATTTGTTGAGATTGTAAATATATTATTAAAGGATAGAGTATTGATTTCATGCACGGTGCATAGAAATGAATGTATTGTCAAGATACAGGGATCAAAGAAATTGAGTAAATGTGAATTAAAATTAAAAATATATTTTTCATTTCATAATTTGTGCATCCATGATCACTGCTTGAGTATGGGGTCAAAATTATAAGTATGAGCATAGCATTAATATCTACACAAAACAATACATTTCATTTGGACATCAAATACACATAGCAGCGTCTTAGTAAGAAATAGGATCGCAGAAGCCATAACCCATTTTAATGCCCAGAAACAACAACGGATTAAAAATGGCTATTTCTACATTGCAGATTTATAATTTTTTTTATTTTTTCAAACTTTTCAAGTTTTAATTTTTTTTGGATTGAATTTCATTAGTGCCAATGTATATGGGTATGTATATAGGTGAATTTTTTATTTATGTTTTGATTTATATCTTTTAATAGATTTTTAAATTAAATATATATTATAAATATAAAAATATTAAAAATTAATAGTAAAAATAAAATATTAATAGTAAAAAAGATAAAATTAATAAATTAAAAGTTATAATATATTTAAATGTAAATATTTTAATAATAAAAATAAAAATTAGATATAGATATAAAATTTGTTTCTTATAAGTAACTTTTTTCGATTACGTTTCTCATCACATTTTAGTTGTCGTCATATTTTTCATTTTTTTTTTTCTTGCAACATAGCATAGTAGTACATTTCATCTAGATATGGGGTCGAGACTTGACATAATTCACCATTATCTTTAGTTCTATTTTCGATGTTGAGAGGGAAAAAATTTAGAGCCCATGCCTCTGTATTTTAACATTTATTTTGTTGTATTCTGTCTGAGTTAAAAAAAATTGCAAACAAGTAGTTTTATCTCAGGGAATTGGCAATTTCAGTATCTTCAAGTGGGATGCAGCGTCACATCAGCCCTGTTGGGAAGTAATTCTAACTTTCCATCAATGGTCGATTGTTTCATCTGTTGTCACTATGTTACTACGAAGTTGATTTAGTCTTTTCTATTTTAGCAACCCAACGCAGACGCTTCAGCTCGGAGCTATGCTAACATGTTAAGAAAGGGGAATTTTTTATATCATGTCAATTTTGCAGTGAGAGTTGTTATAAAAATCATGGTAAATACAGAGAGAGCGCATTCCCATGGGGTGTCTATTTCTTCAAACTTATGCTCAGAGACCTCACACAAAAAATGGTAACTCCAGTGCTCATACACTTTATTCATTCATTTATTCTATGCACACCATTGAAAATTTGTAAAATTAAATTTGTTACAATGTTCGCTACAACACATTCCTCTTGCATTTTGATAGGGTTGGGAAAGCTTTGTGCATGATTATGATATAGAATATGGAGATTTTCTACTGTTAAAATATATCTCTATGTCAAATTTCAAGGTTCAGATATTTGGAAAAAATGGGTGTGTGAAAAACATGACTGTGTGAATTTGAGAATGTCATCACTGATTTGAAAGCATGGCCTGGTACTACAATTGCTACGGCTACTACTATGCCAAAGAGTGATCATCAATTAGTTATGGATAATACGTTGCCCATTGATTTGATTTTTGATGGGGAGTGTAATAATGACGATGAACCACTAACTGAAATCCAAAAGTAAAATGGTGAATGCTCTTCTCATATTAAGTAAAATATGCCTCCACATGATATGCATCTTTGTCAAATATATGAGTCCCACGATTTATAGTGAAGTTTCAAAGCATGCAATAAAAAATTTACTTGGAAATTAGGTGTCACAAATTAATTTTTGATTGTAGGCCAGCCTCTAAAGAGCTCTAGTGGGCATTATCAACTAGTGCTCGCTAGAAAGAAGCACAAGATAGTAGAGACTACACAAACTAAGACGAAACAAAAGAGTTATAGGCATCCTTATTATGTTTCTTACATACATCTTGTTAGTGAAGCCACATAATGTGTATTGGTGATTTTTGTTGGGAAGATTAATTTAAGTTTGTTTGTTGTTTTCCCATTTTTAATCTTATTAAGAGACTTTAAGAGTTGGGGTTTAACAACTAATAAAATGCAATCTATTAAATAGATTGTGTTTTTGCGTATGTTAATGTAATTTGTATAAATTTGGGCACCTTCATTATGTATGATGGCAAGTTTTTAGGGGTCCATTAAATTAGATTTGTGATGGTTTTGGTGCACAGGGGTTGACAAAAACATGTAAACTAGATCATCTCCAAATGACAATATTTAAGGCGGTGGTGCACCCTGCAATGATTGAGCGATGACATTTGAAATGCAGAAAATAAATAATGAAACTCTTTCATTTTTATTATATATTCCCTTTTTAGTTTTGCAATTCGATCTCTTCCAAAATGGAGGTTATTACCAACTGGGTTCATAGGAGGGTGCTTTGAGACAATGTAAATTATATGGAGTGTTTTTAGATGCTTGTTTCATATTGAGTAGTTTTGATGGTATAATTGTACAAATCTAAAAAGTAAGATGCAATGCATGTCTACAGGTAGTAGTTACAATGCTTTTCTTGATATGTATATTAACTAGTTTCCAATCATATCTAGTCTACAAGTTTTTTTTTTTCACTCATGGATATATAGTTTTAAGTTCCCAGTGATTGAAATAGGGATTTAATAGCAGTTATTTTTTATGTGATTGATACCTTAGAAATGTGGTCTTATTTATGTAGACACCTAAAACTGGCCACCAATGACCTTTGACCAACCTTCAGACCAACTTATATCAAAATGCACAATTTAGGCTAAAAATCACTTAATTACACTCAATAGTTTGAGCTTGTCATAGACAAGTGCCTATTTAGGCTAAAGTATCCCTAAATGGAGCAATGCATTTTATGGGATATATAACTTTGATCAGATCATTTTGATTCAAAATGATGATTTTACACCTAGGTGTTTTGGATTGATATTTTTTACCAATTTTTTTGTACAAGACACGTGCCTTTGTTATTTTATGTTGGCAACATCCTAAATGGGATAATGGTTCCAACGCATCTAAAATTGTCTTCCAATTCCAATCCAGTCAAATTTCAATCCAATAAACGCAACATTTTGACCAATTTGATTAATTTGTGTACCAATTGCCAAGATTTGCACCAAAATTAAAAAATCATGTTTAAGGTTAATTAATTTGAATCAAAAGCTTCAGAAAATTTTCCATAGAAATTATTGAATATTTCATTAATGGAAACTGATTGTGAATAACTACATTATCAGGTGACATCATTTTATGGGGTGGCATCCACAAGCCATATGTGCCATAAATATTTGATTAAGCCCTCCCATGCCTCTTTAATGCCTCTCTATCCCAAATATTTATGAGGGCATTTATTGATTTTAGCCTCAAAAATTGAATGAATTATTAGGCACACATCTTCATCTTGAGATGGATGGTTCAAGTTTATTTTGACCAAATGAGAAAATTTATAAATAGAAGGGCTCAAACTCATAATTTTAGGCTCTCTTGGTGTAAAGTTATAATGCTTAAATGATTTCAAAAGCCATTTGATATAGTGTTACTATGCCAAATTGTTAAATAAGCTTCACAAGCCAAATGACGCCAAGAAGAGGTGGAGAATAGTCAAAGCTCCATTGACAAAAACCTTTGAAGCACAAGCTAAGCAAACCAATAAGGAGAGCCTTTGAAGCATTCAAAGAAGGTGAGAAAGTGTTTTTTTCTTGCATTCAAGTTATGTTTTGACAATGGTCTTTCGTTACTAAGCTCCCTCTAAGATCTAGGCAAAAGGTGTTAGTATTAGTGTGTTTTTTAAAATTTGATTTCATATACTAAGACAATACTAATCTCCACTTGTCACATTCCTATGTTCACAAATGGCATGCCCGATAGGACCTAGCCCCACAAATTTGATCAAATAACACCTACAACCATACTAATAACCAATTTCATGCAAAATCTTGGACTTTGGGACCAAAGTGGGTGAAAAGCTTGAGCATAAAGACATTTTTATAAGTGGAAATTTTGTCATTATGAATTTGTGATTTTGTCCTCGGGACCACAAAACTACAACTTACATAGTTGCATTTTTGTCTTTAAAATTGTGATTTTATTGATTAATTATGTGTCTAGTTTAACTAGTTTTTATTTGTGCAAGAGTAAATTGTGATTTTTCAAAACCATGACTTTACAGTCATGATATTGCAAAACCATAATTTGTTAATAGTGATATTGCAATAAAACAAGTTAAAAATTACAATATTATCAAGCCACTTATGATTTTGCCTAATTGCTAATGATTAGCTTAACTCTTTGAGGTTAAATTACAATATTGCAACTTGATAAATCACATTTTTTTCACTATGAATTGTTTTATTGCATTGTGGAGTTACATTTTTACAGTATGCAAACCCAAGAGCTAATAAACCATCTTCTAGAGCTTCGTTTGGGGTCATGCAGACTCCATTTTTTATTTATTTTTTTAAAAACCATGTGTTTTTTCTAAAAAGTTTAGAATATGTAATCAGTTTACCTTAAAGTTGCATAAATATTTCATAAATCTCAAAAATACTCTAACACTTGTAGGACCCACATGGAAAAGTGATCAATCTGTGTATGAATTAAGTTTCTAACATTCCATTTGGTGCTTATAGAAAAACTTGGATGTTTATGTTGATTGGTTTTTTAGTTGTTCTTTGAAAGTTTTGCAACTTAAGGCCAAGGGACTGGCCAAACAACACCACCAAATCTTTTATTTTAGTGCTTTAAAATTAAACTCACTTCAAATTTTTGTTTTAAAAGTCATTTATCATTGTTTGCTTTGTTAGATTTGTTTGTAAAAAAATGAATGCGTGTATGCTCTCCCTCCATCCCATATAAGAAACTTGTGGGATCAAAAGTGTCATCTTCATTTCAAACTTGTGGCTTAGTCCAAAGGAGTAAAAGGGATGTTGTCAAGGCTCTCCCCAAGACCTACAAGGCTTGGGTGATCTATAAACAACTACAAAGTCCTTTTACTTAGTTTTTTATTTTACTCATATTGGCTTGTGAGGGGGGCTTCATTACCTCCCATAAGTTCTATAGGGAAGCTTTGACTTGAGGCTTCATCTCCTAGCATCATCTTCAACCCCTCTCCATGGGGTGGCATATACAAATTGATATCCCTTCACTAGGATGGTGGTTTCAGAAATTAAACCATCTCTGTTAGTAGAGATTAATCCCAACACGTATGATTACGTTAGGCATCACACTATACTGAGCAAATAATGTATATAGTGGTTGTAAAAAGGGTAAGACCTTTTCACAACAAGCCATATGATGTGGACCCAAATGATGTGTTGCTTCTCTTATTTGCTAACATGAAATTTGGTAGACATGAGATCCATCTAGACATTTGAAAAATTGTAGAATTTTAGGCAAACCCGACTTGTCATAGAAATATTGTTGATACGAGATATACCCCCAAGGTCCATGTCATCGTATTATCACTTGAGAGAGGGGGGTGTAAAAACCCTACTATATATTACACTTTTATTTTGAATGAACAACTAATTTCCTCTCAAGTGTACGTATAAAAACAAACTTCAATAAATATCATACTACCTTGTTAGTTTAGGTGTTAGGATGATTACTTAGTATTGTTTTGTCTTTGTCTGATATTATTTGAACTTGTTTGGAGTCAAAATTGCTTGTTAACAAAGGTCATAACCGATAACATTATCCAAAATTTCTTGAACAAGGAGGCGTTATGCTGCCTAACTGAAAATCAATATTTTTCTTATTCAAAATTTTTATCTTAAGAATTTTGTCATATCATCTAATTGGTGTAGTTATGTTGCCCATTTGAGTCTAGACCACTTACCAAATTTTCTTAAGTCATCCATTGATAGTTTAAATTCAAAATTGCACTTTTCTAAGTTCATAAGGTTAATGTGTTAAGTGGGCTCACCATTTGTACTAGACTTGAGGGAACTTGGGTTCAATTTTAAATTTGGATTGAAGGCCACTTTTAGATTCACTATCATTGTCATAATTTATGGACTCAAGTCATCTTGTGTATTAATCATGCTCTAAGTCCTAGAATATTTTTTTATACTACCCTTCCTAGTGCCATTCTTGTTATACCATGGTAAAGTGAGTTTTGAGTCCATTTTATACAACACTCTTGCCTTATAAATTTGTCAAAATTTGTGTGTGTGTGTGTGTGATTTGAGTTAAGGAGGGTAATGTTACACTGCCCAAAAACATGTCAAACCATTTTGCCTTAGAGTTTTGAAATAAAAATTTGTCACATCTTTTGAGAATTTTAGCATTGTTACATTGCTCAAATTATTTAAAAAATTGTTTCATAGACCTATTTGCAATAGAGTCCAATTTTTCCAAATTCTAACCAATTCGAGTGTACTTTGTGAGCCTTTTTCTAGCGTAGTTACACCTTTCACTTTTGTCTAGCTTATTGATCAAAAGAGTCTATTTTTGTGCCATAATTTGTAAGAAAATAATATATTTCCAAGTGACTTTTTTTATACCTCATACCCATTTGATCAAGTTCATGTCCTAAAGTCAAATGCCTAGCCTATGTTAAAAAGTGTTTCAAATATGTTAGATTAAACATCTCATCTTGTTTCAAGTCTATCTTTTGACATCATTTGGACAAAAGTCCTAGAATATGCCTTGTGTGAGCCTAGATTTTGATGCTACATTTGGCCAAAAGACCTAACAACCTTTGTTTTTATTAAATTAGACTTGTTTGAAACACTTTGATCCTAGAATTCAGCATTTCGATTTGTGGTCCATCTACTTGACCTTTTTGTGTGAGACATTTTAATGTTGGACATTTGATGTTAGCTTGTTTTATCAGAATTCATTGCGTCAACCTTTTTTTGGAGATATAGCTCCACCCATTCTAACCAAGTTAGACCACATCTGAACCCTATCCTTTGAACATAGTTTTTCATAGTTTGTATAACTCAACCTTTTTGTTTTCAGAGATTTCATCATTGATGCGGATGTGTCTTGATACACTTATGGTGGAGTCACATAAAATATAATTATGATAGAATGGCCACATAAAACGTGACTAGAAACCCCTATGTGGATAGATTTTTTAAGGAGTTTTATTATTCTCCCTATAATACTCCATACATGGAACAAAGTCAAGAACTAGCTTACGATCCCCTCAAGACCCTGACTGGGATGATATGGTTTATGAGGAAGACTTGGATACTTTGGCTTAGGAGATCAATCACCCTCCACAACACCCCAAACTTGTCCGTTTAGGACCTCATCCTTTGGATTATGCAAGCTACCAAGCTCCACAACATCCAATAAATACCATTACTATCCCAAGACCTCATCCTTTGGCTTGTGTAAGCTACCAAGCTCCACAATGACCCAAACTTGTCCTTTCAGGACCTCATCCTTTGGATTATGTGAGCTATCAAGCTCCACAACATCCAAGTAATATATAGCAACTCTCCTAAGTATACTTAGATAATGTAGTAAGTTTTCTTTTTTATGCTGAACATTGAACATAGAATCAACCACTTGCTTAGATTGCTATGAAATCAAGTATACCATATCCTATCCTAAGGTTATAGACCTGATGCCCTCATCATAACTTAGGAAGCCTACATATCTTCTCCTTAGAATTAGGGTTTGATGTATTTCTCATTTCAAATGTGATGGTCTCCTCCACGAGATGTCACCACCAAAGGGGTTGGCACTATAAGCCAAATAGGGAACAAACTACTCATGGCATAAATGATCTTCTAAGGATCTGGCCTATAATCTTGTAGCTAAAAGACACACTCAAATATAACACCTTACTATCTAGGGTTGTGTGTTTAACTAGCACTCTCACATAAAACCTAGATAATAGCAATGATGAAAGAGTTTGTATTCCTAACTCTATAGAAAATGACATGCTAGGCATAGGAGTAAGCTAAGTACACAATACAAAGAAATACATACAGTACATAATAGTCAAACCTATCATTCATTTATTATACTCTCAAGATTGTATGCACACATACATTTTGTCCTATTAACTAATATAAACATATTGCTCAATTAATAACCAATAAAACCATTAAAACAATCAATTCAGGTGAAAGTCCAAAAATATAGCTACAATATGTACCACCCAAATATATACATCTAAGCTAAAGTATCCTATGATATCCCATACTATCATAGTTCATGATCACTCTACCCAAACATTAATAACTATCACATATATATATATATATATATATATATATATATATATATATATATATAGGTATGGGTCAAGATATAATGAATACAGTATGTACCATCTAGGTGATTTTATGTATTATAAAACTCTATGACATCCCATACTATCATAGGTCTTTGTGCTTGAGCATCTGACTCCACACCAACAATAATCTTACACCCAACCATAATAATAAAGCAAGTCAGAATTATACTATCTAGGTATACCATCAATAACAATCCGAAGAGAACCTAATCTCTAGGTACACCTCATGATGCACAATGTTATTCTAGAAATGTCTAGTCACTTTCATAGTTAACTTTCTCATGAAATATACCACATACAAGTTTTCATCCTTACAAGATTTGACAGACTTGATCTTACTGAAAAGTTTGCATAACAGTATTGTGCTACAAGAAGGCTATTTGTTTACACTATAATTTATAGTAGATGTCATACTATGGAATACCTATCAAAGTTAGTTTCTTATGCCCATGCTCACTCCTTGAGTTGCCATACATATCTATGATGTCACTTATATACACAGAATCAGGGCTAGATGTAGTTCTACACTACTACTAAAGGTATAAATGTTTACTCCAAAGTTTCCTCATACAAATGCATACAAAGAAAAGGTATAAATATATTCCTTTATTACAGAGACAAGACTTGATGGGTTTTACAACCCTATCACTTACATCAAATAGGTATAAGCTAGGAGTATTAATTTCCAACATCATTCTCATGTCCTCCTATACTACCACACTATGAATTTTAACTACATGTAGAAAGGGGTATCAAATAGTTTATATACCATGAAGAAAATCCAAATCATAATATTATCTTATCAAGTATAATATATACATATAAATGGGTTACATATCCATGGAGTATGTCATAGTTATTGATTCAAGAGTCCTTTCATAACCATATTATCTAGGTATGTGTATCAAGGGACTTTAACATCATGCATGCAATATCAAATATCAATAAATATGTATGAACCAACTGGTTAAATATGACTTTAACATCTTGATAGTAGGTTTTGCTCAATTTTGGTCATATATGTATGAACTAGTTGGTGATGTTAAATATAGAGGATGTTGGATACATCTTTAGATCATATCCATTCTTAGTTTCATGTTTCATAGTGTATGGATGAGCAAGTAAGTGTCACCACTGTGAAGTTTTAGTCAATCCTACCTTTTTCTAGTATGTGGTCTTCTTCAGAGGTTTCATGTGAGTAAAAGATGGTGTTCCGTAGGTCTTAGGTTCATATGACTACCTCCTTCCATGTTTTGGTTTCATAATACCATGCTTTGGGCAAATTCCCATCTTGTCATTCTTCATTTTCAAATCTTTGCCCAAATTCACTTGCAACCACATGTTTAAAGCTTGTTCGACTTGTTAATGGGATGGTAATTAAGATGTATTAGTTTTTCAAACCATCAAGAGTTTTAAAGGGTCCATTTATATGTTTGTAAAAAGTGCAGGTGTAGTCACAAGCTCATCCACCATGCTAAAATAGTCATGAGATGCCCCTGCTTTCTCTATTCCATGTATATGCAAGTGATTTTCATGTTGGATAAGATGTGTTAGAACTGGTTTCAAAGTTTTCTTGATGGAGATCATGTACTATAAGGTTGGAAATTAATTTGAGTGTTTTTGAAGATATTCACCAACATGATTTTTCCCTAATTCTATGCCCTACCTATATAACATGCCTAATGCACACCTACAGGGCCCTTGTTGATGTTATATTGAGGTGGGGAAAGGTTAATGTGTGTTCTAACCTCTTAGTATTTCTATAGGTGCATTAGGATGTTTGATGAAATCATAAAAAAATTATATTCATAGAGAGTTTCATATTACTCATATTCAACTCATTGTTTGTGCACCAAAATATCTACCTACAAGTGGCTGAGCAAGGGACAAAAATGTTTGTATGGAGAGAATGAAATAGCTTGACACCTCCTTAAAGTCTTGGTATGATAATAAAGTCACGATAAAATCATATAAGGTTTCAAAATGGAAACAAGAAGTGTGAAACCATGTTGACAAGACAAGAGATTGAGTTTAGGGAAGTTTTCCTTAAAATGTCAAAACAAAGGTCAAGGGGATTTTTGTGATTATCTTAAAAACATGGTGGTAAAGGGTATTAAAACATCTAGATATATCAATATTGTAGCCCCTAGTAGCGAGAGGTTCCATGACAAATATGAGGATCAAAAGATGAGGAGAGGATGGAAATGAAGGGCCTCAAACATGACCTTAAAAATAATGAAATACTTCATTAATGTCTATAGGTCTTAGGTTGCAAATGAATTTTGAAACCCTAAGGAGCAACATTGGACAAACCCTCATGACTAATATCTTTCAACTAATGGGATGGTACACAAATGGCTTGAATTTTATCAATAAAATATTTAGATATTCCCATGCAACCCCTATGACTACCTACAAGTGTCCCTTTAAAGGGAAATACACACCTACAGCAGAAGTTTCTCAATCTAAACAAGAAAACATAGTTTGTGCTTACAAAGAGCATACAAGTGAGCCCAAGATGAGTATATATGTTATGTGACCTCAAATGGGTTCAAGGAGGTCCTTTCATGCCATGACCAATCTTAGTTAAAGCAAAAGTCACCTACAGGTAGGTCAAAGGGAAGAATATTTTAGTATAAGATAGTGACCTAAAAGTTGATGCTAATATGGTGTTTTAAGGTTTTATAAAGAAGAATTATAGTTAAAAAATACATTTTGAGACCCATAAGGATTCAATTAAATCCTATAATCATCATTAAAAAGGTCTAAGTGAGATCATGTGACCTAAAACGACCTACAAATAGGGTGTCTCAGTCATAGCAAAAGAAACTTAGTTTTGAACTCAAGGAATATATACAGTTAGCATAATGTATAGGAATATATCAAATGGTTATTTTTATCATGGTTTAATGGATATTATTTTCACAATATGACCAAGCCTCAAAGAACCAAATGTAACCTATAGGTAGGCTCTAAAAGAGATGTGTCTTAGTCTAGCAAAGAAAGACTAAATTGAGAAGCTCATGAGCATATGAAGGGTAAAAAAGAGTTTGGATGATGATAAAAACATGTGATCATGTTGATGAGGATAATTTTGAATTAATAAGCTATAAACAATATAAAAATAAGCCTACATAGGTCCATTACAGTCCTTTATACACCTGCAATAGGGTATAGTCTTGGAGGTAGGGTAAGGGATGGACTTGTCTAGGAAAGAGAGGAAGGTTAAAAGAAATTAAAAGTGGTAGTGATAGTTTAAAATGTTTTTACACAAGCCTAAAACTCTACTAAGGTGATCATATACTTTCTTTACTTGGCCAAAGGGCAACAGTCTGTAATGTGGGCTAGGAAACCATGTTTGCTCAATAGATGAATATGAAGAATCCATAGGAGAGAATTGTCTTGGGTGAATCCAAATCTTAATAAGAATTAATTTAGAATGATTAATATGTTAAAATAACATATAATAATTTTTTTATCTTAGATAGGTCACTCTTAGGAGGAATTGAAGAAAAAATAAGAAAACAGGCTTCTTAGAGGCTTTTTTGGACATGTTAAGCTGGTTAGGCACCTAAATCAAGGAATATAGATAAACCCTTTGGTATAAATAATCATAAATACCTGAAAAAAATAAAAATAAAAAAAAATTTCCTTGGGGATGAGGGATATACCTCACTATTTTATCTCAAAGGTCAGCCAGTCTAGGAAAATCAAGCTTTAACAAGGCAAGCTAGTGAGTACAAAATGGGCAAAGGGATTGATATGGAGATTTGGGAACCTAAATAAACATATAATTATGTGTATTGAAGGAAATTATATGATATAAACTCACTAATTCATGATCAGACCTTTAAATATGACCAAAATACCCCTACACTCAGTCCAACTAGGCAAACTTTCACTAGGCCTAGTTGGTGGATGAGGGAAAAGGAAAAAGAGGAGTGATTGGGAGGTTGTGTGCTGATATTAAAAGATTTAATGAAGCATGAATAATTATTAGATACCAAACTAACCATAAGATACCAGTTCAAGTAGTTCAAACTTGAAAGGTACATGCCAAACCTAATAGGCCTTCAAAGGACCTAGAGCCAATTTGGGGTCCATATTCATTTCTAACTCTTGGTTGGATATCTAGATGATTGAGGCATGTTAGGGAGATTTAATTAGACATTTCTGAACTTTTAGTATGCATGGAAACCTACAAGAAAGTTACTTATATCTCAAAGTGAGTCCAAGCATGCAAGAAAGGCAAAAATAAGCTCGATGGAGTGTCTTTAAGTGGTCATATATCCTCTAAGACTTTACATGGGAATGAAAGGAATTTTGAGGGGTTATTGGGTTCCCTTAGAATAAATTTTATGGAACTTTTTTGCAAGTACAATGTCAAATATTTATGAACAAAGCTTAAGACCAAAAATTGCCTAAAACTCCTCTAAACCCTCAGCCAAGACCCGATGGGTAAAATAAGCTTGGAGAGCTATCCAAATGGAATAGTTTGACCATGAAAGATATTTTAAATTGTATAATACTCACTAAATATCCCTCACATGATTTTTAGTTGTACAAAATTGTATAAACAGGGGGGAACATAGGGATTTTTTGACCATTTTATGTGTTTTTAAGGTGTTAAAAGAGGTCTAAAGATGCAATCAAGTTTGGGAAGTACATATGAAATTGTAATAAATAAATATGGTCATTTTATTCTAAGGAAAAACTTATAATTTTTCAAAAAATAGATCTCATCTCAGCCAATCAAAACTGGCATAGTGGACCCAAGGGTGAGAAGGGTGAAAACTCCAAGTGTGAGCCTTTTTAAGGTGTACCTAAGCAGTTTAAGGCCATGTATAGTCTCTCCAAGAATCATTAAATCCCTCCCATGGATTTTCATGGAAAAATAAATCCAATTTTGAGGCCAAGTATGAGGGGTGACTAAAAAAGGAGTTTTTTAGACTACAGATAGTGATGGCTTCCTTTTAGGAGTTTCCAGATGAGTAGGACTAAGACCAATGCATGGAGAGGCATGTCTGAGGGCCTTCCCTCTAATTCCAATCATCAGACCTCCTAAAATTTCATGCTTGATTCCATACTTCTTTCTCATTTAATTGTAACATTTTTTCTCAGATTTTCAAGTGTCTA
Source organism: Torreya grandis (assembly GCA_037957365.1). Taxonomy (NCBI): domain Eukaryota; kingdom Viridiplantae; phylum Streptophyta; class Pinopsida; order Cupressales; family Taxaceae; genus Torreya; species Torreya grandis. Next base: position 5,950,661 of record JARHVA010000208.1, on the reverse strand, counting down.
AGTGACCTTTGGACTTCCCTTGTCTTTTTCTTCTCTCAAAGGCTATAAATATTAACTTTTTTGGATTTTTTTAGGAGCCTCCATTGGTTAATGGTGAAAACCTAGCCAATTTTGTACTTTAATGAATATTTAAGAAATAAAAAAGTGATTTTTCCTACTTACATGTTGTATATTTGAGTGTTATTATAATCTTGTTGGTCTTGTCTAGTAGAAGATGATCTTTTCTAGCATGTTATCCTTGATTGTTCACCAAGTGTGCAAAAGAGTAATTATTACAAGTCTTTATTAGTGTTATTTTTTAAGTGTATGAGTGTCTTAAAAGTGGTTCATGCCTGTATTTCATAAAATAATGATCCATTACCCTCTTAAGCATCAAAATACCTCTTGAACCTAGCATATGAAACATTTATGTGATAATACAACTTGAATTGTGAGTTTTGTGTGAAAGAATCATTGTTTAGCTCTAAGTAGTATAATTTTAGTCAATAGGAGGAAATTCAATATTGGTGCATCACCTTTTAATTTTCTTAGTTGTTTTCTTGACCCTTTTCATCCAGAGTTAATAGGTAAGAAAGCAATTCAAAGAGTGCATCAAGGGAACTAACCCTTATAGAGATTCATCTCGCCAAATTGTTACCCACAAAAAGAGGGATGTTTCCATTATTCCACTTGGATGAGGAGATCTATAAATCCCCTAAAATGGTACAAATCTATGTGAAAACAAGTCATTAACACCACACATGAGAACTCAAACAAGGGTAACTCATTTTTAGTAAGCAAATCTTCTTGTTTTTTACTGATTAAATTTTAAGTGGAGAATGAGGTGTATTATCTCATCCATCACAAGTTGTTTTAACTGTGTGGTTTAGGGGATAAATATTGCATGTACAATAAGCTAAAACAAAATCACAAACTTGATATATGATAATATAATAAACTACAACAAATTAGACCTGAAGAATACCTAAAAATAAACTAACAATACCAATGACACAATTAAACAAGAAAAGAAATAAAGGGAGCCAAATAATGATAGGAATAGACACACTTTGGCCTTATTCTCAAAATTCGAGATTGGAAACAAGACTGAGAAGCTAACTAAGATGAAACTCTATTTTTTTGGAGCTAAATTATAAAAGGGGTAGAATCGACATAATATTTTTGTGTGTTATTTTCACCTATATGTGAAGTCCACCTTAAAAGTAGTTTTTTTTTATCAAGGTGAGATGTATTATGTGCAAAATATTGTTAATATGTACATTTAATGTGGTAGTTATTCTCACATATGTGAAAAAGGGTTAGGTGTACCTAGGGAATTCTTCAACTTTTCACATCACCACTAATCATCTCCCACTCATCTCTTGAATTTTCTATATAAGGAACCTTTGTGTCCTTTATGGAAGACATATGTAAAGCACTAGTGTTGGAACATATTTAAACTAGTGAGCTAGTAGAGATGTAGTCATTTAGGAGAACCAAAGATGACTCATTGATCCTTAGTATTATTGTTTTACAAAGTTTTTTAACTTAAACACTTCTTCATTGTATATCTTTAATTTGGTAATATATTTTTATATTATTGGTGGAATCTCTCCTCTGCATACTTGAATGGATATGGTGTCTTTTACATTTGGAGTTTCATGGACTTCATTTTTCTTGACATGGTTTTAGTGATAAAAACATTTTCCTGATATGGTATCAGAGCCATTCTTTATAGGTAGTCATAGATTTATGTAATTTTAAATACTCTCAACATTCCCACACAACTTCTCTAGCCTCTAGGCATGTTTCTAAGCTAACTCTTTTGATGCTTTTCAAAACTACCCACTGGGTAGTTTTTGCTCATGCTAGAATAAAATTTTCAAGCCAACCTTATTGGGGGGTTTTCAAAATTATCCATTGGGTATATTTTTATCCAAATCTATAATTTAGGGTCATGTGCATGGAGTGAGTTATATTGCATGAAAAATTATTTGATTGTGTTATCTCTTATTATCTTAGATCTAGTTGTTCATTTAGTTTGATTTGTGATCATATTTATAGATCTATGTATGAAAGAGTTTTGTTGAAGATTTTTATTCCATTTTATATTTTGAGTGTTTTTGGTGTGAATCAGACATTCCTATTACATTCATATTTCCAGATATAGTTGGTTTTGTTGAAAATAAATTTCTTAATATCTTATGGATGAGAAGTGGGTGCATTTACACATAATATAAACAATTGCACAAACTATAACTATTTGAAAAATTACCCTAACTGAAGATATTAACAAATTATTAAAAATAAACATCATGTTAAACAATGTAATACTATGTATCTAACATTCCCCATTTTATTACATTGTTTTTAAAAATCTACCCCTGAAATAGATCAAAATTCACCTTACCAAGTGACTTGGTGAGTATATCTACTACTTTTGAATCTGTTGGGTAGTAATGGAGCTGAATGTGGTGGTTCAAGACTTTTTCTTGAATATAGTGGCACTGGACCTCAATGTATTTGGTCCTCTCATGAAATTATAGATTCTTGACAAGCTTTAACACACCCTGATTATTATCTAAATGGACTAGTAGCTGCTTTTTAGGAATGTCTATGTTAGACAAAATGCAACATAACCAAATTGCTTTGTACACAACTCCTCATGTAACATAGTATTCTGATTATGTGGATGAGAGAGCATCTATAGATTCTTTCTTAATAATCCATGAAATTAGTCCATATCTGAGATGAAAAATATACCCTAAGGTTGATTTCTTGTCACCAATAGATTTAGGATAGTCTAAGTCTATGTAACCCTGCAAGAAGAAATTTGAGTTCTTCTTGTATTGCAGACCATAATCAACACTACCTTAGACATATCTAAAAACGTGTTTCATTGTAACCCAATGACATTTCTTTGGATCTTACATGAATCTTGAAGGATAACTGACAATAAAGCATATGTCTTATCTGGTATAAGTCAAGTAAATGAGACTCCCAATAAGATGCCTGTAGTGAGTTTTATCTACTTGAGGTGACTCCTAAAATTGGTATATTTACAAACCTTTCTCCATTGGAGTTGACATTGGTTTACAATCTGTCATCCCATATTTCTCAAGGATCATCTTGGCATATTTCATCTGTGAGACAAAAATATGATTCTTCTTTTTCCATATCTCTAATCTAAGATAATAATGAAGTAGCCCCAAATCTATCATGTCAAAGAATTTCTTCATGTCATTCTTTACTTATTCAACAAGTTCATCTAAAATTCCTGTGATCACAAGATCATCTACATATAAAATAGGAATGACAATCTCTATGCATGCCTTCATGATATATAAATTTGTATCTGAGGGACTACGAATGAATCTATGTTACAATAAATGATCATCAATCTTAATTTCCCATGCCCTTGGTGTTTGATTAATTCCATAAAGTGACTTAATTAGATAATGTACCTTATGTGTATGTTGTTCATCAATGAAGCCTTCTAAATGGGTCATGTACCCTTCTTCTTTGAGATCACCATTCAAAAATGCACTTTTCATGTCCATCTATCGAAGCTTCCATACATTTTGTGATGTGAGTGTGAAAATAAATGTGATGGTATTGATCTTAGTAGTGGGTACAAAGGTCTCCTCATAATATATTCCTTCTTTCTGAGCATATCCCTTTGCAATAATTCATGCTTTATATTTTTCTATGGATCTGCCTACCTTGTATTTTGTCTTGAAAATCCAATTATAGCCAATGGATTTATTCGTTATAGGTAGATCAACAATTTCCCATGTCTCATTATTGATGAGGGCATTGTATTCAAAATACATGGCCTTCTTCCACTGAGGTTAACATAAAGCCTCTTGAACTATCTTTGGATTAGTGTTGTCAACTACTGAACTCATTAGTGCGAGATTAACTTCATGTCCCACCTATCTTCTGGTCTAAACTCCTGATGAAGTATCAAGATTAGATTTCAGGGGTGAGTCCTTGATGGTGCTTTCTACCCATTTTGGATGTTAATGTTACTGTTGATTTGATGAATAAGTGTCTTCTAGATTTCTAAGATCAATGAACAATTCTCCTTGTAGATCACCTTATTTGTGAGAAGATTCTTTATTCTCATCATTTAACTACAAGAATAGTCTAAGAAGTGGTATTTTTTGGCTCCTTTTATGATAATTATTTGAATTATGAATCATCACAAACCACATATCAACTTTCATATATCTACTTTTTCTTAAGATCTATGAGATGATATGCTTTTGAGATAGTATTATACACCAATAAAAGGTAGTAGAGTGTCTTTGGTTTGATCTTCTTCCTCTTTTTAGTAGGGACATACATGTAATATATAAAATAAAATACTCTAAGATGAGAGATCAAGGATTTATGACCACTCCAATCCTATTCTAGCATCTTGTCTTCCAAGATCTTTGTAGTTTCCCTATTTAGAAGATATACAGCTATCTAAACTACTTTTTCCTAGAATGGTGCATCCAAATTTGTAGTAAAAAGCATGCAATGAGCCATATCCATGATTAAATGATTGCATCACTCTAATATTCCATTTTATTGTTTCGTATAGGGAGAATTCAGGTGTTATTTGATGTTGTGTTGCTTCAAAAATTCAAAGAATTCCTTTAATGTGAATTCCCCCTTGATTTGAGCAGAGGAGTCAAAGAGGCCTCCCTGAATGGGTGAAAACAAGCTGGTAAAAGACCTCAAAATGAGTTAAGGCTTCACTATTCTTCTTGAGAAATAACAACCATGTATTGTGAGAGAAATCATCAATGAATAACTGAAATTACTTGAATCTTTGGAAAGAATTAGGTAGGGGTCTGCATACATCAATATGTACCACATCGAGATGATCCCTGGCTTGTGAGGAACTCGACTTGAATGAAACCCTATGTTATTTGTCGAAAAGGCATATATGAAAAAAATGCAATGAATTAGATAGCTAAGGAAGTCCATGAACCATAGCCTTAGAGCTGAGTTGGTATAAAGAGCCAACAGAAAGGTGCCCATATCGATAATGCCACAATGTTATAGATTATGTTGTAGAGGTAGAGAGAGAAATATCATCAGATGAAATTTCATCTAAGGAAAATAATAAATCCTTTAAAAATCTCTAGTAATGACCTGGTCATCCTATGAGAGGAGACAATATTTTGTGCTATTATTGATCATGAACTCTACCTTAACTTGATGATTCAATAGCTGACTTATGGACAAGAGATTTGTTGTCAGGGGAGGGAGATAAAGTACCTTTGTGCCTCTATATGATCATGCTACTTATATAATTGAGGATGTATTTTTTATTTATGTGAATCATCTCTACTCAATGTGCCCTCTTGACTGAATCAGACTTAAGTCAAAGCATTGTACCAACAGTTATCAATATCATGCATATTGGTGTGGTAAATATGACACCATATTTTTGCCTTTTCATATTTTTGTTTTTGTTGTGTTTCCTTTGATGGTCATTTTGATAATTTTGAACTACATTTCTTAGAAATTAGAGCTTTATCCTTAAACTCTTTTTACATGGATTGGATGGCTTCTTCTTATTGAAGTAGATTCACCGGTTCTTTGAAAGACACTACTTAATTTGTGATGTTCAATCTCATGTTGAACATGTGAAATTGGGAGGGGAGAGATCTCAACATGATCAAAACTAATAGATTTTCCTCAATTATTTATCTAAGCACAATCAATTATGATCATAATTTTTCTACTCGATGTAAGAATTCCTTAATTTTCTTGCCATCTTTCATACTCAAAGTATGAAGCTTGGACTGGAGATGGAGTATCTTCATCTAATTATTCACTTCATATATAGTGGATAGGATGTCCCAAGCCTCTTTTTATTTTGATGCATCCCAAATATGAGGTTGAACCTCATCAATGACATTGAGTGTGATTAACATTAGGGCTTTTGCATTTGACTTGTTCATCAACACTCACAAGATGGGAATCTGCACCAATGATGATGCTCCATGATTCTTTGAATTAGATAATCATTTGTATCTTCATATTACACATGATGAAATTTGGCCCTTTGAGGAGTTGGGTGTTGAATAAGAGGAGTTTGGGTGAAGACATATATATATATATATATATATATATATATATATATATATATATATATATATATATATATATATATATATATATATTTATACAAAAATTTACAAAGCTAACAAACCAATATTTATTGCTTTGAAATTGTTTATTAAAAATGTACCTGGTAGGCATTTGCTTTGGTCTTCATATATGCTTCTGATAATGCCTATATATTTTTGTATATATAGAATGCTTCGATCAGTTCTATGGTAACTACAGTCTCCATGTGTCTGTTATATGCAATTCATGACTTTACTTAGGTGTTAAGAGAAAATATGTTTATACTGTGTGGATGTATGCTCTGCTTGACCACATTTAGATTTAAAACCTTTGGATTTTAATCTTGTACTATTGAATTGATCAATAATTCAACTTAGCATCTTCCTACAGACTGTTGTTTGTATCTAATTTCTCTCTTCATGCTTCAAGCATGGTTGCATTGTGTTACTCAGTTAGCTTCCAGTTTGAACTTCTGATGTGCATTGATCTTTAGGATTTCATAAAACCTTTGGCTTTAAAACTTATATCTTCAGCCATCACTGCTTCTACACTCATTTCATAGGCATTTATACCATAGATTTTAATGTTTTTACTATGTTGTACTTCTGGCATGTTCTAACACTTACTTCCACACAAACTAATTGAAGGCAATGATAAGGGTATTATTGTCATGATGACTTCTTCTACTAGATCTTCATGCTTGCCTCACAAGGTTCTAATACCATATTGTTTCAAATAAATTTGTGAATATCTTATTGCTGATTAATGGGTGCATTTATACATAATAGAAATAGTTGCACGAACTATAACTACCCAAACAATTACCCTAATTGAAGCTCTTAACAAATTATTAACAATAAACATCATGTTAAATAATGTAATACTACATATATAACAAGATTTGACTTTTATTTCATTTGAATCAAACTCTGGGTGAGCTCATTTGACAAGCACTCCAATTTCTAGGGTAAATATACATTTTCGAGGCATCTTGGTGTTTTACCCTCTTTTTTTGATAAGGCAGTGTTTAAGGGTTAATGGAATAACCTAATAAAATATGGAATAAACTATTCTAAATCAAGATAATTAAATGAATTCAGATTTATAATATTATGATAAATATGTTGAATTTGGGAATATGTTAAATATAGAAAAGTACAATGCCAAACAATATTTTGAAAGTTTCAATACAAATAAGAAATAATACTTAGATTGTTTAATTATGCACAAGTGGATTTGATAGGTACATGTGTGAAAGAAGATAGATTGATGCTCCACATTAATTTGTCATATTTTGGAAAATAAGTCTCTGTCAGTTGGGATACTATAATCAATTTGTGCGCACTAGCATCGATGCTTTTGTCCAAATTTTAACACTTATTTCTAGATCAAAATATAGAATCTTTTTTGGAATGAACACTTTCCCGTATTAGGTTTCACTCTTGACTTGTAGACTCTATATTTAGATCTTTTGCACATTGTCTAGATATCAATTTCTAGCTCAAAATCCTAGGTCCTCTGATTAGGGTATGCCACCTTGAAAAATAGGGTTAGTGGGCTCAAGTGAAGTTGAAATGACCTCAAAGACCCTTCTATCAATGAGTGTTGCATAAATATTCATATACTCTGAAGAGAGCCTTAGACTGATGTAGGTCTCCCCTTTATGTGGGTTTGTGTGTGAAAAAATGTGTAATATGCTATATATGCAAGTTTGTAGTCATCTAAAATGTCATTCGAGTGGAATGAGTGTTACTTTAGACCACCTTGTCCTTAGCCTTAGATGTATCTTAGGTCCTCTCATGATCATTTTTTAGGATTTGTGTGAGTCCAACCCATTCTTAGACATACCAAAAGTAGTACTAAGCCACCCCATAGACACCCACCCCCTTTTTTCACCATCTCCTACCACTTAGACATTAACATGGCCTTTTGGACACTAGCACAGTGCATTATTGACCTAGGGACCACATTACTTTCATTTTTCTCCTTACTCTCCCAAATAATATATTTATGTTCCTCAAAGCACTCCTAGGGTCAGCCTAGACCTATTTCACATCTTAACAAGAAACATAACGCTATATATAGACCAATTTGATTCACTTATCCACTAAATGGAAATCAGAGTCAAATACTCATAAATAAACTCAAAAATAGTTATGAAAATCAAGGTCATTGATCCCTATTCTACCCTAATTATGTATACACCCATCTACAATAACCTTTGTCTTAGATTACTTATATTTTTAATCTCAATTCATAATCAAAGCATTCAAACTGGCACTCATACTAACATTCAGTTGCATTTGCACTAGTACTTAGATTGGAAGAACTACATCAGGTTTGACCCCTTTTCAAGGTATTGATATGTATGCAATGCTTAGCACATGGGGTGTTTAGGTCATGTCCACAATAACCTGATAACACCACTCATTTCTACTTGTGCTCCTCAAATACCCTAAAAAATATGGAGGCCTAAGGTTTCACATTGAATCAGTCAAAATAAGGAATAAATAGTGAATCAACATCTGTGTATATAGGCATAAAATCCCCAAAAGTAGGCAAAGTTCCAATAAAAAATTTCACTATCCTAGATTTCAAAAAGACACTACCATGCCCCAAGGGATACTAACATAGTGTGTTACTATCTATATGAACATGCGACAATCCAATAGGCTTTTTGAATCCTTTTTTAATTCATGACACTTTGCACAGCTCTTGTACCAATTTTTAGCATGTCATTCATCTATCTCAGTCAGTTTCTAGCTATGTATATCTCTTGTAGTTCATTTTCTATTATAAAATAATCAATTAAATCAATGTAAAAATCTAAGGTTGTTGATATTATTATATCTATTCCATGATTTATTATTCCAAAACCTTAGCAATCTAGGATTTTACTTTCCATAAATCCCTTAAAAGTTATATCACTTGGTGAACCCAACTTACTTCAAATATTGTTCAAACCCTAGCCTTAGATGCTCTTAGTGTTTATATCCTTTTATTTTCTATGCTCAATAATTAATTTCAAAATCTTAGATTTGATTCATAATATACAACTTTTTATTTTTCCTACTTCCCCACCTACAATGGCAAAATTTAATAACCAATTTGATGAGACTGATAAGAGATATTTTTAATATTTCAATTATAGACATCTTGATATTCAAGATGACTTTATCTGTATTATTCAAGAAAAACTCCTAAAATCCACTACAGGTCAATTATCCAACCCCATAAATACTAAAATTATGAAACCTATTATCGGGGCAATACAAATTCTGCAACAACCTACTACAACTAGTCCACCCTCACTAGTGGCTCCACCTCTTGTGGTTAGTACACATCCCTCTTCCTCAGATGTATAATCCCTTTGGTAAGAGATAAATTCTCTACAGTCTAAGGTGTTACATCTTCAACAAGGTGCTACTAGACCATCATATGCCCTAGACTCTCATATGCTCCTACATATAAATTTGGCACAATATATAGAGGCAATTCATTTTCCCTGTATATTTGTGTCACCCAATCTTACACTATATGATTGTAAGGGTGACCTAGAGTATCATCTCTGTGTTTTTCATGTAGTATGTTTGGACTACGTGAGCAATGATTGTCTCCTAACTAAAATGTTCCTTCATAATTTAAAGGACTATATATTACAATGGTTCAATGACCTTCCTAACCAATCCATCACAACATTTAATCCATTGGTAGATATGTTTTTGGCACACTTTTCAATTGACATTAGTGACAAGGTTTCATCTACTCAAATTGCACAACTCAAGAAAAAATCTAATGAGCCAATAGCTAAATATGTCTTGCAATATAAAACTATATTAGTAGGGATGACTAGTTCCATGATAGATAGAGAACTCCAAGACATATTAAAAAAAATTATTACCCACATTACATTAGGATATACTATTCAAAAAAATTCCATCAGTCATAGATTTATGCCATACAATAAAAGAATGAGAAGTCAAGCTTCTCTTCATGGGAAAATTCACGTACACAATTTGATTAGATTCAAATAATAAGAGTTCCAATAATCCCCCATATAAGTTAAGGCCCACTGGAAATAATAATGAACAAAATACAATGGTTAATACAACCTCAGAGTTAGTTCCTTGCATGGTTTTATCATCTCTTTCAAGGAGACCTTTCACAAATCTTCTTGAATCACCAACATGTGTTATTCAAAAAATCTTGGAGTGTAACATCATTTCTCTCCCTCTTATCAAAGACGTTAATAAGACTAATCCTCTTCCAAATAGTTATGATGTCAATACATTTTATGCTTAACATAGTGCACCAAGACATACTACAAACATATGCATTAGTTTATGACATAAGGTACAAGATTTGATAGATGCTAATCTCATTGATGTCAATATTCCTATAGAATAACCCAAAGCACATCCAATGGAAGTGAAAGCATTGAAAATATTTTCATATTCATTTCCAAAGCATATGATTAATGATATAGTAGGAACTTCAATTTTTCATTATAATTATTAGGCACATCCACCACCAACATCCTATGATACTCATACAATAAACACACACCTTATAAATTATATCATTGGTGTGTATCATAAAATAGTGCCAACTAGAGCTCTCATAACTTTCTCAGAGTAGGATATCATCGATGATGACTTAAATTTATTTTCACTCTTGGTACGAGCTTACATGGATAATCATCTTGTTCAGAGCATCATAGTTGATAAATAGTCAATTATTAACATGTGCACTATTACACTTATACATCACTTGGGTTACGTAGAGTAAGATTTCTTACATAGATAAAATTATTTATAGATTTAATGGCCATGTCCAGGAGCTCCATCAAAGAGATAGTACTACCATTACAGGTTGGGCCCATACATGTGGCCACCAAATTCTTAGTGGTACCTAGTGTCAACATATTTGACATGTTATTGATTAGGACTTAGATAAAATAGCTTCGATCCATTCCATCCATTATGCATGGATGCATTAAGTATATACATGATAATTAGGTGGTTATAGTTAAGGGCCTTCTATATGAGTATCCTTTACCTATTCCATAGCTAGTTACATAACATACACTAGTTATATCTCTAAACATATCTTCTATTATCACACCTCTGATATATTTTGAGCCACCAGTGAAGGTGAGTTCTACTGTTATATCATTACCACATACACATACTCTCCCATAAAGACATTTATTAAAGAGACCCCTACATAAAATACATGTTTTATATTCTAGAGAGCCTCTATCCACACCATTACCATCTAGATCAATGTTACAGTATAGAGCACCCATGTTAGTCACAACGTCTTCTACTGGATGGGTCCCCAAGAACCCCATAATTCACAGGCCTATTTAGTCAGCTCTATAGATTCGTAGCCCAATTCCATAGGTATTTTCAGCTATAGATCACTCAGTTAATCTAGCTCATATATCTCAGATACCTCCTCACATAACACGTGTAGTGACTCTTCCTTTATTTGATACATGACACCTTAATAGTGAGTTTTGTTGACCAAATTTGACCCTATAGGTCAAATTAGGACCCCTATAGGTAAAAAATTGATTTTTATGTGTTTTGGGGTCTAATATATTATGTATAAAGGTTTATTATAGGTTAATTGATGTCATTAACTAGTATATTGGCCTTGGTCCTTAGTATTTTTAATCCTTTTAATCCTAGGAGTCCTTTTGAGGTCAAAAAAGGGGTATTTAATGAGTTGTATGGATTCTTATGGAAATATGAAGGTTTCAATAGGTGATGTCATGTCCCATGTGTCTTAAGAGGTCTTAATCAACTATCATAACTAAAAAGTGGTAGGTTCTTTAGAAGAAAGGGTAGTTTTATTGAGAAAAAAGGAGAGTTTGGCATTTGTATAGTTCATGGGGAAGTATGCCACATGGGAGAAGAACATAGAATGTATCTTCAAATTCCTAAATCTTAGTACCATGTTTGACATGATCTAGAAGAGTCAATTTTGAGCTAAAACCATTCTGCTCCTTTTTACCCTTCTAGACATACAAAACCAGTCTTTAGGTTTGTATTTGGTATGGCCAGCAGGGGAGGTTCCAGATCAAACACCTTAGGGAGGTGAAATAAAAATTAGAGACCTTAATTTACATATAAATATTTTGAATAATGGTTTTCTTTACTTTATGAACCATCCTCATGAAGTTGATTGTGGTTTTATGCTTTCTATTTCATGCATCCTATAGGTTTTGCTCCATTTTGGGCAAGTACGTACGAACCAATTGGTGATGTTGAATCCAAGGGATTTTGGATATTTTATAAAAATTTATCCGTGACTTTATTCATGTTTCAATGTGTTTGGTTGAGCCAAGTAGATTAGGTTTCAATAAGAAGCTATTTTTATACAATAGACAATTTTTCGCTATGTTCAAGATTTTAATGCTTTGACAATGGCTCCAAAGAGTTTTAATAGGTTATTTATCATGTTTCCAATGTTATAAAATGATATCATGTCATCAATTTCATTCTCCAAGAAATCTCCATGAAAGTGCAATCTTTGAGTGACATATAGTTAATTGCCATAAAACTGCCATACACAGTCAACCAAGTGAGCTAGCAAGGATCTAAACCACATCCATAGAATTGTGATGGAGGGATTGAAATTTTTAATACACATTCATATAAAAATCAATTAGGTTGAGACTTTTCATTTTCATAATGAATATTATAGCAGTAACCATTCCATCACCATTACTCAGTCTGCACCATGGTCTACACTTATAGGTATCATGCATGAGCAAACACATGAGAAGGAGGTTTAGTACTGAGTTGAGGTATTTTAAGTTTAAATGCATCCATTTGATACCTTGGTGAAGGCCTAAAATTTACCATAAGCATGTGAATCTACTCACTACCCAAAATCTTACATTTTTTGCCTGTACCTTGAAAATGCCCACCTACCTGTAGTTACAAACATGGATCTTAGGTGTCATATAAAGTGTTAAGGCACATAGTGAAACTCATCTTAAAGACCTCAAAAGTTGGAAAGGATCTTAATATGCATGTTTAGAGTGATATATGGATTAAAAAAATTAATAATCACCCTCAAAGATAATGACTGCAAGTTTAGGGATCTTTTCCCTAAAAGATGAAAATAGAGCACCTTAGTGTTTTGTTGATAACTAGTAATAGGGATGATAAAGGTTTTGAAACACCTAGATAGGTGATATTTGTAGCCTCTAGAAAATAAAATGACTTTACAAAGCTTGGAGGGTAGGTGACTAATGGAAAGTGACTATTAAGGATCCCAAAGTTATGTTTTTTTGGACTGAACTTAGGCAGTGGTTACCTACAGGATTTTGATCCAAAAGATTCCTCACACCTAATGATGCAAATATAAAACATGCCAACATATGATAGTGGTACCAAATGGTTCAAGTAACATATTTAGCATAAGATATCATCTAAAAAAGACAATGCACTATCTCTTGTCTCCCATACATACCTATAGGGGTCCTTTCACTTGAAAATATCTACCTACAGCCATACTGCCTCCTTCAAGCTTAACCCTAAGTTACAAGTGGATGATTACTTCATGATTGAAATGTTTTAGGTAGTGAAAGGCATATAAAGAGAATTTATGTTCTAATAATCCATAAAGAGGAATTGATATGCAAATCTTTCAACCCTATTTACACATATAGATATCCTTTCATAAAGAGATACATACTTACATCTGATTGCAATAGAACATAGTCCAAGATGGAGTTTTGGGATGGAATCACCTAAGTTGGTAGATGAGATATATATTCAAATGGATAATGATATTGGATAAGTATGTATAACCTTTAAATATAATGATTCACACCTATAGGATTATACTAGTCATAGTACAGTTGATTGTGTTTGACCGTGATAACAATGAGTAGGATTAAGGTTAAAAGTGATGGTCTAGGCTCAAAAAAATTTAAAATGGGTCAAAACAAGTGTGAGATGTACATAAGGTAATATATAAATGTTTAAATCACTTATTTAAAGCTTTATTCATGAAAGATAACCTACAGGTGTTCCTTCAAAGGCAAAAACATAGTAAAAAATGGGATATAGTCTTGACTGGTCAGGCTATGGGATAGAGTATCTAAGGAGTTGAGGTGTTTATAAAAAATATAATTAATTAATTATGATAATTAAAATATCCATAGTCTCTTTTTAGTGGAAAACAAATCAAGGAAGGTCCTAAATGATGAAATACACAATCTAAAGTGACATTCATACACACAGTCCTTGCCTGACTAGTCTGTTTTGGGTTTTAGAGCCATTAAAGGGCCAAATGAACTATTATATGGTTTAAAATTTGTGTATATCACCTTTAATACTTTAAGAAGACCATAAAACATTTTTTTGGTTATAAAAATAAGGGAAGTTCCCTTTGTTATATCTCAGACAAAGGACACTTCCCTTACAAATAAAACCCTGCAGTCTTAACAAAAGAGATGAGAAGAGTGAATTAAGAGATAATGGAACCTTCATATAAGGTGTATGAAGTTTTAAGACACCTTAAAATATATGAATAATATCTCATAGAAGGTGTAAGCCCAGTAGGGTACTCTAAATTCTCAAATTTGTAGATGCATACCAGGAATGGCTAGGCCTAAAAGTCCAAATAAGAAGGCATTTTCACTTAAAACCTTATGTGATAATTATAAACCTATATATTAATGTTTATGAATTAAATAATTATGTTTTAAACCTATTTTAATGTAGGTAAACCCAATGGGATGGCCTAGGCCAGAAGGGTCCTAGTTAGGCCTATTGAGCATGCCTAGGCCTAAAGCCAAATGGAGAGTCATTCACATTTATAGATTTAAATATGATTTAAAATAAATTAATGCATGATTATGGGATAATTAAATATGTCTAAAAAATACAATGAAGGACATTTTTTACTCAAGGACAAACTCAGGCCTGTGGGAATGAGGAATCAAGCTCAAATAGGTAAATCAAATGATCATACCTCCCTTGGTGATTTTCATGGAGAATAAAGTCATTTGGAGAAGTTGATAGGGTCATATAAAATCACATTAATGATATTTATTTGAAAATTGAATTTGAAACCTACATGAACAAAGCTTAAGAGGTCAAATAGGCCTAAAATCTTTGTAAACCCTCAGTCAAGACCCGATCGAGAAAATGAAGATGGAAAGATGATAAAATGGAATAGTTTATATAGAATTATGATTATAAATTTTATATGACTCTCTCAAGATCCTCCCCATCATGTTGGGTTGTATGGAATTGTACCAATGGGGTGTAAAACAAGGTTTTTCTAACTATTTTATGAATTATACAGGTTCTAGGATGTTTAAAGAGATGAAACTAAATTTAAGTGGTAGATTGAGGTTTTGATAACCACCCATGTTAATTTCATGCCTAAAAAAATCCTAAGTTCCTCAATAGGAGCTCTCATCTCAACTAGTCAAAACTAACATAACGACCAAGCTAGTGAGAAGTGTGAAAACTCTAGGTGGAAGTGATTTTAAGGTGTCCCTAATGCTTCTAAGGACATGGAAGGTATTAAAACTTGTCATACACTCCCTCCCATGGATTTTCATGTAAAATTTATTCCTTTTTGGAATCCAAATGTGTAGGGTGAATGAAAGAGGATTTTTTTAGAGTGTAGGCAGTGATAGCTCCTTTCTAGATGATTCCAAATGACTAGGCCTAAAACCAATGTATGGAGAGGCATGTATAAAATCCTTCCCCTTCATTCCAATCATCAACCTATCCCTAATATATTTTTGGATGTTCAAAAAGGTTTAAATCATGAAGGTAGTTTTCTAAGCTAGAATGAGGAGTTTCATGCCACTTTCCATGAATTTTATGACTTAGATGGACACTTGTGCTTCTTGACCTTACATGGTTCATCCCACATCCTTTTATCATACACACGTAACTAATTTTCTTAGCTTTGCTAGTGTTATTTTGACCCTTGGACTTATCTCTTATCCTCTCTCTCTCAATTTCTATAAGAACTAGCTATTCTGGCTATTATAACTTATGCTTCACCTAAGTATGGTGAAGACATGCTCATTTGCATATCATTTGATGATAAAAGTACTAATTTTTACCTCTAAATGCCTATTCATAGTGTGTTTACTTGGATGCTTCATCTTGCTTAGTGATTACTATGATTTCCTTAGCATGTTGTCTCATTCTTTCATCCTATTTGTAGTTGTAAATCTTCTTCTTATAAGGCATGTGAAGTGTTATAGGAAGTGTTAAGGTTGAGTGAGTTAGTCTATTCACTAGTGTCATTCAAGGTCTCTTGTCTAGTCCTCCTAGCCTAAACATTCATCTATAACCTCATAATGTAACATTGATGTGAGAAGATGTAGATTGGAGAAGTATATGTTTGGTTAGTCTCTTGGTTTCATGTGTAACATGTAGATGGTTGGAAGTCATCAACTTATTTGGTGTATCACTTCCCTTAAAATAGTTTGCTTTCATGTTTTATCTTTCCCTTTACCCCCCAAATTTTAGGTGTAGTAGTAATCCAACATGGTATATCAAGGGAGATATCCATACCTAGATATTCACCTCATCCTTAGGCTACCCAAAAGTCTAGAGTTGTTTCCATTGTGCCACTTGGATGATGAGAGCTTAGACATCTCCTCAAAAGATTAAAATCCAAATGATAATAGTTTTTGGTACACTCGATGGGACCCTTAGTCCAAGAGGTTGAAATATTTTTGGTGTTGTATTTCAATAAAAATCCTTTGAAGGCATCTATCTAAGCATCAATGGTGGCTCCAAAACTACACTAGATGGTCAAGCAGGCTAGGTATTCCTTTTGAAGATTGTTGATGATCATTTTTTGTGTTCTTGCTTCCTAATGAAGTTTCATGGCTGACCTTGGTGTTGAGTTTTGTTTTACACAAGTTGGTGAGACATTTCAAGTTTATGACATTCCCTATCAACAAGAACAAGTTCTTAATAAGCCCATTCATGAAGTGTATCATCCCTACAATCAGCCTTCTCCATATCTTACTCCTAGTCAACCTAGTCACTTCTCTAATTAGTCCATTTCCACTTTCAAGAAATATATTTTAGTATATGAGAGGTACATTTTGGATATTGATACTTTAATGGGATATGGACGATAGGTTTCTATTCATATTATTCATAAGGTGAGAGATGCATTAGATCTGGTCAAAAGAGAGTGGGCACCTATTGAGAGAGCCAATTGGTAAAGGCTTACAAGTGAGATGCTAGATGTGAGTGGCTTGGTTTCTTCCCTAGAGGATAAGCTAAGAATTCATGAAAGGTAGCCTAAAAAAAACCTATCAACATTCATACCCACTTCCCCAATATTTATATTAGTCCTATTTGACCCCTATTCATGAGCCCAATCAAGCTTACTAAATTCATCCTTTTCCCCATCAGTTGGAAGAGAGAGTTGAAAAGATAAACCTTATTTTTGAAGCTAATATTGATAGGTAGATTGAGTTAGCCAATAATAAAATGAATAAATAAATGTTATCAACAAAGTAAGTGGAATTAAATCCCTCATTTCCCTCTCACATTTCATCCCCATCTCAAGTAGTAACCTCTAGATATGAGATTCCAAGTTGGGGACAAGGTGGAGTGTCCAAGCCTAAGGAGATCCCAAGTTTCTTGAATAATTCACCTACTCCCAAAATTGCATCATCACCTCAAGAGAAGAATTATAATCCTAACATCATAAGCTATATTAAGATAGTGGAATATCTAGACACCTAAAACTAGCCACCGATAACCTCCAACCAGGCTTTTGACCAATTTCTACCAAAGTGCACAATTTGGCCTAAAACACTAAAACACATTAAAAGATTTGAAATTGATATATTCAAGTGTCGAGTTTGGCTAGGGTATCATTAAATAGGGCAATACAATTTATGAAGTAACTAACTTTGATCAGATCATTTCAAGTCAAAATGCTAATTTTGCACTTGGTTGCATTAGATTGCTCTTTTCTATCAAAACTCTTGCACGAGACATGTGCCTTTGTTATTTAGTGTTGAAAACATCCTAAATGGGATAAAAAAATCTAATACCTCTAACATAAAATTCAAATTCCAATCTATTTTTGAGCTAATAACAAGATATTCTAACCAATTTGATTAATTTGTGCACTAAAGAGTCAAGGTTTGAACCAAAATTACTAATCATACTTAAAGCTAATTAATTAAAATCATGAGCCTAATTGAGAATTCCATGGAGATTTTTGAATATTTCTTTTTAGAAATGAATATTTAATATCTGCATCATCAAATGACATCATTTCCTGGGAAGGCATCCTTAGGCCATAAATACATAAAATATCAGGATTAATCCACCCCATGCCTTATTAAGACCCTCCATGCCTATTTAATGCCCCTTTATCCCAAATATTTATGAGGGAAGTTATTGAATTTGGCCTCTAAAATTAAATTTATCCTTAGCCACACATCTTCATCTTGAGATGGATGGTTCAAGTTGATTCTAACCATTTTTGAAAATATATAAATAAGAGAGCTATGAACATAAATTTTAAGCTTGGATAATGCAAATTTATAATGCGCAAATGCATTCAAAATAATTAAATTTTAGTGTTATAATGCCCAAATATTGAGCCAATCTAATCTAAAGCCAAACATGGTGCCAAGGAGATATGGAGGTAGCCACACCTCATTGATGCAAACTTCATGATCACAAACCAAGCAAGCAAATTTAACAAGCTATTTAGAGCATCCAAGGAAGATGAAAGAAGGTTTCTTTTGCATTTTAGTTGTGCTTTCCATTCTAGTATTCTCAACTAAGCTCCCTTTTGTGATGAGCTTAAGGTGTTAGCATTAGTGTGTTTTAATTGGATTTTTTTTATTCACTAACATAATACGAATCTCCCCTTATTGCAATCATAACTCACATAATGGCATGCCCGATAGGACCCTAGCCCCACAAATTTGCTCACAAAGGATATTTAAAGCAACCTACTAACCAATTTTATGTATAATATTGGAGTGAAGGAGTCAAAAGAGTGAAATTTTAAGTTAAAATTCCATTTTTTTGATAATTGCAATTTTGTTCCCGGTAACATTGGTTTTGATCTCTATTGCAATATCACTGTTGTCACAAAAGCGATTTTGTAACAAAATTGCTATTTTCTAAAAAGTGATTTCTTAGCCTTGGGTAGAAACATGATTCATTGAAATAATGATTTCATTTGTCTGAGTAGTGATTTCACTAAAATAACGATTTCATCTCAAAACAGTGATATTGTTTACCCTGTGCAATGATTTCATATTCGATAACAATGATTTTGTCAATAAAACAATGATTTTGTGTTTTTTTGTTTTTTCCTATCTGGTAATAGAAATTTTGTAGGAAACAATTATATTATGTTTTTTTTAATGATCTAACCCATAACAATGATATTTTTTACCCTATGTAGTGATATTGTGTAGTGATATTATCGACCTAAATGATGATATTATTTCCTAGGCAGTGATATCATTGATTTGGCCATTGATTTTGTTTAGCAACAATTTCATAATAAAATAGCAATATTATGTTTTCTATAAAACTAATCCATAATAGTGATATTATGTTTTGAAATTTTGATTTTGTAAGAAAACAAAAATATTGACTGTGTAATAGTGGGATTGCAACAGAAAGTTAATATTTTTAATGTTGTTTGCTCAAACCCTTAAGTGATTCAAAGTAGGCCATTATAATTATGTTTTTTCAGGTTGAGGGAGTTGATTAGAAGTTGTTTTGATTTCATTTAACTAAACACACTTTCAAATTTGGTGCTTAATGAAAAACTAGGGTGCTTAAGTGAATGCTTTGATAAATTATGATATCAAAGTCACAACTTAAGACCAAAGGGTCAAAAGAACACCACCTAATCTTTCATTTGGTGCTTTAAATTGAACTCACTTATAAAATTTTATCTTCAATAGTTATTTAAACTTAGAATTCGATTGGAAAAAAGAGGGACGTTTCATGTATGCTCTTCCATCCATCTTCTTTAGGGAACTTTTGGAATCAAAAGCACCATCCTTATTACAAACATGCCTAGTCCAAGGCATAGAAAGAATGTCATCTAAATAACTCTCCAAAAACTTGAAATAGTTTGGGTGATCTTGAAACTATCCCAAAGTTTTTCTATTAGTCATTTATTTTATTGCATCTTGCCTTATGAGGGGGACTTCATTACCTCCTGCAAGTTCTATAGGGAAGCTTTGACCTGAGGTTTCATCTCCTAGCATCAACTTCAACCATTCCCACTAGGATTATAGTTTTGAGAAAGCCACCTTCTAATTTTAGATTTACACATGAGATGTATCTGCATTTTAGACATCACACTACACTAAACAAATGACAAATGTAGTGGTTACAAAAAAGACGACCTTTTTGCAACAAGCCAAGTGCTACAAACACTTAATTTAAGTGTGTTTCTTTTGCAACATGATGTGAAAGTCATTAGACAATTGATCCATATAGACGTTTGAAAACATATAGATCTTAGATAAATCTCCACTTATCGTGGAAGTGTTGTTGGTGCAAGGTGTGCCTCAAGGTCCATGTCACAGTACTATCATTTGAGAGAAGGGGTTGTAAAAACCCTATTGTATAATGTGCATTTAACTTTTTGGATGAATACTAAAAAATCCTCTCAAATGATGTATATTAATATATTTCAACATTACCAAGAAACCTTGTCAGTTTAGGACCTAAGAGGGATTAATTAGGTGGTTTTGTCCTAGAGTAAAGTCTTTTTTAGAGTCAAAACTTGGTGTGAACAAATGATACAAACAAAAACACATAGTCCTCATTTTTATTTAAATAAAAAGGTGTTATGCTGCCCACGTTAATCATCAATTTACCTTGTTCAAAGTTCATCAAAATTTGGAGTCATATCATCCACTTTGGTGCAGTTATGCTTTCCAATTGAGTCTAGACTTTTACCAAACATTATTTAAAGTCCTTCATTTATAATCTAAATTCAAAATTTCACATTCATAAGTTCATATGGTTGATGTGTTAAGTGGGTTCTCCATTTTCACTAAACTTGAGGGAACTTAGGTTCAATTTCCAATTTAGGTTGAAGGTTGTTTAAGACTCATAATCATTATCACCACTTGGTATACTTAAATCATCTTGTGAAAATGCTTTCACTTTAAATCTATGAGTGAACTTTTCTTATCCCGTTTTGACTTGAGTCCATTTGATGCAAACCTCTTTGCCTTAGAAAAATTATCAAAACTTTGAGAGTGTGTTTATCAATTATGAAGGGTAGTGTTATGCTGACAAATTTGTGAAACATATTTGCCCTAGAGTTTTTGAAACAAACATTTTGTTACATATTTTGGAGTAGTTTAGTGTTATTATGCTGCCCAAAAAAATTCAAACATTGTTTCATGGACCTTTTAGCATAGAATTCAAGTTTGTATACATTTTTCAAGCCAATCTGAGTATACCTTTGTGAATCTTTGTATAGCATAGTTGCGCCATTTACATTTGTTTAGCCTATTTGTCAAAAGAACCAAATTTTATACCATTATTTATGAGAAAACAAATTATCTCTAAAGTGCATTTTATTTCATACCTTATACCTATTTGATCAAGTTCATGTCTAAGAGTCAAATGCCTAGTTTTTTTAAAAGCTTTTCAAATCCATTAGATTAAAATCTCATCTATTTCAAAGTCTAGATTTTGATGCCATTTGGCCAAGAGTCCTAGTACATGCCTTGTTTGAGCCTAGCTAACACCGTGTTTGGCCAAAAAACCTAGCAACAGGTTGTTTCCTAGATTAGACTGATTTGAAACACTTTGACCTTAGAGTTTGGCATTTCAATTTTTGGTCCATTTATTTAAATTTTTTTGTATAAGATGTGTAACATTAGATAGTTAACGTTAGCTTTTTTTTATCACAAATCATTACATTAACCTTTCCATCCTTTTGACAAATCTAGACCAAGTTTGAACATTATCTTTTAGACATTGTCTTTTTAGAGTTTGTAGAACTCTCTTCCTTTTCTATCACAACACATTCACTATGGATCCCAACCTGTGTTCCTACACTCATAGTGGACTCATGTACAATCTAGGGATTAGTAATGTGGTTGTGCAAGAAGAAATGATGCAAGGCCCCTAAAAGATAATATTGTTTATGAGATGGATCCTTATATTCCTCATAACACTCCAATAGGGACACAAAACCAAGATCCATTGGCTAGTTATTTAGTTAATACACCACCATACTCAGAGCAAGATCAAGCACAAATAGAGAAATACCTAGCTATAGTACCTACTATTGAAGAACCTTTTCCTCAAAAAATTTACTATGTTAATGAACTTTCCACATATGATCCTTATCTATTTGATCATCATTTATTATAGAATAAAAATGATATTTTCATTAGATCCATATAGGTAGGGGCCAACTTTTTGGCAAGCATCCCCCATGAGAATTTACCAAGTCTAGTAAGAATGCCTCATAGTTTATTATACAGTCAATAGGATTCTTCTAGAAATCCTTTATCTCTAGTCCAAATAATATATTAGGACCCTAGTATGCCCGTCAAAAGCAAGGACCCCATGGAGGATCACTTTGTACAGATGCAGATAACATACCAAACCTACTTGAACCTAACATTCAATTTTAACCAAATGACCATGTCAAGTAGGCCTCTCATAGATTTAGTCCCCTCAGTTGGAGTGTTAATACAGTTGACTAGTCAAGACAATCAGGGTGTAGACATATTTGTGTAAAATACTTTGGTCGATAACATATGTCATATGCCAACCATCGAAGAAGTATATTCTACTTATATGTAGAAAAGTGGCTAAAACATAGTGGATAATATGAAAGCAACATCCCATCCAAACCAAAGTGGTGTTAATATGCAAATAAATAGCCAATAAAGTGTGCCTTTAGTTAACACCATAAATGGTTCTCAAAATTAGGGATTAAGAGTTTCTACATCCCAATCTCAACCAGCTACTTCTAATCCTCAACCAACTGCTTCTTCAAGCACACAAACAATAGGATTAGATAACCAACCATCAACCAATGTCATGTCTCAACAATAAATATGATGAATCCTAATCGTCCTTAATAAGTGATGAGTGGTATTCTACAATAGTAGGCATAATCTAGTGTACCAATGCAATAGACACTGAATATGTTTCCACCTTAATAGGGGAAATTAATGTTCCACCACATCAGGTAGTATTAAACATACCTTTTTAGTTACAAGTTAGTGTGTTAATTCAAAACCAAATAATGTCTAACCAATAACATGTAAATATTGGTCAGTGATAGATGTTGAATATTTAACATGCGTTCACTTCCCAATATGGATTCATGTAACAAAGAGGTTTTAATATTTCTCAAGTACCTCCTAAGAAATAATTATCTGTTGTTTAAAATGTGCCACTCATTTAGAAACAAGGTCTTGGTTCACAAGTTCTCACTCAACAAAAAGGTCTAAATAGTCAGCAACATGTTCCTTTTCAACCACAATAGGTTCATTATATTTACGTCCCTCCATCCCAACCAAAAAATCATCAACATCAAACCTTTATAACTAACTCGAACCATAATATTACACAACACATGCAATTCTAACAATCAAAACCTAATCCACATATGCATATTCTTGGTCTATTTCTCAACCAATCCATCATACCCCAACAAATATCTCCACTATAACCCGATCTAAGTGCTCCACTTGTGATTTCCCAACCATCTACCCAAGTGAATATTCCCACAAGTTTCCTAGAGAAAGAATTATAATAGATGAAGCATGTAATAACTACCATCCACGCTAAGAAATAAGGTAAAAAGTTTAAGATGATGTGTGTTCTTATCCTTTTAATATGGAGTACTTATAGATTCTATTTCCTCCAGGATATGAGCCCCCAAAGTTTGATAAATATAAGGGGAAAGGTGACCCCAAAGCCCATTTAACATAATTCTTTGTCACATGCTAACCAGTGGCATATAGTGACATATACCTTTTATTATTGTTCACAAGGAGTCTAGCAGGACAAGCCTTGGAGTGGTTTTTAAAGTTGACCAAGAATTTAGTAATAGATTTTGATGACCTTTCAAAAAAGTTTGTGTAGCACTTTTCATACAATATCGAACATGAGATTTCATTGGTTGACTTGACACAAGAAAAACAAAAATTTGGTGAGAGTTTTGTGAATTATCTACAGTGATGAAGAGCCCTTGCAAGTTGATTCACCCATAGTTTACTAGATAAACAATTAGCCACTAGGTTTACTAAAAATTTGCATAGTGAGATAGATTATCATTTGGAATTAAATATGTGCATACTTTCAAAGAGATCATTGGTAAAGGTTTGTTGATTGAGTGATCCCTTATTAATAAAAGAATCATCAATCTCACTTCAACTAATCATAATCAAGGTACCAATTAATGAAATGGCCAAAATCAAAATCAATTCCAAAATAAGCATCACAACTAGCATAGGCCAATAACTAAGACAGACCAAAGTATTTCAACCGTAATAAGAATATTATGGTAAATGGAGTAACTAAGTCACACCATGTCCAAATTGTGCAAATACCATCTACCTAGCTTGCACAATCTTTCAACTTACTCCTACCCAACAACCTCTTCAACTAGCACACCAAACACAATAGCCTAGGCCCATGCAACAAATGCAACCACCTTTTCCATTACAAGTTTCTCCTCCAAGGAGAATAGTACCTACTCACTATGATTTTAGTGACCTTGGAGAGCCTTTTGAATCCATGTTTCATAAACTTGTTTTTTCTAATTTGATTAGTTGGATTATACCAAAGCATTATTTGCAAGTCATTCCTTATCCTAATTGGTATCATGAAAATTAATTTTGTGAATATCATTAGGTCAATGGGCATAATATATGAAGATGTGTGAAAATCAAGAATTTGATTAAAAATATGTTAGATAGTAACAACCAACAAACCTACCATGTAGTTGCACTTGATTACAATAGATTTGTAGGCCATATTACAGAAGGGAGCATTAATACCATCTCCATTAATCCTAGACCAAATTTTAATCAGATGAGACCATTTCTAACCATACCAAACCAATCTAATCACTTCAACAATCCTTCTTTGACCTGGGACTACACACAAGTAAACCAACAAATAGGGATTCCCACTGTTGGACCTTATATCAATAACTTGACCTTGCCCCATGACTACACACTAGTGCATCAGTAATTGAGACTTGTCTTATTTGGTCCCGCACCATCACCATCATTTGTTAACAATCATGGTCTTGTATTGAATCTCGATTATGTAATCACAACTCAAAGGTAAAATATTACCATCCCAAGCCCATAGCCATCTACCACTTCACCCATTATCCAACTAGCTATTCAACCTCAAAACAAACCATTTAATATTATCTAAGACAAGAAGTTTGATATTGTGGAATAATTGCAAAAGACACCCACATAAATCTCCATTTTAGATTTGTTGCTTATGTCAATAATCCATAAAAACATTTTAAATGACTTCTTGAGCCAATCCACTATTTCAAGTGACATATCCCCTGATAAATTCTAAGCTTTGGTTAGACACCTAGCTCTAACCCAACAAGTCACTTTCAACCAAAGTAATATGTCATCCCTTGGCCCATTGCATAATAACCCATAAAAATAGAAGTTTGTATAAAATGGCACAAAGTGAAGCATGTCCTTATAGAAAATGGATCAGTTCTAAACATATTATCTCTTAATCTCATCAAACTTCTTCGATTATAATAGTAGATCTTTAAACAAAAATAATTACCATCAAAGCCTACGATAATGAGGAAAGAGAATCACAATGCACCATCTTTTTACTAGTTATCCTTGGGCCTTTAACCCATGATACACTTTGTCACGTGTTCAATCTCAATTTATCATACAATATGCTTTTGGGAAGACCTTGGTTACATGATATTCATGTAGTCCCATCAACATTACACCAATGTATCAAGTTCTCCCATTCAGGGATGGATGTTTGTATACCAAGAGATTTGCATCTGTATGAGCACTGCAAGCACCTGAGTTTAAGAGTTATAACTATCACTTTAGCATGAATCTAGTGGCCAAGTAGGATAAGGGAAAATCAATACTTCTTGATCCATTAGAGGATGACTACATTGATCCTAATACCTTAGATTCCCTTTCCCACATGCCATCTCCTAAAGTATTCAATCATTTTACTATCTCACCTAATGGCCCAAGGGAGTATGTGACCCATGATACCTTTCATCTAGTGAACCTTACATAGAATCTAAAGTCCTTTAGAAGACCTAAATCTAAGCCAATTCATCTAAAATGGAAACAAAAGAGCAAAGATAAAGGACCTGTCATGTTTTTACCAACATCTATCCTAGAACCAAACCCTCTTGAGGGAGATGAATCATGGTTAGACAATGACCACCAAGCTGATTTTTATAAGAGTATAAAGTATCCTATTTCCAATAGGATCATGGAGAATTAAGACTATGAAGGAGGAGGCCTCGGAACTAATCAATAAGGAATACTTGAGCTAATTTATATAACAAAGTATCCTATTTCCAATAGGATCATGGAGAATTAAGACTATGAAGGAGGAGGCCTCATACCTAATCAACAAGAAACACTTGAGCCAATTTCCATGACCAAATAAAAAAGACCTTATGGACTTGGATTTAAAACACCTAGGGGTGACTCCATATACCTTACTCGTGTTCCATCACCATCAACTAGTGATGAAGATGTTGGCAATGAAATAGAGTTTGATCATAGCCTTTTTGATGACCTAGTTGAAACCAACATGTTTAACCCTCATTCCATTTGTACCCTTACCCTAGTCATTCGTCACAACCCATTACCATTGTTTTATCCCCAAATGATAGAATGGGACCAACAAGAGTCCAACATATCGATTGATGTGTTTCAAAGCAATGAGGATTTCTAGGCCTTAGAGATAATTTTCCATTGGGGGGCCATAAATCAGGGTTCTCAATCAAGTTATATGCTATAACATATTTTGGAGAGCAAGCGAAAAGAAAATAATTAAAAAATTGAGGTCCCAAACTGAAAACCTCTTTGAGGTCCTTTTTGACCAAGGTAAAAGTAAATAAAAAGGCTAGTCTAATGGTGAAAACCTATTTTAGATGTCATTAGATAGGGGTGCTCAACCTTCTTCAGCCATAGCTTAGGAGACCACCAATGATGAACTTGTTTGTGAGTCTGAGTTTAGTTTTGAAGAACAACAAGATTTTGATAGAATGATTAAATAGTTTCCAATAGTTTTTGTTACATGTCCAAACCTTCCATTAGGGGAATTTGATTCATCATGCTTAGGGGAGCTTGAAGAGCCAATCCTAGTAGAGGACTCTAATATTGCCAACCAGTTCAAATCTTTGCCCACTATCCTTGAAGATGGTTCGACCCTTCTAGTCGAAGATATGATAGAAGTCAACATCAGGTCTCTAGATGACCCAAAGTTAATGAAGCTAGGTGCTACCCTTACTGAGAAAGAGTGTGAAGTCCTTATAGCCCTTTTGAGAGAGTTTTTAGATATTTTTGCATGGGCATATTCTGACATGCTAGGTTTAGACCCAAACTTGGTCTACACCACCTTATGGCTAATCCTGATGCCAAACTAGTAAAACAAAACCTACGTAAGATGCACCCTCACATTTCTATATTGGTAAAGAAAGAGTTAGAAAAAATCTTAGAATTAGGATGTATTTGATCCATTGACTACTCAGAATGGATATCTAATGTTTTACCTATTAGCAAAAAGCCTAAAGGAATCAGAATATATACTAATTTTTGAGACATAAATAAAGCTTGACTTAAGGACAACTTTTTATTACATAATATTGACATGATAATTGACTCCACGGTGGGTTATTAGATACTTTCACTCATAGATGGCTTTTCAAGATACAACTAGATTAGAATATCACCAGAAGACCAACACAAGACCGCATTCACCACTCCATGGGGCACATTCTATTATCAGGTAATATTGTTTGGTCTTAGGAATGCTAGAGCTACATATCAGAGAGACATGACCATCATATTCCATGATATTATTCATGATATTGTTAAAGACTACATTGATGACATACTAAGCACATCAAAAATTAGGGTCGACCATCCAACAGTACTATGTAGAATATTTGAAAGAATGTGTGAGTATAAAGTCTAATTGAAACCAAAGAAATATGTGTTTGGAGTAACACCAGGATAATTACTTGGCTTCATCATGTCTCATCAAGGAATTGAAGTTGATCCAGTGAAATTCCAAGCTATATCAGAGATGAAACCGCCAACTGCTTTGAAGTGGCTCCATAGTTTGTAAGGCAAGATCCAATCTATCTGACACTTCATATCTCAATTAGCTAACAAATGCCATATTTTTATGCATTTTATAAATAAGGGAGTCATATCTCATTGAGATAATCACTTCCAAATATATTTTCAACAAATCAAAGACTATCTAGTGAATCCACCTATTTTATTACCTCCTATGCCAAGAAAACCATTCTTGTTGTATCTATCAGCTACTGACAATGCCTTGGGGGCACTTTTGGCTCAACATGATGATAATGGAAAAGAGAATACCATGTAATATTTAAGATATACACTAGTTATGTATGAACATAATTATACATCCATAGAAAAAACCTATTTAGTCATGGTCTTTGTAGCTCATAAGCTGCACCATTACATGTTAAATAATAAGACCATGGTTATTTCAAAACTAGATCCACTCAAGTATCTACTATCTAAAACGACTTTACAAGGCTGCATGGCCAAGTGGATCATGCTCCTAAGTGAGTTTGACATCAAAGACATCAATCAAAAAACTATTAAGGGGTAATTTATTGTAGATCAGATTACTAAAACACCCCTTGTAGATATCGAGCCACTCACATTCTAATTTCTTGATGAATCCATAATGACCATCATGGACACACCTCTTGAGGAGCAACACTGGAAGCTATATTTTGATGGATCATTCATGGCACATGGATTAGGGGCATGCCTTTTATTTAGTACACCATAGAGGGATCTAATCCCTAAATCATTTAGGATCAATTTTCCTATACTAACAACATGGTCAAATATGAAGCACTTATTGTAAGGATTCACCAAGTGGTATAATAGAATGTATCTCATCTCAAGGTTTATGGTGATTCTTAGTTAATCATTTATCAGGTTACAGACCATTTTTAGACCAAAGATGATAAGTTGGTTCCATATAAGCCCATAGTTGACACTCTCAAATAATAGATTACCGACATTTAGTTTGAGCATATACCAAGGGCTAGTAATAGAACTGTAGATGCTATGGCCATTATTGGATATTTGATTCGACAAATAGACATAGCTAAAGAGTATCATTTCTTTGTCAATAACTTGCTAGCACCAACTCATGAGCTTTCAACCATCATGATGATTTGTGATATTGGTGGTTCTAGTTCTATCTGGTACTCAGACCTTTACAACTACCTTCATGACCAAATTTTACCACCTAACCTCTCCCAAAAATAAACCAAAGCCTTCATCCACCAAGCCACTCATTATACCTTACTTGGATCCACCCTTTACCACCATAGTTTTGATGGAACTCTAATTTTTTATTTAAATTTGGTAGAATCTACATTAGCATTATAGGAAGTACTTAATGGAGTATGTGGAGCCCACACCAGTAGGGTTATCATGTTTAAAAATATCTTACATATTGTTTATTATTTGCCCATAATGGATGCAGATGTGACTGCATATGTAAATAAGTGTGACAAATGTCAATGACATGCTAATTTGATTCATGCCCCAGCAAAGATGTTAACACCATGTCCATTTGGTACATGGGGCCTTGACCTCATTAGGAAGGTAAATCCCACCTCATCTGATGGCCATAAACATATCCTTACTACCACTGAATATTTCATTAAGTGGGTTGAAGCTATACCCCTCACTTACATGATTGGAAAGCAAATCTCCAAGTTCATCTTCAACTATCTCATTTATCACTATAGTATCCCCTTTGACATTATATCTGATAATGGAGGATCATTCAAGAACAAGGATGTCAACAAGCTATGTGCCGAATATAACATCACACAACATTTTTCTATGACATATTACGCTCAAGGTAATGGCTAGGCTGAGGCATCTAAAAAAATAATTATTAACATTCTCAAAAAGACTGTCAATGATGCCATTCATGATTGGCACCTTCAAATATTCTAACCCTTTTAGCATACTATACCAATCATCGTACACCCATAAGAACCACTCCATATTCACTTGTTTATGGTACAAAATTCATCCTTCCCCTTGAGGTCAAGTTTCCATATCTACGCATATATTTTGGGCATATCTTGGATGATAATGATTATCAAGTAGATCACCTACAAGAACTAGAGTTACTTGATGAGAAATGCATGGATGTAGTGAAGAATCTCCAAGCCTATCAAAATCAACTTTGAGGCCACTACAATCGACACATGAAACATAAAGAAACTGAAATTGGTGATCTTGTCCTTAAATAAAACCAAAAGAATACCATGGTAAAAAAGAAACATTTAGGTAAGTTCAAACCTAATTGGGATGGTCCTTTCATCATTACAACTTTAGAACTAGAATATATAGGATTGCAACACTAGATGACCATGAACTTGATGAGTCGATGAACATTATCCACCTCAAGTAGTACTATACTTGAGTGACTTGGTGTATTATTTATAAGGACCATTTTAAGTTGTATCATTTTGTTAATAGTCTTTGTATAATACCTTTTTTATCAACCTATCATCCTACCAACCTATCAATTTTCATATCACATGTCTATTTTACCATACCTTCCCCATCAACTGAGTTCATTTTTTTCCCCTCCCTACCTAACCTTATGACCTTGGTTCTATTCTATTTGGTTCCATTACCATTTTTACTAAGAGCATTCAGATTTGATTTCATTAGTTGTTTCGTACATTCTAGGTAGAGGTATTATTTTGGATTAATATAACATACATTTGATAGTTGCATCTTTCATTTCTTGTTTCATTCTCTCTTATTGTCTTGATCCTAATTATAACCGCTTATGAGAAAATTAGTCTCAGTGACCTATGCCAATGTATCCTAGTTATAACCACCTATAGGGAAACTAGGGGAAATACGTGTTTATTATGATTTTACCATACCAACGAGCCATTTTCTATGTCATATTATTCCTTTATAGCAATTGTGCCTATTTTGTTTGAATTGACTGCTACACTAGATAGATTCCTCCGTTGTAACGCAGAACTATAATGACTTGAGGTCCTACTCAGGGACAATGTAGGTAGTGCTCAATACTTGTTGAGGTTAGTTTAGTCACCCTTTCTAGCCATGCTCTCACCATTTTGTGAGCAACCTAAGCCACCCTCTCACCATTTTGTGAGCAACCTAAGTAATGCTCTCACCATTTTATGAGCTTGAACCAGTTAGTGTCTTTTTATTCTTGACAGAGTTGAGATACTCTAAAAATTCTAAAAACATTTGTAAAACCATTAGAAAAAACCAAAAACATTAACCACTTCTTTGCCTTAAGGATTATGGGAACCCTTACTAAGTTACAAGCAAATCACTTGTCACTTAGTTTCCCCATCTTTTTTGGCCTTTTCTCCCATGCACTTGCCATTTTGAAAGACCATTTCTATTCTTCTATCACATCCATTCTATTTTTTGGATCAATTATCATTTTTTCCCATTTTCTAGGAGCACTACATTCGGCCTAAATTTTTTATTGGATATTACCTCCATGGAACTATGTAGGTAGTGTCCACTTACCTAATGCATATAGAGACATCTCAACCACCCCTTTCTCTTCTTCTATTCCCCCTATCATGTTTATTTGCTAAGTTGTCACTTATTTTCTAGGGGCAATATTTGTCATGTTGTTTCTACTAACATTAGGACTAATTTTTATTTATTTCTTTGCTTGTTTATTGGTTGTTTGTGTACATGTTTGTTTACTTTCAACACTTTTACCTTGATTCAGTCTATGTGAGTTCATTGGGTGATTCCTTGTACGTTTATAACTAAATCCATCCATATTCATATGCTTACATTATCATCATGGTTTTTATTATTGGTACATTGTCTTTCCTTTGAGTATTGGATCTTAAGAGTCAATCCTTATGCATATTTCAACCCAGTCCTCATGATGTTCTACCATGATTCCTATCATCACATGCTACAACAAAAATAAACTTTAATAATTATATTTAGCAATGGAGGCATCAACATCTCCTTGACACCAACATCTCAATATCCCAAATAGAGTAATTAAACAATAAATGAATTTCAACCTTTGTTAGTTCTGACGAGTATCTCCCTACTAGCAGGTTGTTCTAATTCATCATGTATTCAATCATCATCCACATCAATCATGTTCTCCATAATTGGGGTACAACGACTATAACTACCTATGGGAAAATCATTATACACCATCCCACCTACATTTCTCAATGATTATAACTACCTTTCCGCAAATCATTATGTTATCATACCACATTTCCACTATTGGGGTATAATGCTTATAACCACCTTTGGGTAAACCATTGTACACCATCCCACTTGCATTCTCAATGATTTTAGACTAATTTTTCAAACTCATTGTGTTTTCACCCCATCATATTCCTTTCTTTGGTTCCTTCATTTCATTTCTTTCTTTTTAAAGGACCATTTGCTGACCTACTTACGCCAACCGTTCTATCAAGGGGGCATCATACAATTCATCAATTGTCGTTAAAGTTGAAATCATACATGACCTTTTAATTATTTGAGAAGATGTTACTATGCCTATAATTTACAATGCCTTCCTGAATAGGGGTAAACTATAGACACCTAAAACTAGCCATCGATAACCTCTAACCAAGGTTTTGACTAATTTCTACCAAAGTGCACAATTTGACCTAAAACACCAAAACACATTAAAAGATTTGAAATTGATATATTCAAGTTTAAATTTTAGCCAAGGTATCATTAAATGGGGTAATTTAATTTATGAAGCACCTACCTTTGATCAGATCATTTCTAGTCAAAATGCTAATTTTGTACATGGGTACCTTGGATTGCTCTTTTCTATCAAAAATCTTGCATGAGACATGTACCTTTATTAGTTAGTGTTGACAACATCCTAAATGGGATAATGGATCCAATACATATAACATCAACTTCAAATTCCAATCTAGTCAAATTTTGAGCCAATAATAGGACATTATGACCAATTTGATTAATTTTTGCACCAAAAAGCCAAGGTTTGCACCAAAATGACTAATCATGCTTAAAGCTAATTAATTCAAATCATGATCCTAATTGAGAATTTCATGGATATTTTTGAATATTTCTTTTTATAAATGAATATTAAATATCTGCATCATCAAATGACATCATTTCTTGGGAAGACATCCCTAGGCCATAAATGCATAAAATATTAGGATTAAGCCACCCCATGCCTCATTAAGATCCTCCATACCTCTTTAATTCCCCTCTATCCCAAATATTTATGATGGCATTTATTGAATTTGGCCTCTAAAATTGAATTAATCCTTAGCCACACATCTTCATCTTGAGATGGATGGTTCAAGTAGATTCTAACCATTTTTAAAAATCTATAAATAGGAGAGCCATGACCATGAATTTTAAGCTTGGATAATGAAAAGTTATAATTCCCAAATGCATTAAAAATCATTACATTTTAGTGTTATAATGCCCAAATACTAAGACAAGCCAAGCCAAAGCCAAAGCCAAACATGGTGTCAAGGAGAGATAGAGGTACCTACACTTCATTGATGAAAACTTCATGAGCACAAACTGAGAAAGCCACTTTAACAAGCTATTTAGAGCATCCAAGGAAGGTGAAAGAACATTTCTTTTGCATTTTAGTTGTGCTTTCCATTCTAGTCTTTTCAACTAAGATCCCCCTTTATGATAGGCTTAAGGTGTTAGCATTAGTGTGTTTTGTTTGGATTTCTTTTATTCACTAACATAATACAAATCTCCCCTTATTGTAATCCTAGCTCATATAATAATGGGGAAATAAAGAGGATAGAATCATTAATAAGGAGTGTGAAGTTGAGAATGAATTTGATCATTTGCAAGCCCCTCCCACCCTTCCTCAAGAGACATCTTGTGTTCCATGTCAACCATCTTTTACTCCTTACCCTCATGAATATTTTTATGAGCTTCAAGAGAGACTTTTCAAAGAGAATCTATCAAATAAAATTGAAGATTTAGAGTCAAGGATGAAGTTGCTAAGTCAAGGTGTGATGGAAGGTTTAGACCCAAAAGAAGATCCTATGTCTAAACACACCCCATCTAACCTCCATCAAGAAAGTGTTCAAGATAAATTAGATGTTAATGAAGTGATTTTTAAGTGGAATTAAGATAACCAAGTTATCTTAGTCCAAGTTCATCCTCCCCTTCCTCAAGAGCTTTCAAAATAATCCCCTACAATGCATTCTCAATCTAATTTTAAGCCATATGTTCCACCTCCACAAACTAGCTCATCTTGTCATCACCCCATCACCCTTTGCCTTGATGGACATGTGGAATGTGAACCTAAAAAAGAGAACTTGGTTGAGGAATAATTATAACTCTTTCTTGAAGAAGGTGAAACTCCTTGGAAGCCTTATTGGGTTAGGTCATCGGATTTCAAGATGCATAGTCTTGGCATCACTAAGAAGGAGAAGGAGATGGAAGAACTTGCAACCCTTGAGAATAAAATTCAAATTATTATATATGAGAAAAAATTTAAGATCTCTCAAGAGGTCCTAAGTGTTGAATAAGAGGTGAGTCCTTGTGATAAATCTTCTTGTTTGGTTGATAATGAAGAATGCCTTCCTTGTGGCAAAGAAGAAACCTTGAATGAAGTCCTTTTGGATTTTAAAGAAGAAGATGAAAGAGCTTCTCTTATTTTTTCCCTTCATGATATTGATCAAAGAGAAGATGAGTAATTTTGGCATCAGTTTGAAAATATTTTCAATGATTTGGATCCCTCAAGGGGTCTACAACTTATGTAGAGCTGATTACAAGTGATGGTGAACAAGATGACATTGTCCAAAATGTCATAGATGAGCAAGAGCAAAGTTTAAATCAGCCTTTGGAGGTCAGGATAAGTTTACCTTAGTCTTCCAAGGAACAAGAGACCATTCCTTTTGAACTCATGCCTAAAAATAAGATGAAATTTGATCATGAGATGAAGAGTGGGTAGTAATATGAGGTATGTGTACAAGACCAAGAGGAATACTTTTATATTGGTGACCTATTTGAAGATGGTCTACTTGAGAGCATATCAAGTGAAGTTCCAAGAAGAAGGTCTGATCTACCAAGTGTTCAATCCAAAGAGAAACATGCTTAGCACCATGATTCATCAAACCAAGAAAATTTCCTTTTCATCTTAAAAAGGGAGGTATGATTGATTGTTATTTGTATATAGTTTTTTTCTTCCTATTTTTCTTAAGTGCTTTGAGCACATGTGTGTGTCTTATTAGTGTGTTCACTTTGTTTGTGTGTGTATTTAATTTTGTATGGTTGAGGTATTCAAGTGGTCTGACTTGATCAAAACATTATTTTCAAGTGGTTAAAGGTTTCCTTGTTTTGTTTCAGATTTGAAATGACTCCTTAAGACCAATGGACTGATAAGGCTACTAGTCTAGTTAGTATAGTAGGTATACTACCCCTATGAGTCACCAATTTGTTAACCAAATTTGACCCTGTAGGTCAAATTTGGACCCCTAGTTGTTTAGGGGTCTAATATATTATGTCTAAAGGTGTATTATAGTTTAATTGATGTCACCTAATGTTATATATTCTTTGGTCCTTAGTCTTTTTATTTTTTTTAGTCATAAGAGTCATTTTGAGATGAAAAAGGGGTATTTAATTAGTTGTATGTATTCCTATGTAAATTTTAAGGTTTAAATAGGTGATGTCATGTCCCATGTGTCTTAAGAGGTCTTAATCAATTGTCATAACTGAAAAGTGGTAGGTTCTTTAGAAGAAAGGGTAATTTTCTTGAGAAAAAAGAGAGTTTGGCACTTGTATGTCTCATGGGGAAGTGTGCCACATGGGAGAAGACCATATAATGTATTTTCACATTTTTAAATCTTAGTTTCACATTTTTAATGCTTTATAAGTTCCAATTTTTAGATAAAACCATTGTACTCCTTTTTACCATTCTAAACATACAAAACCAGTCTTCTGATTTGTACTTCATACATCATGAAAGGGAGGTTTCAAATCAAACATGTTGGCAAGGTGAAATTAAATTTATATACTTTAATTTGAATAATAATATTTTGAATAATGGTGACCTGTGCTTTATGAACCATCCTCATGAAGTTGATTATGCTTTTGTGTTTGTTGTTTCATGTACCTTATAGGTTTTGCTCCATTTGGGCAAGTCTGTATGAATAAATTGGTGATGTTGACTCAAAAGTATTTTGGATATATTATAAGATTCCCTCCATGATTTTTTTAATTTTTCAATGTGTTTGGATAAGCCAAGTAGCTTAGGTTGCAAGAAGAAGCACTTTCTGTGCAACACGTAATTTTTTAATATGTTCAAGATTTTCATGCTTTAACAATGGATCCAAAGAGTTTTAATAGGTTATTTATCATGTTTCCAATGTGTTTAAATGATATCATGTCATCTCAAGTTCATTATCTTATCAATCTCTATGAAAGTGTAGTCTTTGAGTGTCATATAATCAATTGCCATAGAACTGCCATACATAGTCAACTAGGTGAGCTATGCAATGATCTAAACCACATCCATGGAGCTATGATGGAGGGATTGAAATTTTTAATACAACTTCATATAAAAATAAATTATGTTGATAATTTTCATTGGCATAATGAATACTATAGCAGTAATCACTACATCATCATTACTTAGTCTGCATCATGGTCTGCACTTACAGGTATCATGCATGTGAAAACATATGATAAGGAGGTTTAGTAATGATTTGAGGTATTTGAAGTTGAAAGGAGTACATTTTATACCTTGATGAAGGCTTAAAATTTACCATAAGTATTTGAATCCACTCGCTGCCCACAATGTTACATTTTTTCCCTGTACCTTGAAAATGCCCACCTACTTGTAGATACAAACATGGATCTTAGGTGTCATATGAAATATTAAAGCACATAGTGAAACTCATATTAAATACCTCAAAATTTTGAAATTATACTAACATGCATATTTAGAGTGATATATGGCTAAAAAAAATTAATAATCACCCTCCAAGGTAATGACTGCAAGTTCAGGGCTCTTTTCCATGAAAGATGAAAACAAAGCACCTTGGTGTTTTGTTGATAGATGGTAATAGGGATGCTAAAGGTTTTAAAACACATATATATGTGATATTTGTATCATATAGAAAAGATAATGAATTTAGAAAGTTTGGAGCGTAGGTGACTAAGGGAAAGTGACTGTTGAGGATCCCAAAGTTATGTATATGTGCACTAAACTTAGGCAGTGCTTACCTATAGGATTTTGATCCAAAAGAGTCCTCATACCTAATGATGAAAATATAGAACATGCCAACATATGATAGTGGTACCTAATGGTTCAAGTGAAATATTTATCCTAAGATATCATCTAAAGAATACAATGTACTATCTCTTGTCTCCCATACAACCTATAGGGGTCCTTTCACTTGAAAACATCCACCTACAACCATACTGCCTCCTTCAAGCTTAACCCAAAGTTTCAAGTGGATCATTACTTCATGATTGAAAGATTTTAGGTATCTAAATTAATATAAATATAATTTATGATCTAATAATCCATCAAGAGGAATTGATATGCAAATGTTTCAACCCTATTTACACCTATAGATATCCTTTCATAAATAGATACATACCTACAACTGACTGCAATAAAACATTGTCCAAGATGGAGTTTTGGGATACAATAACCTAAGTTGGTAGATGAGATATATATTAAAATTTCTCATGATATTGGAGAAGGATTCACACCTACATGATTATATTGGTCATAACACAATTGACTGTGTTTGACAGTGCTAACAGTGAGTAGGATTAAGGTTACAAGTGATGGTCTAAGCTCAAAAAAAGTGAACAATGGGTCCAAAAAGTGTGATATGAACCTAAGGGACTATATAAATGTTTAAAACACTTATTTCAAGCTTTATTAATGAAATATAACCTACAAGTGTTCCCTTAAAGGCAAAAACATAGTTAGAAATGGGATACAGTCTTGACTGGTTAGGGTATGAGACAGATTATCTAAGGAGTTGACATGTTTAACAGACATAAAATTCCTTCATTATGATCATGAATATATCCATAGTCTATTTTAAGTGGAAAAAAATTAAGGAAAGCCTAAATGATGAAATACACAGTCTAAAGTGAAATTCTTGCACACAGTCCTTGCCTAACTAGTCTATTTTAGGTTTTAGAGCCTTTGGAGGGTCAAATGACCTAGTAAAGGGTTAAAAATTTGTGTATATAACCTTTACGACTTTAATAAGACCATATAAAAATTTTTTGGTTATAAAAATAGGGTAATTGCACTTTTTTGTCTCAGATAAAGGGTACTTCCCTTACAATCAAAACGTTGCAGTCTTAACAAAAGAGATGAGAAGAGTGCATTAAGATAAGGGAACCTAGATATAAGGTGTAAGAATTTATAGGAAACTTGAAAAAATATGAATAATATCTCATATAAGGTGTAATCCCATCAGGGTACTCTAATTCTCAAATTTATAGACATGTATACTAGGCGTGGCTAGGCCTAGAAGTCCAAATAAGAAGGCATTTTCACTTCAAACCTTATGTGATAATTATAAAAATATAGAGGAATGTTTATGGAGTAACTAATTTTGTGTTAAACATGGTGAAATTTAGGTAAACCCAATGGGATGGCCTAGACCACAAGGGTCCTAGTCAGGCCTATTGAGCATGCTTAGGCCTAAAGCCAAATGGAGAGTCATTCACATTTATAGCTTTGGGTATGATTTCCAATCCATTTTTGAATTATTTTTGGATAATTTAAGATTTTTTAAAACCATTTTTATGCATAAAAAACACAAGGAAGGCCATTTTTGACTCAAGGACAAACTCAGGCCTATGGGAATGAGGAATCAAGCTCGAATAGGTAACTTCAAATGCTCATACCTCCCTTGGTGATTTGTATGGAGAATCAAGGCATTTGGATAATTTAATAGGGTCATTTAAAATAATATTAGTGATATTTTTTTTCAATTTGAACATGAAACTTGCATGAAAAAATCTTAAGAGGTCAAACAGGCCTAAAACCCTTGCAAACCTTTAGTCAAGACCCAATGGAGAAAATGAAGATGGAAAGCTGATAAAATTGCATGGTTTGTATATAATGATTATTGGAAATTTTATATTAATATCTTAGTCTACTACCCATCCTATTGGAATATATGAAATTATACATATGGAGTGCAAAATAAGGTTTTTCTGACTGTTTTATGCATTGTGAAGGTTCTAAGAGGTTCTAAGAGATGAAACAAACTTTAAGAGGAATATTGAAAATTTTTATAACCCAAAATGTTAATTTAATGCCTAAAAAAAACTCCTAAGTGATTCAATAGGAGCTCTCATCTCAGCGAGTCAAAACTAGCATAGTGACCAAACTAGTGAGAAGTGTGAAAACTCTAGGTGGAAGTGATTTTAAGGTATGGAAGGTCTTGAAACTTTTCATACATTCATTCTCATGGATTTTAATGGAAAAATAATGATGTTTTGGAAGCCAAGTGTGTAGGGTGCATGAAAGAGGAGTTTATTAGAGTGCAGGCAGTGATAACTTCTAGATGCCTTTTATGACCCTTGAACTTCTCTCTTCTCTCCTCTCTCTCAAGTTATATGATGAATAGTAATTTTGGCCATTGTAACGTATCCTCCACATGAGTATGGAGAAGACCTACTTAATTTTCATACCATTTGATCAATAAGACTACTAATTTTTACCTCTTCATGACTATTCATAGTGTGTTTTACTTGGATGATTGATATTACTTAGGATAACTATGATTTCCTTATTATGTTGTCTCATTATTTCATCCTATTTTCAGTTTGAAAGATTATTATTTTAGGGCATGTGAAGTGCTCTAGGAAGTGTTAAGGTTGAGTGAGTTAGTCTATTCACTAGTGCCATTCAAGGCCTCTTATCTAGTCCTCCTAACCTAAACATTCATCCATAACCTCATAATGTAACATTGATGTGAGAAGATGTAGATTGGAGAAGTGTATGTTTGGTTAGTCTCTTGGTTTCGTGTGTAACATGAAGCTAGTTGGAAGTCATCAAATTATTTGGTGTATCACCTCCCTTAAGATAGTTTTCTTTCATGTTTTCTCTCTCCCTTTTCCCCATAAAGTTTAGGTGTAGTAGTGATCCAAAGTGGTACATCAAGGGAGCTAGCCTTACCTAGAGATTCAACTCATCCTTAGGATACCCAAAAGTCTATAGGTTTTTCCATTATTCCACTTGCATGAGGAAGGCTTAGACATCTCCTCAAAGGGTGAAAATCCAAGTGACAATAAGTCTCTTGAGAGACTCATTAGTTAGTATGTTCCTCACATTTTACTTGTACATAGTTTATCGTACCTTGCTCCTTGTATATATTTTAATTTTTATGTTACTTGTACATAGATTATACTTAAAAAAATTAATACAATAGGTGTAGACACCGAAAATGTGTCTGCACCTTGGTCATCTTTCGTCCTCCCCCCTTGTCCCCCTTGACTCATATCCTAACCCTCACCTTGGTCCCCTCCATTCATTAAATTAAAATAACTTAAATATTTTAATTTAGTGGCCCCTCTTCCACCTCACCCTTGCCACCTTGGATCCCCTCCTTGGATCCCCCCACCTCTCTCCTAGCCTATATTGCCCAAATCTCCCCTTTATCCTTCCTCCCGCGTCCATTTATGTCTTCCTCGACCATTTTCCCACGGCCCCTTGACCCAGCAGCGTGCAAGAACAGATAGAGGCTAATTTTAGCCTCTGTCCCCATTCTTTGGCTGCCGACATCGGTCATTATTCGGCTGACATCGATGGTTCTGCCACTGTCAGCAGCCTTCAAAATGTTTTCCTGCAACCATTCTACCGGCCCCACAAACAGAACTCTCTTGACACTTTTGCATTCGTATTTTCTTCTCCTCCCTCTCGCACAACAACCCCCAACAGCTACAGGTACCTTGCAGAGCAGCTCCAAGCAACAGCTCCATTTGCAAGTTTTTCAATAGCTCCGACAACAAGTTAATCCATTCTCCAACTAGCAAGCAAGAGGTAAGAGTTTTATTGTTTCATTTCATTTTATCATTTGATTTCATCTACCTATCCTATCCACTGTCCACCACTTGCCTTGTCCTTCCTTGAGAGGCTGAAAAGCCTTCTCAGACCCCTGTCTCTCATCCATCTTCCTTTTGCCTTGTCACCCTTTCAATCCAGTCCCAGACAACATTCTCAGTCCCTCAGACCCAAAATAAGTCCCTCAGACCTCCAAGCAATCTCACAGACCTCTAAATAGACCTCCCTGACCCTCAGACGAAGCCTCAGTCCATTCTGCAGACCAAGACCAGACCTGTAACTCATCCCTAACTACTACCCCAGCCGACCTCAGCCAGTACCCCCTACCGACGTTGACAGTCTAACCAATGTCGACGACCTTCTTGACCAATGCCAGTAATACCACCGACATCGGTGACTATGCAAAGGCATATTGCTTCTAAATAGGTACGCTTTTTGCTTTCAGTACTTTCTTTCTATCTTTCATTATTTATCACTTTCTATTTCTGATCAGCATTCTGTTTTTAACAGTGGACTGGCATCCTCCAAGAAGCCTTTGTGCTTCTAGGACCACGCCTTCGCTTGGCAGTCCACCCCTTTTGTCATTTAACATTTTACGTGTTTTAATGTCTTTCTCTTTCAGGTGTCATCCTCCACAACCAAAGAGGAGTTCTCACAACATCTAAATTTTGGTGCGCACATCTACAATTTGGGTACGTACAAACCCTCGTCCATTTTCTTTAAGTTTCTCATTTCCCTTTCTTGAATGTGAAAAGCGAACATAGCGTAGAAACATTCTGGCACGCCCGGTGGGACCTTAGGTTCTTCCTTGGGTTCCTTTTCTTTTCATTCATATAAGGTGCATTAGGATCCTCCCTTTTCACCTCTTCCTTCTCTTCTAAATGTCATCATAAGCAGGAATAAAAAGAACTTTTCTTTTCTTTTCTTGCATTTTTAGACTAGTCAAAAATCATATCCTTCAACCCTTTCTCAACTTGTTTTTCATCTGAACTTAACATTTCGACTTGGGGCTTAAAACACGTTGCATTGCATTTTTGCTTGCTTGCATTTCTTAGTCCACACTTAGTAATTAACAAACTGCATATTGAATTAATCGTAGATCACTTGATGTTACACAACCGAACCACTTGCACTAAATCAAACATCAAACTTACCTGAGACAAGGCCCGACTAGGATTTCATCCCCCAGCAGATACCTTACCCATCCCAGTGATCCTACTTGGATTTCATCACCAAGGGGAAAGCCCACTCTGTTCTCTGG
The DNA here is from genome assembly GCA_037957365.1 of Torreya grandis. Classification (NCBI taxonomy): domain Eukaryota; kingdom Viridiplantae; phylum Streptophyta; class Pinopsida; order Cupressales; family Taxaceae; genus Torreya; species Torreya grandis. Next base: position 5,907,914 of record JARHVA010000208.1, on the reverse strand, counting down.
TAGAGTCTAATCTCTAGGGAAAGTATATTTGGGCTAAGCGAGACCAGCTTACCACTGGGCTCGTGAAGTGAGGGGAGCTTGCTCCTTAGCACCAGGCCATGTACGGAACCTAACCCAGACTTTTGAGCGCCTAAACAAAACATGAAACCATCCATAGACTACCTCTTCTAAGACCCGACTCAAAAGCCAATCTTCCTACACACATTTCTAAGGCATAAGCCACCATGAATTTAATAAATTTCTAGGGATTTAACGCTTAGGATTTGCTTGTGCTCTTCATCTTTTCTATTCTTATCTGCTTGTTTGAGCTTGTGAGGACAACCTTTCTTGCCTTGAATGGTTCTGACTCGTATTCAAGCCAAGGCTCTAGTCAACCACGCAAGGCATCAACCGCTTCCATCTACCCCATCCATAACCAGTCCTATAATGGAGTTCCACTCGGAGACTGAAAGAACTCCTACTCGCCCAACCCCACCCCAGACTCCTATTGTCCCAGAAGGGGACCAAGATTTTGCATGATTCTTGGACCTCAACGTCAAATCCTTGCAGCACTATCTCGCGCATAGCTAAACGTGAGACTCCTTGGGCAATCCAATTTATGGAATGCCGACCTCCCTTGTCGTGACTACGACCATATCGACAGTGTCCGTAGTTCAACCTTTAGACACCCAAGCTAGCACCTCGACCAATGACCAGACCTTGACCAACCTTCCAAGTGTGGCCTCTCCCTCCATCTTTGGGCCCACTTCCACCGGGGTTTCAGCCCCCTATCAACCTCAGCCCACTCAACCGCTCTCCACTCCTTTCTAGAATTTGGTTGTATCTATTCTACCTACCCTGGCCCCTATCAACACTAGGGTGGCTTCCTATCCATTGGCCCCTGTTACCACAATCCAACCTCTAGTGGCAACATCGAGCCTAGCCATGCCTCCTACCCAATGACCCTTAGTCTTCTCTTCTATCCTTATGACTAGTTATCCCTATGTTGTGCCCTTACAAGCACAACCAACTACGTCGTATGCCTCCTCTAGCCTCTTCCAAGTGCCCTACAACCTAGGGGGCACTCCACCCACCAATCTATCAGCAGATATCATCAAAATGTTGATGGATAAGATGTCTAGCCTAGAGTCTTCCATTTTTGGCTCACGCAATGCCCTCTCATACGAGCAAATTTGCAATGAGCATATTCATCCTTCTATCTCGATTAGACCATATCCTAGCTAATGGGAACTTCCTAAATTTTTTCATTTTCAAAGCAAGGAAGACCCACAACAACACTTACAGGCATTCAGACATGCCTGTTACCTTATTTCCCATGACGATGCATTGCTTTTACGCATGTTTCCTATGTCTCTTTCTAGTGCTGCACTTGATTGGTACAGCTCCCTTGCCAACCATTCCCTCTTCACATTCACATAGCTGGCCCAGCTCTTTCTTGATCACTTCTCTATCAACATCACCAAGAAGGTCTCGATCACAGACCTCTATTCTATCTGCCAATTCGAGGACGAATCCATAGCTGACTTCATTGTTCGTTGGAGAAGCCTCATCAATCAACTCTCCTTTTCCTTACCCCAACCTGAACTTATTGAACTTTTCTCCCAAGCCTGCACCAAACATATTTCTTCCACCTTGAGGGTTCAGACCTTCCGCACCTTCGACGAAGCCTTCACAATGGCTTGCAAGCTTGAATTGTGTGCCATTGAGGAGAATAAAGTCAAGTTGCAGAGCAAGAATCCCAACTCTAAGACCAACGACTCCTCTTCTTTTAAACCTTCATCATCCAATCCTAAGTCTAAAGCTTCAGCTAATGTTATGGTCATTAGACCTTCATCCTCTTCACCTTCAACCAATTAGCCTGAGCCATCCACATCTCAGAGCGCCACTCACCAATTCCAACAGAGATACGTATAATGACAGTATACTCCTCTCAGAGAATCATACGCATTTGTGCTAGAAAAACTTGTTAGACAGGGGGTTCTCAATCTCCCCCAGATCCGACCACCTCCACAACTTGATCCCTCACATGCCATCCCTGCGTGGTATAGGGAAAATGACTTCTGCAACTACCACTGTGTTAAAGGACATGACACAGAAAACTGCAAAACCCTTAAAAACATAATCCAAGACATGCTTGAAAAGGGTGACCTCATCCTAGACAATCCTAATGCACCCCCTAATCGAGGCATCGACATCTTCAAGCAACCATTCCCCAATCATCCACCGACCCAAAACAATGTCCAAACCTTGATTGATGACACTCATGAACACAACATTCAAATAGTCAATACGGTCTCATCCTTCATCCCTGACCAACCTCAAGAGGTTAGTCCATCTATCAGTCCATCACGTGTGGATGAACCTCTTTCCCTGATTAGTTCTCCGTCAACCTCTCTCATCATGGAGGATGCCTCAACCTTACCAGCACCACCAGTCTCACCATCCTCCTTGCTGCCTATGGAGGACCTGACCCTTCCTACTCCTCGATCGTAAGTGGAGGGCACCATCATCCCTGCCCTTTACCTGCTTGAGGAGCCTCATTCTCTAGTTTCTTCTCCACCTAGGGAAGAACCTGCCTCCCCTTCGTCTCTAACTAAGGACAAATCTGTCACGACTTCATCATGCTATGGGTTTGAGACTGCTACACCCATCTCATCTTCGGCCCCACAACCGTCAACATCTTCTCAAGGACCCAAACCTCATCCAACCTCTTCTCAACCATTTTCTCGACTAGTGGAGAAAATTGGACTTCTCCCTTCAAGAAAAGTGGAGCATCAGGGATTGTGGGAGCATCTGAAAGCTCTTCAACATGCCCATGCCATCTCGTCTCATGCTGCCAATCCTCCCAAGGTAGAATCTCCCAAGACTCTCAACAAAGACCAAACCCCCGCTCCTAAACCTCAACCAACCCCATCAAAACCAAAACCCACATCTACCCCATCTAAACCTATCAAGTCACTTGGCATTCACCCTGTCTCTACCCTCACTCACCCGCAAGTGAAGGTAGACTTAGACCAAACCTCGACCAATAGTAGTCTTCCAACCAAGTCAAAAAAGACTGCCAGACCACAAAAGCAGATGCCTCCTCCCCCATCACCATTACCTTCCATTTTGGGCCCCCATCCTTTGACCCTGACCAGAGTCCTTCCCACTCCAACCTCTAATCAAAACCAATTGCCTCCTTTGCTTCCTTTGCCTACCTCTAGCCTACCCTCTCCTAAAAAAGTGGTACCTCTCATGAAGAAAGTGTCATCTCTGCCTGTCACCACACCATCAACCCATAAGGTGGTATGGAAACCTCCTCCAACTTTGCCTAAGCAAAAGTCACCAGCATCGCACAAATCAACTAGCACAGACCCTTTAGTGGGCTCATACTCGTTGATATTGCATCGAATTTTGCAGACTTCTAGCATAACCCTTCCACCCATTAGGCCTTTTCAACCTCTCAGGTCCAAGCCCTCCTGGTTCAATGACACAAAAATTTGCTTATACCATCGTACGCCAAGACACGATACCGAGACTTGTTGTGCCCTCAAGGCCGTCATTCACTGCTATATGGAGAAGGACACTCTTCTCCTTGAGGACACTCTTGACCGACCCTCGACACCTTCCCATCCAACCTCTTCAACCACATCAACATCTCACCAGCAGGCCATGACCCCTTCTTCACCTCCTATCTTTGAAATCAATGCCATCCATATAACCACTAGGTCAAAAAAAGACAAGGCAAAAGAAAAAGCCACCATTCCTTGGACCTACCCTTTCGTCAAGCTGCCTCTAGCACCCAAGCCTAAAATTTCTATCCTTGGCACATCTCAGCCTTCTTCTTCCTCTTCTGGGCCGATTCATGACTCCATGTTGAAACAGCTTCACTAGATGCCTGTGAAGATGTCCCTTTATGACCTCATCCAAACCTCGCCTCAGCATCATCAAGCCCTCATCCGAGCCCTGCAGGTAGCGGAGGTCCAACCCAAGGACCCCCAACCACTCGCTGCCCTCGTCCACTCTTTATCTCCTGTTGCCTCCATCACATTCAATAATTTTGAGATTCCCACATCCAACATGGAAGATCAAGATGCCACCCTCTTCATCACTGCCTATGTTGATCAGACACGCATTAAATGCGTTATGATCGATGGAGGTGCCAGCATCAACATTATCTCCACCCATGCCTTTGATCAATTGGCTCTTCCCAAGAATTGCATCTCCAAAACTGACGCAATCTTGCACTCCTTTAATGACACCACTGCCACGACCATTGGCACAGTCATCCTTCACATTCACGTTGGTCCATGCATAGTCCTGGAGCTCTTCTATATCATCGAAGGAGAGTTTTAATACAACATGTCGCTAGGCTGACCCTGGATCCGCGCCATGGCCTGTGTCCCCTCCACCCTGCACCGTTGTATGAAATTTGAGCATGACGAGCAAGTCCACACCATTCCCACTGACCCTTCACCCTTTAAAACTTGTAACACAACCTACCATCCAAATGACATCCTCATTCCTATGAACCCATCAACCTCAGCACCGCCTCCATCTGCGGAAGCTTCGACTAGTTTGCAATCGACAGTTGCCCTCACCCCTCCTCTTCAAGCGATGACCAAAGACCCCATGGAAGACATCTTCCAATGAATTTCACTTGGGGAATATCACTTGCTGACCTTAGACATGTTCCAAACTCCGCAAGAGTATGGACACCTTCACCACAGACCCAGTTATGACCATCGAATCGGGATGGTCGTGCCTTATGGTCCTCCTCACCTCCAAACCAATCTTGTCTATGGGGGGCTCAATCAAGATCCTACTAATAGCAAACCTCTCTCTTCACCCCAACCATTCACATCAGACTTGTCATTTCTTGGCAACCCCACCTTTGCACACACTTACCTTTACAGGTGTGCATGGAAGGGTTTTGGTTTCGGACGCTATGAGTAAGGCTCCCATCAGCCTATTGAGCCTCTCAACGATGATGATGCCAAGAAATGGTATGGCTTGGGATATCATGACCCCACTCAGGCCCCTTCAGACCTTTGCCCCGAGCCAACCATTGACCAATCTCCTCCAGGCTCACCCATTTCTCCTCCTTCACCTACAGATTCGGTGGTTTCCATCCCTCCTAACTTTTTCTCTGCCTAAATGTCATTCGCTTGGGTCCCCTAAATCTATCAACCAGGTGGGGTACCCAGGCTCTTCTTCTCATCCTCTAACCCATTAATCATCCGCACTGGGGGTTAGACATTCTTCTTACCACAAAATGACTAGGGGGAGTTCGACTTTATACCGACTATCATAACCTTGACCAAACCTTGACCAAATATCATCCAGACATTGACCAAATATCAACCAAGCCTCGACCAACAATCGACCAAACCAAATAGCATCCAGACATTGACCAAACTTCAACCAAACCTTGACCAATCATCAACCAACCTTTTAATCATCGACCTAATACCAATTTCAATCTAGACATTAACCAAATATCAAACAAGTATCAACCAGACGTCGACCAATCATTAATCCAGACATCAACCAGACCTCGATCATGACATTAACCAAGACCTCAACCAAATCTCGACCAAGACATTGACCCGACATTCACCTAGACATTGACCATGACCAAGACATTGACCATGACATTGAATAGACCATCGAGCAGACATCGACCAATCATCAATCATGACCTCGACCAAACATTCAACCAATATTTCAACCAGTCTCGACCAATCAGCAACCATATCAATTAACCAACTTCATGTCCAGCATCAATCAGCATGTGACCAATCTAGAAAGAGGCAAATGGGGCAAGTCCGCCCCTAATTGAATCGGACCTTATCATAAATGTGCAAGCATGGCCTAGGGACTTATCAGAACCTGAGCCTCTCAATGCGTTGCATCTGCGACCTTTCTACTGTTAGTCAAGTACTCGTCCACTTGACATTTAACTTGAGCTCATCCCTTGAGCAATCCTCATCCTCTTAATCCTCATTCCTTCAAACCTACTCCCCTTAGCAAATCTTTTATAACCCTTTTATGAGGCATGGATGCTTTGTCCTAATAAAAGGGAGCCCTTGAACTTCTATAGTCTTGTCCATGACTCCAAATTCTGTCAAAAAAAATAAAAAATCAAGATGTCAAAATATCCAAGGTCACAAAATCAAATCAAAAGGCAGACTGCTCCCTCGAAGGACAGCTGTACTATCATTGATGTAGCTAATAGACTGCTCCCTCGAAGGACAACTATTCAAACTTATATAAAGCAAAAATATAGACCACTCCCTCGAAGGATGGCTATGACTAAATCTTGCTACAAACAACACCTTTCTTAGAAGCTTCCCGCATTGATCAGCTTCACAAATGACCACAAAACAAAATGACATCTCTATGTAGACTTCCCGCATTGATCAGTCTGCACCAAAAAAAAAAATGGGTCATGGACTTGGCTTGTAATTGTCTCAGGGTCTCCTATAAAAAGGGGCAAGGTTATCCCTACTCTTAAAACGGGTTACCCTATCCTCCTATCATATCACCTGCTCAAGGGACTTTGAGCTCACTTTAATTTCAAAGTGATTCGATCACCACTCTAACACAACTCATGGTCAACGACACAATGCATGAATGGGGCTCTTGGTTCTAACAACCCCTATCTATGCTATCATTTTGGTCCTTGTCAATGAAAGGGCGAATATGCCTTTCACTTCTTCTACACTTTGATCACATTCAAGTTCATCGCTTGTCAAACCTATCAACTCAACTCGACTCTCTTTTTAGACCACTCACATAGCCTATTCACATTAGTTTCTATGGACACCAATACACATGAAAACTATCGACCAGACACAATTTATGTTAAGCATAAACCAATACTTGCTTAAGCATAAATAGACCCCAATTCATTTTTAGCATACATCCATCACACCTATGGAAAATTGCTAGGGATGAAAGACCCCTCAACCAATGTTACAGAATACACCATCACACAATATGGAAAAGGCTATAACATCTTTTTCTCCTCATCATTTCGATACATGACCAAACCAATCATTGACCAATCTTCTCTACTAGTTCTGAACTACATTGGTCTGAGGCCCTAAGACCGGGGCTATGTAGGTAGCACTCAGATGACACGATGTCTTCTGGGGTTAGCTCGACCACCTCTGTTTGTTCATCTCTTTGATGGACAAACCTTCTCCTCCTTTTGACCATGACCTTGACCTCGTCCAAAACCAATCCACGACCTTGACCTCGACCAAGACCAATCCATCTCTTTGACCATTCCTCCCTTTTAGGGAGAACTACATTGGCCTGAGGCCCTTCCATAAGGGCTATGTAGGTAGCACTCAGTCTTCTAAGGTTAGCTCAACCGCGTCCTTTCGTCCATCCATCCACCTTGACCAATGACCATTGGAGATCATGCCTATCTCCTCCGACCATGACCACTTCCAAGACAATGTTGCCTTGGTTGTTTTTGCATGTATGCTACCCTACGAATGGTTAGAAAAATTGTGCGCAGACTATTTTTGACCTTCACAAGTATAGGATCGCAAGCTGGTTGATCCCCGCTACTTGTGACATTTTCGTGTTTTCGGGAGCACTTCCTGAGCCCAGGATACCTAAAACACGACGACCATTGGAGCTTCAGCTTAGATTTCATAACCCAATCAGCATAAGACTAAAGGCTAGGGCTTGATTATTTCAATTTTGGCACTCCTCGACCCTCGACCTGTGACAATTTGACCTAACCATCCCGTGAAGTGGTATATGCGCAATCACGACTATTACAGCATTTTCACTCACCATCTCCATCCATTTCTCTATCAAATCGACACTCGATCTCAGGTTCCCTTCTCTCGACTCTCGCTTTGAGGGGGGAACACCTCATCCCATCCTGGGGCAACCAACTCCTATTTTTGTCTTGCAGTTCATCAAGAACAACCAACAAGACAAAAAGGGGCAAATGTAGACACCAAAAATGTGTCTGCACCTTGGTCATCTTTCGTCCTCCCCCTTGTCCCCCTTGACCCATATCCTAACCCTTACCTTGGTCCCCTCCATTCATTAAATTAAAATAACTTAAATAATTTAATTTAGTGGCCCCTCTTCCACCTCACCCTTACCACCTTGGATCCCCTCCTTGGATCCCCCCACCTCTCTCCTAGCCTTTATTGCCCAAATCTCCCCTTTATCCTTCCTACCGCATCCATTTATGCCTTCCTTGACCATTTTCCCACGGCCCCTTGACCCGGCAGCATGCAAGAATGGACATAGGCTAATTTTAGCCTCTGTGCCCATTCTACGGCCGCCGACGTCGGTCATTATTCGGCTGACATCGGCAGGTTCTGCTGCCGTCGACAGCCTTCAAAACATTTTCCTGCAACCATTCTGCCGCCCCGCGAACAAAACTCTCTTGACACTTTTACATTCATATTTTCTTCTCCTCCCTCTCACACAGCAACCCCCAGCAGCTACAGGTACCTTGTAGAGCAGCTCCAAGCAATAGCTCCATTTACAGGTTCTTCAACAGCTCTAACAACAGGTTTCTCCATTCTCTAACCAGCAAGCAAGAGGTAAGAGTTTTATTGTTTCATTTCATTTTTCACTGTCCACCACTTGCCTTGTCCTTCCCTGAGAGGCTGAAAAGCCTTCTCAGACCCCTGTCTCCCGTCCATCTTCCTTTTGCCCTGTCACCCTTTCAGTCTAGTCCCAGACAACATTCTCAGTCCCTCAGACCCAAAACAAGTCCCTCAGACCTCTAGGCAATCTCATAGACCTCTAAATAGACTTCCCTGACCCTCAGACAAAGCCTCAGTCCATTCTGTAGACCAAGACCAGACATGTAACTCATCCCTGACTACTACCCCAGTCGACCTTGGCCAATACCCCTACTGACGTTGACAGTCTAACCGACGTCGATGACCTTCCTGACCAACGCCGGTAATACCACTGACGTCTACGATTGTGCAAAGGCAGATTGCTTCTAAATAGGTATGCTTTTTGCTTTTAGTTCTTTCTTTCTATTTTTCATCATTTATCACTTTCTGTTTTTGATTAGCATTCTATTTTAACAGTGGACTGTCATCCCCCAAGAAGCCTTTGCGCTTATAGGACCAGGCTCTTGCTTGGCAGTCCACCCTTTTGTCATCTAATGTTTTTCGTGTTTTAGTGTCTTTCTCTTTCAGGTGTCATCCTCCACAACCAAAGAGGAGTTCTCACAATGTCTAAATTCTGGTGCGCACGTCTACAATCCAGGTATGTACAAACCCTCGTCCATTTTCTTTAAGTTTCTCATTTCCCTTTCTTGAATGTGAAAAGCGAACATAGCATAGAAATAATATGTTCAAAAAATACAAAAACATTTAAACATTTACTCAAAAAACACAGCTTTTAGAGTGTATTCAACTTATAGAGGAGATTTTAATGCTACCACTAAGGCTATTTGGCTTTAGAGGATTCTCACTGAGTTCAATATCCAATTTTGATGACAAAAAATCATCTTTTATGACAATCAAATCATACTCCATATTTGAAGGAATCCCATCCTCTATCAATGGACCAAGTATATCGATATTCACATACATTTCATTTAGGAGCTTATTCATGAGCAAGTCATTGATCTCCTACATCTAGAAAACATAAAAAATTATTTTCATATTCACCAAACCCTTCATTGAGAGCAATTATCTTAATTTAAAGGCTCTTCTTGAGGTTCAGGTAGCTCTAACATCCTCCTCAAGGGGGGATTTTCTATATAAAATACATTATTTAAATTTGACCTGACATGGACACAACATGGCCATGACATGTACTAGAGATTCCTATGATAAAATTGACACATGACATGATAAGACATTATACATGTACCAATAAAATTTAAAATAATAAACATAGAACATACTAATAATCAATAAATTTCATAATCATCAACATCAAATAAGCATGACGAAAGCAATGTTAATCTTCATAATTAGCTATTGCCATCATAAGCATAATAAACCATGATATCTATAGGAATTAGCATTATAATAAGTATGAAAATAGAAAATCTTGTATAAATAGTCTAAGTAACTCAATACGATCATAAGAATTGTATATAACCTATAAAGTGTACCAAGATTCCCCCAACATGGACATTTCCACAATGTAAAAATGTTGCACATGGGTGTGATAAATGTTCGGCATATATATGACCATGTCTCATGTGTAACCTATATGTCTTGCATCTAACTCATGTATAATATGAAAAGCACATGCGTATAATATGGATATGTAACTTTTTCTATATAAGAAAAATGACATTAAGAAATTATGTGTACCATCATATAAATCCATGCATAATTCTTGGTTTTGTACTTTTTCAATATTTAAATATTTTTGCTATTTTTAAAATATCCACATAAACAAGCACTCAATAAATGAAGCAAGGGAGAGGTGAAATGTTGTAAAATATATGAATATAATAAATTTGAGAATTCAATATCATATGTCAAAACATAGTGTGAACCAAGTATAGTAACAAATTAGTCTAAAGAAGGTAAGTAACATGTCTCAATTGTAAGGTAAAGTCATGTCTCAAATTAGTATATGATAGAACTCATAATAGGTGAATGTCCCTAGTGGTAAATACTCATTGTGTAAATTTCATAAGGTGTGCATGGATATAATATATGTGATTATGTAATCTCAATGTGTGCCATGAAAAAATTAAGCAATAATAGTCAATAATGAGAAGTGGGAAAATAGTATGTTGGATCGAGGTGTAACAAGCCTCAAAGAACAAAAAATAAAATCAGACTGTTACAAATGATGTATATTAATACATCATCATAATATAGCCAACATGAAGGTACATATAGAGACAATAAATCAAAAGGAAATATTTGATGAAACATAATAATCAAGTGAAAATAAAGGGTTAAAATAATGATGAAAGTAAAAGCATATGTAGACATCCATATAGGAGATAGGAGAAATCAATAAATCAACTCATGGGAGGGTAATAAATCAAATAAATAATAATATATGTACAATAAATAGTGTCAAAACTAACCTATGATGTCATTAAGTGGGTGATGTTATTGTCTTGGATCACCTAACATAGTGCTATTTTTAGATATATAATTATATCAAACATCCACTGTCATTATTACTATATTCATCATTTATGGATACCTTATTTCTATATTTTCATGTGTAGTGTAAGAATTTATGCTCAATCATTGTGTCTTGTTCAACATTACTTGTGAGTGCTAGTGCTTCCTCACTATGTGGTGAAAAATTATTTTCTCTCATTTTTTCTTGTTGGAAATATTTATTTCTTTTTGGTGTAATTTTAATTTTATTATTTCAATTTCAAATTTAATTCAATTTTTGTAATCATCAATGATAACCCAAATGTGCTCTAATGATTATTGTCTAAGTATAGCATAATTTTTTTAATAGTGGACAATACAAATATTAATGTGTCTGTAAATTTTCTCCTACAAGAAACCATTAATGTAATATAACCAATTGTGGATACAATATTCTAATTTATATATCATCTCAGTCTTGTATACTTGGAAAATACATATAAGGGCTCTACCCTTCAATTCTAGACCCTTCTTCTATTGAAAGACTCACACTCGAGATCTCATTGTACCTAAGTATTTATCTTATGGTTTGGCCATATAATTTTGATGACCTAGACCTATTACACTAAAAATAATCTTAAAATATGTATCTTAAACTATCAGATTTAAATCCATATACATTTTCTAGCCTTTTAGACACTATCAACCACAGAGGGACACTAGTGTTGACACTAGTGTCTAGAACCTTATCTAGTGTCCAGTCACCAAAAGTCATCCTATTTTAAATATATAGGTCAACCTATTTTTATTAATTAACCATATTATGAAATATTTTCAAAACATGTGGTATAAATACAAGTCTAAACCTTCTCATTATTCATCTAGTAAATACCAAGCAAACACTTGCCAAGCCTCATTCAATCAATCACACAACTCATTTATTCTACCCTATTCATTCCTATTTATTATTCAGTTAGAGGAATAGTCATATTATAGGTTTGAATAATTTAAAGAGTAGTCCATGAGAAGTATTTATAAAGTTACAAGATAGACATCCATATATAGTATATTGCACCCTTGTGCATGAACACACATAAATATGGAATAACTAAATATGTTTGAGTCCCTCTTCTTAATAAGTTTTGTGTAGGAGTATCTCATTGACAGAGGGGTCTTTGAGGTTAGATCGACACCGTGATATCACTAACCCATTTTTGGAAAAACTCATTCTAAGGGTGAAAAAGAGTGAAGAGTTAAGGTTTGACTAATAAGAAGATAGTGATAACATGTATTCTAGATCTGAGTACATCATTATAAAGGTGACACAAAACCCATAAATCTCTAGTAATTTGCATTTTAATCCAATGGTTATTATACATAGGACACTTACATTGATGGTAGTGTCAAAAAGGTGTTGATAGTGTTTGTGGCTACAAAAACAATATTTCTATAATTTGATAATTGATCTAGGATCCTAATCCTTCACACTTTTTCCTATGTACAACCCATATATACTTGTGCACAATAAACCTAGATAAGTATCATCTTCTTTGGTATTAAAATCAATTAAACATATTTCAAATTTGGTACTTTCTACATTTAACATATCTCAATTTTATAATTTAGAATATTCTTTTATCTGAGTTTGTAATTTATTGTCTTAATATAGATTAGTTTATCACTCTTGTTATTAATCTAATTATATATTCTTAGACCTATCCCCACCATTTAAAATTTAAGTATAAACATTTGGTGAGCTCTACCTATGTGTCTCATTGTGTAAACCATACTTTAACTTAGGGTTTCATGTTTCTTCTTGATTTTTGATTTCTAAACTGAAAATATTTTAAAAATAAGATTTTTATTTCTTAAAAAAGAGTCAATCATGTTCAATATGGATATGTCTTGTGGCTATTTCATTAATCAATATATGATGGTAATAATTGATTTTTATTTCACATATATTACTAAATAAATTAAAGATATAATCAAATGTAATAACTAAATTGGTCAATATAAAGAGCATATTTCAAAACAAAATCAGAATTTAATCTCTATTTATAACTCTTATTACAATAATTTTGAGCCTCTTCTTATACCTCACCATAAGGAGGGTGATAGCTACCATCCCTCTAACTAGGTCTAGAATATCACTTTTACAAGGGGTAAGGTGGCGCAACCTATGGTTTCAAATGAAGGTAATTAATATATCCTACCTCAAACCCCTCCACCTCCCACATCTCCTCTAGATGGTGTGTGTATGCATGTTAAATATGAAGTACCTAAGTTTTGTGATTTTGAAGCCCTAAAATATCAAATCATCACTATGAGCAAGTTCATCTAAGAGTTTAAAAATAATCTCATTTCAAAAATCACATGATTGGAAAATCATATTACATACCTAAAAAATCCACAATATGCTAGTGTTAATAATTTGTTTACATCTTCATCTATAAATTTTATACTCAACAAGTTTTCATGTCAAAATGAAAAGATACAACATAGTACATATAAAACAAGTGATTCAAATATTATATGAAAGGATACTAAGAATTCAAGTGAAATTATAAGAGAAATGCTTCAAAATAAAGTGATCAATCAACTTATTTGCATCCAATAAAGAGATCAAAATATTAATTTGTATATCATAGAATGCATGTGCATCATATATATTATCATAGAATGCTTAGGAATCATATAGTTTTTCATTTGGCTTTGAAGCACAAAATACAAAATATAATTTATATTGGTGATCTTATAATAGATACATCACTCAAGAAACCCACTCACATGATGAGTACCTCTCCTAAAATACAAGTACCAAAATAAAAAATATGATTACCAAAGCATAATTCAAAGTAAAATAAATTGCAAATGAACAAAATAGAGCAGGAAAATATTCAAAAGTAAATCTAGACCAAGCAATGTTACCCAAAGAACAGTGAGCACATAAAATGTTTAAAGCAGGATTTTTAAGAAAAGATGTCAAAAATCAAGTTAAACTTGAGCAAACTAAAGTTCCCAATTGGGTTACCAAGGGGACAACTACAATCCCTTCCTTAAATAAAGATACTTTTACTATCACTACTAATATTGATGGAAATAAATTTATAGATATCAAGGTTATGGACTATCAAGATACAAATTTTTGTTCTATGTAATTTTTTATCTCTCTTGGAAATAAGTTTCAACATGTGTGGACGAAAATAATTCAATTCCAACAAGTATGGGATCAATTCAGTTAAGAGTTTGATTTTCTTTTAAATAAGTTTCTTTTACTTTTCTAGTTACTTATAATATAACTATTTTCATCAAAGTTTTAAACCTAGGACACTCTATGAAGTTCCCTCAATTTGATGCAACATTGAATCATCTCTCAAGTTTGTGGGAACTTGTAAGAGAGATGAATCTCTAGGATTGAAAGGGCTAGCTCCCTAAATTCTTCTCTAAGTACCTATCACCTAATATAATGCTTATTCATGAAAAGAGTTAAGAGTTTGCATAAAATGAAAACTATACTAGAGAGGTGATCCACCAAGATATATGCCACAAACTATCATACTTATACTAAGCAACAATGCTTTCCAAGACTAATTTCATGCATTGAAGAATCCTAGCATATTGTTTTAATGTGAAGGTAACATACTTGAGAAAATCAACAAGATACTTTACCTAGGGGTAGATTACACACCATATAAATAATTTCATACTTGAAATAGAGATTAGTACATTCAACACACTTTGCATGACCTGTTAACATCAGAACTCTTGCTCAAACATGAAGGATAAAGAGAGTAAGGATGATACTATCACTTAGTTACATTATACATCACTCACACACTTAAAAAAAATGTCCATAACTCAAAATTAGACTTTTATTCAATGTTAAAAATAAAATATTAATGTAATTTTAGTAGGGATTCACCATACCAACTATGGTCTCCTTTACAATGGCCAAAATGGCTCCATTTATATAACTTTGAGGAAGAGAGAGAGAAGAGAAGTTGAAGAGGCTCAAGGACATGTGTCACTAATGTGAGTATTAGTTAAAAATACATGAGAGAGACATATGGGGTGAACCATATCATGTTAGGAGTTAAAAATGTCATTTATAATCATCCAAGACCTACAAATAGTCAAGAAACTCCTTTTCTATGCATAAAAAAACTGCCCCTCAAGATTGGCCTTACAAAACTATCCTAACTCTATAACTGATAGAGTTTGATAATGAATATTAATAGTAATGGTTACTAAGAATCCCTCATATTAATTTTGGAGGCTCCTAACCCTTCTTATTATTTTGTCCATGCATGGTCATACTTGGTAGTCTCAAAATATCCCTTTTCCTTTTACCTCTCACACTTGTCACATTAAATCTATACAAACATAAAATATGATCCATAAAATAATAGGTATGACATGTGTAAGGAGTCTTAATACCATCAGTTACAATAAATTGGCCTTAAAAGGATCTTAAAATGAAGATTCACCATTTTCTCCAAGTCTTCTCTAGCTGGTTCACTAGACTGGCTGAAATGGAAGAACTAGTATGCACACTTAGGAGCTTAGAAAATTTATCCAATGAAAATGAGGACTTATAAAAATTCATAAAATTTCCTCCAAAAGTGATTTAGCCTCTTGAAAGTTCACCATGCCTAAAAATAACTAAAAATGGTTAAAATAAGCCTTATTTTGCCTTATTTCGTACATGTCCTTACAATCCAATCCCATGGTTATGATCCTCATGGATTTTTAAATAACTTATATTCATAACTTATGTTCAAATCCATCTTTTTGGATGCTCAAATTGTCTCATCTTCCCAAGCAAGTCACTATGGAGGGTTTGCAAGGGTTTTTAAGTGGTTCTCATTCTTAACATTCATTCATTAACATGGCACATTGGAATTATGATAAAATTCCACTTATGTCTCCTAAATTACCTCATTAAATTTACTTAAATGGCTCAATGTCCCATGCAAATCTTGGGGGAAGTTATAAGTACTTAAAGTTGACATTCGAGCTCATTTTTTGCTTCCTGGTGGGGTTTAAATGCTTCCTAAGCCAAAAATGGCTTATTAGAGACTTTATTTGTAAACCAAGTGTTGTAACATCCATTTATATAGAATAAAAACTTCATCCAACCATTATAATGGATTTACAAAATCTTGAAATGGAAACTTACCCATGTTTGATTTTGGACCTAAACCTTGCCAATAGGTCTGCCCACATCTTTGAGCTCCTCCTGACCTTAAAATGATTATATTTAAAATTTTATGGATTTAAAACACTAAAAAAACCTCTATAAACATTAATTTATCACTTTTAAATCTTATATTATGTTGAAGATGCATATGACCTCCAATTTAGCTTCTAGGCCCAAGGCTTTCCTTCACACTTAACTGTAACCCTTGTTGTCTAAGGTACCTTGTCTAATATAAAATATTATATAAAGGTTTCTTAGTCTCATCCATGTTTTTACCAGCTATTAAAACCTTATTTACTAATCTAATTGGTCTCTGGTTCACCATTCTTCATTTTCCCCCAAAACTGCCATTCTTATGCATGAAAGGACTGCCCCTGCTCTAAGATAAAATAGAGAGTATTAGGCATTTTTTTTGGGAAAATTGAGTATTTTAAAATATTAAAAAGGTTATAATTACCAAATTTACATAATTTATTTGTTTTATTCCATGGTTATGGGGTCTAACCATCCCAATTTGCTCAAAAAAGGGGTAAAAACCTTATTTTTGAATGTTCTTGTCCAAACCTCCTCATGGATACTCCTTCCAAACATTTTTTATGAATAAAATATGTTTATTTATGTTCATTACCCAAATTTAATTCTTTTTTAACCTATATATCCACTCAAAACCTCTTTCATAAGTGTAATCCCCAAACTCACCTCTTGAAATAAAGCTTTCCCTACCTTGCCTGTACAGACTGAGTCCATTTTTCTATGAGAAAAGGGACTTGGGTGAATTTAGGATGTATTTTAAATATAATTTCCTTAATTTTATCATTATTTATACATATTATACTATTTTAAACTCTTTATTCCTTCCTTGGGCACCAAACTCTCATCATGTCCCTCTCTTACTTATGACCCTGTCTAACTGTGACAGTGAATAGGGGTACTCTTTCTTTGTTACCTTTATTTTGAGGTTATAATCAAGGTTGAAAACATTATATATCATCTTTTTACTCACCTTAATATGCCAATATGATCCATTCTTCTTATCTAGCATCTTGACACTTTTAGACCTTCTAATTGTTCACTATCCTCTTCGACTGAGACAGTCCTAAGTCTCTACCTATAGGTGATTTAGGGTCAAAATGACATGAATTTGGTATTTATTTATGATTTTACAAACTAATTTAGATTCACCAAGTCATTATCTTTGACTTCATAACCTTCTCAACCTTAAGAGTGGCTTAAGGCTCCTCCAAATGCCATAATCCTCATTCACTATCCGCTCATCTTAGGCAGTTATTTTTCATTCATTTTAGGCCTGTATGTGTCTTCTAGGTCAAGATGGACTTGATCATGGTGCCTATAATGGTATGGATTTATTTGTTTGTATTAAAAACATAAAATTTCCTCATCTCATTCATGGTCAGGCCTATTTCACAAACTTTTACTTTTCTACCTGTAGATGATTCCTCACAGTCTTATGTATGGTCAAAGGAGTATGCATTGGAGTTTAAGACATTGGATTCACCTTCTCTCATGGAATCTTCAATTTCAAGCATAATTTGAGCCATTAGCATCATTAAACTTGATAGCATATCCTAGGACACCAAAATAGGATTCAAGGTTAACTTTTGATCAATATCTTATAGATAACACTACCCTACTTTAGTGGTTTTCATCCATTTTTAGGCCTTTCAAAATACAATATCCATCCATCCTTTGCTTCTCAAAATTGGCATAGTTTTTGTACGTGGATAGGGCTACCAAGTTGTCTAAATTTAAATCTTGTATCACCTTAAAAGTGAATTTGGTGAGGTACTCAAAAACCTTTAAGGCCTCTGTTTGCCATTTTTAGGGACAGAGAACCCAATATGGCTTGATCACAGTCCGACTTCCCATTTGATGCTTTGACACTTCTATTGTCAAACTAGGTTGATCAATAGGTCTGTCTAGGCCTTTCCATAGTAATGAATCTTAAATTGGGTTAACCAATCTATTGGAACACCTCCAAAAGCCATGTCTATGGCATTAACTATAGATGATCATCTCCTTTATACAGGTAGAATTGGGCCTATTCTACAAATATGCTAGTTTATAACACCTACATGCCCCCATCAACTCTTCAATGCACATTAGTGGTCCCAAAAGTTTAAGGACCATGTCAAACCTTCAAACTTACATTTATGACACCATCATGCTCTTGTAGGTGGATTTTTTTTATTGTAACATATAAGGAAATCATAAAATGGCAAGAAACATGCAAAGAATGCTTTCAAAACACCTCAAGATAAATTATCAAAAATTTAATGCCCAAGATACACTAGGATAATTTATAAAACAACATCAAAACATCATATCGAATGTGAAGGAAAAATTTTCAAAACAATTGGGATGACTGTGAATTCAATCTAGACATTTTACAAGCCTAGAAGAGGCTCCCTCAAAAAATTTAACTCTCAAAAAGAATAATAAGCATGAAAACATATTTAAAATAATGTGGAGACACCTACAACACACAAATCCATCAATCCAAAACATGAAACTTTGAGACAAGCTCAAAAAGTGACCCCATCATGGTTGAACATGCATAAAAAGTTGCCTATAATCAAACTAATTTTTCATGAAGGAGGATACACAAAATCTCAATTTATTATTATTAAAATTAAGTTCACTCAAATTACTATCCACCCCCAAAATTACTCCTCCAAATTCCACTTGTACGGCCCATTCTAAGTACATGAAGTTGCTCCTTCTTTGTTTACCAAGTGAAAATGGAGGAAAATAAGTTGCAGATGAAACTTTTTGAATTATTATTGAAACCTAGGAATTTAAATGGATGACAGGAGGTGAAAATTTACTCTTCCCACATTTTTAGTCGATGATGGACTTTAGAAGTCTATACAAGTGCCTAAAAACTCTTATTTTTTAGGGAAAATTTCCATCCACTAAACATAACTAATTATTGGTATGAAAAATAACTATTACTAACATAATCCTAACATGATCCACATTTAAACTAACCTTTTTTTCAATTTTTCTTGCATGAAAATCTGTACAAGTCATTAAATGCACTAAAATATGACCAAAAGGCCCCTTTTCCACATGAGACAAGACCTATGACCAATTTATGACTTGTAAACATATTAAAACATATTAAGGACCACCTTAAGACATATTAAACTTAATTTTACCATTGGAATAACTTTTAATAGGGTTGACCAACCTTTGACTTTAGTTGACTAACCTAACACATAGATCATTGGTGGACTTCAATAAGGACTAGGAAGGGGATGGCTAAGATATAGATCAACATGACACCTTATAAGACACATGGGGATATTATTAAAAGTTCAAAAATATTAGGGGTTGATCCAAATTTTACTTGGGGTCAAATTTGGTCAACATTCTTGGCGATTCCTAAGGGTGGCATGTTAGCTGTGCCTAAGCCCAGTTGCCTCATCCTTCCATTGGGCATGGAATCACACATATGAGCACTTAGATTGACATGAACAACCTTGGATTGACCAAAAGACAACTGACATTACAAAATACACCCAAATAAATAACAACACACACAAGATAAAAGTAAAAAATAAAACAAAGACACACTTGTGCTACTAAGCACTTAGGGAACACAAAGCACAATTGAAAAAAAACTAGTATGTACCTTCATCTTCCTCATACTCCCTTCCTAGATCAAAATGGGAGTATCTTGAATCTCCCTCCTCATTGGATAAATGAGCATTCCATGTATGCTTCCTTTTGGGTGTGATGCTAGAGAACTCATGTTTTCTCTTTGTTCCTTAAATTGCCATGTCACTTAGTGAAGTTATCTCAAATGGATATCCCAATTAGATAAAGTCTTCTTGGTTTTGGAAACATGTATCACATTATTTACCTCTTGTCTCCTCATAGTAAATTTACATGTCCATATATAGGACAACTTGTTGTAAGTTCATATCTCCTTGATAGATCTCATCTTCTTTCTCAATCATCACACCTTCTTCAAACTCTCCAAGAATTATTGTATCATGTAAATTTGGAAATATCTCTTGCTTAAATTACTCTTTGATGATGGTAGAGGTAGTTTCATGAGTGATTGTAGGATCAACTTCTAATCACCTTCAAGAATCCCAAGATCATCATATGTTGTTCCATCCTGATCCAAACTCTCTTGGTGATAATACTCCTCAACACATACTTGTTTGCCAACTTCTATCTTATCATGGCTTGTGGTCAGTTCTATAGGATTTTTAGGACCTTTTTGGCTTTCAAATTCATTGCATATGTATTCAAAAATATTCCATAATCCATCATCTTTTGATTGATCTGCATCATGGAAAGGAATAATGAGAGAAAACATTTCTTCTTCAAGATTCAAGATAATTCCTTCTTAGGCATCCTTTTCAACACAAGATCATCACTTTCTCAAGGAGTTAGATCTTTCTCATCATTTAGCCAATCTGAAACCTCTATTCCTTATTCACAATATTCTCCACACAAGTTGACTTGTTCCACCATGGTTTCTTCCCTCTCTTGGTTATTTTCTAGGATAGATTCTCAAGAAGAGAAATTTTGGGAAATGGATAAGGAATTTAGGGCATATTGATACTACCAAGATGGATTGGTTTCATGGGCTCTCAATTTCTCTTATAGATTTCAAATTTGGCTACAAACCTCAAGCACCTCATACGTATAATCTAACCAATTAGCCTCCTCTATAGGTATCCACTCCTTTTTTATTTGTTCCATCTCATTCCTTACACTCCTAATACAAACACTATGAATGAATTGGTCACCACTATATCTAGTATCAAGCTCTATCATGTATTCTTGGTAGCCAATAAGAGATTCTTTGAAACTAGTAATGGCAAGACTTGAGGAAGAACCAGTTGGACTAAGTGGAGAACAAGATGGAGAGGAGTGATTGTTGGCTACATGGGGCTCATTAAAATCTTGGACAAGTACTTGTTCATCTTGAGGATGAATAGGAAAAGTAGAACATACCTCTTCTACTTTATGATCTGCATTTACAAGTGGGGGTATATGAGTATCTTCTTCATGCACACAATAATCCCCCAAATCAATATTTTCCATGTATGCATAAGGATCATGCTCATATGTTTCAATACCATACTCATCAAATAAAAGGTTAGAAATGCCTTCAAGAGGAGAGGATGCTTCACCATCAATAAAAGCTTCTTCTTCTTATTCTTCTTCTTCTTCATTAATTACACAATTCTGATTTGAAATTAACTCCACCTAAGGTTCAATGTGAAACCTTGCCAAGGTATGTGTTATTATGGTCACCTTGGTTCTATAACTTGTTTTCAAAGTTATAAAAGTTCACTCAGTAGAAATATATCATCCTATTTTATCCATGAAGTCCCTTGACAATCAAACAACAAAGTGAGATGAGAGGTCTACCACCACAATGTCTTGCATAATGGGGAAGTTTGGAAAATCATGTAGAAAAACTTTTAACTCTTTAACTAATCCTACTATCTTGGTTGGAGTTTGCAACACACCCTTTCCATGTGGTTCATACTTTAACCCCAACTTATCCACAACCATCTTAGGCATAACTGTGGTACTAGCCCCACTATCCACAATGCAATTATGAATCAATTTGTCTCCTAAAATGAGTGTGAGGTAAAAAGGTGGAGGATTTTTAGATTTGTTGGAGGGCTCTAAGACATCACTTAGTGTGTTGTCAAGGGCCACACCATGGTACCTTGGATCTTGAGGGGCTACATGAATCTTTGAGATTTATTCTTGTAGAAGTTCCTTTTGGCTAGGCATATGAAAGATTTCCCAAAGAGAAATGCTTGTCTTGGTATTCTTCAAAGAGTCAATTATATTTATAGGGGAAATATTTACCTTTTCTTGCATCCTTGGAGGTAGTGAGGAAGCTTGAAATTGATGAATTATATGCTTGACAACCTTGATTGTATTCTAAATTTGATGAGGAATGTGACTAGTAATAAGTGCTACATTAGGATTCACACCTTGTGGCCTTGGAGATGCATAACTTGGAGTCACATGTGCTTTAATAACCTCTCCCATAGTTCTCTTTTGGCTCTTGTGTTTGCTGCAACTAATGTACTTTGATTCAACACATAGTCATCCTCCTTTTGAAAGTTCATGAGAATAGTACCTTGGATGATACCTTCTCCATGAGTGTTCACTTACATGAGATGTTCTTCTTCTGATATAAGGAAAGTAGTAACTCCTTGTGACACTAAAGCATGAAAACCTTCTCCACCATCATACCCAAACTGACCTTGAAGTTTTCCCCAATGATCCATATGTTTTTCTCCTTGAACCAAATTAGTATGGATTGAAACAAAAACCCTTGTAGATGGAATAAAATTAGGATTATAGGCATTGGGATGCCTATTGAAAGCTTTCTGACCTTGTCCTCTTCCTTGGTAGTTGAATTGGGGTGGAGGTATATAGCCTTGTTAAGGATAGTATTGAGGGTTGGGTGGAACACTTACATGCAATTAAGCTTATTTGAGCTGGGATTGCAAAGAACGAATCATCTCATCCTTATCTTTGAAATTATCCACCTTCTTGGGAGTGGTTTAGGCTTGGCATTGGTATTGGGAACTTGTGCTATGAGGGATTTAACTGAATTATGAGACAATGAAGGCATGGAAAATCTTGGAGGTAATTTTCTAGCTTGTATCAAACTATTCTTAGCTTCAATGGCTATCTCATATGCCTTGGGTAAAGTAAATCTTCCCATTGATTACAACATTAATACCACATCAGTGCTAATAGCCTTGAGATAGGTGGGGAATATAAATCTTGGAGGAGGCCTCATGATAGGTGGAAACCTATGCCATGTTCTTTGAAATCTCCCATGGATTCATTAGGACCTTTCCTTATCATATTAATCTAGTGGATTAATTAAAAGTGATCACTCTTGTTCTCAAACCTACTCACCAACAATTCCCCAAAGTCATCCCAATTAGTAATGCAAACACCTTCCAAAGTTCTATACTAATCAAGTGCCTTACCCTTTAGAGACATGTCAAGTAATCTAATAGCTATATTGGCTTGAGTGACATTATGGAAGTTGTAAAAGTTTGAAATGTCCCTAATGTGCTCAGATGGGGTAATAAGACCCTCTCCATTGAAGTTAGGGAGATTTTTGGTAGCATTGGGAGGAATAGGGTCATATGCAGGAAGGTTAATTAGATTTTGGGTGTTGAATAATGGGAAAGGATGTTTTATATCCATATCTTCTTCCTCTTCTTGATCTCATATCTCCTCAAATCCTTCTTCCTCTTCAAAACCTTCTTGTTCAGGATCTCTAAAAGTTAGGAATGGTTTAGGATGTTACTCTTGAAGAGGAGTTTCAAGTAGATGAACTTGATTGAAAACTCTACTAGAAGATGATCTAGTGAGGACCATGAATAAAAATGTGGAAAACTTGATCTAAAACCATATATTTTCACCTTTTAGAGTCACCAAATGATGGATTAGAAACACTTCTTCAACTTTGGGCTTGTCAAGACCAACATTCACCTTGACATGAAACAATTGGGAGCAATTTTCCCATTAGGCATGCTAGAACTGTTGCCATTAAATTGTGCACCCTAGGACACTATATGAAGCTCCCTAAATTTGATTTAACATTTAATCATATCTCAAGTTTGTGGGAACTTGTAAGAGAGATGAATCTATAGGATTGAAATGGCTAGCTCCCTGAATTCTTCTCTAAGTGCCTATCACCTAATCTAATGCTTATTCATGAAAAAAGTTAAGAGTTTGCATAAAGTGAAAAATATACTAGAGAGGTGATCTACAATGATATATTCCATAGACTATCATACTTCTACTAAGCAACAATGTTTTCTAAAACCAATTCCATGCATTTAAGGATCCTAACATAATGTTTCAATGTGAAGGTAACATACTTGAGACAATCAATAAGATACTTGACTTAGGGGCAGATTTCATGCCATAGAAACAATTACATACTTGAAAGATAGATTAGTACATTCAAAACACTTCACATAACATGTTAACATCAGAACTCTTTCTCAAACATGAAGGATAAAGGAAGTAAGGATGATACTATCACTTAGCTCTACTATACATCACTCACACACTTAAAAAAAATGTCCACAACTCAAAATTAGAATTTTATATAATGTTAAAAATAAAAATGTAATTTTAGAAAGGATTCACGATACCAACTGTGGTCTCCTGTACAATGGCCAAAATGGCTCCATTTATAGAACTTTGAGGAAGAGAGAGAGAAGAGAAGTTGAAAAGGCACAAGGACATGTGTCACCAATGTGAAGATCAGTATAAAATGCATGATAGAGAGGAATTCAAGATTAATATCATTTCAAAAGTTTAAAATGTAATTTCCAATCATCCAAGACCTACAAATAGTCAAGAAACTCCTTTTCTATGCATAGAAAACTACCCGTCATGATTGGACTTATAAAACTATCCTAACTCTATAACTGATCAAGTTTGATAATTAATATGAGTATGAGGGGTTAATAAGAATCCATCACATGAATTGGGGAGGATCTTGACCCTTCCTATCATTTTGGCCATGCATGATCATACTTGGCAGTCTCAAAATAACCCTTTTCCTTTTACCTCTCACACTTGTCACCTTCAAGCTCTAAAACCCTAAAATCTGATCCATACAAGAAGAAGGATGAAATGTGTAAGGAGTGATCATACCATTAGTTAAAATAAATTTTCCTTAAAAGGATCCCAAAATGAAGATTCGCCATTTTCCCTAAGTCCTTTTTAGCTAGTTCATTGGACTGGCTAAAATAGAAGAACTAGAAGACACACATATGAGATTATAAACTTTATCTAATGACCATGAGGACTTATAAAAATTCCTAAAACTTCCTCCAAAATTGATTTGACCTCTTTAAAGTTTACCATACCTAAAAATAACTACAAATGGTCAAAATAAGCCATGTTTTGCCTTATCATATAGGTCCATACAATCTAATCCCATGGCTATGATCCTAATGGAGCTGAAAACAACTTCTCTTCAACACTCATTATCAAATCCATCTTCCTGGATCCTCAAATTGTCTCATCTTCCCAATTGGGTCACTATGGAGGGTTTGCAAGGGTTT
The DNA here is from genome assembly GCA_037957365.1 of Torreya grandis. NCBI lineage: Eukaryota > Viridiplantae > Streptophyta > Pinopsida > Cupressales > Taxaceae > Torreya > Torreya grandis. The sequence continues at coordinate 5,882,526 of JARHVA010000208.1, read as the reverse complement.
TGAAGTCATTTTCATTCTTAGCATTTGTTCATAGCCGTGGCACATTATAATTATGATAAAATGACACTTATGGATCCTCAAGGATGTCCTTTAACTTCCTTTAATGTCTCAATGTCCCATACAAATCTTGGTGGAAGTTCTAAGCACTTGAAGTTGACATCCGAGCTCATTTTTGGCTTCCTAGTGGGGTTTGAATGCTTCCTAAGCCAAAAATGGCTTATTGGAGACTTTATTTGAAAACCAAGGGTTTTAAAATCCATTTATATACCCTATAAACTTCCTTCAACCATTATAATTTATTTCCAAAATCTTGAAATGGAAACTTACCCCTATTTGATTTTGGACCTAAACCTTGCCAATAGGTCTACCCACATCTTTGAGCTCTTCTTGACCTTCCAATAATTATATTTGTAATTTAATATATTTATCACACCAAAAATACCTATATAAACATGAATTTATCACCTGGAAATCATAGATTAGGCTTAAGATGCATATGACCTCTAATTTAGTTTTTAGCCCTAAGGCTTTCCTTCACACTTGACTGTAACCCTTGTTGTGTAGGGTACCTTTTCTACTCTCAAAAATTATATAAAGGTTTATTATGTTCATCTATATGTATTCCAGATATTAAAACCTTAAGGACTAATCCAATAGGTCTCTGGTTCACCATTCTTCACTTTTCCCTAAAACTACTAGTCTTGTGCATGAAGGGACTGTCCCTGCTCTGAGACAAAACAAAGAGTATTATTCCTATTTATTTGGGAAAAGTTAGTATTTTAAAATATTAAAAATTTCATAATGACCAACTATACCAAATGGCTTTTTTTTATTCCATGGTTAGGGGTCTAACCATCCCAATTTCCTCAAAAAAGGGGTAAAAAAACCTTATTTTTGCATGTTCTTATCCAAACCTCCTCATGGATACTCATTCCAAACCTTTTTTATGCATCCAAGATGTTTATTCATTTTAATTACCCTAATTTAATGATTTTGGAACCTATATATCCATTAAAACCCTCTCTCCTAAGTGGAATCCCCAAACTCACCTCTTAAAACAAGGCTTTCCCTACCCTACCTGTATGGATTGAGTCCATTTTGATATGAAAAATGGACTTGGATGTATTATACATATAATTTCCTTCATTTTATTATGATGGATCCATATTATACTATTTTAAACTCTTTATTCCTTCCTTGGGCACCAAACTCTCATCATGTCCCTCTCTTGCTTATGACCCTGTCTAACTGTGACAGTGAGCATGGGTACTCTTTATTTGTTACCTTTATTTGGAGGTTATAATAAAGGTTTAAAAAATTATATATCCTATTTTTAATCACCTTCATATTCCAATGTGATCCATTCTTCTTATCTAACATCTTGACACTTTTAGGCCTTTTGATTGATCATTGTCCTCTTAGACTGAGACAATCCTAGGCCTTTACCTTTAGGTGATTTAAGGTGAGAATGGCATGAATTTGGTCTTTATTTATTCTTTTAAAACCTCCCTTATATTATATAAGTCATTATATTTTACTTTGTAACCTTTTCAACCTTAAGAGTGGCTTAAGACTCCTCCAAATGCCATAATCCTCTTTCACTATTTATTCAGCTGTAGGTGGCTATTTTTCATTCATTTTAGACCTATACATGTTTTATAGGTCAAGATATACTTGATCATGATGCCTATAATGTTCTTGATGTATTTGTTTGTATTCAAAACATAAAATTTCCTCATCTCATTCATGGTTATGTCTATTTCACCAACTTTGACTTTTCTACCTGTAGATGATTCCTCACAGTCATGTGTATGGATAGAAGAGTATGCATTGGAGTTTAAAACATTAGATTCACCTTCTATCATGGCCTCTTAGCTTTTAAGCATAATTTGAGCCATTAACATCATTCAAATTGATAGCATATCTGAGGACACCAAAATAGGATGCAAGGTTAACTTTTGGTCAATATCTTGTAGATAACACTACCCTGCTTTAGTGGTTTTCATTCATTTTTAGGCTTTTCAAAATCCAATCTCCATCCATCATTTGCTTCTCAAAATTGGCACAGTTGTTGTAGGTGGATAGGGATACCAAGTTGTCTAAATTAAAATATTGGATCACCTTGCAAGTGAATTTTGTGAGGTCCTCAAAAACATTCAAGGCCTTTGTTTGCCATTTTTAGGGACAGAGAACCCAATATGGCTTGATCATAGTCCAACTTCCCATTTGATGCTTTGACACTTTTCTTGTCAAACTAGGATGATCAATATGTTTTTCTAGGCCTTTCTATATCAATTAATCTCAAATTGAGTTGATCAATCTATTGGAACACCTCCAGAAGGCATGTCTATGGCATCAGTTGTAGATGATCATCCCCTCTATACAGGTAGAATTGGGCCTATTCTACAAATATGCAAGTTTATAGCACCTACATGACTCCATAAAAAAATCAATGAACATTAGTGGTCCTAATAGGTTAAGGGCCATGTCAAACCTTCAAACTTACATTTATGACATCAACATTCTCTTGTAGGTGGAGTTTTTTTATTGTGACATACAAGGAAATCATAAAATGGCAAGAAACATGCAAGGAATGATTTAAAAACACCTCAAGAGAAATTTTAAATACTTTAATTCCCAACATACACCAATATAATTTCTAAAAAAACATCAAAACATCAAATCCAACGTGAAGGAAACATTTTCAAAACAATTGGGATGACTGTGAATGCAAACTAGACATTTTGTAAGCCTAGAAGAGGATTCCTTAAACAATTGAACTCTCAAAAAAAAATAAGAAGCATGAAAACATCTTTAAAAGAATTTGGAGACACCTAAAACACATAAATCCATCAATCCAAAATAAGAAACTTTGGGACAAGCTCAAATAGTGACCCCCTCATGGTTGAACATACATAAAAAGCTACCTAAAATCAAACTAATTATTCATGAAGGAAGATACATCACATCTCAAGTTATTGTTATGAAAACTAATTACACTTAGATTACTAACCACCCCCATAATCACTCCTCCATATTCCACATGTACGACCCGAGCTAAGTACATGAAGTTGCTCTTTCTTTGTTAATCAAGTGAAAATGGAGGAAAATAAGTTGCAGATGAAACATTTTGCATTCTTGTTTAAAAAACAAGAATTGAAATGGGTGATGGGAGGTGAAAAGTTACTCTTCTCATGTTTTTCTCTGATGATGGACTTGAGAAGTCCGTACAAGTGCCCAAAAGCTCCTATTTTTGAGAAAAAAGTGCCATCCATTGAACATAACTACTTCTTGGTGTAAAAAATAACTATTCCTGACATTATCCTGACATGAACCACATTGAAAATCACCTTGGTGTCAATTTTTATTGCATGAAAATCCTTACAAGTCATTAAATGGGCTAAAATATGACCAAAAGGCCCCTTTTTCCACATGAGACAAGACCTATGACCAATTTATGAATTTTAAACATATTAAGAACCACATTAAGACATTTTCAACACAATTTTACTTTTTGAATACCTTTGACCAATGTTGACTAACTTTTGACTTTAGTTGACTAGCCTAGTACATAGAGGGTGGACTTCAACAAGGATTAGGAAGGGGATGGGTAAGATAATAGATAACATGACACCCTATAAGACACATGGGAATATTATTAAAAGTTGAAAAATAGTAGGGGTTGAGCCAAATTTGAATTGGGCTCAAATTTGGTCAACACCAACTGCATACAATGTTGTGCTTGGAAAATCATAGTTACACTGAATCAGAATAATGGTTGCATATCATTTGATCATAAAGGCATAGTTACATCCTTTTCCAAATAAGGAATATATTAAGGGAAAAATAAATATAAGGGAAGCATGTATTTAACTACTCTACAAATATATATAATTAATGGCATATCAATAAAGTAAAAGGACATAAAACATATTGCAAAAGGAAAATCAAAGGCATCTTGTAATAACAATTTTGTTAAATCTAGCATCAATAGAGAACAAGAGGCATAGTATATTAATCATTGCATATCCTTGATACAAGAAAATTTTACACCTTCTATTACCTCTTCATGACCACAGAGTCCTATAAGACATATGTAGAGCACCATAGATTCTAAATTTCTAGATATGACACCTATACATGCTTATTGGTAGTATTACCAATTTATAGTAAAATATTTTGAGTACAGAGCTTCTTATGAGAATCCATTGGATGGGATCACATTCTAGCCTTTTTACTTTCTAATATTCAAAAATTACAAAAATATTTAGCATTTACATGTTTACTAGCTCCTTGGCATCTATGTTGTTTGTTTTATGTTATTAGATAACATATCATTTCTTTTCTATATACACATATGTTTCATGCATCTTTGAGTGGGACACATCCATACCTAGATCCATGATACTTTCACATACATATGTTTAACTTTTCCTCTTCCCACATCATACACTATGTTGGGGGCATATGACATCATTAATCATTATTGATATTGTAGATGATATTTATCGATTATATAGCACTTCAATCTTGTACACTTGGAAAAATCAAACTTTGGCTATTATTCTCAATTCTAGACCTTTCCCACTTTTGTAAGTCTTGTATATGTCCTATATTATTCCCCTTGGCCTATATCTTGGTCCAACTAGTCTTATGTTTATGACCTAGACCTTTTATCTTGCCCAAAATGCATAAAATATACTTATCTTATGCCCCTATAATTTTTTAGCATGTCTATGTTTTCTAACTACCAAGACATAAGCATCAGTCCCATACCCCTGCATATATGCTAGTGTCCTACCCTAAAATAGGTGTACAGTGCCCTAAATTCATGTATTTTGCAAATGAAACATATCCTAATGGTTGGCCTAAGTGATTTAATGAGAGATATTTCCTGATAAGAGTGGTATATATACACATTCACTCATCATTCATTCATCATATAGAAAATACCTAAGGTAACTTATCAAAGCACTCAATCAAGCACTTGATAAATCAAGATTCCTTATTTTCTCCTATTTTTGTATAATTCATAGAGATAACATAGACATAGGTCTGAATTACTGAAGGAGTAGCTCAAGAGCTATATTTTCCAAGTTAAAATCTATATAGCTATTGTTTTTTATTTCCACATATTGCATAATACACATAAAAGCCAACACATAGGAAAGAACTACATCAGTGTAAGGCCCTCTTTGAAGTATTGACTATGTAAGTAGTACTCATTGACATATGTGTATTTGGGGTCAGATCAACACCATGTGCCCACAAAACCATTTTTTTCAAGGTCACTATAAAGATGAATAAATATGGTTTTGTAATTTCATGAGGAATAACTATCCATGACCTATATCTGAATGCACCAAAGTGAAGGTGAATAAAAACTCATAAGCATCTTGGTGGTCACATACTTTTCCAATAGGTATTTTGTATAGGATACATGAGTCTTGTTCAAATAGTAGGATCAAAACAACTATCCCAAGATGCTAGTATCCATAACTTCAAAGGTACTCTATCCATAGTTTGGTAATTGCTCTAGAATCATCTTCTAGTTTACTTCTTGTCTATTCTAGATGTAAAACTATGTTAGCATTGAAACTAGCTCAGTACATTATTTCTTTGTCATTTTCATATCTAGAATAATTATACTATCTACTCTTATCATGTATCAGTTTAATAAATTAATCATATGTTATATATGAGTTGGCCATTTAATTGGTATATTATATAGATATTTTATCATCCTTGTACCCTAGGCTATCTCTATCCCTTTAACCCTAGATTCCCTAGTCAAGATTTTAAGGGTTAAACATTTAGTGAACCTAATCTTTGACCATCATTCATACCTTATTGTACCATTTAGGATGTTTCTTGCCTAATTTTTCCTAATATTTATGTCCTTTATCTCTCTCATCATGGATGATATTGATTACTTTGATGATTATAATTATGAAAAACTCCAACTTTCTATTAAGAAAGGACTAGAAATTGATTACTCTTACATTCTTCTAAGTGTTAATGCCTCAAATACCAAATAATAGAATGATGGTAGATACCATCCCTATAATTAGGGTCACACTCTCACCATTTCAATAGATGATTTGATTAATCTTAAGGAAGATAAATATCCTTTACCCATATTTTATACACCACCATCATATGATTTTAGCCTTCGATATTTTATAAAATATGGATACAAAGGCCACATATTAGGCAAACATGAGCAAGGTATAACCCACCTTGTATCTCTTAAATATAATATGAATCGAAAAGGCTTAATTTTTTCATAAAAATCCACGAGTCACCAAAAAATAAAGTCATCTAATCATTTCCCTCATGCACATTCTACCATAAAAATGGTTACATATGGCCAAGATGGTCCTTCATATGATTGTCAAAAGTTTTGACCAATACATAATGAAATTATGACTGATTTACAAACTAATTATAAAGGGAATGCACCAAATTATTACAATAGTACAAGATATTCAAATGATATACTGAAAGTACCAAATTCAAAGATTCAATACCACTATCAAAATATCGTAAATTTAGTGGTCATGGGCTTGCCGTTGTTATCCATGAGGATGATGATACTCATATGCCTCAATTCAAAAAAGGTGGTGGGTTGGAACCAATGATAAAACCTATGACAAACACATTTTTCCCATGGAATATCTTATTTCTATGATGACCACTATTAGGGATCTTCAAAAATAGGTTTCTAGACTTAAAATGCAAGTGGATTTCCATAATATTAATGCAAATGTGACTTCATTTAACAATCATCCTTTTGCACAATGTATACTAGAATATCCTTATACCTAAGATTTTTAACTACCAGATTTACCTATTTTTGAGTCATAAAGACCCATTTGACCACATGCTTAACTATATACATTATTTTGGTCAATGGAGAAAACATGACAAACTATTTCTAGATGTATTCCACATGAGCATTTTTCATGAGGCTCATAATTGGTTATATAGCCTCCTAAAAGGTTCCTTAACCACTTTTTACAAATTTTAAGATGCTTTGTTCATGGATTTTAATATCCACAAGGTGCCAAAACTTACATTAACATATTTGCACAATTTCAAGAAATGTGGTGACGAAACCCTTCAAGATTATACTATGAGATTCAAAATTACATCATATGAGTTAGTATTTAGACCCTTAGATTTCAAATTTAATTTTTTTAAAAGTAGATGGCTTCTTTACCCATTAAAATAAATAACATTGCATTAATAATATGATTCATTTACACATTTATATGTGGATGTGCATAGATATGCTTCATTCATCCTTATTCATCCAAAGGAGCTTAACATTTCCCCTTCTAAGTACCAAATTTTTATTCTTAACACAAAGGAGGAAGATGAATTACCAAATAAAAATTATGAACAAAAATGTGGAGTTCATAATATTTAAATGGGCAATCTACAAGGGTTACTTAAAATGGGACCACTCTAAGGTCTGCATCCTATGCAAAAACCCCACAGTGAATAACACAAAAAGAATCCACGTCAACAAGATTTAAAAATTACATTATTCATGGATGCTGCTTATTTTTGGAATAACCATAATTATTCTACACAAATAAAAACTACTTGAAATTTAAGATGCCTAAAACAAATTGGATTTGATCTAAAAAACTTACAAAATAAAAGAGATTGGAAAGATTCCTTGGGAAACATAATAATACTAATTGATTGTGGTCCTAAAGTAATTCAAACATAGGTTTGGGTTATGCCTACCACATCTACATATGTATCTATGATGGGAAATATTTGGTTATACCAAATTAAATAAAAATTGATCCAAATCAATGAGTTATTTCCTTTTCTCATGAAGGCAAATTAATACATATTCTAAATGATAGCATTAGTTATTACACTACACATGTAAAGAATGAGGAGGAAAATGATACTCACCTCTTAAAATTATCCAATCATGATGAAAACAATGTCAAAGATCAAAATTAAGGTTGAAAAAATTAAAAAATATAAAAACCTTAAAAAAAATAAAAACAATTTTCAGCATAAACATGTTTTATTGGTTGTTTGCAATCTATGTGTTAGTTACATGTTGATGGATGACATATCAATTAATTCTGCATAAACACATGTGTCACACTTCCATTTGAGTTAGATACATGAATTTTGTAAGTATAGATATTGAGAGGGGGCTGGGGGGGTTGAGGGGGGAGGGGTGAAATATTTTTATTAAAACAATCCTCCAATTTCACTTAGCATTCATGAAGCATTCATTCACCTACATATATCAATCAATGCATACACAAACATATATGAAATTAAACAACATAAGGACAAGAGACATATGTGGAAAAGCCTATAGGTGAATAAAAATAATTTAAACACCACTTGGAATATTGTCCTATAATCAATGGATCAAACTTTTAGTGAGGCACCAACCCCTTACGATTCAAGCACAAACTCAACTAGTCCTTTAGCAATCTTCAACCTACAAGGAGGCTCTAACCCAATAGATAACCAAGAACCAAATAACATACCTTGAATCTATAAATAAATTTTGACACCTATTTTTAACTCAACTAAATATGACCTCCTTATTTTTCTCTTCTCACTCTTCTATCTCTCTAAAATAGCCTATTAGGCCTTCTTGCTCAACTAACCCTTTCCTTGGTAGAATTGGGTAAAATGACCTTGCTCAAAACATATAGACACATATTTATATATTCATATAATTTTAATAACACCTATTTTATGATCTTAAATCCCTTTACGTGTTCTTCAAAACTCTATATCCTTTGCTTACTTGCTCAATTCTTTAACTAGTCAAAATAGGCCAATTAGGCCTTGTATTTATACTTGACTCCTGGTCATCCCATATCAGTCAGATAAGAACCTTAATATAATTATATAATAATTTAAATATATCAAAAAAAAAAACATTTCACAAGTGAAAAAATCATTACATAGGTTGGTCATTACCCTTAAGGGCCAAAACCATCAATAGGCCTAATATAGACTTAATGCAATTAGGCCTTCTCTAAGCACATGTTTCATTTAGACCTCCATATAATAATTTGAGATTGAAAAAATGGATTAAAAAATTCAAGTTTAACTTTAATATACCCATGATAATCTCACCTTATGTCCCCAACACCATTTTGCTCTTTTCACTCCTTGAACAACCCAATTAGGTCTACTCACAAATAATCCTTCTCAGTGTCAAAAAGTTTGTCTAAAACATTTGATGCATACAAAAAAAATTTACACATAGCCCAAAAAAAACACACATTTATTTAATATTCATGACCTAAATTTCAAAATAATGTTCATTATAATTCATCAAACAGGAAAAAATACCCCAAATTGATCAACTTCATAAGCTTACTTAGAACTGCACACAAGCCTTAAGAACCCAGTCAAAAGATTTTGAATTTTCATACCATCATAGGAATATATAATGAATAAATATGTGTTAAAATTAACCTATGATACATGTATAATACTTACATGGGCATTGGATCCTTCAGCTTAGTAACATCATTTTCAGTCACACACATAAAACTGTTTATAGCACCAAAAACACAGTCATGGAAATTAAGCCTTAGAAAACCTATTTAAACACTTTGTGATATTATAATGGGCATAAATTAACCTTAATAATTATTATATAATATTTTAAATTATATATTTCATAGTTATATATCAATATTGGTCTTACAGACCAATCTCACAACTTCACTCTACACAGACTTCATTGTGTTAGACAGACCATTTTGATGACAATGTTTTACTTGTGTATGAGTATCATAAACACTTATAAACCAAGGTTATATTATTAATAGGTATTTAATAATTAACCCATGTATTTTTATGCATCCCTAGTCCTCTACAACCAATCCCTAATCTCATTCTCATTCTTTCCTAGTATTCTTAATGTCTTGCCTATTAGCCCTGTTTAGCGATAGGCCATATTATACGATAAGTTTATCAAATTTTAGGTCTTAAAAATGATCATAAAATTTCATCATCATAAAATAAAATTATTATACATCATCCTCCATTCATTTTTATGCTTTGACCTGGTCAACCCTGCCTGTTACATCAAAGTTCCTAGAAATAAGGGGTTTCCTATAGCTTTTATTCACTGTCAAGACAAACCAAAACCACTTGAAGAAACTTTTAAGAGTAATTTACAAATTAAAAAATCAAACTATGTCAAAAAAATCATTCTGAGTCATAACTAACAAGATCTTTCCTATCGGGTCATTATAAGGGTTTTAGGAGGGTTTTGACTGGTTTCCCTTCTTAGCAATCATTCATAAAGGATTTATCCTCAACTCCAAAACCAAAGCCAATAAAATAAATATAGGTAACTTACCAAAATTACATAAATTTATCATGATCTCATTCAAATGTTTCACATTCCAACAAGCACAATAAAATTCTTCTCGGGTTTGCAACACCCCATTCTGTGCACACAGAGGACCTTATCACCAGTTTTCATGTTTTCTTCTTTAAAAAATGATCTAATTTTTTTTAAAAAAATTTAAAATAATTTATCATACCTATATCAATTATTTAAATATCTTTGGCACCTTTTCAGATGATCTTGACCCCTCATTAGGCCACACTAGGTCACTTTGTACAGTAGGCCTTATATTGCCAAGCATACTTAGATCATGAACATGCCTTGAAACTTATTAAAATAATTTAAAATGATCATACACATGTAAAATTACCTCATATCCTACTCATACACTATCAACATTCATCACACAAGTCCTATATCGATCACCTCAACATGTTATCTAGCCTATGTATTCTTACTAGGTGTCCATGTGAGGCCTAAGCCTCAAGACTTGACCTTGAAACTCATATAACGACTTATTTGACTCTTGATAATGTTTAAATATATTTTTATACTATATCATTCATGTAATAACAAAAATCATCAAGCTTTACTATGCTTTTTATGTAAACACCTCTTCTTAGGTTTAGACTAGGCTTCTTAAGACACCTATTATACAATATTAGCTTACCTTGTACCAAGATCTTGACTTTGACATGACAACAACCTCAATCAAATTACTAGGTTGCCTTCAATTTTTTTCTCATCAAAGAGACAAGAGATTACCTTCAAATTTTCTCTTTTCATGAGACTTCTTTGACACATATTATCTCACCATGCATGACCTCAACTCTGACCTTAACAAAACTGACATTTGTCTTGACTTTGACATCAATGACAACAAAAATGATTCAAATAAAAAAAATGAATCATACCTCAAAAATATCCCCCTTTTTCATTTATGGAAAACATTCTAATATAGCAGATCATTCTTATTACCTCAAGTTAAATCTTCTTTGATACTTGGTTTTTCTATCAAATAGGAACTTTCTCCCCCTTTGACATTAATGATAAAGGACCATGTTATTGTAAAATTATTTGATCCTTGGACCTTAAATAATACACCTTTCATTTTTCAAAGAGATTAACATATATTAGGCTTACATACCTATACTTGGATCGTGATTGGCTCCCCTTGTCTCCATGAAAATCTATGACATTTTCAAAACTATGACTTGGTTTAATCAAGTCATCATGAAAAATCTTTGTGACCTATTTCTTTTGATCACACCTGCAATAGACTCTTGTTTGAACCTTGAATTTGAAATTTAAAAGAGACCATAAAACTCCCTTATGATAAATCATCCTTCATACTTCTTTCTTACTAGCTGAGTGCCTCTATGAAGCCTAATGGATTCACCTCTGCTCTATTGAACTATAATAGCATAAAATTAAGAGATTAATATATCTCCATGTCCTTTCTAGACTAAAATTTATTCATGATACTCTTAGGTTTGAATATTTATTTTGACTTGACTTTTAAGATCTTTTTTTGAACACCATTATGACTTGACTTCTTCATCCACAATTTGAGCTGATAGGGAGAATTCTTGGCACTCCTTTGCATCTTGAATAGGATCCACCATGGTAAATATTCCACTTGGGATTGTAGAATGGTCATCAACCTTCGCTACATTTGGTTTCCACTTATTGTCTTTCTTCTTTCTTGTACTCTAAGAGCCTCAAATTTCTTGTTTTATCTTGAGAAATCATGCTTACAGTATTTTACAATATGACCAACATTATGACAAGTGAAACATATTATGCCTCTTTATGGAAACACACCAAGACCCATACCTATTGATTGATGACTTTCCTCATATTTCTATGCATATTCATTCTTGGAAGGCCTTCTATAATGCCTTGATTTATGACCAAATTGGTTACATGAATGACAATAACCATTGAAAGGGTTAGCATACCTTATGGTATTAGGTTTCCTAATAGTACTATCCTTCATTGTATTAACACCCTAATTCTTTGGTTGATCATTGACCTTTTTGATCACATTATTTTTCTTCTTTTAGTCTCCATTGAAACCAAGGTCTATTTTTTCATTAGCAGTCTTTTGACTACTTAGAATGTTGTCTAGGTCACTTGTACTATTTTCAAACTTCACAAAGGACTTGGCCCTATTTTATGATTGTTTTAATTCAGATTTAAAAGAGTTCGCTTTAGCTACATACAGCTTCTTTGGCCTCTAGTCTTGTAGTCATAATTTCAAGTTGACTCTCCACCTGTTTGACTATTTCCTCTTATTCCTTGGGTTTGTTGCTTAGTCTATATTCAAAATAGTTGACTTGATCCTCCTAATATTTGATAAGAGACCTCATCACTCTATTATTTTTTATTTATCATATTCAATTTTTCTAGAGTGTTCATCAACTCAACCTCAAAGTCCACCTCATCTCCTTCATCTGAATCACCGACAACACCTCCAATCCATATGGAATCTTCTTGATTTGATCAACTGGATTATTTAACCATGAATAAAACTTTTTTAACATCAGGGCCATCACATTTATGGTTACTCTCCAAATCAGTTATCTCACTCTTGTCAGATGAGCTGCAATATTCTTTGGTGTAAAAACTTCTTTTGTTTTTGAAAAACTTCTTATCATCATATCTTCTATATATTTTCTTGATCTTATCATACTTATAGGATATTTTATCATCATCATGACATTTACCATGATCTTCACCATCCTTATCCTTATGCTTATGAGAGAACTTATTAGTAAAGTGTCCAATCTCTCCATAATAGAAACATTTAAAAGCCAATTTGCCCTTATATCTACCTAAGCTTATCTTCAAATTTCTTGCAAACATAGCTATCAAATCATCATCATCAATATAAAATTCATCATTATATTTGAATTTATTACTTTGTGTCTTCTTATATTTTGGCTTCTTTTCTTCCTAGAATTCAAATTTCTTCTTTGAAAGTTTTCCTTCACTTATCCTCATATCATAGGCTATTAATGTGCCATGAAGTCCATTCATATCTAGCTTGTCTAGATATTGCATTTCTTCAACATAAGATACCTTAAAATAAAATTTAGGAGTTATAGGCCTCAATACCTTTTGAACAATAGTAGACTCTTTCAAATATTCACCTAAACCTCTTATGATGTTGACCACTTCATCAACCCTTAGCAAGTAGGCTATAATGGTCTCATCTTCATTCATTTTTAGGATTTCAAATTGTCTTATATGGGTCTAAAATTTTTCCAATTTTACCTTGGAGTCTCCATCATGAATATTATTAAAACTATGCCACATCTCTTTGGTAGACATACAATGCATCACTTTCACAAGTTCTGCCTCTGATAGGCCACACATAATACCATTCATTACTTTTGAGTTATTGTCACTAGCCTTCTTTCCTATTGAATCTTTAAGAGGAATAGGGGTGCAGTATATCCATCTAAGACTAGTTGCTAAACATCCTGACATTGAGACATTAGATATGTCCTCATCCTAACAATACAAAAAGTATAATTGGATCTATTAAATAATGAACCTTTTCTTATAGAGAAATGACCTTGTGCTTGACTAACCATCTTTGTTTACTTAGAATCTCCTTTAGGTTTGTAAGACATCCTTAAAAGGAACTAATATGATAAAAAATTATGGAAGCACAACTATTGATAGGGGGTGAATCAGTTATATTAAAATAGTCATCCAATTTCACTTAACATTCATGAAGCATTCATTCACCTACATATATCAATCAATGCATACACAAAAATCTATGAAATTAAACAACATAAGGAAATAAAATATATGTGGGAAAACCTATAGTGGAATAAAAAACACTAAAAAACAACTTGGAATAATTTTCTATATAAAATGGATCAAACTTTTATTGAGGCACCAACACCACAAGGAGCACCAACCCCTCACTAGTCAAGCACCAACTCAACTAGTCCTTTAGAAAGCTTCAACCTGCAAGGAGGCTCCAACCCCCTAGGTGTCAAAGAAATAACTCAAATAACTTGAATATATGATCACCTTTGGACAATTTTTTCTCACTCAATTTAAGATGACCTCATTTTTCTCTTCTCACTCTTTTATCTCTCTCAAATAGCCTATTAGGCCTTCTCACTCAACTAGCCCTTTCCTTGGTAGAATTAGGTTAAATTATAGACACATAGATAGTCATAGAATATACATCACACCTATCTGATGATATTCATAGACACATATATATTCATAGAATATACATCACACCTATAGACACATAGATATTCATAGAATATACATCACACCTATCTGATGATATTCAACACATATAAATGACCTTTCTCAACACCTATAGACACATAGATATTCATAGAATATACATCACACCTATCTGATGATATTCAATCCCTTTACCTATTCTTCAAACCTCTATATCCTTCACTTACTTTCTCAATTCTCTAACTATTCGAAATAGGCCTAGTAGGCCTTGTCGTTATACTTGACTCTTGATCATACCCATATTAGTTAGCCAATAACATTAATACACTTTGATCACAATTTAAATATATAAATACATATTTTTCCCCTATGAAACAATTTATACATAGGTCTATCATTACCCTTAAGGGGCAAAACCATCAATAGGCCTAATAAAGACCTAATGCAATTAGGCCTTCTCTAAGCACATGTTTCACTTAGACCTCATTTTAATACTTTGATCCTCCAAAAATGGATTAAAAACTTAAAATTTAACTTGAATATACCCATTATAATCTCATGTTATGTCCCCAACACTATTTGGCTCTTTTCACTCCTTGAACCACCCAATTAGATCTACTTGCAAATAGGCCTTCTTACTACCAAAAAGTCTGTCTAAAAAATATGATGCATACAAAAAAATATTCCACATAACCCAACAAAAAAAACACATGGATAAAATATTAATGACCTAATTTTCAACATCATGTTAATTATAATTCATGAAATAAGGCAAAGGACCCCAAACTGATTAACTTCATAAACTTACTTAGAACTGCACACATACCTTAAGAACCCAGTCAAAAACCTTTGACTTTTCATACCTTCATAAGAGTATATCATGCATAAAGATGTGTTAAAATTAAACTATGACACCTATATAATACCTACATGATCACTGGATCCTTCAAATCAATGTAAAATGACTCAGTAACATCATTTTCACTCATACACATAGAATTGCCTGTAGCACCGAAAACACAGTCATGGAAACTAAGCCTTAAAAATCCTATGTAAACACTTTTTTTATATTATAATGTGTATAAATTAACCTTCATCATTATTATATCATATTTTAAAATATATATTACATGTTTATATATTAGTAATGGTCTTACAGACCAATCTCACAACTTCACTCTACATCGACTTTACTGTATTAGATAGATCATTTTGATGACAAATTTTTGATCATGTATGAGAATAATAAATAGTTATTAACCAAGGGGATATGAGGAATAGGTATTGAATAATTACCCCATGCATTTGTATCCATACTTAGTCCTCTACAACCATCGCAAATCTCATTCTCATTCTTGCCTAATTTTCTCACTATCTTGCCTATTAGCCCTGTTTAGTGACAATATTTTATGATCTACAACCTACACATAAAATTTCATGGGAATAAACTAAAATTATTATACATCATCCTTCATTCATTTTCATGTGTTGACTTGGTCAACCCTAATTGATACATCAAAATTCCTAAAAATAAGGGGTTTCTTGTAGATTTTACTCATTGTCAATACAAACCAAAACCACCTAGAGAAACTTGAAAGAGTCATTTGCATGTTACTAACATAAAATTAGGTCAAAAAAACCATTCTAAGACATAACTGACAAGATATTTCCTATCAGGTCATTATGAGGGTTTTGACTAGTTTCCATTCTTAGCAATCATTCATAAAGGATTTCCCCTCAAATATATAACCAATTACAAGAAAATAAATCTAGGGAACTACCAAAAATTAAATTAATTTCTCAAGATATCATGAAAATGTTTCACGTGCCAACGAGCACAAAAAATTTCTCCTCGAGCCTGTAATATCCCATTTTATGCACAAAGAGGACCTTATCACCAGTTTTCATGCTTTCTTCTTCAATAAATGATCTAAAATTTTATCAACACATTTATAATAACCTATCATACCTTTTTTAAAGCTCTCAAGAGCTATGGCACATTTGGATATTATCTTGACCCCTCATTAGGCCACTATAGGTCACTTTGTACACTATGCCTTATATTACCAATCATGCTTAGATCATGAACATGCCTTGAAACTTATTGAAATACTTTAAAATACTCATCCACATGTCATATGACTTCATATCCTACTCATAAAATATCAAAATTTATCACACAAGTCTTATATTGATCACCTCAACATGCTATCAGGCCTATACCTTCTTACTAGGTCCCCATGTGAGGCCTAAGCCTCAAGACTTGACCTTAAAACTCATTTAAAGGATTTTTTTCCTCTTTATCATGTTTACACAACTTTTTATACTCTTTCATGCATGTACTGACATGGATCATATATCTTTACTATGATTTTTATGCAAATACCTCTTCTTAGGTTTAGACTAGGCTTTTTAAGACACCTAGTATACTATAATAGCTTACCTTGTACCATGATCTTAAATTTGACTTGCCAAAAAACTTTAAAAAATCACCAAGTTCCCTCCAAATTGTTTCTCATCATAAATACAATAGGTTTCCTTTACATTTTCTCTTTAATGAGACTTATTTGACACATATCATCTCACCATGCATGACCTCAACTCTGACCTTGACAAAACTGACATTTGTCTTGACTTTAACATCAATGACAAAAATAATGCTTCAAAGACAACAACAAGAATCATACCTCAAAAATTCATACATAGATACATGATCTATTCTTATTTTAGATGTTTGGACTTCCCTTTACTCATGTCATGTGGACATTAGAGACATCTACTTTATTTGATCTAGATACATATAGGTTATATCATTCTAAGGTATCTTCATTATCATGTTTGAGCTCGTATGTACTTACACATGCCTTTATCTATGATTATATCTTACACATCGTACTTGAAATGATATTCACTTGACATTTTTTTCTAACACATTTTATCCATGGGATAATATGATATGTTTATGTTGGTTGCTCATGCTTTTCTCTATGCACTTCCTTGAGTGTCTTTCCTTGTTATTATTTCCTTGTTCGAGTATTAGAATATGTTTCTTTGTTGTGGCCTCATACCTATGTGTGATTTTTTTGACATTTGAATATGTTATTATTTATTTTATGGACTTTTGAGTATGTCATTCTTTTTTTTGGGGACATTTGACTAAGTCATATCCCTTTGATTCTACAGCTTTTGAACATGTCCCTTGTTTATGATCCCCTTGGACCATTGTATGTTGAATTTATTTCGAGTGATCTTGTATGTGTTTATTTGTTTGTTTGTTTTTTGAGATTTTATTATTGATATACAGACATTTTTATGATATTTATCATGCATCTTAGGTATTCATGTGATCACATTATTCTATGCACTCAAATGATATATCTACCTAGTCATGTTCTTTTATATGCTACATAGTTCTTTTCACAGATTATTCAGTTGTATTTTCCTTTTGAGGTGAGTTAACTTATGGTTTTTATTATTTTCTCACCTCAAATGGGGGCATATTTGTGGGAGCATGTCATAGAGGTATATTCTTAACATTTGGCACAATTTTCAGATCTAGTGAGGGGCATGCTTTGGAATCATGTTCTCCACATTTATTCAATATTCAAAACACCCAAATTCAGTGAGATCATGATTTGGAAGCATATTAACCACACTTATTTAGTCTTTTACAACTCATATTCAATGGGGGCATGATTTGGAAGCATATTATCCACACTTATTTAGTATTTTGCATAGTTTTTAGATTCAGTGGGGGCATGCTTTGGAAGCATGTTTTCCACACTTATTTAGTATTTAATACACAAATTTAGTGGGGGCATGGTTTGTCAACATGTCCTTCACATTGGAACTTATATTAGTTTCATATGTCTCCATATATAGTGGGGGAATGTTATAGTAACATACTACCCACACTTGTGCAAAATACCAAATTGGCCAAAGCACACATTTATATAATTTAGATTCATAGTTGTCGTATAATTCTATACATTAGTACCATTGTTATATATAGTTTCAACATGAGACATATGTAAGGTGTATATGATATGTTATTTGTATTTAATATTATAAAATTCAAACTAGTTTGAGATTTCAAAACACTCTCAGGGACTGTTATGACCCACAAAGTTAGAATTTTATGAACTATATTGAGCCAATCTACTATAGTAGATGGTTCATTTTTGGTATGGTTGAGGTGATTAAATCACTCAATATTTCCATGTTTTTATGTTTGACATGATTGTATCATCCAAACTCACTAGTTTGATAGTATGTGTTGACTTGGTTCACTCATACTCATCAGCTTATAAGTATGAATAGGCTACAAGATTGAGCTAATCTCAATTTCCAGGTAACAACTCACATTTTTATCTAAGGTTGGGGGCATGTGCCTTCCAATCTCTCTCTATCTCCTTAGATATATGCATTTTCTAGATTTATATATTTCCTAATCCTTATTTTAGTGATTCATAATGATACATCTTTAAAATCAAGTTGTCAATAGGTAAGGTAGTTGCATCGATACATAAGTGTACTCCTAAAACTTGCTCTTTAAATTTAAATCCTTTCAATGATTTTAATTTTAGATTATATTCATTGCTTATGTAATATAACATCTTCTTTGTTTCAGGTCAGTCCCAAACAAAGCACTCAAATTTGACTCAGACAAAGGGAAGGTGGGTTATACACACCCAGGTATGCACTTATTATCCTTTAGACCAATGATTTCATTAAGAGATTAAAGGGGGGAAATTTAGATTATATTTATGAATTATATATCACCCTAATCTTGTACATTTGGTAAACTTAGACCTTGGATGTTCCTCTCAATTTTGGACATTTCTTACTTTGTAAAGTCTCGTATTTACTCTATTTTGTGTCTCTTAGCCTATCTCTTGGTTTGACAGTCTTATGTTGATGAACCAAACCTTCTAGCTTTCCAAAAATGCTTAATATATACTTATCTTATGCCCTTATAAGTTATGATCCTATACCTATTTTCTAATTACCAGGACACAAGTATCAGTCTCAAATCCCTATGTTGATGCTAGTGTCCTAACCTGATGCAGGTGTACAATACCATAAAGTCATCTAATTTAAAAATGAAATTTATCTTAATGGTTATCCAAATTTATATAATGTGATAAATTTCCATATAGGAGTGGTATATATTCACATTCACTCCTCATTCATTCCTCACCTGAAAAAGACCTAAGGTAACTTATCAAAGTATTCAATTAGGCACTCAATAAATCAAAGCTTCCCTATTTTCTTTTATTTTCATATTAATCATAGGGATAACACATAAATAGGTATAAAGTATTGAAAGAGCATCCTAAGATCTATAGTTTCCAAATTACAAGTTAGGTCACTATTATACTTACTTTCCACATATTGCATGATTCACACATGCCAACACGTAGAGGAGAACTACATTAGTCTAAGTCCCTCTTCAGAGTATTAGATATATAGGCATCACTCATTGATAGATGGGTATTAGGGGTAAATTCAACACAATGTGCCTACTAACCCATTTTTCCCAAGGTCACTATGAAGATGAATAACTAGGGTTTTATAATTTCATGAAGAATGATAGTACATGATGCAAATCTTAATGACATAGAGTAAAGGTGAAGACAAAATAAAAAGAATCTAGGTAATTTCATCTTTTTCTATTAGGTATTCCATATAGGACACTTGCATCCATTTTAGACTATAACATTGATGTAACCATCCTAGGCTAATGTTAGTGTATGTGGTTATAGAGGCACTCAATCCAAAATTTAGTGACTATTCTAGAATCATCTTCTAGTCTGCTTCCTACTTATTCCAGATCCAGAATTGTGTTAGCAACAAAACCAGCTAAGTACATTATTTATTTGTCATTTACATATCCAACATAATTGTACTTTATATTTTTAGCCTATCTTAGTTTAATAAATTTAACATATGTTATATCTGAGTTTAAAATTTAATTAGCTTGCTATAGAGATAGTTTATCACCCTTGTACCCTAGGCTATCTCTATTCCTTTTAAACCTATATTACCTAATCTATATTTTTAGCATTAAACATATACATGTTACATTAATTTAAGAACACTTTATATCATCATATTGAAAAAACATATTAACATTTAAACATGTCTATATCCATGCTCATATATTTCATATTGTACTGGATATGTTATGTTACATGACATTTTTTGTTAACACATATATACAAGGACTAGTATGACATGCTTAAGTTGGTTTTTTATACTTCATTTATTCATATTGTCACTTCTTTGAGTGTATATTTCTTACTTTCTATTATCTTTCTTATGTAATATTTGAATATGTTCCTTTCTTGTTGGCCCGATGCCATTGTATGTTGTTTGGACATTTGAATATGTCACTCTATGTTGAATGGAAATTTCAATATGTCATTTCCTATTGAATATTTGGTGTTTTAACTTGCCCCTTATATGAGGTTTCCTTAGACCATTATTTTGCATTACATTGAGTGCTCTTGTGTGTGATTTGATTGTTTGTTGAGATTACATTGTTACTTTCTAGACATTTCCATGATCTATATCATGCATATTAAGGCCTATTATGATCAAATAAAATGATCTTAATTAATACATCTACTTAGATTCTACATGATTCATGCACAAATTATATATCTATCTTATCCTATTGAGGTAAGGTAGCTACCAGATTCTATTTCCACTCAACTCAAGGGGGAGGGGACATATCAATGTGGGCATGTCAAAAATACATGACCTCCACAATTAATCATTTCTCAATTTCTCCATATTTTTTCAAGGGAATGCCATAAATACATGACCTCTAGACTTTTAAAATATTTATTTTAGTTACATGGTTTAGATATACACTTGAGTCAAAATCCTACTATACATTACACCATTTTTCCATATATATGAAATAGATTTTTTTAGATGTGTGACACATAATTAAGTTTGAGACATATTATAGGGGCACATGCCATGTAAATGTACCAAATTTTTTAAAATAACCAATTTTATCTCCATATTACAATAACTGAGATGAACCAATTACACCAATAAGTATTGTTGTCAATTTTTTTCTATTATAATAGTTGGTTCTCTTGATAAGTCGAATTGATTAAATCATTTCAACCCAACCATATTTATAGTTTAGGTTGATTAAATCACCAAACCTTACCATATTTACAGTTTGGTTTACTAAATCACCCAACCTCACCAGATTTATAAGACATGTTGATTAAATCAATCACCCTTAGTAGATTATATATTCGCACTTGAGTTGTGTGATTGATATTTAGTGATCTTAATGGCCATGTCATAACTCACACTTGCATCAGATTGGGGGAGTAATTACCTTCTAATATCCCTCTTCAAAACTCCAAGGTTTAGTTTTGAACCTCTTTCAACTCTAACTATTCATAAGGAAGCATCTTTACAAAGTAAAGTACCAAGGGGTAACAATATTGCATCGATACACAAGTATACTTCTTTCTTGCTCTCTTTATTTTCAATTATTTCAAATATAATATTATATGCATTAATATATATTGTAACACACTCTTAGTTATGGGTCATAGACTAGCAAAACACTTAAAGTGGGCTCAAGAAAAGGTAAGATGTGTTGTACAAACATAGTTATGATTTTATTTAATATAACCTAGTAATTTCATCCTTATGCATTAATAGATTAAAGAGGGGGGAATGAGATATTAAAATATGATTTATATATAATATCATTCTTTTATATTTGGCAAATACCTATCAGTGTTCTACCCTTCATTTTTAGACCTTCTTATTATCGAAAGGATCATATTCACTATCTCACTATACCTAAATGTTTATCTTATGGTCCGACCCTATCATTATGATGACCTATGCCTCCTTCACTACAATAAAAACCTTAAAATATGATATATATCCTTCACTATCATATTTATATCCATACCTATTTTCTAGCCTTATAGACACTATCAACCACAAATGGATATTAGCATCAACACTAGTGTCCAAATCCTTATCTAGTGTCCAATTTCTAAAATTTATCCAATTTTCAAATTATTTATAATATATAGGTCTGCCTAATTATATTATTTAATGTTAACATGAGATATTTTTATAAGGTGTGTTATAAATACAAGTCTAAGCCTTCTCATTATTCATCTAGTAAATACCAAGCAAGAACCTACCAAGGCCCATCCTATCAATCACACAATTGAGTTATTCTACCATATTATACCTATTTATTTATCAATCATAAGAGCAGTCATATTATAGGTCTAAAACATTCAAAGAATAGCCCATGAGTACTATTTGTCAAGTTACAAGCTAGATCATTGCATGCATCCACATATAATATATTTTACCCTTGTACACACACACATTCTCACATATAGGGGCGAACTACATGTGCATGTGTCCCTATTTGGATTAGTGTCTATGTAGGTATCACTCATTGACAAAGGGGTATTTGAGGTCAACTCAACATCATGATCCCACTAACCCATTTTTGGTAAAACGAACTCTAAGGGTGAAGAAGGGTGAAGAGCTAGGGTTTGATCAATAAAAATATAGTGATAACTTACATTTTAGATCTGAATACATTAACAAAATGGTGACATAAAAATTAAAAATATACAATTGGTCACATTGCAATCCAATGGATATTTTGTACATGACACCTGCATCACACCATAGACAACTGTGTTGATGATAGTGTCCAAAATATGATAGTAGTGTTCGTGGATTCAAAAATAATATTTTTAAAATCCAATGACTAATCCAAAATCTTGATCATGTACACTTCTACTTATGTCCAACCCAGATTTACTTACGCAGAGTAAACCCAACTAAGTATCATTTCTCTTTGGTATTGAAATCAATTGAATATCTTTAAAATTTGGTACTTTTAATATTTAATGTATCTTAGTTTTATTATTCACAATATTCATTTATCTGAGTTTACAATTAATTAGCCTGCTATAGATTAGTTTATCACCCTTGTGCTTGAAATAATTTTATATTCTTAACCCTATCCCCACTATTTCAAAATTAGGGTTAAACAACAATTAACCCTTGAAAATACAAAGTATGTTGTAGGTATTTTGTTGTATGGCCTAATTTTACTATGAATTATATATTACATGTATCATCCCCATCTTATTTATCAATTACAACTTCTTTCCTATAGGCATATTTTATGAATACTCAAATAGTCATTGGGTTCATTTGTCAACACTTGTATGACATCCTGAGATTTTTATCATATTTTTCTTAAGGTTATAGGTGGGGTGTTCCTTCTACGTAACCTTGTCTTTGTTTTTTAATTTTAATAACACCTTGATTCTTAAAGTTTGTAATTTTTTTATAATACCTCACAATTATTTGTACCATGTCTAGTTACAACATGATAATTAGAATATGATCTCCATTTTTGATGTGATAAATGAGTTATGGATAAATGCCCAATCTATGGTAAAGTGATCAACCTCTTGTCAAGAAACATTTATAATATAGTAATTGCTTGGTTTTGTGAGTTAGTTACTTTTGGTATCACATCGATGGTCATAGAAGACTCTCTAGAGGTGGATGTTGTTGACATATGGATATTATTTACAATTTATGGTAAAATACTTATGCTAGCATTGTTATGCAACCATTTTCTAATTTGATTAAGATTGTTTGGTTCTTTATTCTTGGGTTGTATATCCTAGGTGTTGTTGTAATCACTAAAAGGATTATTTGTGTTGATTAGAGTTAAATCATAGATATGTTATATTGATTTGTAACAATATACAATATCATCATTTGAATCAATATTGCCATTATCAGCATGATATTTTATAATATTAGCATTATCATAGTGATAAGGGACAACATGAAAAAAAGAATCTACCAATGATACGTTTAACTCACAATTCTTTAAACAGGATTTTGAGATTGTAGAATGAACATAAGAGAATATAGGTCTCAACCTTATTGGAATAAAATGTGTGATTGATTGGAACGCACCTCTAAAAATAGGGATCATGAAAAGAAAAGGTATAAACCCCAAACCTTGAAAGATATAAATTCATGAAAAAAGATCAAGTTAAAGGATAAAATAAAGTAGAATTTTCCATGGCACAAAGGGGAAGTCATGAAATATATGTTATCAAGGACAACTATGATTTTTACATGTATAGTAACATCCCTGAATTAATTACATTTTGATTCATTACTTTTCCTTCCCTTAGACATAAATGCATGATATAATCGATGAATAAAATACACAAATTTCAATACCATGGTTATAAATGCTAGATATAAATAATTCAAAGGCATGGAAATATTAAAAATTAGAACTAAATTCAAACCTTAATAGGGGAGAAATATGAAACATTTTTGATTTTTTGAAACCCTAATGTATAAGAAAACATAGGGTTTTTTGTGTAAAAATTGATGATTGGGTTCACCAACATGTTTTACATATTTCACACATAAGAGATACATAATAATGGAAAGTATGCACTAATTCAAATTATGGAAAATATATCAATAAATAGGATGATTTGAAATTAAATGGGTTGATTGAATTTTTTATTATTTCATTTAGAAATGACAAAGTAAGAGATGGATGATGCACATAGCTAAATATTCAAACTCATTTCTCCCATAAGTCATCATTGAATCTATAAATTACCTGTATGTTCTTCATGGATTGCTTAGTGTTGACCAAATTTTTGCATTTCAAGCCAAAATTGGGCACCCCTATTTGCAAAAATGTCTAAGTCTATGTCTTTGGCCAGGTCCAGTACTTAGCTTTTATTTGGAGGAAGAAGGGTTCTTTAACAAAACCCGCAACAAATGCACAAGTCTTTTCCTTTAGAAAAGTTTGTTTTGGTCTTTGTTTAAGCCTTTAAGGAATTCTTTCAAAAAAATTGTCCGAGGCTTTTCCTTAATATTATTTCTTTCAGGTTTTCTTTTGACCAAAAGCCAAATTCTTTTGGACAAATTGTTCACACAATTTTTCTGAAGGTACTTTACAATTTCTCCAAAAGATATCTTCAATCCAAAGAGGACCCTTGAATTTTTTTTGAATGGTATGTTTGTAACTTTTTGAAGGGTATGTTTGTAACTTTTTTGAAGGGCACTTTCACTTTTCTAAAGGGCACTTTCATTTTTTTGAGGGGTATCATTTTGTTAGAAAAATTATCCATTTTTATTTTCTTGAAAGGTATGTTGCAACTTTTTCAAAGGATCTTTTCAGGCTAAGTGGACACTTTCATTTTTTCCAAATGGTCATTTCCAAAGGCTGAAAGGTACTTTTCAGAAAGTCAAAGGGATGTTTTCCAAAAGCTTGAAAGACCATTTCCAAAAGCTAAAGAACTATTACAACTTCTTCGAAGGGAATTTCAACTTCTCTGAAGGGACCAATTAGAAAGCTATAGGAAAGGATGAGGAGAAGTGACTAAAGAGAAGCCCTAAAATAATTCCTTTAGACTTTTTGTTTGAAGGAAATAAAATAGAAGAATTCCTTCAAAAGTTTTATCCAAAGGAAATAAACAAGCAATAGTCCTGAAGGAAAAGACTCGACAAAAAGTACAAAAAAATAGCCACAAAAAATTTTTCCAAAGAAAAGGTCTGAAAATAAATGTCTGAAAGAAATACCTAAAGTTGATGGCCCACAAAACATCAAGTTCTAACTACAGAAATTAGCTATTGGGATTCAAACAAAAGATGATGGCCCACAAGAAGTCAATTTTAAATTGTAAAGAATAGCTGTTGTTATTCAAAAGACTTGATAGGAACATGAGGACAAATATGGAAATGAAAAATGGCATGAATCCTGAGCTCTGATACATAACAAGAAGAAATAGACAAGTTGATGGTTTGAGTTATTGCACCATTACATAGTTTGATGAGCCATTAAAGAATAGCTTGCATTGAAATGAAATTACAATAGATGGGCCCATCTATAGCAAAATACAATTCAACATATCTTGATTCTATTAATATAACCATAAAGGGAGTCTCTTATAGAATGCAGTGTAACTATTTCAATTTTCAAGATTGACACATGTCTAAGTGACCTTGAACTCCCTTTGCTCGATCTATCTCTCTCAAAGGCTATAAATATGGATTCTCTTGGCTCTTTAGGAGGCTCCACCTGAGTATGATGAAGCTCTACTCAATTATACACCTTTTGATCAATAAAATGACTAAGTGTTTAACTCTTCCATGACTATTCATAGTGTGCTCTACTTGAATGTTAAATTTGCTTAGTGAAGGCTATGGATTCCTTAGCATTGTAATTCATTCTTTCACCTATTTGTAGCTTCTTCTTGTAGGGTACGTGAAGTGTTCTAGGAGATGTCAATGTCTAAGTGAGTTTGTATTTTCATCAGTGCCATTCAAGGCCTCTTGTTTAGTCCTCCTAGTATAAGACAATCTTTCAAGACCTCATAGTGTAATATTGATGCAAGAAGATAAAGATTGGGAAAGTGTATGTTGGTTGTTGTTTTGTTCATAAGTGTCATATACATGTGGTTGGAATCCATCATCTATTTTGGTGTATCAGCTCTATTACTTTAGGTTTTCTTTTAGTTTTCCTCATTCCTTTTTTACCCCCATGTTAGCAGTAGTAGAAGCAAAAATCAAGTGGTACATCAAGGGGAGCTAGCCCCTCATCTAGAGATTCATCTCAATAGAATTATCACCCATAGCAAGAGAGATGATTTCATTTTGCCGCTTGGATGAAGAGAACTGAGCATCTCTTCAAGGGTGCAAATCCAAGTGTCAACACTTAGATTTTAAAAAATGGATGAAAACTTTTAAATAGAAATTGACATTGTCAGGGTTTATTGGAAATTTCCCTACACACTGTGGGGTCTGAAACTTTGAGAAGCTTGTACCTAGACCTGTAATGTGATTTATACATGTATACCTCTATGATCTTGCATTGAAATGCTTTATTTTTGTTTCTTTCAGCCAAACCTCACTTGTGCCTCATTGACCACAAGATGCCCATGAAAAGGGGTTAGTATTTTGGGTTAGAATGACATCAACCACTCTATGTTGAATGGTTGAGTGTTACCTACGTTCTAATAATCCAAAAAGGGATCAAACCACACGTCATTCTTCCACTTGTGTGTGTGTGTGTAACATCTTGAATAATAAAAAATACAATGTTATCTTTTGATGTTTAATTCTTGGCACCATGCAACTTTGATTTTGCATATTCAATTTTTTTTCTATGGATTGTATTAGGGTTACTCCTTGAAGATTTGAGATGTGTGTATGCATTTTTATCTTATTCCAATAGAGTTATATGTGATTTATCAATGCTACTAAGACTTGAAAAATGAGTGATAAACTTAGGGGTGATTTTTTATTTAAAGATGACCCTTCATAAATTATTTCGATGTCCCACTTATGTAACATGTCTAGGCCAACCTAATGGAGACTTACCAATTTAAAAAATAGTCATTTAAAGTTCCTAGACACTATCAATGGAAACAATAATAAAAAAATTGTACATTTGAATGTAGACATATTTTAAAGAAAATTATATTTGATGGAAACAATAGTTAAGAATAAAAGATGTGTACAATGTGAAACAAAGAATGGAATGCAAGTTCCTATGATCAGAAGGAGAAAATATTTCTTTGATTTACCTAGACTGAACATGATTTACATATGTGTGAGAATGCTAATTATGCAAAGCATGCTAATAGAATCTTAACTAATTTTGTGATCTCTATCCTCTATGATCCCTTATGGGTCAGTAAGTTAAAATATATATTATTGTAATAAGGTAGTTAAAACAAATGATGGTGACAAAAGAGGCATTAGTTCATATTCTTACCGAGTGATGGTTGACCATCTTTTAAGTGTGGTGGCGATACTTATAACTGTGTGGATTTATTAACAGGTTCTATGACACAATGCAAACTTGGAAAATGACACTTGGCATGTTAGTCGACAATAAAGAGCTAACATGGAAATGCTTAATGTGAATACTCTTATGTGGTGCAATATAGTTACACTTTATTTTGAGCAACATTGTAGTGATGTATAGGGTACCACAAGGCATGCATAATGGATGTGTGATGTTACAAAGTGGTACATGGGTGTGGGGTTCAAAATATATTTTAAAACATACAATGGCTATACAATTTGCCTAAGTCGATGCGCCAAGATAAGAAGGTGATGCACCAAGGTAAGAAGGCATTGTGAGATTGCATGTGGCATGAGATATTATAATATTGAATAACTTGAGGTACTTAGAGGAGTGTGCTAACCCACATAGATGTTGCACACATATCAAATGATGGGAAATAATTATTGAAAATAATTTCCAATGAATAAAATAGTATTTTTTTAATTTAAATGTTAAATAAGAATATGTTAAAAAACTAGATGCATGGATATATTTGAAGGATGATTGCATTGAGTGGCATGATTTTTTTAAAAGATAAATGATGATAACTTGTGTGAGTTTATCTCTCATGAATCCTCTCCCTATGACGAATAAAATTATTTTTCACCTATATTTGATTATTCTCCTCCTCTAAAGAATGAGGTAGCTATTAAAAAAAAAAGGGCACACAAGTGTTCAAAACAATATGACAAATAGGAAAAAGTAAAATGCAATAAATAAGACTTGCCTAGGTATTGGAAGGAATGAAGGAAATTGAAGAATTGATGATTGAAAGTGGAAATGGGGAGATAGATATATATGTGTGCCTAAATGAAACTTGCATGAGTTATGATAGTGATTGATGAATGAAAAAAATGTGTTTTGACAAAATGCAAAAGAGCTTACATGAAATTGGTATCAAATGAGCAGGTGACCAATTTCAAATTGTCCAAAATGTGTAGCAACCAATTATAGACTCTAAATGCAGTAGGCATGTCCAAAAGTGGCCTATAGGTCCAATTGTGGCTATGTATCTCTAAGGTATGAAACTTTCTAAAACCCTTCATCGCCAACAAAATTCTAGAATTTTGTGTCTGATGAGCAAAAGTGATGCATGAAGATTTCTAAGACTCTTCTCCTTCGATGTAGCCATAATCCAATCTTACAAACACATCCTAGACAAAATACATGTCCAAAGAATATTGTCTTAGGCCCCCTTGAGGTTTGTAATTAAATAAATTAATGATGAGAATTAGAGCTTAATACACTGAAAACAATCAAATTAGTGTTCATGAAGTCCTCATCCACCCTTGATAATAGAAAATGACCAATCAAAGATGTCATTGCCTTGCAAGTTGCAGACCCCTTTGCAATAGGTGCAATCCAACAATTATGGCAAATCTAGGTCTAGTGTATGATATTGCATGAAATACCATGTCAAGGCCCCTCACCATCACCATGCAACTCTCCCTAAAATATTTCACTACTTACATGTTCTATATGGCCTTTCCCTTCCCCACTACTTTGCCATTGCTCAAGCTCACCAGAAAACAAAATGTCTCCTCCTTGCACAACTCAATGCCATGCCATATTAAGGAACACACAACATCATTTTCCATCATTCACCTCCACCAGAAATATAACATTATAGTTACTTGGCACTTGTTGGAAAAGGGTCGGATGGGGATGGTTATCATGGGTTTTGAGTGAGGTATAATTGTCTATTTGCATTCCTTCACTTTACAAAACCCTACTTTACCAAAATAGAAAATTACATCCTTTTTGACATAGCTTGCACATTCAGGAAAATTACTAGTTTATTTTCATTATAAACTTCTACCTTTTATAGCAGCTCATCAGTATGAACTTTAGCAACTAACTCAGTTGCTCTTAGCTAGCCCAAAATCATTACTCTCTCTTTTTTTTATGTCGAGGACAAATTTATAATCTTTATGGCAATTTTTTTTATAACTAATAAACTACCACTTAATATTTTTAATTTTAACAATGAGAAAATGCTCATTAACATCGACATATCATATTTAGTTAGTTTGACACTAGTGCTCATTTATGATTGATTATAAACTTAACATTTTTTATTAGAAAATTAACGATTGATTGTATATCTAAAAAACACATATTTCAATCGATTTTCACAAATTCTAAATAAAAACACATCTTTTAAAAAAAAGAGAGAAAAAAAGAAAAAGAAACAAGTTAAATATATAGGTAAAATAATATTTTACGAAAAAAATAAAATAAATACAACACAAAAACTTAAAGAATATAATAATATATTTAAAATATATATATAGAGAGAGAGAAAAAAAAGGAAAAAGAGATACAAACTAAATGTTTCATGACAAAACAACCCTGTTTATGCCTTGTAACTGCTTTGTTCTGCAGATTCTTCTATATTTATAGCTCTGCTGCTTTTATTTTTATAATATGCATTTATTCAAAAAATATATATATAAAAGGTATCTTCCTGCTTTTGGGTCCTACTCTTTTTCTTTTTTCTCGGAATGATGAAATAGTACAATAATTTGATTACACTTTAAAGTGATCTTGGCACGAGATTACTTTTCGTTGGGACCAATTTATTCCTGACGTGATCTCTAATCTATTATTATATGCAGGAAAAGCTAACCCATTTGCCCTGGGCTAGCCCAAAATCCCTGTTTCACGTCTTCGAACAGTGGAAAGATGTTCATTGACGTCAACATATTCAGTTAGTCTTACTATATTTCTAATTTGTGATTGGTCAATAAACTTTAACGATTTTTTTTCAGAAATTTCCGATTATATTCACAGGGGACATTAGGAATATAACAACATATTTCAATTGAATTTTAAAAATTATAAATAAAAATGCACCCGACAAAAAAAACCAAACTAAATATGCAAATGATATTCGCAAGATAGTGGTTTTCAAGAAAGATGGAATAAATACACACATTTCTGTATGGGATTTAATTTTTTCCTGCTTGTGGGTCCGACTCTTTTTCTTTTCTCGGAATGATATAATTTGATTCCACTTCTGTTAAAGCGTGATATTGGCATGAGAATAATTTTCGTGAGACCAATTTATTCCTTACGTGATCTCTATACATTCGTAAAAAAACTGTATTCCCTGCAGTGTTGTCTCCTCTACCTTATATCTCTGGTATCCTCTGTGCGCTTTACTTCAACAATGGGAAAGCCTTGCTACTCCACGTGTTGTTTCTCACAGAATGAGAATCCAATAGATCTAACCCCTCTTACAGATATGGTGCAAGATGTCAACCATCTTGACCAGCTGATCTCTATCATTGAGGAACGTCTTGCTGCCATCGCCAGTCAAAAGGATAGGGTAAGCACAGCTTGTGTCCCTCCATGTCTGTAAGGCTAAATTATAGCTTTAAATGCACATAAATATAAATTTTGAATTTATTTTGTAGGGTCAACAAAATACTCCTGCACAACAAGTTGGCAGTTCATCTCGGTTTGCTCCTGTCACAAACGTTGGCAAGGATTTGGTAGACAAGATGTCCAAGCGTGCACATTGTTGCATGGTATTGGACTTCACCACTTGTGTTTCAATCGTTGTATTTTACACTAATTATGGTTGTTAATTTGGACCTGATGAACATTTCTTTCTGTTTTGACAGGTTTGCTGTAAGTCTAGTTTTAATAGTGAAACACGAAAAGTGGTTATTGATGTTTCGAAAGAGGCGTCCCAAATTCACTTCTTGGCAGCAGCGCTGTGCGTTATCGGATATGTGTTACAGCAAATAGATCAACTTTCCACTAACAGGGATAAGTGTGTACAGCTCCTACGCCACCTGTGCGCCTTGGCCAAGCATGTGAAACAATTAGATGACCATCTACCTGCTCAAAAAGAGGAGCTTAATCAAGCAGTTCAAATGATCTTTAAAGGATGTCTTTTATGTCTCACACAAATGAAATCTCAAACGTGCTCCAGGTAATACTTACTGAATTTCACTCTGCATAGACTAACGAGGGATGATTATTTATTTATTTATGTATTTGGTTCTG
Source organism: Torreya grandis (assembly GCA_037957365.1). NCBI lineage: Eukaryota > Viridiplantae > Streptophyta > Pinopsida > Cupressales > Taxaceae > Torreya > Torreya grandis. The sequence continues at coordinate 5,849,989 of JARHVA010000208.1, read as the reverse complement.
TTGGGTATAATTTGTAAAAGTTTACGAGTGTGTAGGCTTTTTTGTGCTTCGGTGGATGCTGGGGATCTACAAAAGCTTGAATCCGAAATACAACATACCTATCCAAATCTCATTTTGGGCGCTGTGATTGGTGTTTCCCAACAGTTACCTTATGGTCTTCCTCCAACGCAGGGGGAAGATCGGAATCCAGGTATCACAAATATTTGCATTTTTTATATAAGCTAATTTTCATAGAAAGTAAAATTTTAACAAGTTTATTTTAAAACTTGATGCCAGAATTTTTGGTCGAAATCTAACAGATTTCAATAGGTTTTACGTGGCAGTGTAGGCAAAAAGTAGATTAGATTTACTCTTATATAATGCCATTTTATCTTAAGTAAGAAGTGTTTGTTTTTTCACATTACAGTTGGAATTAAAGAAGAGAAAGCTGAAGTAATTAGGCTTCTACAAATGGACCCGTCCGATGAATCAAGGAGAGCTGTGGTACTTTTTGGGGTTGGAGGTGTTGGAAAGACAACACTGGCAGACGCTGTCGTCAACAGTCTCGACCTTAAGGGCTACAAATTCTGCAGGCTTTATATAGACCAGAACTGTTCCAATGACCATATTAAGCGGCTTCAGGAGCAGATTTTACTGGAGCTGTTTGGTGATAAGATTGCGTTGAAGGGTCATTGGGAAGGTCAGGAGGAACTAACCAGGGCTTTTAGAAAATCCATTCGCCCTATCTTCATGTTCATTGACAATGCCCTCACAGAAAGTGACCTCACCAAGCTTTTGCCAGATTTGTCATGCCTCCCTGCGAATATGAGGATGCTTCTAACCACTACAAGATTAGATCAGACCAACATTTTGCAGCCAGTTATTCAACGCTTTGAATATAGGGTAAAATTTCTTTCTCATTCAAAGTCTAAAGAGCTTTTGTGTAAAAAGGCTCTAGGTAGTGCAAACGCATCATTTCCTGAAGGCGTAGAAAGCAGGGATGTGGAAGAAATTGTAAAGATGTGTGGAGGCATCCCTCTAATTATAGTATTAGTAGCGTCCCAATTAACAAAATGTAATAGTGACAAATCAATAGTTAAGTATGTGAAGGAATCCCTCGAAGAATCGATAAAGGAAGGAGAAGGGGAGATGAGTGAGCGTGTAGTGGACTCTATGTATAATAGGTTGGATGAGTTTTCCAGGGAGGCCTTTATGGACATTGTTTGCTTCTTTCAAAAAAAGAGCCGGCGGATAGTCGGGTATGCAGTTGGAAAAAAACATCTTCAAGTGTTAGAAGATGCGGCACTTGTAAATGTGTCTCATCAATTGTTGACTAAAAGATGGGAATGTCTCAGCGATTTTACAGAATATTTGGACACAAAAGAGGGCATAATCAATATTCATGATGTGATTGAATCAAGAGGAAGGAAGTTGTCATACCTACACAGAATTATGGATCTAGAACGATTTATTGAAGTTGTCCAGGATACACAGGTATGCTAAACCCTCAATGCTTGTTTCTTTTTCTTTTTCACTTAACTATTTTTTTTTGGATATAAAATTTTGAAATCAGGGTCATACAATGCATCTTAGCTTGGCAAAAAAAATTAATTGTGGATATGGTTGTATGAGATGTGAGTTACAAATAGACATTTAATGCTCTAATTCAATGACTCATTCTAATGCTTCTGCTGAAACTACTTTACAGAAGCTTCAAGATATAAAAGGCATTTGGATTTCCGGTAATAGTCAATACGAACTGCAAGCAAAGTACCTAGACTCGATCCATTCTTCCCTAAGAGTTGTAAATCTCAACAATAAAATTCAAGTCGTTGGAAAATGCCTCCAAAGTTTTGAAAAACTCAGGTACCTTGATGATTCCAGCACATGTACTTCATCTATGGATCTAAGCAAAATGAAAAGATTGGCCGTTATGAAGGGCAAGATCACCAACAATGTTGTTCAGGCAAGTGCTTGACTACCATCTATCCTTCATCACATCTCTTAATATTATGGAAGAATAAATTTCTTAATATTGGTTTTCATTGAAAACTGTAGTTGTTTATTTCTCATTTCAATAGTGTAAGGTTTTTTTTGAAAAACAATGTGCAGTTACCGCCATCCTTACGCAGTCTAAGCTTGCACAATTCATCGCACCTTCCTACATTGCTCGAAAGATTTTCCATCCTAACTTCAATGGAAGAGATGGATTTGAGTTATTGTGATGTGTTGGAAGGGATTCCAAGAAGCTTCGGCCAACTTAGATCTTTGTACCTCCTAGACTTACACAATTGTAGCAATCTTTTCACACTTCCAGATAGTTTTGGCAACCTATCCTCTTTGCAAGCCTTGTCTTTATCCCACTGTTATAAATTGGCAAGCCTTCCAAACACCTTCGTAGAGCTAAAATCTTTATGTTTTCTAGATTTAAGGAACTGTAAAGCCCTTACTACATTGCCCAACAGTTTGGGAGGCCTATCTTCATTGCAAGTATTGTATTTGGAAGATTGTTCAAACCTCTTTGCATTACCGGAAAGTTTTGGCAATTTATGTTCTTTGAAAACACTGTATTTATCGTGGTGCTCCAACCTAGAAAGTCTACCAGAGTCTTTTGGCCAGTTGAGTTCTTTGACATTTTTAGATATGGATGGTTGTAAGAAGTTATCCAGCCTTCCGGATAGTTTTGGACAGCTCAAGTCCTTAGAGTATCTCAAGATAAATTTGTGTCTGCGACTAGAGAGACTGTGTGGAGATTGCAAAGGTTTGAGTTCACTAATGGCAGTGGAAGCATCATTTTGCAATCGATTAGAGGGGAAGGCAATAGACGTCATGTCTAAGGTGAAAAACTTGATGTTTTTCAAAATGTATAAATCTTTCAACTTGATTCGGCGGTGGAAACAAATCAGACAACAACATGCTTTGCTGGTGTGCCATGTCAGCTACAACAGTGACAGACAAATGGCAGTGGTAATATGGTCATTTTTTTTAAAATATTTTGTGAGGTTCATTTGTCATATTCATATTTACCTTTTTTTCTCCATTTTACATCGCAGACAGAAGACCTTGCAAACACTATCAACACAATATTATTTCATCCCGAGAGCAGATATCTTTGTATTGAAAGTAATGAACTAGTAGAATGGTCCTTCCCTCACCGAGGAGAAAAACAAAAAGACACAGGTGTGGCTTTGTTGTTGACAATGTGTGATCTGTCTTCAGCTTCTAATAGATTGGCTTTACAAAGGGTGAAGGAGGAATTGCAAAGTATGATGGAGGAAGAAGACTTAGTGATTATCTACATGGATGCGGGGGATTCATTGGAGATGAGTAAAGAACATATCCGACAAAGGCTGCTCCTTCTACCCAGTTGCACTCGCGCCTGGATCACTTCTGACGATATAACAAGACGAATATTTAACTATGCTGTGTACAGGACAAGAAGGGAGTCACTCAGTTATGAGGAAGGCACGTTATCACTCTCTCTTGATGATATAATCAGACAGAGAATCAACTACACTGTGTACGGATCAAGAAATGACTCACTCAGTTACGAGGGAGAGAAGTTATCGCTATCCTTTCACACTCATATTGTCACTTTTACCCTCGGCATGGATAAAGTGGGCAAAAGAAAGGTGAAATGGGTGAATCGATACTTCCCTTGCATCAGTGATTTTGAAGGCAGTGATGGAGAAGACAGAGAATGGCAATTGATAAGAAAAAACAAGTTGGAAGCAATAATAGATCCAACAGGTGGGTTGGAGGGACTATTCGGCTCTCTAGATGATGCCTTCGTCAAAATATCAAATTATGATTATTATAACATATTTTGGCAGAATAATCCAGACGAGGATCGTTCAATTTGCGGCCAGGATGATGATGATGACTACTAAGACTGGGATTGGACAGGTATTAATTTAAAGGAGCTCCTATATGTGTATCATTCTGCAATTTGTTACAATAAACTTTTATGAGTTGCCATTCGAGCATTTATAATTTTATTTTATATTATATTTTTATTTTCAAATTTTAAATGTTTTTAAATATTAATACCTGTTAAGTGGGTAATACTGTAATTTTAACGGAGTACTATTTTGGATTGAAATATAAGTATGCAATAAAAACTAAGGGTTTTTTTTTTTTTTTTTTTCTTCCGGTTTTGACATTATCTTTCTAATACACATTGCAAAAAAATTATAATATAAATAAATTTATTATTTTTAATGATCTGATTTGATTAAGAAAATTGGAGTTTTATGAGAATTAAAAATATTATTTTTTGTCTCCACATACTAAGATTAAGCACAGAGATTATTTGGCTAGAAAACGTAGAGCCGTGTGCATAGAATGAATGAACGTATCCCATGTTAAAAAGGCACAGTACATGGTCAGTATCAACGCACATCGACATCTCATTAAATGCAGCATTGGATTTTTTTATCTTTTTGCTTGTAGGTTTAGCATATCAGTGATGCTGCTCCTCTGGATAAAAATAGAGCTTGAAAAAGATGGTTATATTGAGCATAAGGGTGAGGTTATGTGGTGGAGTCTCAGTTTTTTTTCAATTTTTATTTAAGTTTAATATTTTTTAGATCGTAGGACACTGGTTACTTTTGTATTTATACAGTCGGTGAAGTAGTTATGAGGGACTCGCTCTATACAAATTAGACAGAAAATTATTTTTGACATTATCTTTCTAATACACATCACCAAAAAATATAATATAAATAAATTTATTATTTTTTATGATTTGATTAAGAAAATTGGAGTTTTATGAGAATTAAAAATATTAATTTTTGTCCACTGATGTGTGGAAATAAAGACACTAAGATTGAGCACAAAGATTATTTGGCTAGAAAACTTAGAGCCATGCATAGACGGAATGACCATATTGAAACGAAATAGATAAATAACTCTTACACTATATTGTTGTTAGAAAATAATACAACGTAAATAAAAACTCAGTTGCTCAATCATATATGAACTCAGAAAAAACCAAGATTCCAAGAATCAAGATCCAAAAAAGACTTTCTTTATTCAATAATTTTTCCATATGATAAAGCGTTGCCCATCATCTTCATATATAGGAAAGGAGCGTTGAGTTTTAAAATAGATTAAAACTAAATAATTAAAAATATTCGGTTCATAATATCTCATGCATCCAAATGCATGGAGCAATAAATAACTAATTACAAATAAACTAAATTAAAGAAAGTCTAAAATTAAAAGAAAATATGCATAGATCATGAAAATAACAATCTAAAATTAAATTGAAAAACTCTACCATTGATTATGTACCGACACATACATGTCTTCAATCTCCCCCCTGCATGAGCAACAGGGATGAGTCCCAATTGATTCCTCAAAGCAACAAAACTTGGTATAGGTAGAGCTTTGGTAAAAATATTAGCAACTTACTCAGATGTAGGGCAAAATTGTAATTCCACTATCCCATCTTGAACCAAATCTCAGAGGAAGTGATGTATGATCTCAATGTGCTTCGATCTAGCATGAAACACAAGATTTTTGGTCATTGCAATGGTACTGTTGTTATCACAGTAGATAGTTGTGGGATGTTCCTGAACCAATCGTAGATCTTCTAAAATCCTTTGATCCATATGGCTTGACAACTAGCTACTGCTGCTACAAGATACTCTGCTTTTATGAAAGAGAGAGCCACGGTTGCCTGCTGTTTACTACTCCATGAGCCAACTCCAGACCCAAGTGAGAAAACATAACCAGATGTAGATTTTCTATCATCAATTGAACTAGCCCAATCAAAATTTGTGTATCCAACTAGCTCAAATTTCTTAGTGGAAGAGTAATGAATGCCAAAATTTTATGTACCACTCACATACCTTAAGATTCTTTTTGTAGCATGCCAATGAGAATCATGTGGATCCTACATGAACCAAGAGATGAGGCTCACAACATACATAATATCAGGTCTCATTGTAGTGAGGTACATGAGACTCCCTACCAAACTTATGTATAAAATAACATCCACTTTGAAACTTGCATCCTCCTTGGTTAATTTTTCACCAAGGGCTACAGGGGTTGCAACTATTGTGCATGACATCATTCCAAACCATTTCAATAAATCAGCCACATACTTGGTTTGCGAAATGGATATACTTTTAGGTTGTTGTTGCACTTCCACTCTAAAAAAATAAAGCAGGAGTCCCAAATATGATATCTCAAATTCTTGTTTCATTTTTACTTGAGATTTCTCCATGAGAGATGGGCTATTACTTGTATAAATGAGATCATCAAAATAAAGGCAAACAATGAGAATATCATTACCAAGATGTTAGATATAGAGGGTTGGCTTTTAATGGATGCTACTAAAACCCTTCTATATGAAATAACTATCAATCCTTGCATACCAGGCATGAAGAGCTTGCTTCAACCCATAAAGTGTTTTTTTTAACTTGTAGACCAAATGTTCTTTTCTTGGAATTTCATAACCAATAGGCTGTTCCACATAGACTTTTTCATTAATATAACCATTCAAAAAAATTGATTTTACATCCATCTGATACACTGGCCACTTGTGTTGTGCAGCAATAACTAATAAAACCTTGATTGTATCGAGTCTTGCAACTGGAGCAAAAGTCTCTAAATAATCTACTCCAGGTGTTTGTGCAAATCTCTTGGCAACTAGTCTTCCCTTGTGTCTTTTCACAAAACCATCAGCATGATATTTCACCTTATAAATCCATTTGACACTAATCGCTTGTTTATCTTTTGGAAGTTGCACTAATTCCCATGTATTATTTTTATCAATTGCTTGCATCTAATCATTCATAGCATCAATCCATACCATTTCTTTTACTACTTCATATACAGAGGGTTCAACTTGAATTTTATTAAGCAAATAAAAATTAGCAATTAGATTCACATTACTCCTTTGATAAATTTCAGTTAAACTTCGTACCTTTCTTGAAGAGCTTGGACTTGATGCTAGACTTGAGCAATCACCTGAAGGTGTGCTAGTAGATGAACCTGGTGAACCTGAGCTTAGAGAACTCAAACTTGAGCTACTATTGGGGCTTGAACTTCCATTTGAGCTTGTGGGGAGAGAAGGAACACTTCCAACTTCTATGTCCATCATTACTGGTGGTGTTTTTTGTTGTGCACCATTTTACCATTACCATTCTCCCCCTTCATCAAAAACCATATTCTGACTAATAATCCATTTCATTGTGTCAAGATTATAGAATATGTATCCTTTAGTTGCATTAGAATATCCCACAAAGATATAATATTAGGTTTTTTCATCCAACTTCTTTCATTTCTAAACTAGAATATGAACATATGCAAATCAACCAATTACATGAAGATAAGCCACTAAAGGCTTGTGACCACTCGACACTTCCTTTGGAGTGATGTTGTGAACTGCTTTTGTGGGGCTTCGATTCAAGATGTATAGTGTTGTTGCCACTACTTCTCCCCAATAATAATTTGGAAGATTTTTTGGCTGCAACATACTTCATGCCATTTCCATAATGGTACAGTTCTTTTTTGTTGAAATACCATTTTTTTAGGGGGTATAGGCTGTAGTAAGTTGTCTCATGATGCCATTGTTGTTACAAAAATTAGAAAAATATTTGGAAGTGAATTCTCCCCCTTTATCTATTCTAAGTATTTTGAGATAATACCCACTTTGTTTTCTAGCCATAGCTTTAAATTTTTTGAAGCATTCAAAAGTTTCAGATTTTAGCTTAAGAAAATAAGTCCATGTGTGGTGAGAAAAATCATCAATGAATGTCAAAAAATAATGATGCTTACCCAAATACTCTTCTTCCATAACACCACAAATGTCAGCATGCATAAGCACTAGAGGAGATTTTTCCCTCCAATATTTGTTCATTGAAAAACTATCTCAATGTTGCTTGCCAAGTGCATACCCTAAACAAACTTCTTCTTTTGCCTGAATTGATGGAAGTTCTGTCACCATATGGTTCTTGTGAAGTAAATTTAATACTTGAAAATTCAAATGACCATAACATTGATGCCATAACCATGAATCATCTGTGGTTGCTTTGAAAGCATGCATAGTAGTAGAATGTAATGTGAGAGGAAATACCCTGTTCTCTATCATAAGAACCTTTGCTACAAGATGATAATTAGTTGATTTATCAAATATTTTGTGGTAGTTATTTTCAAACATAATTTTATAATTTTTTGCTACATGCTGACCAATACTTAAAAGATTATGCTATAATTTGGGCACATGCAACATATCATGAATATAAGTAGTTTTTCCTTGCTTAGTTTTTATAGTAAGGGTACCTTTTCCCATCACATCAACCTCTTTATCATCACCAAATTTTACTTGAATTTTTATAGATGTATCTAATTTGAAAAAGAGATCAGATTTACTTGTCATATTATTAGAGTAGCCACTATCCAAGAACCACAAATCTTTTTTATTTTCTTTCACCAAATTGCATGTGAAGAAAGTGGAGTGCTTGGGATCTTCAGGAAAATCTTTAGTATAGTTGGCTCTTGACTTGTTCAAGTTAGATTTCTTCTTTCTACACTCAGATTCATAATGTCCATAACAATCATAATATTTGCACTAGATGCTTATTCTATCCACAAAACTTATGCTTCTTCCTCTTCCTCTATTATAGCTTCTTCCTCTTCCTCTACCATGTCCTCTATTATTAGAAGGTTCCCCTTGAGATTTATTTGTCTCAAAAAAAAAGTTGTTGATTTGTCTTCAACCTTCACTGTAGACTATAAAGTTTTCACTAAACTCTCTGTATAACATTGCATATGCTCCTCATGAGATTGTAAACAACCAACCAACTCTACCACTTTGAAGGTGGTGATATTTTTTCTTTCTTAAATGGCTATCACCACTAGATGGAATTTGTGAAGAAGAGATCTCAATATATTCTCTATAATTTTTTGTTCTATAATTGTTTCCCCTTGTGTTCTAAGCTAATTCACAACATCTTGAGTCCTAGTAATAAAATCTTGAATAGACTCAGCTTCTTTCATCCTTAAATTTTTAAAATATCTTCTTAAGGTTTGAAGTCTTACTGATCTAACTTTGTTAGAACCTTGGTATGCAGTTTGTAGGGCTTCCCATGTATCCTTTGACTTTGTCCTACCATCTATATGGGAAAAAATTGAAATATCCAATGTGGATTGGATAGAAAATAGTACTTGATTGTCCTTCTTCTTATCTTCTTTCAACTGAGTTCGTTGATTTTTTCGTCAAGCATTTAGAGCATTCTGATCTATAGGTTCTATGTATCCCACTTCTACTAATTCCTAGAGATCTTGGGATAATAGTAGGGTCTTCATCTTTATACTCATATTCATAGTTGCCTCCGATAAACAATATAAGTTGGAATGGAAAGTTGCTACCATTTGCCATTCTAAGAATTCTTGGAGAAAACTATTACCCTACTGCTACCTGCAAAAAGAATGTTTTTTCAACTTGCTCTAGTACCAATGAAAAAAATAGATAAATATCTATTACACTATATTGTTGTTATAGAATAATATAGCGTAAATAAAAACTCAGTTGCTCATTAATATATGAACTCAGAAGAAATCAAGATTCCAAGAATCAAGATCCAAAAAAGACTTTCTTTATTCAAAAAAATTTCCATATGATAAAGTGTTGGCCATCATCATCATATATAGGAAAGGAGCATTGAGTTTAAAAATAAATTAAAACTAAATAATTAAAAATATTTTGCTCATAATATCTCATGCATCCAAATGCATGGAGCAAAAAATAACTAATTAAAAATAAACTAAATTAATGGCAATCTAAAATTTAAACAAAACATGCATACATCATGCAATTAACACCATGCAAATAACAATCTAAAATTAAATTAAAAAACTCTACCATTGATTATGCACTGACGCATGCATGTCTTCACATATCCCATTTTAAAAAGGTGTAATACATGGTCAGTATCAATGCACGTCGATATCTCATAAAATGTAGCATTAGGTTTTTTATCTTTTTGCTTCTAGGTTTAGCATATCAGTGTTGTTGCTCCATTGGTTTAAAATAGAGTTTGAAAAAGATGGTTGTATTGAGCATAAGGGTGAGTTCATGTGGTGGGGTCTGAGTGATTTTTCAATTCTTAAGTAGGTTTAATATTTTTTAGGTCACAGGGGACTGGTTACCTTTGTATTTACACAGCTGATTAGGTAGTTATGGGGGCTTGCCCTATACAAATTAGAGATAAATAAGATCCAATATGTTGGGTTAAACCTTGATTCCCCTACTTATAAAAAAAAATAAAAAATAACTATATCAAAATTGACAGCCATTGTAGATTGATGTGAGTTTCATTGTGAACAGGTCGATCAAGAAGGCCATTGTGGATTCTATGGTAGCTCTCAGCCAGGTAGGTTTCTATGATTCAAATATTCATAATAATATGTTATATTTGAACCTTCATAATGGTATGTTTTAGTTATTTTCTTGAAATTTTGACTATCAGATTCATTTACATTTTGTTCTACATGATCCTTGTCAGCAAGCTCTTCCAAGTAGTTTTGATAAGAATTACATGTAATGCTAGACTATTCTTGTGCATTATAATCTAGTTTTTTTTGTTCATAACTATGCGTGTCTCTATAGTCTGAGATAACCCTTTTTACCAAATCTGAAATCTCCACCCTTGTAGCTTTAAGTCTTTCTAATGCATAGGTTTTTGATGAAAACTGTTCTTTGTGCTTTCTCTAATATTGCGTATAAGTACTTATCCTGTACTTCTATCCTTAATTGTAAGTGACTTTGGACCTATAATATTATCAAAATAAAGAAATCTTAGAGTTTGTATTAGATTGAAATCAAAGTATGTGCCTTTGGACCTATAGTATTGTCAGAACAAAGAAATATTAGAGTTTGTATCAGATTGAAATAAAAGTATGTGCAAAAAATTATTTGAAACATTTCCTAATTTCTTGCACCTATTGATAGCCATACCTCTAATTATTTATGCAACCTTCTTTGTACATCCATCTGAGCATTCAAAGTCTTTACAATCTGCATTGTCTTACCAATGCAGTGAGTTTAACAAGTTACTCTTAACAATAATTATAGAGTATACATATTATAATCTTAACAAAATAGTTTCCAACAAAGATAAAATTTATGGTGTGCCATTTCTAACTTTGGCAACAATGTCTTGATGTAGAAGGGCCGAGCAGTTGGCACAGGTTAAGCACAGAGAAGATCTTACAGGTGGCAATGTGAAAAAGGAAGTAGAAGGGCTAAGGAAGTGTAATCATGTATCAAATATAATGGTAGAACAACTAGTTATGGATCAGGGGAAATGTGTAGGTAATAAAGGTTGAAAACCAGCGAACGAGCTAGGCAACAAAGGTCCCTTAACTTTTGAGGGTAAATAGTATTGACATCATTTTTGTTTTGTTGTACCCATCCTTATAATCTGTAATATTCAATGTTTTTTTGTTAATTTGCATGGGACAGAGAGAAATAAACTTGGTCATATTTTCATTAATAAGATGTCATTCTGGAGTTATATTTGACATTCTGTTTGATGCATGTGTACCATGAAGCCCTTATTGTGGTAAAATGGCAAATTTCTCTTTGCTACTAAACAAAAGTTAGATGTGCCATAGGTGGCACAGATTATTTAAGTTCCATGAATGTGAAGGAATTTTCTTGTGAAGTAATATGTATGTGGGCAAACTAAGGTGAGAGAATACATGATAGGGTTTCTAAAGTTTTTTTTGAAGTTTAATTATTTTGATGATAGTAGACATTCTTTGCTTTTTAACCCCTATGCACCTGAGAGGATTATTTTTACAAGCTGAACTTGATTTGTTGCCCCTGAATCTCGCAAGTCAAACTTATTGGGTGCAAATTTTTCAATATGTGATAGTCAACCTCCTCACAGTGATGCAGTGGTGTCAAATAGATGATCAAGTCAAAGATTCTATTCCAAACAAGTTTCTCCAATGGTGCTTTGAGGTGTGCGAGGAATGGATTGCACTTTAAGAGGTGTTTTTTGCTTGTTGAGCCTATCTCATATGCCCATCCGTATTTGTAAATATTGCAAACTATAATTCTCCAGTGCAAAACACCTTTGCTAGAAAATCTTATCTCCTCACTCTCTAGCAATGATCTTACCTTTGTGAGTTAGATACCAAAAGAAAATAACAAAAAATAAAAGACAAAGATTCCAAATTGCTACGAAAATCAAAAAGATATTTTTTTAATCTTATTATTTTCTCCTTGCAAAAACTGTGAACAAGTCTACATAAATAGAATTTGAAAACAAACGAAACTAAAAAATAGCCTAAAGTTTAACTATAGTTGTGCATGCTAACTAAGCAATGACTGAGGCAATGAAACATGTAGACTGCATGCATGAGGGAGGGTAAACAAGGAGTTTGGAGAAATTAGCTCCAGTTTCTAACACTCCCCCTTAATTTCTACCACTAACTACTTCAACATTTACAATGCCTAAATTTTGTCTTAGATAATCAAAGCTCTCTTTTGCTAATGCCTTTGTGAATATATCTACCAATTGATCTTCAGATCTGTAGAAATTCAAATGGATTTCTCCATTGTTCACTAACTCTTTGATAAAATGGAATCTTGTATCAATGTGCTTGCTCCTCTTGTCAAAAACATGATTTTTTGACAATGCAAGTGATGATTTGTTGTCACAAAAGATTGGTGTTGACTCCTTCTGTGCTTGTAATAAATCTGTCAATACTCTCCTCATCCAAGTTGATTGACATGTTGCAGATGTGGCTGCTACATACTCCACTTCAGCCAATGAAAGTGTCACTATAGGTTGCTTTCTAGATGCCCATGTGACCACACTTGTTCCAAAAAGAAAGGCATGTCCAGAAGTACTCTTCCTATCATCAATGCTACCTTTAAAATCACTATCAATATAACCAATCAAACTAGAATCATTAGTTGTGGATTATAAAATTCCATATTTTTTTGTTCCTGCCACATATCTCAATATCCTCTTTCCAACTTGCCAATGTGAGTCTTTTGGTGACTCCATGAATCTAGAGATTAAACTGACCTTAAACATGATATCTGGTCTTGTAGTTGTAAGATACATCAAACTACCAATTAGTCTTTTGAATGTTGTAGAATCAACATTAGACCCTTTGTCTTCTTTGCTAATTTTGGTCCCTGTAGCAACTGGTGTAGGTGTTGATTTACAATTCAACATCTTAAACCTCCTTAACACATCCTTTGCATATTTAGTTTGACAAATAAAAATTCCCTTCTTAGATTGTACAACTTCAACACCCAAAAAATACTTCATTAATCCCAAATCTATCATTTCAAATTCTTTCTTCATTGCTGATTTAAATGTGTCTATAGACAAATTTCCAGTGAAAATCAAATCATCAACATATAAACACACAATCAAAATCTGACCTTCTTTGTTGATTTTTATGTACAATGTAGGCTCACTATTGCTTCTAGTGAATCCATTATTTGTCATGTATGAATCAATCCTGCTATACCATGCTCTTGGTGCTTGCTTGAGACCATAGAGGGCCTTCTTCAATTTGTAGACTTTTTATTCATGTCCATGCACTTCATATCTTGGTGGTTGTTTCACATACACTTCTTCATCTAAGAAACCATTCAAGAAAGCTGATTTGACATCCATTTGATATACTTTCCAATTATTTTGTGCAGCTATTGCTAAAACCATTCTAATAGTATCAAGTCGAGCAATTGAAGCAAATGTTTCATTATAATCAATTCCATGTTCTTGTGCAAAACCTTTTGCTACTAACCTTTCCTTGTGTTTTTCAACATTTTATTCTACATCAAATTTGGTCTTATAAATGCATTTGACTCCTATGCAATCCTTACCTTTAGGTAGATTAATGAGATCCCATGTTTGATTTCTCTCAATGGCATTTACCTCTTCATCTATTGCTTTTATCCAATGTTCCTCATTAGCTGCTTCTTCATAATACATAGGATCATGAGAGAAAAAAGCAAAATTTGAACACAAATCTAACTTCTCTTCTTCTTGTTTATAAATCTCATAAAAGTTTATTATTTTATTACCTTTAAATTTTGATCTTAAAGTGGCAAGAGTTGGATCTGATTCATCACTTACTTGTGAATTGGGAGTAGGATGACATGCATGACCAGATGATTCACCTTGTGCTAAGCTCCTAGGTGTTCTTATTGGAGTGCTTATTCTTGCTTGTGGAGAGGATTGATCACCTTGAAAAAAAATTCTTCAGATTCTTCTTCATTTTGGGGAATTGGTGCTCCAATTGTGATGGTTTTATCAATGCTTCCATCCCATGCTTCTTCTTCCTTAAATTCCACATCTCTGATAATAATCACTTTCTTTGAAATGGGGTTATACAACTTATAAGCCTTTGATTCTTCACTATAGCCAATAAAAATGCATTTCTCACCTCTATCATCAAGTTTTCTTCTTAATTTAGATGGTATAAGAGAATATGCAATACAACCAAAAAATCTAAAATAATGCACACTATGCTTCTTACCACTCCAAGCTTCTTGTGGAATTCGATCCTTGACACTTTTTGTTGGGCTTCTATTCAAAATATATAATACACATGTTATTGCTTCTACCCAATATTCATTTGACAAATGTTTGGCCTTCAACATGCTTCTAGCCATCTCTATGATTGTTCTATTCTTCCTTTCTTCTACACCATTCTGTTGTGGTGTGTACCTTGTAGTCAGTTGCCTTTTAATGCCGTGATATCTACAAAAATCTTGAAATTCATTACACATATATTCACCTCCTCTATCTGATCTAAGTATCTTGATGTAAACACCACTTTGATTTTCAACCATTGCCTTGAATTCTTTAAATTTTCTAAAGGCTTCAGACTTATTTTTGAGAAAATATATCCAAGTCTTTATACTAAAATCATCAATGAAGGTTAGAAAATAAGAACTACCTCCAAATGATGGAATCTGCATTGGTCAACATAAATCACTATGGACTAGCTCCAATATTACCCTTGCTCTATATGAGGCTCCTACTAGAAAGCTCTCTCTATGTTGTTTTGCCAGAATGCAACTTTCACATGAACTTCCTGGCTGTTCTATTGGTGGTAATCCCTTCACCATATTTTTTTTTGGTAACAAATTCAAACCTCCAAAATGTAAGTGTCCATACCTTAAATGCCATAGCCATGATTGGTCTAGATGCATGGTTTTGAAGTGGGCTTCCTCTTCTCTTTGGATGCACTGAATTCGAAGAGGGAACATCCTGTTCTTGGTCATCTCCACTTTTCCTATCAACCTGTCATTTGAAAATTTGTCTAGTATTGTGCAAACATTATCCATAAAAGATATTATGTAACCTTTCTGTACTAATTGTCCAACACTCATAAGATTATGATTTAGTCCAAGTACAAAATAAACATCAAGAATAAATCTTCTTTCACCATTTTTTGCCAAAACATTTACTACTCCTTTACCCATTACATCCACTTTGTTATCATTTCCTAATTTCACTTCAAATTTTAGAGAATCATCAAGACTAGAAAAAAGTTCTTTATTCCCTATCATATGATTACTGCATCTACTATCTAAGAACCAAATATCTCTAGCATTTTCTTGAGCAACATGACAAGTGAGAAATAAGCTTTCAAAATTAGAACTAGATTCATTTGTGTAATTAGCATTCTGCTTGTCCACATCTCCTTGTTTCTTTCTGCATTCACTTGCATAATGTCCATATTTTTTGCAATAATAACATTGAATGTTAGATTTATCAAACCTTTATGAATTTTGCTGAAAGTGATTGTTGCCACATCCTCTGTTGTAGTTTTGATTATTATTTTCACCTTGATCTGGATTGTTCCTTCCATTTCTGCCTCTGCCTCTTCCTCTGAAGTTTGACCTTCATCTTCCTCTTCCTCTGCCAAATGATACCTGAGACTTGAAAGCATTCTCAAAAGAAATATTATTATTCCTATTCATTTTGGATTCATGTGTTAACAAAGATCCCATCAATTCATCTATTGATAATTGTTCCAAATCCTTGGTTTCCTCAATAGCTACAACTATTGCATCAAATTTGCTGGATAAACTCCTAAGTATTTTTTCTATGATCTTTTGATCTATTATTATTTCTCCATTAGATCTAATTTGATTCACAATATTTAATACTTGACCCATAAACTGGTCTATAGAATCTGAATCATTCATTTAAAAATTTTCAAAATTTCTCCTAAGAGATTGCAATTTAGCTATTTTCACCTTTGTATTACCTTTATAGGTGGTCTCTAAGATTTTCCATGCCGACTTGGATCTCGTTGCTGCTGCAACTCTAGAAAAAATGGATTCATCCATTACCTGTTGGATTAGGAATAGAGCTTTTGCATCCTTTTTCTTGTTCTCTTTAAGCTCTTCCTTTTGTGCTTGAGTTAATGCCTGATGGGCAGCCTCATCCTGTGGTTCTACAAAGCCATTTTCTACCAAATCCTAAACATCTTGTGAGAAAAACAATGTTCTCATTTTAATTGACTAAAAAATCATAATTCTTACCATTGAAAATGGGAATCTGGAGCTGAGAAATGTTGTTGTTTGTTGCCATGGCTCAAAACTTGCAGGATTATGCTACTGCTACAACCTTTCTCCTCCCTAGATCTTGTTTCCAGCACTCTGTCTACTATTTATCTAGCTACACTATTATTAGATGAAGACAAACACAGGCTATACAAGGCAAGCACAATGTTTGTAGCTATTTTGACTACTACAATCTCCTTCAGATGGCAGTGCTTCTGGCTGGCTCTATTGACTACAATGATCTCCCTCAATTTGGTAGCAAAGGCATCGATTCACTCTTTGTTGGCTAGTGTGTAGTGCCACATCTAAGTTTACGTGTGGGAGGGCAAGAGGGTGCCAACTGAGCAGTGGTGACCACTTATCTGGAATGTTCCATCTGAGAAGGGGTGCACGGCCCATTTTCTTAGAAGTAGTAGTCATTCCCCTACCTCCCCATGTGACCACACTGGTTTGATAATGGCTTGGAAAAATTTGCTTAGGCGTCGGTGGAAGGTTCCAATTTCTAGCTAATTTTCCTTGAGCAGTATTTGCAAATCAATGTGACATCGTAATCTACAAGTCGGTCCACCACAAGAAGCTCTTCACTTTAGCTGAAAGGACCTTTACACTTTTGTCTTTGGTAAGCGCTAAGCCAATCTTCTTTGAAACAATTATTGTTCCTCTACCTAGCTATGCTATGATTTGCTTGCACTTCTATGATTTGATGGCATTCTTAATTCTAGGATCTCCTTTGGCTCTAATACTAGTTTGTGAGTTAGATACCAAAATAAAATAATAGAAAATAAAAGACAGAGATTCTAGATTACTATGACAATCAAAAAGATATTTTTTTAATCTTATTATTTTCTCCTTGAAAAAACTATGAACAGGTCTACATAAATATAATTTGAAAACAAATGAAACTAAAAAATAGCCTAAAGTTTAACTACAGTTGTGCATGTTAACTAAGCAATGACTGAGGCAATGAAACATGTAGACTGCGTGCATGAGGGAGGGTAAACAAGGAGTTTGGAGAAATTAGATCCAGTTTCTAACAAATTTTGATTTGTTGCCCCTGAACCTCACAAGTCAAACTTATTGGGTGGAAATTTCCCAATATGTGATAGTCAACCTCCTCACAATGATGCAGTGGTGTCAAATAGCTGATCAAGTCAAAAATTCTATTCCAAACAAGTTTCTCCAAAGGTGCTTTGAGGTGTGGGAGGAATGGATTGTGCTTTAGGAGGTGCTTTTTGCTTGTTGAGCCTATCTCATATGCCCATCTGTATTTGTAAATATTGCAAACTACAATTCTCCAGTGCAAAACACCTTTGCTGGAAACTCTTATCTCCTCACTCTCTAACAATGATCTTACCTTCTTTCTAATATCATATAGAAACTCTATAAATAAAGTTCTTATGTGGATTATGGTGCTTAGAAAATATAGAATACAATGAGCAAAATAATCTTTTTGATTCATCTATATCTATCAAAATTTTACATTCACCATGTATCACATCTCAGACACAATAATTATAATTTTACATTCAATGTAGAATCATTCATTACCATGTATAAATTTAATCATGATTCCAAATCTCACACAATAAAAGTGCATAGCTTAGGGCATCCACCATAAGAGATACTAGTATCCATGTCCCTTTATATCAGAATAACCACCGCCATTTGTATCTCAGAGTGTCTTCACATGAAAAAAATTGTCACTCTAAAGTTTGCATGGCGGAAAGAAAAAAACATAGATTTATTTGAGTGTTCTTTAATTCCTCTCTTTTAATCCACACCTAATCTCTTCTTTATCTTCCCACTCTGATCTCCCTCCTGTGATACCAAATCTAAGCTCAATGAATAAATGACAAGCTTTAAATTCTATCAGAATATACAAATATTTATACACAACATGTGTCTAATTTAGAACCTATATTTTAGGTTAAGAAATTTATATAACATCTTAGAAACATCTATTCTATGTATTAGTTTATTACAATTCAACAAATAATTTTTTTTTTCATATCATTTATCCAAAAATCTTTTTTGCACTTATCAAGGGTTGTGATTTAGCATAAAATCTTTGACTACTTATAATATATTTTGAATATTCACTAACCTATTTTATTAATATACCAAGTAACTATGGTGGAATAGACCATAATTTATTAATAGTTCTAAGCATTTAATTCAATTAAATTATTTCACAATTAGATCTATTTTTTTGGTATAGTATTGTATTAGAGCAAGTATGAGTTATGTACCCATTTTGGAAGATTTGTGCACAATCTCTTGACTATTGTGCACTTTTTATCAATACATTATTCAAAAAATCATGGGCATAAAAAATTAGGAAAAAAATTCCCTCAATTAATTAAAGTAATATAATGCATCCTTACACAACTTTTTAGTGAATGCTTCTGATTTGTGTAAGAGAGAAATAAATAAGAGCATTTGTAGTAAGATTTAAAAAGTTTAGCTTTGATCCATATGGTCTAAGCCTAAAAATTTCCCCTTAAAAATTTAAAATAATTTATATTTATATCTTCACTTTAGTGATGGGTTCATCTAATCTCTGTGGTAGATTAAAATCTAGTTACCCTATACCCTAAGGGTTGTGCTTGCTCAACTCAGAGTTTACTCCCATCAGCTTCACATTGAGATAGTGATGCAAGTGCATACACATAGAAGGTTCAATTTTGTTTGTTTTGGTATTTTATAGGTCTATGGGGTCATTTTAGATCAATAATAAGCTCCTCTATGCTTCATTTTGTTTTTAATAATTCATTTTGGCTAGTTTTCAAGTTTCCCACCAAAATGGATATTTGAATTTTTATAACTAGTTTTGAGGGCTTCTTGAGCTTTTTTTATATTTTAGTGCATCAAAAGGTTCATGATATTTATAGTATGGGTCAAATAAGTTCTTAGGACATGTCTTAGATCAATTCCAATGCCTTAACTCATGATTAGTTAAACCTCAATTGAACTTAAGAGTTTGTATTGAGTTCATGAGTTGGTTAGGCAGTTTGAAAAAATTAAAGAGTGTTGGAGTGAACAATGGAGAATTAGGAGAGAAGGTATATGGGAAGATAGGTAGGATATAAGAAGATAAATTTCAAGACAACAGTTTTTCAAGGAAAAAGAAGAAAACTCAAGAAAACAAGGTATTTTATTGGCTATATTGTATCTCAGTTGCATGAAGTTAATGGAAACCTCCTTCATTGTAGTTTATTTTGAAACTTCAAGTTGAAAATTTATTGTAAGTGAATAATGATGTAGTTTTTCAATCATTTATTGTTTTTGGGAGTTGTTTTCTAGTTTGACAAGCTTTAAGAATATAAGTAAGACTGTCGTAATTTGTGAAAACCTACATCTACAATCATGAAAGATTCATTTTCTTCAAGTTTTATGTTATTTCAAAGATAAAAATTGAATTTGAAGGAAGATGTTGATTGGAAAAACCCTATTTAATAGGTATATTTGAATAATAGTTCTTAAAATTCAAATTTATTCTTATTGTTAGTTCTCAGCTAGCTTGCAAGCCTATAGACCTAAAACTAGGGTTTCTAAGACAAAAACTTCTCTAAAATGATAATGAACACTTAGAATTTGATGAAAATTTATATAAAGTTTGATGGTGATGTTTTTTATAATATTAAATTTGTTTCAATAGTTTTAAGAAACTATATGATTTAAGCAACTATAAGAGGTAAAAGTCTTGTTTCTCAGTCAACATGCCTAGTTAAAGGGCTACAAAAACCTTATTTTTGAATTTTCTTGGATTCTAAAATTAGTTTAAGGTGAAAAATGGATACATTTGTTACAGGGACAATCACTGAGAGGGGGGGGTGAATCATTGAGCCTAAATAATCCAACTTTAATTCTAAATCTCTTAAACTCTTAATCAGTTACCACAAGCATTCACAAAGCATACATATCATTCATAGCAATGAAAAAGAGAGACAATGCAAGATAAAGCACATAACACATGACATATGTGGGAAACCCTCTTGAGGGAGAAAACCCATTGGAACTTACAATTGGACTACTATCCTAAAATAACAAGAACTAATTTAGACTAGTTGTAATTGAAAAAAGTAACTATAATTCCTTAGTTTAGTGAGACACCAATCCCACAAGTTTCTACCATACCTGTCAAGCTAAGCTGTAATAACAACTAGACATTTAGCAATTTTCACTTTGAAAGGAGGATGCAACCACCTTAGATGGTGAGATACCATAACAACACCTAAAACATATCCACCTATGAACTGATGTCTTCAACACCTGATGATGGACCTCTGACTATCACTCTTCACCTTTGCTCATACTCAATCTGCAAGAACATTATTCTACTAATAAAATTATGACTTACAGGTCACAAAAATAGTCATCAATTTGTTCTTCTCTTCAACCTCATCCTCAGGGAACTCTACCCCTTCTTCACTCCATAAATCACACACATAAGCCTCTCTCAAATCTCTCCCAAGTCTCTCACTCCAAGTCTAGAAACCATCATCTTTGGTTCCACTATTTATAGATCATACTTGAGAATCAACACCTTGGTTGGCCATTAGGCATGCCTTAAACCTTAAGTAAAATATCTCATCAAGTCATATCTCAATACAATCTTCATAGTTCAGCCATAGCATCTAAGGGTCACCTTTAAGCAACTACACCTTTTAATAAGGCCCTTGTAGCTCTTATAGGTCTCATGGATACCTATTCACCCATTTAGCACATCATCGATCAAAATAAAAACACAAAACCTATACCAAAGTATGGACCCATTCCATATTATCTATAGGTCCCATTAAATGCCAATAACCAACATAGTACCCTTTTACTTAAGTACAAATTGCTCAAACAACATTTTATGCATACAATCACCATGAATGAATACATAGTTAACTTATAAACATTTCTTCATACTGGATATTATTGGTCAATTCTTCATAATGTACATAGATCATCCTCATGGAGTCTACAACACTCCCTAAT
This sequence comes from Torreya grandis, assembly GCA_037957365.1. Taxonomy (NCBI): domain Eukaryota; kingdom Viridiplantae; phylum Streptophyta; class Pinopsida; order Cupressales; family Taxaceae; genus Torreya; species Torreya grandis. The sequence continues at coordinate 5,828,460 of JARHVA010000208.1, read as the reverse complement.
AGCTAATTCATCAAGATATATTGAAACGTTATCAAAAAAGCTTAATCACTCTTCTTGGGTCATTTGTAGAATAAGCATGAACACATAATCAACTTTAAATATTAATATCTTTGACTATACACACTTTCATATCTTTAAATTAGATTCATTAGATGTGGAGTTCTCTTCATCTTTGCTTTTTACAACATGAGAAAATTCATCCTTGATCAAAAGATATGGTCCAAAAACCATAGACTAGTTTTTCCCTTTATTAAATTCAAATATTCAAAATCAAATGGTCACAGTTAAACTTACAACACTATGCTCGCATCTCATGTCCTCTTAAATTTAGATCAATTTCTCACCATCGATATTCTTCAAAATTTAATGCATAGGTGCTAATTCTCAAATGTTAAATGTCAATCCCTTTAACCTCATCTCATGCAATCTTGCAATGTTGACTCATCATGCACCATCAATCTCTACAAATCAACCAAGTATTTAACTATCAATGCTCACCATTTGATCAATTTGTACAAACACCTGATCGGCGTTAATATTTATCCTTTACCTCTACCTATTCATTAAACATTATGCACTTCTTTCCATTTCACTACTTCTTGATACCTTGGAGCAAACATGCTCAATTGATCTCTTTGATACTTGCTCGATATTTACTTCTTTTAAAATTGACCAATTATGGGGACCCTTAAAATCTATTTGAGAAGCCAACCTTGATCCTTAATAACTTTTTTTGTACTTTGATACATGATCTCAAATTTGGACCATATAATCTCTCCAGATAGGAGAATCCATCCATATAGTAATCTGCTCATGGAACCCACACACGTGTGTGATATGCCATCATCAACATGCTCACTCAGAAATTTATTCCACAGAACCAACTATGCCTAGAACTACCAAGAAGGCTAACTTTGCTCATGCATATCTTTTGATGTGCTTCATCACATGATCTAAAATTTAGCACAAATAAATTAGGCTCAAAATTGAACAAACCTATATGATCACTTTCTCCTAAAATATATACACATGCAAGAAATGACAAAAACAAACTACTTACTCAACTCTATTTGAACATAGAAAACATTGTCAAAATACATGGGAGCCCAATTTTGTACATGCATATCTTTTGTTGTACTACATCACATCCTAAAATTTGGTGCATAATAACTAGGCATAAAATTGAACAAACCCATATGATCAACTTATCCTTAAATATCTACACGTGTGATATATGCCACCATCAAACTTCTTACTTGGCTCTTTTTGCCTTATTGCCAATTTGGCTAAGTATGGGAAAATACTGTCAAAATGCCTAAGAGCACAAATTTGCACCCACATATCTTTTATTGTGCTTAGGTTCATGATTTGAGATTTAGCGCATATCAACTAATCACAAATGTGATTACAACCATATGACCAACTCCCCTTGACTCATTCCCATGTGGCGATGGTGATGTCATCAAACTGCCTACTCAAATTTTATGCCATTGGACTCAAAGTGTCTAGATGAAAACTATGGATAACCAGATGAATTCCACTCATACACACAAACACTCAAAGCTTATAAAGCATATTAGGGGCATTTTCAACATGAAAGTACTCCATACTCATCTCTAAACATCTCTAACCATGCCAAAATAAAAGATCAACCAATCATACTTCAAGCATAATAGGACAAACATGTTGCACACTTTGTCATTGACATATAGAATATCAAGGAACTTAATTCACTCACTAGGACACTTCCATAAAATCACCATTACATCATTGAAAACTATACAACAATCTCCCCCTTTTTCATTGATGTCAATAACCATCATATATAGCAATATACAACTCACCTTCTCTCTTCAAGCACTCTCACAATAGGGACTTTCACCCCCTTTAACACAATGACAAAGTGGGAAAAATCTAATCCTAAGGACTTGAAAAGACTACCAAAAGTAGAGGGCCATCTTATAAATATGATACAAATTCCTCCTTACCTTTAACCTACTTTTACTTGCCTTGACAACATCCTCTTGCTCCATGGCAACACTCTCTTCAACTAAACACTCCAACCAATGAAGAAGGAACACAAAAAAATACTAAAATCTGATGGAACTCACCAAGAAACATATAAGAGGGACTCCCCCTAATATATCTAAGCTATTACACCTTTTGATCATCTTTATATCTCCACACACCATGAAAACCCACCACACATGCAGGATTACTAGCTTATTCTCTCAAGCTACCACAAGGACCATCAACATAAATTCATGTCACTCACCAAATAGGAAACATGTACTAAACCAACCTAATAAATCACCTTGAAAAAAACATACTTTTCTCTTTTGGAGAAACTGAGTAAAAATCACTCTTCTTCAAACTAGGCATGTCTAGCCTCCTTGTAGCCCTACTTGGAACTTGCATAGCCCATTAATTTTTGTAGACATAACTTCAAGACCTAAAACTTCATATCTAGATCACTCTCATATTCCCCCTTAATCACATCAATTTTCACTACCAAGATCATCTTCTGAAACATTCTTCCTTCACAAACCTACTACCCAATTAAGCATCCAACTTGATAAAAACTTGAATAACTTGAGAACCACAAACCCTCAATTATCTATGAATATTTATTTGACCACCCATTTGTCCCATTCAACATATTAAGAAGCATCAAATCTCAATTCATAAGTCAAATCACCTTTTTAGTAGATCCTAAAACCCTAGAATCTTAAAATAAATGAGGTCAACACAACACCTTCCAGTCAACGCACACTCCTAAAAATTATTTCACACCTGGAGACACCCATCACATACTTATGAAATAAAAATTAAACATTCATACCTTTCATAACATAGACTTCCTATAACCCATTTTAGGCCTGCTTGCCCTTATGTCAAAAACTGAGAAAACCAAGAGCACTCAAAAATCGGTACATACATACCTTCAAAACTTAAAATCACTTAGAGCTCATCAAAAATAAATGGACAAACCTTTCTAATCACCACACACTTCTTGACATTGCATCAAAATTATTATGCCATCTGGAAACACTCATTCTGATCTTACACAATATCTTCTTCATAAACCTCTAGAACATGCTCATGAACTTATTTCTCCCCCTTAACCAAAGACCTTATTTGATTGGTATTATCATCTGGGGCACACAAACTTTCTTCTCCATAATAAAAATGTCCCTAAGAAGCAGAGGCAGAGACATCCTCTACACCACATTACTCTACCATGGTGTGAAATTAGGGGTTGACCATAACTCCTCATATTCCTTCTCCTCCTTGGTCATCTGATACTTATAGTTCTTCTTATTCTTATTTGGCTTAAGAGAAACAACTTATTCATCCACTACAACATTCTACTTTTATTCTATGAGTGGATTACCAATACATAGAGACAACACAGATTCATGACATAGCTTTTCATCTAAAGAATCCATCTTCCAGTTTAGAATCTCATTACTAGGCATAGACAATACATGATCAGTAGTAACAAGATGCTCACTTGGATCCATACATACCTCAGGACTAGCTTTAAACAACACCTTGGTCTTCTTTTTGATCTTGGTCTCTTCACTCTCAACATGAGAAGACAATGAGATCTCTTATAACTTTTTAACTTTTGAAGCATTCTCCACCATAACAAACAAATTACTTGGACCTGCAGTCTCATCATGACTCACACTTGTCACTTTGGCTTCCATGTGTTAACTTTTCTTCTTCCTTTCACTCTAGGAGCCTGATTAAACTCATTTTGACTTGATGGCCTTTGTTTTCATAATCTAGTAATGTGACCTCTCTATTCACAATTGTAAAACACCATACTCCTTGATGGAAACTGAGTTTACCTTATCATGTTTGGAAAAAAACTTGTAATATGTCCTTTGTCATGAAAAACAAAACAACCTCCCCTTTTTGAAGATAACTCACCTTATCTAACCTTATGTGGACAATGGTTTGTAAAGTGTCCCTCAACAAGATAGTTAAAGCACTTAACTCTGTTCATACCTTTTGACTAATGACCCCCATCATAGTTCCATGTAAAATCAATTCTAATAGGTCTCTTTCACTCTCTAACCCTATGACCAAATTGATTACATGTGAAACAATAACCATTAAAACTTTCATACCTCATGGAATTTGGCTATGTGATCTAATTTATGTTTACTCTGCCAACACCTTTATTCCTTGTTTGATGATTTATCTTTAAAGTATGATTATCCTGGTTCACATTAGTCTTCATCTTGTCTTGATTTACATTATTTTATTCTTATTCATATCCTAAACTAGTTCTATCATTAACATGAATTTGACTAGTCAGAATATTTTCTAGATCACATGAGCTATATTCAAATCTCACAAATGTCTTCACCTTACTATCTTTTATATCTCAAATTTCAAAGACTCATTTCCAAAAACATACCTTAGACATTCATCTTCTTTATCTTTTAGGCTTGTATACATAATTTCTAATTGACAACTAAGATGATTGATCATATCTTCATGCTCCTTGGTGTCTTCATTCAATCTTGCCTCATACACACTAAATTGATCCTCATAGTCCTTGAGTTTAGATTTCATCTTCTTATTGATCTTATTCTCAATCTTTATTTCTTCAAGAACATTCATAAATACAATCTCATAGTCCACCTCATCTTCATCATCATCTAAATCACTCCAAGTAGACACTTTTTGATGTGAGAAACTTCCTTCCTTAGCCATGAACATAGATTAATCTTTAGTAGGACTATCATATTTAGAGTCGCTGTCTTCACTCTCATATGATGATCTTCAATCTGATTTGGTGTAGAGACTCTTCTTGTTCTTGAAGGATCTCTCATGGTTTAAAAATTAAAAATACAAGGGAACATGAAGATAAAAATATATTGTCTCATGGTTTAAAAATTAAATTTCTAGATGGAAAAATAAAAAGAGGAGAGACTCATTGAATTATGTATAGTTTCAAAATGATGCATGAGCATCCAAGATCATAATAAATCTTGCATTGCCACAAATAAAGTTTAAAATATTCCTTTTTATTGTTTTCTTTCCATTTTGGTTGTGATGTGCTTTATTGGAGGAAATTTATCAATTTTCATGCCAGTTCATCTTGTACTTAGCATTATCTTTGATGACATCATATTTTACTTGAAACATTCATTTTGAAAGTGGTTTGTTGCTTTGGAATGTGTGCAAGATAAAAAAATTAATCTTTCCAAATTGGTAGAGCTTATGTGCTAATTAGATTTCTCTAGGTCCAAACAAGTATTGGAAAGACTCAACACTTAGCAATAATTTTAATTGTGTTTCATTTACCCAATTAGGTCTTAATATGAGTTATATTTCATCACAATTTAAATTAGGTTTCACTTTCCCAAAAAGGTCTTAGCATATTAAAAAATAACATGTAGTTATATTCAACTTCTGAATCCCTAAGTGGATATTGGATAGTTGATTGGATCATTGCTTTAACATTCAGACTTATAATCCTTGATTTGGTCTTACTCAAGGATGTGATGGCATATGTCTATGTATGGCACGTAGGTGTAGTGTAATTTTTCCTCCATGTTTGTGTAATCAAATATTCCAGATTATGGCATGAGAATAGATTGTAAAATAGTATGTTAATTTATAATGAAGAATTTATATTTGTAGTTTGTTGTCAAAGTGTTTGACAAAATGCATATGTTTCAATTGAATAGTGTAAACCCCTAAAATACAAGATTAAATAGCATGCCTTATTTTCTCTCCCCCTCCTAGTTCTTGCCACCATAAAATTCATGAGAAACAATATTTTAGGTCTACAAATTTTTTTTGAAAAATTAGAAAGAATCATAAAAGGATAATAATAAATATGAGAAACAAAGAAGACACACAAATTTACATCCTAATTAATAGTAGAGTAGAATTTGGCCAAGTGGAGACTACTTATAAATTAAAGCGTTCCCATTATAAAATACGTGTCTTTATGCCTATAAATTTACATTGAGAATGAAATCAAGAAACTTTTGAGGAGAGAACATAGTAGCTTTTAGGGTCCAACTTGTTCCAAAATATACCTTTTTACTTTTGAAGGTATTGTATGTTGGCTTATCTATTTGTTCTTTGATTAATTGATACCATGTTTTAATAATTTTTAGGATTGTAGTATGGATTTTGCAATTTTTCATTTTTAGAATGTTTGCTTCATTTGAGAATGATTCAATTATCTTCAATTCCATTATATTTTTTTCTTCTCCTTATTTTTGATTCTTCTATTTTTAATCATTTGGGTGAGTATGCATAATAAGAATATATATTTATCCAAAATTGTTTTTGCATATATTGAATATATTTTAATACTTATACATAGCTAGAGGCCTTTGCAAGGGCGCTGAGAGATGGGGACACGCCCAGAGATAATGCTTTGGGTTATTCAACCCATTTTCATATACAAATCTCAAATATACTGACATAATTTGATGTAGGAAGCCATAATTATAGTCAACAATTGAATCAACTACATGGTTGTATCTATATGACAATGCTTATATCTTCAAGTAGTTGTGGATGGGATCCATATTTATATCTTGGTGTATATTTATAGTTGTGAATTTTTCCTAAAGTTTTTGCCATCTGTATTTGATATTTCCTTGTGATGGTCCCTTTTTTGATTTTTTTTTGTGTTGATCCCATTTAATTTTTTCCATTAGTCAAATATTTTTTTGAGCTTGTGTGACCACCTATAGAAACTCCATTTTAATCACCTTATGTGTCAAAATTGTAAAACAAAATGGCTTCTCACAAATTGTACACAAACTAGTCTAATATCATCTATTCATCCCAAATTCTTCTGTTCATCCAATGTACAAGGTTGAATTCACCTTTGAATGTCCTCAAATGGGTAAATTCACCATACTGGATCATTAAATTGTCACTCTATTTATATTTCTTGTGACCACTGGTCATTTTCATCTATCTGGTCAATTAATCAATTCCTCTTATTACAATAAAATCAAGCAAATTCATATTCATAACACATTTATTAAATTAATCATTTTGATTAGTTTAATTAATCCTTCCTCTAATTAGAAATTCCATGGAATTGAAACTTCTAAGTTCATTTAATTCAATTTCTCCCTCATTTGTAGCACTTTCCAAGGAGCAATCTCCACCCTCCATGTTGGAGACAAGATTGAGGGCTTCATATCACATTATATTCATTAAATTAATATTTTTTGTTTGTTTAGTTAATCTTATTTATAATTATAATTCCATGTATTTAGAATTATAATTTCATTTGAATTACTTGTTCTTCCCTTTTCCACCTCATTTAAAGAGCATCTTCCCTTCCAAAGGAATCTTAAGATGCCATGGCATATTCTTGTATGACCCCACCTCAAATATCAAAATCAAATTTTAAGGGAGTATTCTCCACCCTCCATATTGGAATTAAGATGAAGGGATCATATTTCACCTTTTAAGATATTTTGAAGGGCATTCTCCACCCTCCATCTAGCATGCAATATGGAGGGATAAAAATGCTTCCCCTGAGATATTTTGAAGAGCATTCTCCACCCTCCATATTTCATGCAATATGGATGGATCATATTAATCCCCTTGGGATATTTTGAGGAAAATATTCTACCATTTATATTATATAAAATGAATGGCTCATATTGGTGATCCATATTATGATCTATGTGATGCCTTGGGGTGATTTATGCACCCTTCATCTGAGAGACAAGATGAGGGGCTCACATTCAATCACTCTATCTATAAATAAAGGGGAAACCTCTTCATATTATATTCTTAGGTTTAATAATGAAGCTATTTCAATTTATCAAGCTAGCTTATGCATCAAATTCCATTCTTATCAGTTTAATTACTCAAATTTTTCAAGAGGAGATGTTGTAGTGCATCACAATAACATTGCTAAAGACTTCTTGAGACTACTACCAAGCCACATCCATTTATGACAAGGTGAATAATAATTAAAAAGGAAGGTAATAATTATTTATTTCTTCTTTGTATTTTGATTAGTTACCTTTGCATTAGTTCATGAGGCATTAGGCTAGAGGTGTTAGAAACGTATTTAGTTTCGATTATTATTCCATTAACATATCTTCTAATACTAATGATACATTTGACATGATCGCACCTCACTTTCTTCAATAAAGAATCTTATTATTCCTTACATTTGGAAATTAACTCAAATTTGAATTTGATTTCCCCTTCTCTTCTTCTAAATTTATCTATCATATGGCTCTTTAGGCTTAAAATTAGGGTATTTTGAGTTTAGTTTTAGTGAATTTATCATAGAACATTGAAATCAACTTTCCTATTAAAAGTAATTTCTAAATTCTCTGTATGTTTAGGTTTTTTACATAAACCTAATTTTTTTTTAAAAATAAGTTTACTTTTTTCTTGGAATTTGCATTTTAATTACCATAATAAATTTAACATAGAACTTTAAAATCATCATTTCAAGTAAAATAATTTTTGGGTCATCTATAATTTTTTTATAGAAATATATTTTAATTTTACAAATTAATTTATATATTTCTCAAAATTTGTGTTTTAATTTTTATAGGTTTGAATTTGTTAAAATTATTTCTTGAAATTATTTTTTGGTTTAGTTTTAAGTCTTTCTGGTGTATGTTTTGATTTCTTATCTTTTTGTAAAAAAAAACTAGTAACTATTTTTTGCAAGACACTTGCTAGAGAATCAAAGTGAAATAAATAAATAAATAAAATCACTTCACAAAGACCCATCAAGAAAAACTACTCACATTATTTTTCTTATATATTCCAAGAGGGCATGGTGATCCATTTAATATACATATTCTTAATTCACATTTCATTTAGTGTTTTAAAAAAACTTAATCTTTCAATTTGGTGCAATAAAACACTTTCATTTTTGTTTCACACTTTATTTATTTGATTAAGGATTTTCTTGTGTGCTTGTATGATCCCTTCGCATGTATGCTCTCCCCTTATTAGGTGACTCGGAACTATGGAGGTGATCAATCATTTTATCTTGAAAGGTTTTCCTATTATGCTCTTAACTTGCCCCTAGTGGGATTCTTGCAAATCAGAATGACAATTATTTTCCCTTTCTTTTGGTTGTGTGATTGGGGTCATTACCTTCTCATAAGTCTTTAAGGCATGTTGACTAGGAAATCATTACCCAACATTTTTACCAACCCCACATATCTAGCAGAGTATAAAAATTGAAGCTATATCATCAATATTTTTATTAAAATATCCTTTGGAAATTGATTTTTCTAGTAGCATTTCACTAAAATCTTACAGATGAAGTGGCCACAAAGGGTCAAGTCCCTTTGGTGAATTCCCTATTAAATTCTGACATCCAATTGACATAATTTTGCACCCATGTACTACAAGGTATATTGGGACCATCTAGTAAGCCCATGAAAATTTTAGAATAAGACCTTTTGGTCATAAAACATTCATTAACATGCCCCCATTTATTTTTAAATGGAGACCCCCCTTGTTTTTTGTATATATTCTTGTGAAAGAGTGAATTTCATACTTGGTTGAGTTTGATCTTGGGAATTTGATATATCTATGGATTAGAAATTGAGTTTAAAATTCAAGTTATTTATAAAGTTTATGTCTTTCATTTAGGATTTTAACAATATTTCTAAGTGCCTTATATGTAGTTCATCTTGTCTTATAACACTATTTCTAAGTATTTTATGAGCATACCCATGCATAATCAACTCAAATAAAGGATTTTAAATTATAATATGACAAAGTTATTTTTACACTTAGTCAAATGGGGCTTGTGTTGTTTCATTTTAAAAAAATGCTTGCAATCAACATAGATATGCAAAGGCTCTTTTTCAATGTCTAGCTTAGATTTATTTTCAATACTTAGGAAAATGAACTTAATGACTCCATTTTGATTTTACAAGGTGTGGATGTTATTTTTTAGTCCTTAGTAAATATTCACAGTTCCTCATGACACTTGGATGTTGTTTGAGTCATTTTATAATCTTTGGTAGCTCTTCACAGCTCCTCTGTAGCACTTGGACTTTGTTCATGACATTTCACAATCGCTTCCATCACTTCACAACTTACCATAACCTTTTGGGTAGTGACTCAACTCACCCATACCACATGGCACCTTCCCACCAATTTTTAACATTCAGGAGTTAATTACATGTGTGCACTTCTTGACAATCAGCTTGAGCTTGACACTTGTCACCCATTCACATGTTCATAATTATTTGCAACTCATCATAATTTTTTATAAGGCATGGACTCATCTCGTTTGTTTCACTTGGAAAATTTTCACTCACTTGCATCTTCTTAGATTTTAAAAGGATGTTTTTTTATTTGAACATCTTCGAGAGCATCATCCAATTGTAGTATCACATGTATCAACTTCTTTCAACTCCACATACTTTAGAAAAAACATTTGTGAGGAACACTTCAAACTTATGAAATATTTCAAATATGTGATGAGCAAAGACAAACTCATGACTTTGTGATAAACCTCTATGTGGTATGGACCATAAGCAAAGGGGACATAGGGGTTATTGGCTAGATATTTTGTAAGTTGTTCATATCTAGGCAATCATGGGGTCAAACCCCATTCATTTAATGGTGAAGCTCCTTTATGCTTATGTCTATCTATTTATAATTAGTTACAACTTATAGTTATATATCTATATATATATATATATATATATATATATATATATATATATATATATATATATATATATATATATATATATATATATATATGTGAAATTGCTATGATTGGGGGGTATTACTTTAATCACTATGTTCATGAGCCATAAAAAAGGGATTCTACAGCAAGTAAGTAGCTAGTTTTGGGAATGTGAATAGAATTTTGGATAGGTTGGGTATTAAAGAAAAGACTTAGAATACTTGAGAAGAAGACAAATAATAAGTGCATTTCACAATAAATAGTTTTGCAGAGTTTATTGCATACATGAAAATAGATAAACACATGAGCATGAATTTTTTTTCAACAAATGATTAAGAAAGCAATGCATTGAATTTAGATCAATAGATAACGCAAAGTTTACCATTTTATCTTCATAGAATACACAGATGATTCCCATAGACACAAAGTTATCCATAATCAAATTTTCTTATTATTCACTTTTAACAAAATTCATACAAAGATGTCCAAATATATAAACACAAAGTTTTAGATTACATAAAATTTCCTATACAATAGTTACAATTACTTCCTTCCGAAATTTTCCATCCCAGGCATGCAAGTGTACACTTATATTCATAACAAAATCAAATGTCAAAGACAAATAGGAGTTAACTTCTCCAATTCCCATGTGTTGTGTTAAATCTAGAAATATTTGAGTGGCATCCTCCTCAAAAATCTCTTGTGTGGCATGCAGTGGCTAGTGACATGTAGTATTTCCTAGTGTTGATGTTTGAATCAAATACAATTACTTTTCATGTAGCACAAAGTTCACTGAAGTAGTTTACTTTTAAAAGATTACTTCAAGTAATGGCATTTTAGCCAAATTACTCAAGTTCTACAATTTCAAAAAGTAACTTATTTTAGCAAGTAACTTTACTAAACATCTTCACTTAAAATTAATTTCTTTTAACAAAGTTATTTTACAAATAGAATGAATAGAATATAATAAAATGAGAAAATAAAGAAGAAATCATTGGGGAGAAAAACAATCAACAATTATTCGACCTCATGAATCAAATTTTCTTATTATTCACTTTTAACAAAATTCATACAAAGATGTCCAGATATCTAAACACAAAGTTTTAGATTACATAAACTTTCCTATACAATAGTTACAATTGCTTCCTTCCAGATTTTTCCATCCTAGGCATGCAGGTGTACACTCATATTTATAACAAAAGTAGATGTAAAAGACAAATAGGAGTTAACTTCTCCAATTCCCATGTGTTGTGTTAAATCTAGAAATATTTGAGTGGCATCCTCCTCAAAAATCTCTTGTGTGGCATGCAGTGGCTAGTGACATGTAGTATTTCCTAGTGTTGATGTTTGAATCAAATACAATTACTTTTCATGTAGCACAAAGTTCACTGAAGTAGTTTACTTTTAAAAGATTACTTCAAGTAATGGCATTTTAGCCAAATTACTCAAGTTTTACAATTTCAAAAAGTAACATATTTTAGTAACTTTACTAAACATCTTCACTTAAAAGTAATTTCTTTTAACAAAGTTACTTTACAAATATAATGAATAGAATATAAGAAAATGAGAAAATAAATAAGAAATCATTGGGAAGAAAAATAATCAACAATTATTCGACCTCATGAACCTCATATCCAATTTTCTCTCTATATTTGATGTGTTGATACATCATTAACTATATTACTGCATCATCAAATTTGGTAAGAGCTTGCCTTTCTATTTCAAATATTAGCATTTCCCTTTCTATCCTTATGCTTTGAGCTTTTACCTTCTTGACTCTTGGTTCAAGTCTTTTTATTTCTTGATGACATTGGATTAACTCCTTGATAGACTTGGATGTGAAAGGAGTTGTAGCTTTTTCCATGTTTTGTTTGAATTGCTCCCACAACTGCTCAAATGTTCTTGAAACATTATCAGACCAAACACCAGTAAGATTAAAAAGGGAATCTTCTAGATTTGATTTTTCATCATCAGCTTCCTCCCTTAACATCTTCATTTATTCACATATTATCTCCAAAATATGTGTTCAAAAAGACAAGAGGTATTCCTATTGTTGTATTTTATTTAAGGACCCTTCTAGAGCAATCTCTTCTTCAATCAAAACTTTGTCATTCAAACTTTTTATTATTTATAGACTTTATATTTGTAACTTAACAATTCCATTTTCAAGTCCAATCTCTTTCATCATTGTCTTCAACTTAGCTAACATATTTAAAATGTTAGTATCAATACCTAAGACTTCAGGTAAGAGCTTGTGAGCACTTTGATGCATCTCTTCAATCCAGTCATCAAATACCTTTGCTTTATCACCATTCTCTTCCACTTCTATAATTCCCTATTGTTTAACTGAAACCTCTAAAAGTAATGGTTGTTGAGGAACATACTTTGTTACCTTGGCAATTATTTCACATAGTTGTGCATTTTACTCTTTCAACTTGGCCTTAGCAGCTTTTTCTTCATCATTTTTATTAAATAGAGTGTTTATCAAAGTTTGAGTGTCTTGTTTTAAACCCTTAGTGGTAACCTCTCCAAGAGAAACCTTGGTAACTATTAAATCCTTTTCTGTAAGCTCTCCTTTGCTCATCCCTTGTGGAGGAGTTAACACTTCTACAAAATTTTGACTTGAAGATTCAATTACCAACTTTGAAGTTACTTTAGTGGGCTTAGGCTTTTTGCCTTTCCGATCAAGGCTCTTTAGTAACTATAAATCTATCTCCTCAAGATTGGTTACCTCTTTGGCCTTTAGAGTACTCTCCATAGCTAGCCAAGATGAGATATCTATAAAAGTGGAGACATCAATGTGGACTACCATTTGTTGTTGATTATCCTTAGTTAATAGTTCTTGAGAAGGAACTTCTCGTGCCTCAGCTTATTCTTAGATTTCTTTCTCTTTTTGTTCTTCAACTTGCTTTTTTTTTTCTACTGCTTGTTCTATATTTGCTTGTTTCTCTTTGATTTCCTTAGGAACTTTCGCCATTTCTACCTCAAGCTCTTTTTCTTTCTCAACTTTTCCCTCCTTTTATATATCAACTACCTCTTTTTCTGGTTCAACTTATTTTTCCTTCTCCCCTTTCTCTGTCACTTCCTCCCCAACTTCCTCCTTAGGGTCAACTTCTTTTTCTAGCTTTTCTTATTGCTCTTCCTGAGATGGGGTCTCCTTTTCAGTAGTTACTTTTTTGGGTTCCTTCTCAAGGGTGGGTTATTTTACTAAAGGAGGTGGTAGTGTTGAAATAGATAAAGATGATAGAGGAGGAGGAAAATCACTAGTGTCTTTTTGAGTGGCTTTCTTAGGAAGTTTGATGCCACTTGAATTTGGAGGAGGCACTAGTATAGATGGGTATAATGTACATTTTGTGGAAGTAGGAACTATGGAAATAGTAAGAATAGAAATTTTAGGAACATAAGTATCAATAGAAGGAATTGATGGAGGTGGGAGAACCACTAATTGAATAGGTTCCTTATCTTTCACTACGGAATAAGTGTCATCCACATTTCTTTTAATTTTTAGTTTCTTTATGGGCCTTTGGCTATTCTCTCCCTAGATGATCTCCTTTCTTTTCAAGCTAGTATGATAAGGATCCTTCCTTAATTATTTTATACAATAGCCCTTATTGAGGAGCCACACTAAAGTCATTGCCAACACATTTGAAGTCCTATCTAAGATAGTGTTATCATAATGTTTGTCAAAAACAATTTCTAAAAGTGGAATACTATCTCCCCTAGATGAATGAAAAATATCACTTGTCACGACTTTGTCATCTTCCATATCCTCAAGAATAGAAGCTAAGTCAAAAGCATGGATTTGATCAATAAAAAAATTACTATTGTCCCTCCTTATTACATCAAACTCATCCCTACAACCAATCCAAAAAATATTCTAGTGTTGGGATGTGCATATATTCTAGGGAAACTATGCTTTGGGCTACCCTTCTGCAATCAAAATTAGACATAACCTCAAAATGTGTTTGGGTGTAGTGATGATACCTCTCCTTTTGAACATTCCTAGATTTGTAGATACTTGTGAAATGATAATGGCCAATGAAAATGGGAAAACTAAAAGTCGGATGGTGATCTCTTGACTATAAATCATGTAGTTCAACAAGTTGCCTGCATAATTCCATCAAGATCCATTTGTCACTTGGGTATCTAGGTAGTTGGATAGGTGTACCTAAGAAACCCCCTACTTTGATGTATGTGAAATTTATAAACTGAATGAAAATACATCTGTATTGTGAGACTACTTTCGAAGCTTCATCTGACACTCTCTTATGCTTTAACGCATCATTCAATTTGAAAATAAGTTCATAAAAGAAACAATCATTCCTTAATCTGACACTCTCCTATGTTTTAAGGCATCATTCAATTTTAAAATAAGTTCATAAAAGAAACCATCATTCACCAATTTGTAGTGCTTATAAAATTCTTCAAGAACCAATTAAGGATGATATTTCTATATTGGCTCACTCACTAGTGTCCCTTTTATTTTTTTCCTTGAAAAAGATCCACTTGAGGCTACTACATACATAAGGTATGAAGTCATCTTGAAACCAAAATTTTGCAGCACTTCCTTCAACTACTTATCTAGATTATCACTTATCATTATTACCCACTCAATCTTGGTTGAGCTTCTAGTGACATCAATAGTTATGATATAAGCATACATCTAGGTTGAGAAACATTTTGCATTGTTCGCACCATTGATTCTACATAGTAGTTGAGTAATATCATCTTTCTTCTTGAACCAAGTCTAACCTCACAATCTATTTTGGAAATCCAAATGCTTGTTTTACCTTCTTCAAGTAATAGGTATTCACTATCCTGATACATTCTGATGTATTAGATTTCCATTATCTACTAGCTTTCTCTATTGATATATCAATGACTTCTAGTGAGGTTGGGATTTTCAAATACTAATTGAGATATTATACATCCAACCTTATGACTACACTCCTAACAACATCCCTCACAGTTCTAGTTAAAGAATCATAGTATTTTTCACATGCTAAGACAAACTCAAGAAGTTGAGCTAAGCTTGGGAAAGCTAAATCTTGAATAATTCCACTATTGGTCATTACGTGCATGAGAGCGGACTTAAAAATGGCTTTAAACCTCTCTAGTAATTTAGTTATGAACACATGTGCCATGTCTGTGTCACTGATCTTTGTCAGCTTGGAGGATATACATGACTCAATAGGATGACCCTTATATTCATAATTCATTTTGGGATTTTGAGACTTGGTTCTCTTAACTTTAGCTTTTCCCTTACTGCTTTGCTAAAGAATCTCCTTAAGTTCTAACTCTAGAACTTCCTCAATTGACATTGCCTACACTTCTACCTCAACTACTTCTTCCTTTGATCTTTCTAATCCTTCTGATCTAGACATTGGCTCTTAATAAATATAAATAGCTTGATAAGTGTTTTTTAAACACTTATCAACTACTCCAACTGGTTTAGAAATGTTGAGAAAAGAGTTAACTTATTGCTCTTAAAGTATCTCTAAGCAATCTTCAGGTTTTGATTAGTTGAAAGTCTTGAAAAACTTAAGTATCTTGCTTTTAGTAATAGGGTCTCACAACCTTGGGTTGGTCTAAAAAGGGCATAAGTCTTAAGAATTTGGAAACCCAGATAGGTTATTAGGACTATACATATTACTTAGGGTTTGTGATGTGTTGGTTAAATATATTGTCTATCAGCGTACTGGTAATCAAAATAGGTCTTATCAACCAAAGCAAGAATATTAGTCATCCTAATGTGTAAGTTTATCGCATCAGAAGGAGACTGCTCTCTCCTCTCATCAAGGGGAGGTTCCCTATGGATATGCTATGTATATAAGTGAATAGAAAATAATACTCAAGGGTAGGATGAGACATCCATCTCTCTTTCTTTAGAGATGATGTAAAAAAAACAAAGGAAAAACTCAAGAGAATGATAGACAACACTCCTCTTCTTTCAGAAGAACTGTTCAACCAGCCACAAGAATACTCTTGGAAATAAAAGTAGAATATGACTAAAAGTATGGTAACCAACAAATCAAGACACAGCACAAAGTCTGCACCTAAAATACTCAAGGAGTGATATACGAAGGGCAATGAAATCTCAAAGTCTTCTCAAAGTCCTTTACATAGCAATGAAAAAGCAGACACATTGAAGGCAGCTATGGGGACACAAAGTCTCTCCATAGTTGATTCTTCAGGACACCAAACAAATTTACTAATCCTGCTTATTAAATTAATGAAACAAAAAAGATATCACAGCACAAAGTCTAAAAAAGTCCCTTGTTTTCATTAACAAAATATGATAAACAGACTAAGCATAAAGTCTCAATGATGCCTCTCAATTTTGGCAAAGTTTCATTCAGATTATCAAAAAGAAGATGATTTTACAATGAAAGAAAGTCCCTTATATAGCCACTTCAAAAAGGACTCAGGAACAGTAATACATCATGTTGCATTGGGAAATGTTAGGAAGGCAAGCTAGAATTTTGGGGTCTTTTACCCATTTGATCTTCTCAATGTAGATAAACAAGTGCAATTGAAAGTTTACAACTTTCAATGTCTGTCTGGCAGTCTAATCTTATCTTCATCATTCCTCCTTTTCTGATGAATTGAATCGGGTCTTGGATTCAGCTTGCTATTCTGTTCCTTCCCCACTTTCTGCTAGTCTTGGCCTTGAAATATATGAATGTATTCTATTCTATATGTTCAAACGATCAACAGTTATTTTGTTGTCTTCAATTTGACGTTTGCGCACCCGTCACTATGTTTCCAACGGTTAGTTGACTGTGTTGAATTTGACGTCTTCAGGCACGTCACCCCTTGGTCTTCTTTTGGCTTTCTGCTTGGCACTTTTCCAGATTAGGCTTGCCCTTTTAGGCTTTAAAAAATGATCCTTCAGCTTCAGGAAGTGTCTTCAAATTGATGGCTGAGAGTCCCCCACAAGGACACCTACCCTTCGGGGTCCTTCATTGGCCCTTCACAAATTCCCCCAGGCTTTTCTCTGGGCTATTCCTTGTGAACATTTCCCGTGGACATTTTCCCTTGGGAAAATTCTCATGGATAAAAAATCTAGGGAAAATTTTGGCAGATAAAAAGTCTGGGGAAAATTTTGCCAAATATTTGAACAAGTCTTTGAACAAGCCTTTTGAAAATTTGAAGGGTGCTTTGGTCGATGAAGTGTCCTCCGCAAGGGCACTTGTCCTTTGAAAAATTTCTTTTCATCATTGAACCACCTCTTTGAACTTTGATGTTGAACCATTTGTTGAACTGGTTCAAAGGTTCAATGAAGTGTGCCAAGCGCCTTTGAACCAAAAAGCCGACGAACCATTGGATGCACTTTGCAGTTGAACCAATACATTGAACCAATCGGTTGAACCAAGGCTTTGAACCAAAATGGTTCAAGCCAATGGTTCAAGATGATGGTTCAATGAATAAAATAGGCCGATAAACTAAGCATTGAACCAAATATTTGAACTTGCCTTTGAACCAACAGTTGAACCATTTGATTTAACTTATTTGTTGAACCGGTTCAATGGTTCAACGAAGCGCGCCAAGCGCCTTTGAAACAAAGTCGATGAACTATTATATGAGCTAAATGATTGAACCAAAAGTAATGAACCTACTATTGAACCTTTCTATTGAACCACGACGTTGAACCAGAATTTGGTTCAACGGTTCAATGAAAGCCTTGAACTGACTGACGAACCAAATGGTCAAACCAAAAGATGCTGAAACAAAGGAAATGAACCATCTAAGTGAAATAAATCATTAAACTGCTTGATTAATCTAAATGATTGAACTGTTCCTTTGGTTGAACTGACTGTTGAACCTTTGAACTTGTTGAACCTTTAAACCCAATTGGTTCAATGGTTCAATGGTTCAAGTCACTTTGATTTGACCAAATGTTTGGAAGCTAATGAATCTGTTGAAGTGACTGAACTTTGGACCTTGACGAAGTGCTTAACTCTTGCCAAAGACATTGAACTTGTTGAACTTTGAACCCATTGAACCTTTGAACCAAATTGGTTTAATGGTTCAATGATTCAGGTCTCTTTTTGTACTCAGATGCTTGCCAATGAAGATTTTCAATTGAACCAAAGCTTTGAACTAATCCTGTAGAATCTAAAGATACAAAATCTGTAGAAATCATCATGTAAATTCCATTGAACTTGACTAGCAAAGTCTATAGATTTTCTGAGAAGCCTTGAAAATGAGGAATCTGAATGTCTAAGACAAAATTTTGAAAATGAAAGATACAATTTTGGTCTATAAGACCAAAATAATTCAAATGTTGTCCTAAAAATGAAAGTTATTTTTGGGAGACAATAACTGGCTCTAGTTGGGTAACTTCTGTCAATTACAAAAGAATTGAAAGGAGTAGAATTCAAAATCTCCAGTGTCTTCAAGTGTACCATTGGGCTTCAGAGTCATGCTTTCTAGAAATGAAAGGCATCAAAAATGAAAACAAACAAAACAAAATAGAAATTAAAACTATACAAATAGACATACATATAGAGGCAATGATTTGATACTTCAAAAATTGAAGTGTTTCAGATGCTGCCCATTATGGGGTAGAGAAAAGAGCGTGCCATCTTGGTATTTCAACAAAAAGTTGTTTTCACCCATGTGCTAATGAATTATGAATGGGCCTCTCCAAAGGGAGTCAAACTTTCCATGCATCCATTTTGGCTCTCTTCTTTTGTCCCACAACAGAACTTTATCCCTAATCTATAAATCATGATTTATGGCCTTCTGATCAAAAAGTTTCTTTATCAGATTTTGATGAACAACAATTTTGTCCACCACCATGGTTCTTTGTTCTTCCAACTGAGTCAGGCACATGATTCTTTTGTCAAGAGAACTCTCATATGTTTGATCTTCAATGGCCTTCACCAATTTCAAGGCTGGTAACTCTAAAGTGATTGGTATCTCAGCATTAATACCATAGAGAAGTTGAAAAGGAGACATACCAATTGTCCTTTTTGGCGTGATCCTGTCAGCCCACAAAGTGTCCACCAATGCTTTGTGCCACATCCTTTGATTATCATCTGCAAGTTTCTTGATAATAGTTACCAAATTTTTATTGCTAGACTCAGCTTGTCCATTCCCTTGTGGAAAATAATCAGAAGAATGAGAGAGTGTAATTTCATAATAAAAATAGAATTGTGTGATTTCTTGAGAGGTGAAACAAGTTCCATTATCAATAACAATTTTGAGTGGGACTCCAAATCTAGAAATGATATTCTCTTTCAGAAAGTTGCATATAACTTCTAAAGTAACATGCTTTGTCAGGATTGTTTCTACCCACTTAGTGAAATAATCAATCATTGTAAGGACATAATCATGTCCAGCACTTGAAGATGGATTTATTGTCCCAATAAAATTGAGTCCCCACTACTGGAAAGGTTCCTCTATGATTACTGGCTTGAAAGGCAGAGCAGCCAACTTGGGTCTTCCAACAAATTGTTGGCAAAGTTCACATTTCCTTACCCATTTATGTGCATCTTGGAAAAGAGTCAGCCAATAATACCTAGCTCACAGAATTTTGTGAGCAGTCACAGGGGCAGAAAAATGTCCTCCACAAGCTAGATTATGGAAAGATTTCAAGAGCTGGGTCTGATGTTCTTTATCTACACAGCGAAAAAAAACTCCATCTATGTTTCTTTTGTATAGGCCATTATCCCAAAGGAAAAAATTGGCATCTTTCAATCTGATAGTTCTCCTCTCTTTTTAAGACAAATGAGCAGGACATTCTCCATAAGTTAAAAAATAGGCAATATCTAAATACCATTCATTGGTAGTAGAAACAAAAAGGACTATTGGCATATTGTCTACTTCAACTTCTTCAAGCTGTGTATCTTCTAGCTTATTGTTAGCCATTAATTGACAAATACCTTTACCTCTAACCAACTTTGTTGGCTTGATATCTAGATCAATTTCTTGGATCTTTGCAATCCAATTACCTCTATTTGTGCCAAACTCCTACTGAGTTAATATAGACTTGACTGTACTGTCAAGAACTAAGGCAGTAGTATGTGAATTTAGAATATAGAAGTGAAAGTGTTTGATTGCTTTTACCAAGGCATAGGCATGCTTCTCTATATTCGAATACTTCATTTCATGAGTTTTTAGAGGGAAACTCATGAAAGAGATGGGAGATTCCATACCTTCTTTGTCTTGTTGGACAAGAATCACTGAAAGAGTATGCTCAGATGCATAGTTGTATATAATGAAATCTCTGTGGTAATCTGGGTAGACCAAGGTAGGGGCATGAGCAATAGCGACCTTGATATCTTGAAATGCCACTTTGCCTTCTTTGGTCCAACTGAAGGTAGTCTTTCCTTTCATCATGTTTACAATGTGTCTTATCTTTTCAACAAATTCGGGGATGAATCTCTGTAAGAAATTCACTTTTCTGAAGAAAGAGTGAACAACATTCTTAATTGCAGGCAAATTCAGCTCTTGAATAGACTTGACTCTGTCTGAGTCAATCTTTATGCCTTCTTTGGACACAATGTGTCCAAGGAGTTTCCCTTCTGTCACTCCAAAAATAGACTTTTTAGGATTCAAAGAAATACCATTCTGCCGACAGTGCTCCAGCACTTGATGCAAGTGGTGCATATGATCAAATCAGTGCTTTGAAAAGACAGTTAAATCATCAAGA
Source organism: Torreya grandis (assembly GCA_037957365.1). NCBI lineage: Eukaryota > Viridiplantae > Streptophyta > Pinopsida > Cupressales > Taxaceae > Torreya > Torreya grandis. The sequence goes on along the minus strand of JARHVA010000208.1, from coordinate 5,807,107 downwards.
TATACAACTATGAATTTGCAAATTTCATCTTTAAAATCCATGTACATAGCTCTCTAGAAGGTAGTGCTAGCATTTATTAATCCAAAAGGCATTATTTTGTATGCAAATGTACCCCAAGGCGTGATGAATGCAATCTTGTGTTGATCAGCTTCAATAACTTCAACTTGGTTATAGCCTGAAAAGCCATCCAACATTTATAACATTTCTAATCCTATTACTGTTTGAAGCACTTGGTCCATGATTGACAAAGGGTAATTGTCTTTCAGAGATGACTGATTTAGATTTTGGAAATCAACACAAATGTGGATTTCAAGATTTTTCTTCCTTACAGGAACTATATTCGCAATCCATGTAGAATGATGGATTGGGAAAATAATTCTAGCATTTAATATTTTCTGAATCTCAGACATAATTGTACCTAAAAATTTTGGATTATATTGTCTGGATTTTTGCTTGTAAGGTGTTGAATCAACCTTGAGAGGAATATAATGGCGAATTTCATTAGGACTGAGAGACTTCAAATCTTCGTATGAATATGCCAAGACATCAATGTATTGATAGAGCAAAGAAGTAAATTTGAATTTTTCTTCAGGTGTGCAACACTTACCAATGTTGACCATTTTTGGATTTTCTTTGTTGGTCAAATTCACTTGGTCAAATCCCTGAGAGAAATTTGAATTTGTCTGTTGTTGCTTGATGAATCTATCATGCTTGTCGAACAACTTTTTGAGAGAAACTAGGCCTTTAGGAATTTTGTTTCCTTTCAGCTGTATAAACTCTTTATTTACATCTGAACTAGATTCATAAATTAATTCAGACTTCTGAGATTCGCTACCTTCAAAATATAGCTATTCAAAACTGTCTTTTCTTTCCAAGAAGGAAATGATCTGATTATCATCATTGAAAATTTGCCAATGATCAGCATTGTCAGGAATAATCAGCCTATAGACTAGCTCAATGGTATATTTGGCTTCTTTAAAATCAGAATGTGGAACTAAAAGAGTTCCTGAAATAGCAAGTGCATCAGCTCTATCATTGGATTCTCTTGGAATGGAAGAAATGTTGAAAGCATAAAAGCTTTCAATTTGATCCCAAAAATGATTACGGTAATGGTGCAGTCTCTTATTCTTGGTCTGATATGAATTTCTCACTTGGCAGACCACTAATTCAGCGTCCCCTTTAGCATGAAGAAACTTGATGCCTCCTTCTTAAGCAGCCTTCATGCCCAGCAACAATGATTCATATTCAGCTGTATTATTTGTATTGCTAAAATATAACTTATATGATGAAGGGAACATATCTCCTTAAGGAGATATCAAAACAATTTCAGCTTTAGAACCAGTAGAGGAGCAACTACCGTCAAATTCTAGAGTCCAAATCTCATCAAACATTGGCTTTACTTCAGACTTTCTCTCATCATAGATGGAGGGTCTTTCTTCATGATCTGTATATAAAAAGTAATTACCCATACCTATAGATTCAAAAAGGATTTGGGCATCAGGGGCTGACTTCATGGTAACTACATACTTTGCTTCTTTTTCAAGAAGTAATCTCTTCATCATGCCTTGGATAGGGATCCTTGCCTTAGATAGATCCATGTTCAGTTCTCCTCCCACGTCTTTACAAAAATTTCATCCAAGTAAAATACCATAAGATGCTGGGACATCAACCACTAATACAGTCATTTTAATCCGTTTTTCTGGAAAGGATGTAAATGTAAATTGGGCATCTTTGATTTGCCCCAGCAATGGCACTTGTTTGTCCTCCATGGAGAAACATCTACCAAACATCTTAGTCAATGTGAGACCAAGAGACTCAACAACTCTGGCAGGCATGACATTGTCAGATGCACTTGAGTCTATTATATAATTACTCAGCTTGTAGCCATTGATTAATAGGGAAACATAGAAGGGTTATATATTTTCAAAAATAGTTGGAGGAGTAATAATCAGATTATTTGGAATAGGCATATTTATTGGGGAATCAAAAGTCACTTTTTTGGCCTTTTGTCCTGCAGGGATGGTCTGATTTTTAACATATTAGACCAACTTATTAGTTGATCCAGATTAGACTACAAGTAATCAAATTCAAACATCTATATTTTTGTCTTTTTGACATGATCAATTATGTCAAATGGCTAAATCGAGCTAGGTACAGAGAAAGGTATTTCAACTTTCTGAGTTTTAGAAGGGATGAGGTGTGGATTGATTTGTAAATTAGAAGTAGAAGGGAAAGGTGCAATAGATGTATTTACCTTTTGAGTGATTACTAGATCTTTTGGTTGAAAGGGCAAAGTTGTCCCATGCTTGGCAATTGTGACTACTAGTTGTGATTGCTCTTCTATCTTTTCTTTATCAGCCTGCTAGACTGATTGGTTCTTAGACCTAGTAAACACTGCATATGATCCATCTGAAGTTTCTCCTTTGCTTTTAGGTTTATCCTGATAATTTAGGAAATTAATGTGAGAGTCACCAGCTGATTCTTCTTGACTATCTTCAATGATATCAACGTCATTTTCTTGATTTAATTCAAGCTGATAAGAAAATTTTGATTCTATCTCAAGATATCCCATTGCTGAATTAGTTAGAGGAGCTTCTAAGGCAAGTTTTCCTTGTGGAAGAGGAAGGCGATTTTGTTGTCTTTGGTTTCTGGCAACATTGCCCTAATATGACTGATTTGGGAATGTCCTTCTGTATGTAGGAGCAGAAGACATTCCTTGAGCCATTTGCTTTTTGAGTGCAAGGAGCTCATTTGCTAATTTTTGCACCATTAGATCTGTGGTGCTTGTAGATGAAAATTTGGAAGATGAAGCTCTATTTCTATTGGGATCTCCTCTTATTTTCCCTACTAAGATGAGATCATCTTCTACTTTAGTAGCCAAAAGTTGAGCTACAGCTAGATCTATTTGGCCAGCACGTCTCAAGAGGAAACTACCTTCAGGTAGCTGAGAATTAATGAAAAAGCATTTGAGATTCTCAGCTATAGGTCTGGCAATCATAGAAATTCTATTTTTCAACTTGTCAAATTTAGTTATGAAGTCTCTCATAGGCTCATGCGGCTCTTTTTTCATTTGTGTAAGTTGAGCTAGAAGTGTATGTGCATCTTCTGCAGGTTTGAATCTGGCTTCAAACTTAGCTTTCAAAGTATTCCAATCAGTCACAGATCGAGCCTGTAAATGGTAAAACCAATCTATAGTAGGACCTTGTAGTGTTTCAACAAAAAGCCTGACTGCTACATCTTCAAACTCTACTCTGATTACTCCACAAGCTATATTGAATGCTGCAATATGTTCATCAGGATGAACTTTCCCATCACCGTAGAATTTTGGAAAATTCTTCCTCTAACTACATGGAAGTTCATGTAGAGGAGGAGTAAGATTGAGAGGGCCAAAAGCATTACCCCAAGGGCCTTAAACTGCCATTATAGGATACTAAAAAGGAGGGATAACAAATCTCAAAAGGGGAATTATAGGCACAACTTCATCAACAATAGAAGTAGATACTTCGTCTGGTAATGGAGATCTGGCTTTAGTAAGAGGGAAGCTCTTGGTTTTTTGGAGATGAGATGGTGAAGGAAACAGATCAAAATCACTTTGTTGTACTAGCTCAAACACAGGATCAACGACACCTTTAGCCCTTTGGCTTCGTGTATACCTTGAATTTGCGAGATTGTAAAACAAAATTGGAAAAGAATTGACTTTGCTTCAGTTAAAGCTTGAGGCTTTAAACTGTGCATTCTTTTCCTGTTGGTGTAGAGGTGAATGGAATGGATAGACTATAAATGGATAATGGGTATTTCCCCAGCGGAGTCACTAAAAATTGTTGGTTGAATATTTTGTCTATCAGCGTACTGGTAAATAAAATAGGTCTTATCAGCCAAAGCAAGAAGATTAGTCATCCTAATGTGTAAGTTTATCACATCAGAAGGAGACTGCTCTCTCCCCTCATCAAGGGGAGGTTCCCTATGGATATGTTATGTATGTGTGTGAATAGAAAATAATACTCAAGGGTAAGACCAGACATCCATCTCTCTTTCTTCAGAGATGATGTAAACAAAACAAAGGAAAAACTCAAGAGAATGACAGACAACACTCCTCTTCTTTCAGAAGAATTGTTCAACCAGCCACAAGAATACTCCTAGAAATAAAAGTAGAATATGACTAAAAGTATGGTAACCAGCAAATCAAGACACATCACAAAGTCTGCACCTGAAATACTCAAGGAGTGATATACGAAGGGCAATGAAAGCTCAAAGTATTCTCAAAGTCCTTTACATAGCAATGAAAAAGCAAACACACTGAAGGCAACTATGGGGGCACAAAGTCTCTCCATAGTTGATTCTTCAAGACACCTTCTTGACACATTTACTAATCCTGCTTATTAAATTAATGAAACAAAAAAGATATCACAACACAAAGTCTGAAAAAGTCCCTTGTTTTCATTAACAAAATATGATAAATATACTGAGCACAAAGTCTCAATGATGCCTCTCAATTTTGGTAGAGTTTCATTTAGATTATCAAAAATAAGATGATTTTATAATGAAAGAAAGTCCCTTATATAGCCACTTCAAAAAGGACTCGAGAATAGTAATACATCATGATGCATTGGGAAATGTTAGGAAGGCAAGCTAGAATTTTGGGGTCTTTTATCCATTTGATCTTCTTAATGTAGATAAACAAGTTGTGCAATTGAAAGTTTACAACTTTCAATGTCTGCCTGGCAGTCTAATCCTATCTTCACCGTTCCTCCTTTTCTGATGAATTGAATCAGGTCCTGGATTCAGCTTGTTGTTCTATTCCTTCCCCACTTTCTACTGGTCTTGGCCTTGAAATCTATGAATGTATTCTATTATGTATGTTCAAAGGATCAACATTTATTTTTTTGTCTTCAATTTGACGTTCATGCGCTTGTCACTATGTTTCCAACGGTTAGTTGACTGTGTTGAATTTGACGTCTTCAGGCGCGTCACCCCTTGGTCTTCTTTTGGCTTTCTGCTTGGCACTTTTCTATATTGGGCTTGCCCTTTTGGGCTTTGAAAAATGATCCTTCAGCTTCATGAAGTGTCTTCAAATTGATGGCTGAGAGTCCCCCACAAGGGCACCTACCCTTCGAGGTCCTTCATAAGCCCTTCATAGATTCCCTCGAGATTTTCTCTGGGCTATTCCCTGTGAACGTTTCCCATGGACATTTTCCTCAGGGAAAATTCCCTTGGAAAAAAAGTCAGGGGAAAATTCCCACAGATAAAAAGTCTGGGGAAAATTCTGCCAAATATTTGAACAAGTCTTTAAACAAGCCTTTTGAAAATCTGAAGTGTGCTTTGGTCGATGTAAGTGTCCTCTGCAAGGGCACTTGTCCTTTGGAAAAGTTATTTTCATCATTAAACTGCCTCTTTGAACTTGGACATTGAACCATTTGTTGAATTGGTTCAAAGGTTCAATGAGGCGCGCCAAGCACCTTTGAACCAAAAAGCCGACAAACCATTGGATGCACTTTGCCGTTGAACCAATACATTGAACCAATTGGTTGAACCAAGGCTTTGAACCAAAATGGTTCAAGCCAATGGTTTCAACTGATGGTTCAACAAATAAAACAAGTTGATAAACTAAGCATTGAACCAAATATTTGAACTTGCCTTTGAACCAACAGTTGAACCATTTGATTGAACTTATTCGTTGAACCGGTTCAACAGTTCAATGAAGCATGCCAAGCGCCTTTGAAACAAAGTCGATGAACTATTCTATGAGCCAAATGATTGAACCAAAAGCAACGAACCTATTTTTGAACCTTTCCATTGAACCAAAATTTGGTTCAATGATTCAACGAAAGCCTTGAACTAATTGACGAACCAAATGGTCAAACCAAAAGATGCTGAAACAAAGGAAATGAACCATCTGAGTGAAATAAAGCATTGAACTGCTTGGTTGAACCGAATGATTGAAATGTTCCTTTGGTTGAATTGAGTGTTGAACCTTTGAACCCTTTGAAACTTTGAACCCAATTAGTTCAATGGTTCAATGGTTCAAGTCACTTTGATTTGACCAAATGTTTGGAAGCCGATGAATTTGTTGAAGCGACTGAACTTTGAACCTTGATGAAGCGCTTAACTCTTGCCAAAGACATTGAACTTGTTGAACTTTGAACCCATTGAACCTTTGAACCAAATTGGTTCAATGGTTCAATGATTCAAGTCTCCTTTTCTACTTAGATGCTTGCTGATGAAGATTTTCAATTGAACCAAAGCTCTGAACTAATCCTGTAGAATCTAAAGATACAAAATCTATAGAAATCATCATGTAAAATCCATTGAACTTGACTAGCAAAGTCTGTAGATTTTTTGAGAAGCCATGAAAATGAGGAATCTGAATGTCTAAGACAAAATTTTGAAAATGGAAGATATAATTTTGGTCTGTAAGACCAAAATAATTCAAATGTTGTCCTAAAAATGAAAGTTATTTTTGGGAGACAACATGATGTTTGATAACATCGATGTTTCCTTACCAAAATACTTAAGATCAAGAATCTGAGTAAGTAGGCATGGGGAATAAGTCCAGGTCAGTCTTAGGTAGTTTTCTATGGATTTATTTGGGCTCAAGACTTTAGGTTTATGGGAGTAAGAAACTACATTCAAGAAACCCAATGCAGATGGGAAAGTTGGGTAGGTCAGCACTTTGTGGGTCAGGGTTTCCAAAGTAAGTTACTTGGGATCAGAACCCCAGGTGGTTAAGTCATTATTAAATTAGGTTTTCCAAAGGAAGTTACTTGGTGTTTGAAACCTGAGTAAGTAGAGTTAGAAAACCTATTTGGAAAGGCTTCTTAGGAATCAGGTTTCTTGAGGGTAGTTACTCAGTGTCGAGAACCCAAGAAAAGTGAATTGGGAAACCTAATTAAGACATGAGGTCTTATAAACCTGCGTGGTCAAAGGAAACTAGTTGGTAAAGTTTTTGTAAAAAACTTTATTTCATAGGGATTTATCAGGTTCTTAACATGATAAATGATTGCAAATACAAATATGGATTAAACAACAACTGATCGTGCTTGAAAACAAAGAATGAAAATGAACAAAAATGGACAAGACTAAAATAAAATCCATGGTGGCAAAGAAAAATTATAGAGACAAATAACAAGAAAAAGATAAACAAAAATCTATATAAAACACATGGGTGAGATCCACCTACCTCAAACACAAATGGGTCAAAGAAAAATGATTGAAGACACTCCATAGGATGAAAACGCATGGCTCAGAGTTCATAGTCATGGTTACTTGGTCAAATAGCTTAGCTATCAGATGGAAATGAGGTGAAATTTCCCATTATATATATAAATCTAGTGCATTAATGACAAGTGTGGGAGAGGCCATGTAAGCTATCAACTATTTTTATCAAGATTTTTGGATTGCTTTCCTCGTTTTTAGCTTTTTAAGTAGAACAACCTCATAAAATTGAGTAGGTCTAGGTTGATGAGCAGCTTGGGTTTGTGGACCCACATTGTTTTTTCTTATAACTTTATACTAGTAAATCAATACCAAAACCCCGATTAGGTCTAGGCCATGCTTGGTGGGTTTATGGGGTTACTTTGTTTAGCTTTGGCAATAAAGTAAAATTGATTGGTAACTCCGATTGGAACTAAGAAGAGTAGTTCAAATTTATGGGAAAATTTTATTTCTTTTCAATAAGTAAAGTAGTTTGGAGAACCCAATTTGAATTATGAATGATCCAAAGCAATTAAGCAATTATTTTCAATCCTCTAGAATGACTATGAATAACTAGGGAGAGTAAGAAATTAGACACAACAACTACTAAAATATAAGGGTTTTATTTATAGAACTAGTTTAACAAGTACAAATAACTCACATAAGACCAAAATGTAAATTTTTCAATAGGGGTACCCCAAAATTTGAAGTGTGAAATTTTGGGGACACTATCTGGCTCCGACTGAGGACATCTTTGTTTCTATCATTAAGGAGGAAACAAGTATGAGATCCCAACACAGTTGGTTTGGCATATTATTTATTGGGTATAGAGTCTTTGCATAAATTTAGTCATAAAAACTATGAAATGGGAAAATAATATGAAAGCAAAAACAAAACCAAAAGAAAGGCTAAAAACTTTATTTATATACATATAGGTGTTATCCTGTTGCTCAATTCTTATAGAGCTTCAAGTGTTGCCCATTGAATCAAAGTGGTAGTGCAATCCCATCCTAATAAGCTAGGATGAAGTTATCTCTTCTAGAAATGCTCTTTATAATCAAAGGCCCTTTCCACAGAGAATAAAACTTGCCATGTTTCCCTTTCTATTTATTTTACTTATCCCATAGGAGAACTAAATCACCAATTTCAAACTACCTATCTCGAGCATTTTTATCAAATATCTTCTTTACTCTCATTTGATGATCAACGAGTTGGTCAATAACTTGAACATGAACTTCTTGTAGTTCAGTGAGAAACATGATTCTCTTATCTAGTGAATCTTGATAAGTAACATCTTCAATGGCCTTAGATAATTGCAAAGTAAGCAACTATATGGTTATTGGTATCTCAACATTTATTCCATATAGCAACTAAAAAAGAGACATACCTATAGCTTTCTTTGGTGTGATCTTGTCAACCCACAATGCATCAAAGAGCTTCTTATGCTAGGCTCATTGGTTGTTGTCCACCATCTTATGAATAATGGTCATCAAATTCTTATTACTTGATTTAGCTTGACTGTTTCCTTGAGGAAAGTGATTTGAAGCATGAACCAAGTCTATTCCATATGAGTAATATAAATCATTCTATTCTTCAGAAGAAAAGTTGGTTGTGTTATCTGTGACAATTTTATGAGGAATGTCAAACCTTAAAATAATACTCTTTTTGATGAAGTCAGATATAATTTCATAAGTGGCATGCTTAACAAAAATAGCTTCAACCCACTTGCGAAGTAGTCAGTAGCAATCAAAACATAACAATGTCTAGCACTTGAAGAAGGATTCAACATACCAATGAAATACATGCCTCATTGATGAAAATGTTAATCAATAATCAATAGTTTTAGAGGTAAGGCTAGAAACTAAATTCATCCTATAAAATGCTGACATGATTGATGTTTATCAACCCAGTCTAAAGCATCTCAAAATAAAGGAGGCCAAAAGTACCTTGCTCGTAAGATCTTGTGTGTAGGGACTCTTGTTGAGAAGTGGCCTCCATATGCCTTGTCATGAAATTAATCCAATAGTCTTGCTTGTTTCTCATTGTCCACATAGCAGAGGAAAACTCCATCAATTCCTTTCTTATACAATCCATTATTCCAAAGGACATAATCTTTTGATTTTAGCTTGATGGTAGATTTTTACTTCTATGTCAAATTAGTTGGGCATTCTCTATAGGTCAAGAAGTAATAAATATTGCTATACCACTCATACACAAGGTTAACAAAAAGTACCATGGGTAACTCTTCATCTATTTCAGCATTTATATCAATATCTTCAGGTTTCTCTTCATAATTAACTAGCATAAGCCTCTTCCTCTTACTAACTTTGTAGGTTTGATATCGAGATCAAACTCATGCACATTTTCTACCCAAGTGCCCCTCAGTAATCCCAATTCCTACTGAGTTAGAATTGATTTGACTATGATATCAAGTACATAAACTTTAGTATGTGAGGACAAAATGTAATACCTAAAAACTTTGCATGCTTTAACTACAATAAAAACATGTTTCTTCATTTGTGAATACTTTAATTTAGAGCTCTTAAGTGGCTGACTCATGAAAGATATCAAATATTCAATTTCCTCATCATTCTTCTACAAAATAATAGTTGACATGGTATGTTCATAGGAGTAACAGTAAGAATAAATTTTTTACTAAAATAAGGGGAAACTAGCATCAGATCTTTAGCTATAGCTACCTTTATTCTCTCAAATGCTAACTTTCCTTTAGCATTCCATTTTAAATCTTGCTTTTTTATCATCATATCAGAGATGTGGTGAGTTAGTTCAGTAAAATTAAGAATAAATCTTTGAAGGAAAATGACTTTACCAAAGAATGAGTACACTCCTTTCTTAGACATAGGCATGGGAAAATTATGAATAACTTTCACTCGCTTTGGATCAATTTTTGTCCCTTCTTTTAAGACTATATGACCAAGAATTTTTCCTTTAGTCACAATAAATATTGACTTCTTGGGGTTTAGGGAAATCCCATGTCTCCTGCATTAGATAAGAACTTCTTCAAGATCAACCAAATGATTGCCTCTTTGCTTATAAAAACTATCAAGTCATCCAGATATACTACAACTTTTTTATTCTTCAAATGAGAAAATTCTAGATCCATTGCTTTTTGAAAGGTTACTCCTGCATTGATGAACCCAAAAGGCATCTTATAATAAGAAAATGTTCCACATGCTGTTGTAAAAGTGATTTTATATTGATCCTCCTCAGCAACTTTTATTTGATTGCATCCAAAAAATCCATCTAACATGGATAACATTTATGAACCAATAACTACTTGCAAGGTGTGACCCATAATGGGCAATGGGTAATTGTCTTTTAGAGAAGCTTGATTTAAATTATGGAAATCAACACATAAGCATATTTCCCCATTTTTCCTTCTTACTGGAACAATATTTGCTAACCATTTTGAATGATGGATTGGATAGATGATATTTGCATCAAGAAGCTTTTGAATTTCAAATTAGATAGTACCTAAGATAGTTGGGTTATGATGATGTAGCTTCTGCTTAAAAGGCTTCATCTTTGGCTGGAGTGGAATATAGTGTTGCACTTCATCTAGCTAAAAGGATTTGAGGTCTTTGTAGGACTAGACAAACACAACAATGTACTTTGTGAGAATCTTGATAAAATGTTTCTTTTTCTTCTTGTGAGCAACACTTTCCAATATTAACCATCCTAGGCTCTTCTTCACTACCTAGATTAATCTGATCCACTTATGGATAAGTATCACCATATTCTTTCTTTTTCTTCAAAAGTTGATCATGTTTATCAAAGATTTATTCTAAGGAAACTAATCCTTTAGGAATTTTATTTCTTTTCAGCTGAATTATATCTTGACTATGAGTAAGTTCAGGATCAGTGATACCTATTTTTGTCTCACGTAGATGTGAATTGTTCCCTTCATAGTAAAATCCTTCAAAGTTATCTTGTTACTCAAGAAATGTAGCTATTTACTTATCATCATTGAAAAATTTCCATTGTTCAACATTATCTAGGACTTTTGGATGATAGACCATCTCCACTTTATAGCTACCTTCTCTTAAAAGTGTTGGCTATTGTTCTAGCCTAAGTAGAGATGCAATAACAACAAGTGAATAAAATCTAGAGTTCTGATCTCAAGGAACTGAGCTAATTGAGAAAGCTACAAAGTCAACTGTTTCACTTAAAACTTGGTCATAGTACTATTTCAACTTATCTTTCTTCACCTGATACTATCCTTGGATTTGTTTCACTATCAATTCAGCATCTCCTTGGGATTTAAGAAGCCTAACTCCTTTCTCCTTTTCTTTCTCAAGTCCTAGAAAGAGTGCTTCATACTCAGTTGTATTGTTAGTGTTTTCAAACATGAGTTTAAAAGAGTAAGGAAATATTTCACCATCAGGAGATATCAATACCACCCCTTCACCCAAACTAAAAAAAATGCAACTACCATCAAACTCTAATGTTCATATCTTATCCCCTTCTTCCTCTTCCTCTAGTTCTTAGGTTTCTTTTCCCATTTCAAGGTATTAATCTCCTTGGTCAGATTCTTCAAAAATAATGTGTGACCTTGGGTCATCAGATTTGGAAATCATGTATTTGGACTTATTTTCAAGATCGATCTTTTGATTCACTCCTTTGCTTGGAATGTGAGCATATGACCAATCCATTTTTACCTCTCCACCTAGATCCTTATAGAAGTTTCTACTTAGAAACATTCCATAAGAGATAGGGATGTTTGCTACTAGAATCATCATTTTGAGTATTTTATTTGGAAAGGCTACTAGAACAACTTGAGCATCTTTAATCTGTCCAATCAAGGGAACCCACCTCTCCATTGAATAAAAACTACCTATTATATTAGTCAAGGTGAGACCAAGAGCATCTGCTACCTTAAATGGCATCACATTATCTGAAGCTCCAGAGTCTAGAATGTAATTGCATAATTAAAAACCATTAATCAGAAGAGAGACATAAAATGGTTTAATTATTTCAGATGTAGAAGTGGGTGTGGATGAGGTAACATCAACATTATTCTAGGAAGGAAATTGTTTGGGAGTAGGCAAGATACCTTTAGAGGTATTGGCTGAATTACTTAACCCTTTGCTTTTAACTTATTTGACCAGTCTACTCAATTGATCAGGATAAGATCTCAAATACTCAGCTTTTGACATTTGAGTTTTGGTTTTATTTATATGATCAACTATATCAAAAGAGGGAATAGAAGCAAATAGAATAGGATTAACCTCACTTGCATGAGTTTTAGGCTTATAAGTTTGAAAATAAGGAGTAGTATATTTGTCTTTAGGAGACAAAGAGGAAGGTAAGGGACTACCTCTTTTAAGAATACTCTTACATCCATTTTGGAATATCCCTTTTCTTTATCTTGTTTTTGAAAGATTTTTCACTAGCTTGCTGAGCTTGTGACTTATAAAACACTGTAAATGAGTGATTATGATCTTCTTCAAACACCTCTTCATAGTCATTTTCAAATTGATATTCTAGGTAACTAATGTTGGAGTTTCCAGTAAGATATATAAAGTCATCTTTAGCATCAAGACTTTGATGAGTATCTTCAGTCAGCCGATCTTCCTCACTCATTTTAACATGATTTCTAAGATCATCTTTAATTGCCAATCTTTTTTGAGGACCAGCAATACGGTTCCTATTCTAATTGTTAAAATTTCATGCAGGTGCATTTCTAGTAGGGGTAACACCACCATGAGTACCTTGAGCAATTTGTCTTTTGACTTGAAGCAAGTCATTAGCCATTTTTGCAATAGGGGGTTAGTAGTCTATGATATGGTTGAAGTAATAGAGTCTCCTTTAGCAATAACTTTCTTGACCTTACCAACCATTATCAAATCATCTTCAACCTTTGTAGATATATTTTGAGCTACTACTAAATCAACTGCTCATACTCTTCAAAGCTAGTAACTGACTTTTGGTAGTTGGGCATTAATGAAGAAGCACTTTTGATTATCCACAGTGGTTAGTGTAGCTTGATAAAATTTATAGATCACACATATGCTCATGTGGTTCTTTCTTCAACTAAGTCAATTATGTGAGAAATATATCTATTGAACTTAGCATTAAAGTCACACATATGTTCATGCAGTTTTTTCTTCAACTAAGTCAATTACATGAGCAATATATGTGAATATTTATTATCCTTGAACCTTTTCTCGAATTGCTCATGCATAGTAGCCCAGTTGGTTACGATGACAGGAGCCAAATGGTAAAACCATTCCATAGATAAGTTGTGCAGAGTCTCAATGAAGAGTCTAACAAATACATCTTCATGCTCAACACTAATTATTCCACATGCTATGAAGAAGGTAGCCAAGTACTCATCCAAATTTTGCTTACCATTGCCAGTAAATTTAGGAAAATTCTTTCTTGATCCTTTTGGCAATTCATGCAAAGGAAGATGTAGATTCAAAGGACCTAAATTTGTCCTCTATGGGATAAGAAGTGGTAATGTCATTCTTTTAGGAGCAAGAAATTGTGGGTTAACTAGCAGAATAATTATGCTGAAGATGATGTATATGAGACTATGTTTGTCTAACAGGTGAAAGACTTACTCTTTTGATTCTAGCTTGAACAGGAAAGTTGAAATTGAAACACTCTTGTAGTTCAAATAAATCATCTGCTTGGCCATGTGCTCTCATTACTCCGGTGTAAAGTTGGTTTACCATATTGGAAAGAGGAATTTTTTACTCCCATTAATTTTGATTTATAGACAAAACTTAGGTGGTAGTTTACTCAACATACAACTAACTTAAAAAGCGGACTAGGGAGCAAACTAGGCATAAAACTGAGGATTCATAAACATGTAACAAGTTAATTAAAGAAGGGCATACCTATTAAAAGTAAAAAAAAATAACCTAAGAAACATGCTAAAAATAGACAAATGTATTTCTCTCAGCATGCAAAGCTTTTGATTAGTAGTTTGAGAATTTTGGAATTCATGAGAATTTAGAGTAACACTACACTTATCTCAACTGATTTACTCAATTTGATATTAAGTCTGGGAGTTGAACTTTTCATTCCCTAGTAGAGTCTCTAGAAACTATTGGCTAGATATTTTATAAGTTTTTTGTATCTAGGTAGTCATGGGATTAAATCCCCTTCATTTAATGGTGAAGCTCCCATATACTTATGTCTATCTATTTCTAATTACTTATAGCTTATAGTTATTCACTATATATATATATATATATATATATATATATATATATATATATATATATATATATATATATATATATAGTGAATAACTATAAGCTATAAGTAATTAGAAATAGATAGACATAAGTATATGGGAGCTTCACCATTAAATGAAGGGGATTTAATCCCATGACTACCTAGATACAAACAACTTATAAAATATCTAGCCAACAGTTTCTGGCGACTCTACTATATATATATATATATATATATATATATATATATATATATATATATATATATATATATATATATATATATATATATATATATTAGAGTCGCCAGAAACTGTTGGCTAGATATTTTATAAGTTGTTTGTATCTAGGTAGTCATGGGATTAAATCCCCTTCATTTAATGGTGAAGCTCCCATATACTTATGTCTATCTATTTCTAATTACTTATAGCTTATAGTTATTCACAATATATATATATATATATATATATATATATATATATATATATATATATTCTAATTACTTATAGCTTATAGTTATTCACTATATATATAAGTAATTAGAATATATATATATATATATATATATATATATATATATATATATATATATATATATATATATATATACAATGTGCAAATTGCTTTGATTGGGAGGTATTACTTTAATCATTGTGTTCATGAGCCATAAATTTTTTTTTGCAGTAAGTAAACAGCTAGTTTTGGGAACACAAATAGAATTTCAAATAGGTTGGGTATTAAAGAAAAGACTTAGAATACTTGAGAAAGAAGAGAAATAATAGAAGTGCATTTCACAATAAATATTTTTTTAGATTTTATTGCATACGTGCAAACATATAAACACGAGTATGACATTTTTTTTAGCAAATGATTAAGAAAGCAATGCATTCAACTTAGATCAATAGATAATGCAAAATTTACCATTTTATCTTCATAGAATGCACAGATGATTCCCATAGACACAAAGTTCTCTAGAATTAGATTTTTTTTATTCACATTTAGAAAAATTCAAACAAAGACATCTAGAGATCTAAACACAGTTTTATATTACACAAACTTTCCCATACAATAGTTACAATTGATTCCTTCTAAATTTTTCCATCCCAGGTACATAGGACTACACTTATATTTATACCAAAATCAAATGCCAAATACAAATAGGAGTTAACTTCTCCAATTCCCATGTGTTGTGCTAAAGCTAGAAATAGTTGAGTGGCATCCTCCTCAAAATTCTCCTATGTGGCATGTAGTGGCTAGTGACATGTATCACTTCCTAGTGTTGCTCTTTGAATCGAATACAATTACTTTGTATGTAGCACAAAGTTCACTAAAGTAGTTTAATTTTACAAGATTACTTCAATTAAATAGTGTGTAAGCCAAATTACTCAAGTTTTACAATTTCACAAAGTAATTTATTTCATCAAGTAACTTTACTAAACATCTTCACTTAAAATTAATTTCTTTTAACAAAGTTACTTTACAAATAGAATGAATAGAATATAAGAAAATGAGAAAAGAAAGAAGAAATCATTGGGAAGAAAAATAATCAACAATTATTCCACCTTATGAACCTCAGATCTGATTGTATCTCTATATTTGATGTGCTAAGACATCAACTATATTATTGCATCATCAGGTTTGGCAAGAACTTGCATTTCTATTTCAAATATTAGCATTTCTCTTTCTATCCTTCTACTTTTAGCTTTTACCTTCTTGACTCTTAGTTCAAGTCTTTTTATTTCCTATTGAAATTGGATTAACTCCTTGATAGACTTGGATGTGAAAGGATTTGTAGCTTTGTCCATCCTTTGTTTGAATTGCTCCCACAACTATTCAATTATCTTTGGAACATTGTCAGAACAAATACCAGTAAGACCAAAAAGAGAATCTTCCAGATTTGCTTTTCATCATTAGCTTCCTCCTTTAACATTTTCATTTCCTCACATATTATCTCTAAAATATGTGTTAAAGAACACAAGAGGTATTCTTATTGTTGTATTTTCTTTAAGGACCCTTTTGTAGCAATCTCTTCTTTAATCAAAACTTTCTCATTCAAATTATTTATTGTTTGCAAATTTTCTAGTTGTAACTCAATAATTCCATTTTCAAGTTCAATTTCTTTCATCATTGTCTTCAACTCAACTAACCTATTTAAAATGTAAATATGAATACCTAGGACTTTAGGTAAGAGCTTTTGAACACTTTGATGCATCTTTTCAATCTAATCATCAACTGACTTTGCTTTATCACTAGTCTCTTCCACTTATGTAATTACCTATTATGTAATTGCAACGTCTTAAAGTAATGGTTGTTGAGGAACATACTTTATTACCTTGGAGATTATTTCACATAGTTGTGCATTTTATTCTTTCAACTTGACCTTAACAGCTTTTTCTTCATCAAGTTTCTTAAATAGAGTGTTTATCAAAGCTTGAGTGTCTTGTTTCAAACCCTCAGTGGTAACATCTCTAAGAGAAACCTTGGTAACTATTAAATCCTTTTTTGTAACCTCTCCTTTGATCATCCATTGTGGAGGAGTTAACACTTTTACAAACTTTTACCCTAAAGATTCAATTACCAAATTTAAAGTTAATTTAGTGGGCTTAGGCTTTTTACCTTTTCTATCAAGGCTCTTTAGTAACTGTCAATCCATATCCTCAAGATTGATTGCCTCTTTGGTCTTTAGAGTAATCTGCATAGATAGCCAGGATGAGAAATATATAGAAGTGGAGACATTTGTGTGGACCACCATTTACTGTTGATTATCCTTAGTTACTAGTTTCTAAGAAGGAACTTCATGTGCCTCAGTTTCTTTCTATATTTATTTCTCTATTTGTTATTAACTTATTTTTCTATTTTCATTGCTTGTTCTATATTTGCTTCTTTCTCTTTGGGTTCCTTAGGAACTTCCCCTGTTAATGCATCAAGCTCTTTTTCTTTCTCAACTTCTCCCTCCTCTGTTGCATCAAATACCTCTTTTTCTGGTTCAACTTCTTTTTCCTTCTCCCCTTTCTTTATCACTTTCTCCCCAACTTCATTCTAAGGGTCAACTGCTTTTCCAACTTTTCTTGTTGATCTTCATGAGATGGGGTCTCCTCTTCAGTAGTTACTTTTTTAGGTTCTTTCTCAAGGGTGGGTTGTTCTACTGAAGGAGGTGGTAGTGGTGAAGCAGATGAAGATGATGGAGGAGGAGGAGGAGCACTAGTATCTTTCTGAGTGGATTTCTTAGGAAGTTTGATGCCACTTGAATTTGGAGGAGGCATTAGTACATATGGGTTTAATGCAGGTGTTGTGGAAGTGGGAATTGTGTAAATTGCAAGAATATAAATGGTAGGAATAGAAGTATCAGTATAAAGAATTGATGGAGGTGGGGGAACCACTAATTGAATAGGTTACTTATCTTTCACTATGGAATAAGTGTCTTCCACATTTATTTTAATCTTAAATTTATTTATGGGCCCTTGGCTACCCTCTCATTAGATGATCTCTTTTCTTTTCTAGCTAATATGAGAATGATCCTTCATTAATTCTTTCATACAGTAGCCCCTTATTGAGGAGCCATACTGAAGTCATTGCCAACACATTTTAAGTCCTATATGAGATAGTGTTATCATGATGTTTTCCAAAAACATTTGTTGTAAGTGGAACACTATCTCCCCCAGATGCATGAAAAATATCACTTGTCACAACTCTATCATCCTCCATATCCTTAGGAATAGCAGCTAAGTCAAAATCATAAATTTTCTCAATAGACAACCTACTATTGTCCCTCCTTATTTCATAAAACTCATCCTTGCAATTAATCTAGAAATCTTCTAGTGCTGAGATGTGCATATATTCTAGGGAAACTATGCTTTGGGCTACCCCTTTACAATCAAAATTGGCCCTAGCCTCAAAATGGGTTTAGGTGTAGCGATGATACATCTCCTTTTGCACATTCATAGCTTTGTAGATACTTGTGTAATGATAATGGCCAATGACAATGGGAAAGTTGATCATGGGACGATGAGATCTTGACTATAAATCATGTAGTTTATCAAGTTGCCTACACAATTCCATTAGGATCTATTTGTCACTTGGGTATCTAGGTAGTTGGACAAGTGTACTTGAGAAACCCCCTACTTTGATGTATGTGAAATTTAGAAACTAAATGAAAATACATCTGTATTGTGAGACTGCTTCCCAAGCTTTATCTGACACTCTCTTATGCTTTAAGGCAGCATTCAATTTTCAAATAAGCTCATAAAAAAAACCATCATTCACCAATTTATAGTGCTTATAAAATTATTCAAGAACCAACTAAGGATAATATTCATATATTGGCTCACTCACCACTGTCCCTTTTGTTTTTATCCTTAAAAATGCTCCACTTGAGGCTGATGTATACACAAGGTATGAAATCATCTTGAAATCAAAAGTTTGTATCACTTCCTTCAACTGCTTATCTAGATTATCACTTATCATTCTTTCCCACTCAATCTTGGCTAAGCTCCTAGTGACATCAATAGTTTTGAGATAAGCATACCTCTAAGTTGAGAAACATTTAGCATTCTTCTCACCATTGATTTTGCATAGCAGTTGAGTAAAATCATTTACTTGTTGAACCAAGTCTGACCTCACAATCTATTTTAGAAATATGGATGCTTTTTTTACCTTCTTCAAGTAATAGGTATTCATTATCCTGATACATAATGATGTTTTATATTCCCATTTTCTACTGTATTTATCTTTTGATATATCAATGACTTTTGGTGAGGTTAGGATTTTCAAATAATAATTGAGATATTGGACATCCAACCTTATGACTACAATCCCAATAGCATCCCTATAATAGTTCTAGTTAAAAAATCATAGTATTTTCTACATGCTAAGACAAACTCAAGAAGTTAAGCTAAGCTTAGGAAGGCTACAACTTGAAGACGTCCACTATTGGTCATTGCATGCATGAAAGGGAACTTAACAATGGTTTTGGACCTGTCCAATAACTTAGTTATGGACACATGTCCCATATCTATGTCACTTATCTCTATTAGCTTGGAGGATATGCATGACTCAATAGGATAACCCTTATATTTGTACTTCATTTTGGGATCTTGTAACTTGGTTCTCTTAACTTTAGCTTTTCCCTTTCTATTTTTCCCAAGAATATCCTCAAGTGTTAACTCCAAAACTTCCTAAATTAGTGTTGCTTGCACTTATACCTCAACTAATTCTTCCTCTAATCTTTATGATCCTTCTGATCTAGACATTGGCTCTTGCTAACTATAAAGAACTTGAGAAGTGTTTTTTAAGCACTTTGCAACTACTCTAGCTGGTTTAGAAATGTTGAGAAAAGAGTTAACTTATTGCTCTTAAAGTACCTCTAAGCAAGCTTTAGGTTTTGAGTAGTTGAAAGTCTTGAAAAACTTACGTATCATTCTCTTAAGTAATAGGCTCTCACAACCCCAGGTTGGTATGAAAAGGGCATAAGTCTTAAGCATTTGGAAACCCATATAGGTCATTAGGACTATAAAGACAACTTTAGGTTTGTGATGGTTGATAACTTTGGATTTTCCTTACCAAATTGCTTAGAATTGAGAACCTGAGTAAGTAGGAAAAGGGAAGAAGTTTGGATCGGTCTCAGATAACATTCTACAGATTTATTCAAGCTCAAGACTTTGAGTTTATGGGATTAAGCAACTGCATTTAAGAAACTCAAAGTAAGTAATGGCAGAGGGGAAACCTAGGTGGTTAACTCTTTGAGGGTCAGGTTTTCCAATGTAAGTTACTTGGGATCATAACCCCAGGTGGTTATCTTTAGTAAATTGAGTTTTCTAAAAGAAGTTACTTGGTGTTGGAAACCTGAGTAAGTAGAGTTTGAAAGCTCGAGTAAGTAGAGTTAGTAAACTTGTTTGGCAAGGCTTCTTAGGAATCGGGTTTCTCAAGGATAGTTACTCGATGTCGAGAACCTAAGCAAAGTGAATTGGGAAACCTGATTAAGACATGAGGTCTTGTAAACTCGAGTGGGTGAACGAAACTAGCTGTAAGGGTTTTCCTGAAAAACTTAATTTTATAGGGAATTAGCAAGTTTTTAACAAGATAAATGATTACAAATACAAATATGGATTAAACAACAAATAATCATGCTTGAAAACAAAGAACAAAAATGAATAAAATTGGACAAGACTAAAATAAAATCCATGGTGGCAAAAAAAACTTACAGAGATAAATAACAAGAAAAAGATATAAAAAACACAAGGGTGAGATCCACCTACCTTAGATGCATATGGGTCAAAGAAAAATGATCAAAGACACTCCAGAGGATGAAAATGCATGACTCAAGGTTCGCACGTATGGTTACTTGGTTAAATAGCTTAGCTGCCAGGTGGAAGTGAGGTGGAATTTCCCATTATATATAAAAATCCAATGCATTAATGACAAGCACGAGAGAGGACACGTAAGCTCTCAAACCTTTTTATTAGGCTTTTTGGATTTCTTTACTTAATCACTACAAAATATTTTAAATAATCTTGGTTTAAAGGACATGTATATATATAAACTTAATAACTAAACTTAAGGCATGAATGTAGTGTAGAAGGAATATAATTCATGTCATGAATCCAAGGGTATCCTAATAAAAGATTGTATTTAAGGTCATTAGGCATAACTTTACAAATGGTAGAAAGAGTGCATGGGCTTATAGTGATATCTAAAGTAATTTTCCCAAGTACTTGGTGTGAAATGTTGTCAAATCAATGAATTTTCATATTTAAACAAGTGAGATATTTTGTTGTTATGCCTAATAAATTTAGGAAAGAGATGTTGCAAATGTTCAATCCATATCTATTGTCATCTTTTTGTATAAAGACTTGAATATACAATGGTAAATATTTATAAAAATATGCTTAGGGGGAATATCCTCCTTTTAAAAAGAAATGCTTTCTTCTGTCTATTGGATAGTATTAATAATAGAAGTTGCATAAAGAGGTTAAACATTGTTAGGTAAAAGTGTATTAATTAATGCCTTGTATAGTATATCTTTGTATATTGGTGTTGTTTTTAGGATCTATAAAAATGAAAATTTGGCATTAGTATTCTTTAATTGATCTAGGATGTCAAATACCTTAGATTGATGGATTGGCCCTGATGGATGGGGATAAGGAACAAGAGGGACTTTACCTCATATGGTATTAACAACATGAAAATTTTGAGGCTTAGTAAAAGATTTCATACATGCTCTTTGAATGTTATAACAATATGAATTACAATATAATGGAGATCATTCTAAGGTAAACTTTTGAACATCATTGAATCTTAAGCATGTACTAATGTAATGAATAACATTTTACAATAAATTGCATAATTGTATGTAACATGTAAAAATAACATTCATCTATTTATCCCATTATAAATAAAATTCAATGTGATTCAAGACATGCTAATGATTATAAATATAATACAAGAAGAAATCAAGGTATGATGGTGATATAAATAAGTGTTTGAATGATTGTGTGGGATCTTTAATATACTTTCTCATTTGTTGATTAGTGTTAGTCCAATATTTCATAGCAATAACTATAGAGGCTAAATTGTACCTGTATCACACTAACCCTATTTTTGAGGGTATGATGAGAGTAACTTTCTTGGGTGATATGCTCATTTCATGTGCACCACAAATAAAACCTTTAAAAGATGCTTCATGTGGTATAAAAAGAAAAGATCCTGGGCATTTCTCATATAGTATGAGGTACATGGAAACTAAAGTTCATGTTCAATGTTATACAATAGCTATGAGTATTAGGATAAAATCCTCACACCGTGATGTATATAAATAGATCACTTTGTATCCCTTCATGACACCTTCTAAGTAGTTTTAAAACTATTAGAACATAATATCTAAAAAAAAAGATTAAAATAGAAAATAAAAGTGAAATATTTTTGTATAATGATTAGCAAATTCCCTTAAAATATGAGGCCAATGGAAAATACTTTAAATTTTAAATGTATTAAAGGTATAAATAAAATTATTTTAGTGTTTGATATTCAATAATTTATGAAACCTTGAGACAAAAATTAAAAAAACCAAAACTTGAAATATTTTTATGAATAAAAAACACAACTTTCAACCTAAGGTAAAAAAAAAAGATTTTATGCCATATTTATCCAAGGTGACAAGATAATATATTTAATGTCATATTACTCCATGGCCAAATATAATTGAATAATTATGTGTTATATTTATATCCAAATTTTAAGGCTATTTTCTTTCAGTGACAGAGATCTATAAATTTGCATAAAATCTTAGGACAAAAATTGATTAAAAAGAAAGTAATGTTTTAAAATAATAGGTTCACCAAAATACTTAATATATTTTTTATTTAAATAAATCAAATGAATGGAATAAAATTATTTAATTTGATATACATTATAATACAGTAAAATGTAGAAAATAAATTAAAATAAAGAATTTGATAAAATTAGAAATTAGCTAAAAAAAAGTAAAGGAGCCTTTAAATATGAAAACCTTCCTAAAACATATATTATGTTGAATGTACAGGATTATTGTAACTGAAAACTACATGAAAATGCATGTGTATTATGTCATTACTCAATTCAAGAATTCAAACTGTGATTGTACAAGTCTGTAAGAGAAGGACAGTGTCGCACTATGGCCTTGTGTATTGGTTGTGACCATGTCTTGTTTGACTATGTATGATTTTCTAATATGGGTTTGTGTGCCTATCTGTGATGGTTTAATAATTAATTTTATAAGCTAATATACAACTTATAAGACCTAAAAAATAGAAACCTGTCATGACCCCATTCGGAACTTTTCTTATTTTTGTTATTATGAAGTTATTGGACCTTGTTTTACTATGATATGTTGTTATGACCACTTTTAGTTTGATTAGATTCTAGATGGACTTAACACATTATGATTTATGTGAGATGACTTTGGTATATAGTTGTATTTTAATGGATTAATTTTAGTTGATCATTTAATTTATTATGTAGTTATGTTTATTTGGATAGTTATTGGATGGATACTACTGATTTTATCTTTTATGATTACAGAGTCTCTAATAAGTTAAGATAGAAACATAATTTAGTTAAAAAGGTTTTGAAATGGTTGTTAATACCTTACAACATGTAGTGAAATTTGGTCATCCAAATTTCACTACACCATTTTATTCATTTTCTATCATTTTTGTATTTATTCTTATTTTTCATAATATTTTACGAGAATTCATAACCCAATAAACAAGATGTCATTTTCAATTAGCCCAAAGGTTATAAATTTTACATTTGATATAGTGGATTTGATAGAAAATTTAATGGTTTAATTACACTAATAATTATTTTATAATCAATTAGCATTAATTCAATTCATTAAATGACTATATTCTTTTTAGTCATTAGATATATTAATTTTTTTATAATGTATATTTGTGTACAAATGTAAATTGAAAAGTTCATTTAATATTTTGAATTTGTATAAAGAAAAAGAAAAACAAAAATGGGTAAGTAAATGACTTTTCAACTTCCAAAGGAAAATTATTGTACAAAATAAAAAATACGGATTTTGTAAGGGATCTTTTTTTCCTCAAGCTCCTAGAGAGAGCTCGTTACAACTTATGTGGAGCCATGTTATTTCCAGATTAGAGTAATGAAATGCAATTAAGTAGGTGAGACTCTCTTGGGGTTTTATAAATTTTAATTCTCTTTGTTTATGAATTCAAATTTCTTATTTATTATCAAAGACTCCATCAAATTTTTACATTTATTTGGTTATATTCAACCTTGATTTTTCCCACACTTTGTGTTGAGAGCCCCATTTATGAGCTTTCTTGATGTTTACAAGTTTTTGGATGTTTGATCTCAATAAAATCTTATACAAAGTGTGTGTAATGAAGATTTTGAGGAGAATTTGTGCTTCCAAACATGCCTTGGGTTCCTAAAACCCTCATGCTCCTATGTTCATTCTTGTGTGATAGGAAGGAATTATATTTCTATTTTTTAATCTTGAGTGATCTCAGTGATTCTTCATTTTTATCCCGATGTGGGTTTCTCCCTTTTTTTCTTATTTTTTTATTTTCTATTTTATTTCCTTTCGTACTTTCAAGTGAAAAGCACACCAAAACCCTCGAATTACTCATATCTTATGAGGGAGATGCCTCTCTCAAAATCAGAGGAGATTCACCATTATTATGATGATTTATCTAATTGTTGATGAATTGGTGTTAATTCACATGGGGTGAGTCATAAATCAAAAAATACCAAAAGTGCCCATTTTCCCACCAATACTTTTTGGTGACTTCACTGGGGAATAAAAAATGTGCCTTTTGATTCCTAAAATTTGAAGGAAATATTCACCTTGAATGAGAAGATTGGTGACTCTATTGAAAATATTTTTGGAAATGTTGGAATGTAACCCATGCTTCAAATTTTATGATTTTTATAGTGTTTCTCATAATATGATTTTAGTTATAGGTATGAAAATATTTCATCTAAAAAAATAATATGCACACTTGGGAAAGATTGGGTAAAAAAAGGAAGAAAAAATAAAAGAGGTAAATGTTTCAAATGAGCCTGAATAGGGGTTGATTGGGTTTATGTAGATGATGATAGAATAAGAAATGTCTTTCTCTTCATACCATCTTTCAAACAAAATTTTATCTGAGAGATTGTTGATGACAAAACAAGAGTTTAATTTTTGAAAAGATGCCATGGAGCCATATAAGTAAATAAAAAAAAATCTCATGCCAAAACTCAGCCCAAGTAGAAGAATGTATGGAAAAAGAAAATTTGGCCACATTTCAAGAGCATAAGATGAGCCATGAAGGTATTGGGATTCATACTAGTGAAGAGAAAGTGTGCATATATGTTGAACATGATCACATATCAGGTTTTTAAGAGCAAATAAGAAGTAATTTATAAGAAATTTTTAGCCATTTGGAATGTCAAGAGGTTTTAGTCCCTAGATCACATGTGGAGGTGCTTATGAAAGATTCGGTTCATCTATTCATGGTTGAAGAATCACAAGAGCAGCCAAGAGATGAAGGTGTTGGAAGTATGTCTCACATTGTTCATGTTTTAATTTTAAAATCAATGCAAAGTCCCTTCATTCATGAATGAAATGCAAATAATTTATACATTCTAGGGGTGCAAGGCCAAGTGTTTGAATTAATGTTTGTCTTTCCTCCCAAGCCTCATATATTTTGCATTGATGTAATTAAAAACATGTTATTTTCCTTACTCTTTTATTTACACATGATGTCTCCATTTTTCTAAATTTTGTCTTGCAAAGGCTCATACTTTTCCCAACTAGTAAATGGATGTGTTTAACCTTCTTTTGTATTCTCGTCCCTTTGTAAATAAATTCCCTTTCTACACATTTTGGCTTGTTATGTTTTCCCTTATTTATTTCCAATGTGTATGTGTGTTGATGTTTAATAAAACCTATCTTGTTCACTGTGGTATTTTCCCCTTTCTCCCTATGTTTGTCTCCTAGGCCCGTAAGGTGTTTGGGTGTTCTGCTCTTTGCCAGTGAACCTATTGTTTTGAATAAATTGCATCAAGAGTTTGGAATATATAGTTTTTTGGAATTGTTCATTGGTCAAGAGAAAAAAGATATGTATACATTCAGAATTAGAGGTCATGCATGTTTCAATAGGCTGGTAGTTATTCCAACATAAGTATTTCCAAGTACATGCAGGGCTTTCATAACTTCATCTCACACATGGAAATGTATTGATGATAATTGATACATATTTTCTCTTTTATATATTACTTCTATTATCAAACAATATGTGATTCTTGTGAAATAGAATTGAGGATATGTGTCTTTGAAGAATATATCAAGTGCTCTATGTAATCTTCTAATAGGTCCATAAAATGTTTCAAACTTTAGAGCTTATTCTAGAGTTGTGGTAAATATCAATATCTTGCATATGGCAATGGAATTTTAAGATAGTGTGATACTCAATCTCCTCAGTTTATGGCCTACAATTTCTATCAAGGTTTACGTGAAAAGCTAAAACATGAATAAATGCAACTAAAATGCAAATTGGAAGCTTCTTAAAAATTTCTAGCATGTAATTCTCGACTGGAAAAACAACACAAAATAATTTAGGGACTCTAGTTGTGAGAAGATGGAAGAAGATCATGGTCACCTACTAGTATTTATTCTAAATCTAAAAGATAGTAAGTTAAAACAAATATTTGTTTTTGTTTTCCTGTAAATCTCATATAAATGTGACTAGTTGTGGCCATTCTTGGATGTCCCAAAATAATTTTAGTGTCAACAAATCTTGATGGTTGAGGAAAAAGATAAAACCATACAAATTTAGAACCTTTAATCTTAGGTAGACAATTTAAAGAATTCACATAGGATTTGAGTGTGGTTGGATCTATTATTGCTTTGTATATAACTAAACTTGAAGGTTTACAAGGGACCATAAATGAATTATAATAACTATGTGATCTCAAGCAAGATGTTGACAAAAAAAAATGAGTAGACTTCTTTAATTTTGAAATGACAAGTATACCATATATTAAATTTTTATTCAATGTGGCCTAGGTTAGTGGGATACGATAAGTTCTAGTGATGATAACTAGAATTTCAACATTCAAGTTTTTCTAACTATAAGCCATAGTTTGATGATCCAAATGACAAGACTTGCACTTAAAATAGCAATAAATTTAGTTATTTCTCACAACCCTTCTTTTATAGAGACATTTGGTTCATTTTTACAAACAAAGGGAGTATCTTCATGATATAGTGGCATCAATACATGCATTTTCAACTTGAATCTCCAGGATGTCATAAATAAGGAAGTGAGTATGCTTGTGAAAATTGAACTTGTTTGTAGTGGATTTGATTTTGAAATAATTAAATATATATGGAAATTATGAATGTGTCCAAGCATGAGGCTATTTCAAAGTAGAGGTTGCCCGAGAGGGTATTTGATTATTATGGCTTCAATGCTGAAGATGAGTAGACTTTAAAGGATTAGATATTGGGAAGATGGACAAGACTAAAGACTCTAGACTAGCCTCATGTGTTACATGTCAAAATGATAGATCATTGAGTTGGAAGGATGTTAAGTGGTTGTAGAAAATCACTAGCTTACCAATATTTATGAAGGGGGTGATGACTATTGAGGACACTAGGTTGGCTATTTAAGTAGGAGAAATAGGTATAATTGTTTTGAAACATAGAAAGCGAAAACTTTATTATGTTTTAGCAACACTAACATATTTTCAAGAGGTTGTAAATGCTACACAAGGTCAAGTTCCCATGCTTATAGGTGGAGGAGTTTGATAAGGAATAGATATTTTCAAGGCATTGGCCTAGGGAACCTCTAGTATTTTTATTGGAAGACCTATAATTTTGCTTTTGCTATAGATGGGGAAGTAGGAGTGAGGAGATTTTTTCAAATTCTATGAATGACTTTGAACTTATAATGTATTTATTAGGATATCATTTGGTGAAGGAAATTAATCTTAATTACACTCAAACTGAGGTAGACATGATGCAATCCTTATCAAGGCTCTAAACCACTATGATATCACATGAATAGATATTCTGAGCTCTTGAAAAAAAATGTTGATGTTACTTTTAGAGTGGGATAAAAATTATTTTATTTAAGAGAATTTATTGAAATATGATTATAAAATGAGTCATTCCATAGCCTTCAACAATCAAGATGTGATTTTTATTCTTATTGTAAATAGGTGCCACTACAAGCAAGAAATGATATATATCCTATAAAAAACTACACTTGTCAAAATGTATTTCAAATATGGGTTATTTTGAATGGGCAACCACTCTATGAGAATAATGGGAACATGGTGATGATGATGAGAAGGAATATCCTCTCCTTGATGAGTAGTATAGTTATCCAAAACCAGAGTCAAAGAAATGGGCATCTTAAATCAAGATTTTAGATCTTAAATATGGTGAAACCACATGCATATTGGCACTACAAGATAATGAAGTTGCATTCAGTATTTGTTCTATCATATGTCATGACAAAGAACATATAAGTCTTGTTGCCACTAGAACTACTTAAGATTTAGAATTTTGACCCATAAAGACTTGCTTAGGATAATTTATTCATCTCTATAAATTTTTGGAGAATGGGAAGGCCCTCAAACTTATACATAAAAAACTATTTGATGGAGTACTTTTGACATCATGTCATTTTCAAGGCTACCTATTGGTTGGAATTGGGCAGGTACTAAGAATCTATGAATAGGAATGAAAATATTTTTTTTCTTTTATCAAAGAACATGTTGATAATGGAAATTATATCGTCAACAAATCAACTCTTTCACCTATCATGAAGGTCATATTATAATTGTACCAGTCTAATCATAGGGTTATAAAGGTTTAACAATGATCTTAAAGATGCGAGGGGTTTTTTTAATAAATTTTTTAGAAATAATCAATAAGTTATCAAATGTAACATATTCCATTATAACAATCAAAAATCCACTTTATCAAATCATGAATCAGTTAAGATAAGAATATGTAATAAATTCTATCCGATAGAGAAAATCTATGAATTAGATAATCTCTTGAAGAATATAAATTTGATTTAGTAAATATTTATATATTCAAATAATATCTTACTTCTTGCTAAACATTCTTCAAATTAACTTCAAAAGATAATAAAAAATATAAAGAAACAGATATAAGAAAAGAGAAAAGATAAGGTATTCAAGTACATAAAAAATAAAAGAGAGACATACGATAAACAAACAAACTAAAGACAAACAAACAACTAAACTAAAAAAAGGGTAATAAACTATTTTAAAGCAAAGAAGTCTAAACTAGAGTAACTTAGTATAATCAAAAGACAAACCTAAAATAGGGTAAAAGCTAAGGATTAAAAAGATCAAATAAAATAAGGCTAAACATAAATAGAAATTAATCTAATAAACTATGAAATAACTATCAAATAACAAGTATAAATTAAATCGAAAAGACTATGAATTGGAAACTTAAACAAATTTAAAAGTTAATTAAGATTTAAGATTAAAAACTAAAGAACTTAAACACTAAAATAGAACTAAAAGAAAGAACTAATTAAAAGGAAGACCTATTTCTATATAATCAAAAAGAAACTATGGAACTAATAAAATC
Source organism: Torreya grandis (assembly GCA_037957365.1). Lineage (NCBI taxonomy): Eukaryota > Viridiplantae > Streptophyta > Pinopsida > Cupressales > Taxaceae > Torreya > Torreya grandis. The sequence goes on along the minus strand of JARHVA010000208.1, from coordinate 5,777,578 downwards.
AAAACTGAAAAGAAACTGAAAATAACCTAGGAAATAAATTAAGAAATAGAGATAAAACTAGATTAAGAAAACTTAAAGATAAAATTATATTAAAGTTAGAGTCAAAATAGATTATAATAAAGCATGTGAGTCTCAAAGGAGAGTCATCTTAGCAAAAAAAAAAAATTGAGAAAACTAACATTTTTCCTCTACAATAACTTGAGTGACAACTTTACAATCAAAATAGATCAATGAAATATCGTAAAATAGCGAAGTGTTCATCATTTTTTAAGTTGAGTACTTAGAATCTATGCATAAGACTATAAATAACAATCATCAAAAGATGTTAAGCTTAACAAACTTCAGATACTCAGTATTAAATGATAATAAAAGTTGGATATACCTGTGTTGCATAAGTAATTACTCAACTGTCAAATAAATTACCATTGGGTCTATCTATTATTCTTATATCTTCAAATGAGTCATTGATCTTCTTTAATACTTTCAAACTTAGTTGTAAATAAGTTATAGCTAACTTTAGTTATTTATTAGTTTATGCTAACTAATTGACTTTTTTTTTTAAACTAATTAATTATAATAATTATTTGTTAAGGACAGATTTAATTAAGACTTAAAATTTTTAATTAATTAAGTTATTGAAATATAAATCAGGGGTACTAATCTTAACAGGTGGGGACCCTCATCGAGTAATAATATAATAGAATACATATTTTAACCATAAAATAGATAAGTCAAAGGTCAATAAATTATATTTATATTAAACCATAATGCATGTCAAAAATAGCATAAACATATTTATTTATATCAAAAATAAATATGCTGCATCTCCAAAATATTACCATCAAAACTATCAAAAATCTAAAGTTAAGTATCAAAATAAAAATAAAGTTCTGTCATGAAATAGTTCAACTATAAACAAAGTTTATCTAGTAGACATACGATACTCCTCTGATTATGAAAGTAATTTAATTACATTATATTCCATGTTAGTAGTAGGAAATTAGACCAACTTCATCCTATAATCACTTGTGCTATCATCAACTTCCAATTTGATTCTTTTCAACATTCTATCTTCCATATGTGTATCAGGCTCTGACTTACTTTCAACTCTCTTTTTTGCAATTCTCTTCTATTCAATTGAAAGAAGAAAATCCATTGTCTTTCTCCTACCAACATGTCCATGTATTCATAAATTCAACCTTTCGGATCCCAAGATAGGCTCACTATGGGAAGATACTAAACTTAACCTTTTACATTTCATAATAGGCTCTCTATGGGAAGGAAAAGCTTCATCCAAAGGAATGGCTAGATTTATAAAGTTTTTAGTATGGATAGTCTCAATTTCAAACTATGTAGCCTGATTAGAAGGATTAAGTTCAATAGCTAGCTACACTCTTTCAAGAGACTGAATGGGAAGATGTCATGGGTTATTCTTTAAGTGATGATAAGAACTTGTCTCTGAGTGGGATCTTGCTCCAAATCTATAGCCATAAAAAACTTTATTTCCCTTATGGCCTCTATTAACTGAATTAAAAGGTAAGTTATTAAGGACATTCCAAAATTTAGGATCAGAAGCATCAAAATATATAGACATTCTAGTTCCCCTATTGAACCTGGGACCAAAATGTCTTGCACGGAAACTACCTCTAGTAAAGTTCCTATTAGGATTAGGTTGATTCACATCACTACTATAATTATTTTCCCAACCCCTGTCATCACTGCTTCTAGTTGATTTAGGATGATCCCATCCAAACATTATGAACAATCTAGAATATAATAATTTCAATACTGAGAATCAACAAACTGCTCAAAAAGAAACAATACTGAATATCCAAATACTATCATTTCTCAACAAACTGAAACTAAACTAAAAATCATCTAACTGTATCAAATTTCCCTCTGAATCTTAAATACTATCATAGTTTACTTCAAACATTATGATATATCTTTAAATAAATTCCAACTTAGATTAAATATTTGTTATTTCTTAAAATTGGCATCATTTTACTTCACAAATTCTTCATATTTCATGAATTTTTATTGAACCAACCAAAAACTGAACCATTCTAGAAATGAAAAAAATAGAATCTCAGCATAATATTTCCAAAGTGAAGTCACCAAATAATTCTAAAACATACTTATTTACCCAATATATTCCTCATTTAAATTTTAACTGAGACGCCACTGGCTCATCAAAAAATTACAACTTCAATATCCAAATTTAAATCGAGACTTATGACCTCGATCTTGAGATGCAAACTTAACAAAAATCTCATATCTTTTTAAAATCAATACAGTGACTGACACTATCAGATAGGGTTTGAGAACACAGACATCCATATATATACTTTTCAACTTTGATATATTCCTATAAAATAACCAACTGGGTTATTAGAAACTTATACATAATCATTCCACATTTTATAAATTATTAACCAGAAACTATTTATATAAAATTAAAAATCCTTAGACTTATCTGAAATAATCTTGATATACTAGATCCGCAAACATAACCAAACTGAAACCAATTTTTACAATCTCAAAGTTCTAGTATTTCTAAATTTTGATAATATGAATGCACCATAGTTTTTAAATATATAGACCAAAAATCAACACATGTTTTTCATCAAAAAACTGATAACATTCCTATGCATGAAGATTCTTAGAAATTAAACCAAGATGTATGCATCATATGAACAAATGAATAAGTCTTATCAAAACTTTTGTTCATAGAAAGCACCAATAGAAACCCCTTCCAAAGCCAATATCAAAATTCTAAGCATACACACAGAAACAAACTGAATTTGCAACCTTAAAATTCGAATGAACTATTAACTAGATGTTTGGAAAAATAGAATCCCAAATATTCTTGAAGAATGAGATCTCAAAGAAAAAATGAACACCAAATATTCAAAGAAAACATGTCTTTGATTTCTTTCATACAAACAACCTTGACAAACCAACCTTTGAAATGAATATAGCTCAGATCATTAATGCCATGAATTAAAAACAAATCCATACTCTTATATTCTTTCATAGTCCAAAATATCTTGAAAACTGGGGTTTCTTATCATTTATATTCATGCATGAAATAATATCCAGGTCTGCCAACATCACTCATTCTCTCAGACATTCATGCACATGAACTTACACACAACATCAATATTACAACCACACAAGTGACAATCTATCCAAGAAATTCATCAAAAACTTATAATTTTCTCATGCAGACCATATTTCAGAATGAAATTACTAAAAAATAATCTAAAATTTTATGAATGCCCTGTAGACTAGAACTTAGTCTTTTTCATGAAATTGGGAAATGATTTCTTTCAAAATATTGTAAACTCTTTAAAAAAACACCACATATATCATCAAGTTTGTTTAAAACTATAAGAATCATACTTGGAAATTTACCCAAAAATATTCCTACTCAAGAATCCCAATAAAATCTCCTCTGCAACTCAAAATCTATCCAACTAGAGCTTCACTTCCGCATCTAAGCTTGCCAAGAATGAACCAAAAACCAAGAAAATAAAAACTTATATCCACGACCTCCTCACCGTAACCAATTGAGTGTCGTGCTTGAAATTCATTGGTTAACATTTACCAAAGACATGCTTAGTGATCTTACCAACTTTTTTATTGACATCGACAAACTTAGCTATTACTAACCATTCACACTAAATCGTAACTAAACTCTAAAAATTGAGGATTACATGAATCACATTAAATTCTCATTACCACTAAATCACCATGACAATCTCAAAGCATCAAAGATATGCTTTTATTAAATGCTAAGCCCAACTCACCTTGCCATAATAGATCATGGTGCCAACCAAACACTAGTTTATCATACCAACGAAAGCAATGAATATACTTTACAATCAACCAAACACTTTAGGATTAGGTAAATGAATATTCTCCACAACAAACCTTTATACCTTTGCAAATACTTAGGTCTTCACACCATGACCTGAAGTGTCTTAATAATGTCATGTATATTATGATAAGTCTTTGAATTATCTTGAAAATCTTAAGATAAGCAAACTATGCCTTTGAAAAGCATGTGAAGATTACCTTATTTTCAAAGAACACCTTATGGCATTGAAATTTACTCCATGAAACAAGTCTAAGGTCAACAAATTAACCCCTTTATTATAAATTTGTATGCCCAATGAGACATAAAAGAATGCCATCCATGCCTTAAAACCTATGTGCTTTTTAAACATAGACTTGGAATAATTATTAGAATCTTGATATTGGTAATGGCTTAAACTGAGAATATCAAATAGAACCTTAGAACTTATGAAACATAAGAATGATGATCTTATGATATGCAACATAGAACTTGAATTTTGATAGCATCACCAAATTACTTGAAGCACATCAATATCTTGAATGTCCACTTTACCAGAAATAGAAAACATGAATGAGTCATGAATCTAGTCATTACCTTCATAATAGAACTTCAAATAATAGATGCATTGATTTTCAAAATATAGTGTTTTCAAATGCGATAATCATACATATAATACCATTATCTGTTATAAATCATAAATCATATCATGTCATCTATGAAAATCAAAGAATCATCATAATCTGCTCAATTGTCAAAAATTGAAAGTCCATTTCTTAACTAAAATACTATCTCAAAATTGCTTTGACTGAAAATCAAGATAACTAATCACATTCAGAAAAATATATATGTGCATTTTATTCATTAATCCACCATGTTTTTTGAAACAAATTATAAATGTAAATATGAATTAATCAACCAATTATTATCATTTCATAATTGAAAACATGCATTTAGAAATACTATTAATCGACCAGGTCCCTGACACAGTTTTAGATTTCATGACTAGGTTATCTCTATGACTGAAAGTATTGATTTTCTTGAAAAATTTAGCAAGTGTAAAAAATAGGCACAACAAAATATTCCCCAAATGAATGGGGTCAATTCGATGAAATAGAATTACAAAGGTTGATATGCATGTTCATCTATATATACATCATCTGTATGCAGATGGAACCAATGACAAATAAAACTAGTAATGTTCATTATCATCACAACATTGGCATTGAGATTGAGAAACTACAAAGAACACTCTCATCCACTATTTAGACCACCATTAAAATAGATTCCTTGTATGAAGTTATTGATTTTTAATCCACCATTACTCAAGCCATATTTGAATATTTGAGCATGGATCCCTTAAATGAATTCATGGAGCCATTTGATGAATGTCTATGAGATGCTAAGACAGACAAGAGTTCAATCCATGATGGTGTTCTTGTCGGTGGGTCAATGGTCAAACTAGTTAAACAATTTAAATTTCATTGGAGAATTTTGTTAAATAGTTTTTATTCCTTTGCATCAATGTTTCATAAATGGTAAATGCAATTGATGGGTGTAAGCCATGTTCAAAACCTTTCCTGAATCCTCCTATCTCATGCCAGGAATAGGCTAACAGCTAAGCAAACTAGGTACAAATTTTGATTGAGAAGTTTTGTTAAATAATTTTTGTATCTCTTCCTAAGCACATTGTGGTTACATGGAATGTGGAATACCACAAATGATAGGTGTAAGGATGAGTCCACTACCTTTACAAGTATCCTCATAATTCATGATATGTGGAAGAGGTCGACACATTCCCCAGATCAAGACAAATTTTATAAGGCATTTCTTTAGTCAAATTCTTGCATCTTCCCTGTGTGTGTTGCAACTACATAGAAGGTAAAGCCAAATGTGATTAAAAAGTGTGAAATCAACTCAGCCACAATTGTAATCACCCTACAAGCCTATGTCTGATGGAGCAAGTTGATGGTTATTGTGTAGATATAAATGAGACATTTTGTCAAATAGTTATGTAGTTCAAATATCTTTGAGACATTTTATCAAACTTTTTACATATAAATTCAAAGAAAATGCAATTGACAGGTGCAAAAATAAATGAGTCAATGGGTTTTAGGAAAATGGTAAAATCAAAAGGCCATAGGAATGATGGGCAAAAGCTTGGCATGAGTTTGCTTTGCATCCTAAACAAAATAGCAGTCCTTGAGTTCACAGGGTTGTGCAAGTTGGTAATGCTAAGATTATTTAGGATAAAGATATTATTTCAATAGAGTTGTGTTGTCATCACTATAGAAGTGATCATCCTAATATCCCATGCCTTAATATTTATATTAATACCTATGTATAGGCTTATTTGTTAAAGACGAACAAAATCAACAATGTAGAAGAGGAGAATAGAACTTCTTAACAACTTTACTCAATTCAAGCTTATTTGCGATGGAGTTTACATGTGTGTATTTTTCAATGAGCATGGACCTTATGAACATGATTTCAAAGGATCAGATTAAAGTGAATCTACAGGAGGATCTTCAAAAGAAAATAACTCAACTAGAGTAACACTATCTTTATAAGAGCACTTCATGTTGAGGAACTTTTAAATAGTAGAGTGGTATCCAATGTGGTCCAAATAAATACAATCAAGGATAGTCAAGATAATGTTATGAAGAAGTTGGAGGAAGTGAGGAAGGAAATAAAGCTAGGTGAAGTAAACACATCAAGTGCTTTAATAATACTCCAAGTATTTCTACAGGAATGAACATGATGCTTTAATAATACTCCAAGTATTTCTACAAGAATGAACATGATGTTTTTCTTGAATGGCCTGTCATTTCTTAGAATGATTGGTTCTCTAGCCAACATCAGATAGAGGGTAACATGGTCTGAATCAACCTGAATCCCATCTATAAGAGCACTGCTCGTGAAAGGAAAAATCACTTTTATTGATCATCTTAGATATTAGAACTATTATGCTTTTGTTGTATATTGGCTTGATTGCCATTTTTTTTTCAAATTTAGTAAAGTATATACAGGGATATTAGCATTCTAAAAAAATATTTATAGATCATATGTAAATCAAAAAATTCACCCTAAAAAAGGAGGCAAGAGGCTCTTTTCAGCAAGAAAAATAAAGAAATTTTCAGGGAGCATGTCCAGATATGTACACATTCAAAACTAAAAAAATGTCTTAGGAGATGAGTGCAAAGGCAATGGGATTTCATTGTGGTAGGCAAATAGGTAGAATTTTCATACATGGATTTGACTTGGCAACTCATGTTCATTCCCATATGATTGGGATAGGAGAAATGGTTTCTAGTTAGCTGAATTATGGAGTGGGAGAAGTGGTATTTTGAACATGATAGATGAGGCACAAGTCACCAACATTTTTTGGAATTCCCTTGCATTTCATAGGGAATACAGTCCCACAATCAGAGCCAACTATTGTAGTAAAATTTGGTCATCCAAATTTTACTACACCAATTTATTCATTTTTGGTCACTTTTGTATTTTGTCTTATTTTTTGTTATATTTTACGGGGCTCCATAACCCAATAGACAAGGAATCATTTTTTACTAGCCCATAGGTTGTCAATTGTACATTTGATATAGTGGGTTTGATGGGAAATTTATTGGCTTAATTATGCTATTAATTATTGTATAATTAACTAGCATTAATTAAAGTCATTAAATGACTCTTTTTAGAATTAATATTTGTGTGCAAATATAAATTGAATTTTTTTTTAATATTGTGAATTCATCCAAATAAAAAAAAAAGATAAATAAATAACTTTTTAATTTCTAAAGGAAAAGAATTATACAAAAGGAAAAAATCTATATTTTCTAAGGGTTCTTTTCCTCAAACTCTAGGAGAGAGTTAGCTACAACTTTGTGTGGAGCAATGTTATTTCTAGATTAGAGTAATGAAATACAAGCAAGAAGCGGAGAATTTTTTGGGGTTTTATAGATTTTAATTCTCTTTGTTTATGAATTTATATTTCCTATTTGTGAGCAAAGACTCCATTAAATTTATGCATTTATTTGGTTATGTGCAACCACGGTGTTCCCAAACTTTGTGTTGAGAGCACCATGTATGAGCTTTCTTGATGTCTACGAGTTTCTACATGTTTGATCTCAATAAAATCTTGTAAAAAGTGTGTGTAATTAGGCTTGTCAGGAGACTTTATGCTTCCAATCATGCCTTGTGTTACCAAAACCCTCATTGCTCCTATGTTCATTCTTGTGTGAGAGGAAGAAGTTATATATTTTTTGTTTAATCTTGAGTTATCTCGATGGTTCTCCACTTTTATCCCATTGTGGGTTTCTCCCATTTTTCTATTTTTAATTTCTATTTTGTTTCCTTTCATAAATTCAAGTGAAAAGTACATAAAAACCCCCAAATTACACATATCCTATGAGGGAAATGCCCCTTTCAAAAGTAGAGGTGATTCACCATTTGTATAGTGATTTATCTAACTGTTAGTGAATTGGTATCACTTCACATTGGGTGAGTCATAAATCAATAAATACCAAAAGGGCCCATTTTCCCACCAACAAAACATAAGCAATAACTTTACAAAAGACACCATGGTTATTTCAGTTGGTTATTTTATCATCTTAGTCTTGCCTAGGTTTTATGCTGACAATTTTGTTTATGTTTAGTTTTTTATTCTTTAGTAAGGTTATTGTGAAGGATGAAATCAATATTGTGTCATTAGACTTTTCAAAAAGAGAGATTTTATCTACTTGGGCACTATCAGTAAAATGCACTGTATTATTTTGACAAGTCAAATGATTGGTCAGGTTGTAGAGATTGTTTTATTAATTTATTAGATTGATTTCATATTATATTGTCACATTTATTTGTTTTTTTGGATGTGTTTTTTTTTTGCCTCTAAGTTTTTTGAGTCAACAGGGTTACCTAAAGTTTTTAAAATGAATCTTTGATTGGGCATGATTCCATGGATCCCTGCATGACCTAGGCAAGTGACTTGTGTTAGAGGTTATTTTACTTGGTCATATTCTAAATTTAACATGATGTTCAATTACTTTGGCTTTGGGTAGATTGAGATGATGGCAAGATCTGACTTAGGTTTTGGATGATTAGGTTGAGGATGTCTTTGTAGCTTTTGTAACATTCTATTTTTATTTTACTTGTTGGAATTGTGGATCAAAAAACCCCACCCGCCACTAGATAGAGGGGGAGTTTGTTTGCATTACCTTGGCATGTTTGAGGGTTATTTATTTAGTTAAGTTGTTATGAGCATTATTGGAGGCTATTTTATTCACCACATGAAACTTGGAGAACAAGGGAAATATGGATTTATGGTTACATTCCACCACTACCTGAGTTTTGGGGGTGGAAGTTACTGTTGACTTACATAGGAAGAGGCAATAAAATTGGGGGATGTGTTTGGAAAAATGATACATGCCTAAGTTTTACTTTTTAGCTCCTTTTTGTGGATTTTGAAAGCTAAAAGGGTTTGCAATGCTTAGAAAAAATAAGTAAACCATTTGGTTTTTGTTGAATGTTTTATTTTCAATGACATTGAAAAAATGTGGAGGTAGTCAAGTCCTTTGTTGAATGCTCTACATTTTGTTACACATATTACAGTCAACGTCATTGTGTGGTTTATCATGTGGCACTATGTATTATTTTTATGACTCATTGAATTTTTTAACTAGGTTTTGTTATTTTGGTTTAAAATCCTACAAAGGGGTTTCACCCATGTGGTTTTCACTCAAAATACTTTTGCACAGTGGAATTATTGTTATGGAAAAGGATAGGGTATGAACAAGACTTTCATTTTTTTAATTTTCTATTTAGATGTTTCATTTTATACAGGGTTTGGTGTTCTTTGGAAACTTATCATTTATTTATATAGCTATAACCTTATGATTTGGACCCCCATCTTGTCAATTATTTGGGTGGTCTAGATCTAACAACAGGGGGCTCATGAAGCTAGTCAAGTGGGTTTTGTTTCACTCTTTGTGGATAGATTCAAACATTGGATGTCTTGAAGAACCTAGTTATGAGCTTGTATTGTTAACTCGATGAATTTTGGAAACTATGTTGCATACGTGGATTTTTAGACTCAAAAATCATATTGGAATGACTAATAATGAAATATTCATCATTATTAATTTATGGCTAAATTCTTGAGCTTTGTTAAATAATTTTAACAATTGCATACACTATTTTGGTTATTAATCTTAACCAAGTGGATATTCTCTATTCCTATTGTTGTGCATGTATGTTGTCTAATGATTTAATCATTATAGAATTATTAGAGTGTTTTTGAAGGTGACTTTGAATCTTATAGTTAACTATGTATGTATATCTATGATTTGAATGTTCATAGAAGCATGTAAGTTCTTTGACTGTTGTTTATAACACTTTGGAATTTTTAATTTGTTTATGCTAGGAAAGATTGTAAGATATTTAATGACATTATTATTTAGCATTGAGTCAAGCAATAATATTTATGCATTTTGTGACGGATTATTGTATTGTTTCTATTATTATCATTTGTCACTTCTCGTTTTGAATTAGAGATCTAAGAGTGATATGGTTGTAGAAGATTATTTTTGGAACTTCAATATTATGTGGTTTACTGACTATAGATTGATATTAAGTTTGTATAGTTTGTATTGGTGACTGGGTTGTGTTAAATTTCTTGATTAACGGGATCTGAGATGATATTTAGTTTGATGTTAAGTCTTGTTAGTACCTTTTATTTACTATAGAGTGGCTTGAAATTGATATGGTTGTATTCTATAAAGTTATATTTAAGAATTATTGTGAAGTCTTTGAATTGTTTTAGAAAGTTGGTAATAGATTCGATACAGATAGTGGGTTTGTTAAATATTTGATAGATATAGATGTAATAGTTCCTAGAATTTATAATCAATGTGAGTTTTGTGACTTATCAATACTTTGTAAAAAAATATAGACTATCTTTCTTAAATTTATAACAAATTTATAGAGTAAATTATTAAACGTAATGATTAAATATGCAGTCCTTTAGTATTGTGTTTCGTTGAGCAAGTAGAGATTGATATTAAATCATGTCAAACATATTGTTACTGTATTTTAATTCAATATGATTGAGTATAAGATATTAATTGACTACTTAAATTCTATATATTTTAAGGTTGTGATTCTTTTTAAAAAAAAGGAAATATCAGTATTGATTATAAATTAAACTTAGTTATTGCATTCAAACAATCAATTTGATTGATTATTTAAATAATCTAATTTAAGGTGAATGTATTATGAACATTGCATCCATATATATTAGTAAATTACTTCTGAGGTATGTTGGAAGCTCCAAAAAAAAAAAAATTCATAATAAGGAATTATCTTGTTGTAAGAACTATTGGGTTCCACTCATATTTATTTGGTAATTGATTGGTTCCACTTCTTCTTTACGGTATCTTTGTCTTGATGACCTTTGAATTGTATTGGAATGATTGATAATGACGTTTTTATGTCAAAATATTAAACATAGCTAATGGTGGTAAATTTATCTTATGTTTAGAATTATGTTGTTACCACTATTTTAGGGGAAATAAGACTTTGAGCATTTTGATTTTATACAGTTATTACATTATGAATATTGTACCAATAAAAATATAATGTTAAATACATGTTTAACTATGAATTTGGAAGTCATTAAAGTAGTGGGATCCATGATAACCAAAAAAGAATATATATGATACGATATTTTTTTTGAGTAAAGAGTCTTTATTATGTTTTTAGTCTTCTGCATCATTTACTTTTAATTCATCAAATATGAATCTAAATGCTTAACACTCAATAATTGGATGGATCCTAGAGGTAAAATCTCAGTGGTACCCTAATGGGATTTATCTTAATGAGTTGTATTAAAAGTAATATAAATATGATAATGGTTTTTATGATGTTTTCATGAGAATGAACTCGGATATGGAGGACACTTAGAAGATGTGGTGACCCTAGTATCGAATGCAATTGATTCGATTGGGTAACATTATGTGGATGTTATTTATATAAATGAAATACATATGTAATCAAAATCTAATATTTGTTAGTAGATTATACCAAATAGGAAATATGGATTTGATGCATTGTGTTAATGAGGAATAATATCATTCTCAAAGTTAAGGTTTATTATGAAATGACTATTTGTTTAACTATCTTATATTATTATATGTAAGATGTTTAAGCATGTTTTGATTATTTATTTCTTAGGGTCTAATTTAATCACAATGTTATTAAGAATGAATATTTCTAAATATTCTTTTAAGTTATAATTGGTTGTGTAATAAACTTACATGTAATATGGACTCTTTATGAGCGAGTCTTGTTTAGTCGATCTTATGAGAAAGATGACTTGCATGCACATATATTCAAATCAGAATTTATAAGAGTGTAACACATCTCGAGATTAATATATAGTGATGGTTTGAATCCTTTCTTATAATTTTTACTTAACAATATATATTCCTAAGGTATTTTTATTTTGTGAACCCTTTTCCAATCCTATTTGATGATAATTCATCAGGTTTCTATAGTTCTAAATAATCTATTTCTTTTAAAAAATTGAGTTTGTTATAAAACCCTTGATCCTGCACAAAAAACACAATAGATATAAAATTAAATAAGATAAGAATAGTTGAGATGCCCTTATAAAATCCCACATAATCTAAGTGATACTTACATAACCCAAATAGGCCTTAGGATAATGTATTTCTCTCTCTTAGGGTGATATGTGATATGTCATTATGTAGCTATACAAATGTAGCTAGAAGACTGATTTAAATTCTTTACATTGGATTCTTTTGACCTGCAATAAAATATATTCAAACTTGGAGTATAACTATTAGAATGTAGCATAAATGAATTTGGAAGAAATAGTTCTCTTTTTCTTAATGTGTGGTATAATTGTTATGTGATTTCTAGATGTCTCAAGTGAGTGCCTTGATGTTCTTATATAAGGAAATATTTTGAGTATTTTCACTAACAAAATTTTAAAAAGGTGCAAGAGATCTATTTTGAAATATCTCATTTTGAAAAAATAACTATTACAGCACTCGGCATAAGGTCACACTAATGGACAAAGCCACAATGCAGCCCTATTTGACATAGTGTGGACTTATCCCAGAAGGACAAAGAATGATTTAAAAGGTCTAATAGGTTCTTATATGTTGAATAGGGATGAATGTGTCTAAAATATGGATGTTTGTATGATATTTTTAGTGTTCACAATACAATGAAGGCTGCCATATAGACTTTGAGTTAGCAGAATGATGAATAGGCCAAGAGAGGGTAAGGATTTCAAGAATAAACATTTTTAAGCAGTTAATGATTAAATTTATGTATCTAAAAATATATTTACTAATATGATGTTTTCCACATGTTGGCATCTGCATCCACTAATAATATCATCTTTCTAGGTACATTACAGATGGTAGATAGTAGCAACACAAACAATCTAGTATCATGAAAAATGGTGGTTAATTTAAGTTTAAATAAGGTGGTACACCCAAATCCATACAAGGTTTCATGGATACAAAATGGCCAACAAGTGGTTTGAATGAACAATGCCTTGTGAAGTACCATATATGTGCATACCAAGATAAGGTTCAATGAGATGTGATGCCAATGGATGTATATCATGTACTTTTCAAAAGGCCTTGAAAGCATGATAAAAAAAAATTGCATGACAGAGGGAAGAATATTTATCACTTGGATAAGGATGGTAAGATGTTTGCATTGGGTCTTTTGAAGGACAAGGAATAAGGAGAGTAAAAAAATATTTATGCATGCATATTGATGGTGTCAAATAAGCAATTATTAAGGACAGTGGAATAATATAAGGCACGCTTTTCACTCATACCAAAACTATTGAAATAATATAGCATGGGTGTCAAGAAATAAAAAGGAGAAGAACTACTTCTACGCACCCAAATATTTGCATGGTGCCATATTTAAGAAAAGTTTGATGATGATGCGAGGACCTAAAAATTAAAAAAAATATGATTCTCAAATCCATTTTACTCAATTTACCCTTTTTTAATTTCCGAACCTCCTCTAAGTCTCAAATTTAAAAAAATATATACCTTCAAAATCTAGAAGTCCCTTGGATCACAGTAAAATGGTCACCATAGTTACAAAACCATACTTTCAATTACGCCAACTGACCTGGTAGTTTTGAAAACCATATTGATATTTTTGAAACCATCAAAACCCTTTCATTAACCATAGTGGTAGTTCCATAACCACCACCTACATATAGTGGCAAGCTCGCCACTTCTTTTAGTATTATTCATGCAACTTATGGAACACATGTTTTAAAATATTTTTTGTGTTCTTATTTATATTTTTTATTGTGTTTCACCCATTTATATTTATATTAACCCAATTAGCTTCCAAATCAATATTAGATAACTCAAATTCATTCCTAGTGAACTCCTAGTTAGTTATAGTAAACTACCAATTATCCAAGTTTATGCATTTCTACAAATAAGCTTGCATATGATGAAATTTGGATTGAATTTTTTTAAGAATTAGCATCCACCACTTTGTCATTTTTGAAAAAAAACATATACCTATTTCATTTTCCTCTCATCTTTGTGCATCAATATTAGAAATTATTAATTTCTATTATTTCAATAAATAACTTGCATTTATAGAAATAGAGTTTAATAGAGATCAAGGATCCATAATTTGCTTTTTATTTTTATGTTAAAATCTAGCCACAATATTGCTACACTTTTATTTTAGTTATTTGTTTTCATATTTATCCTCCCACATCCCTCTTGTTGAATAAAATATCTAGATCAATATTGAGAAAGTCTAAGGAGCTAGCAGCCTAAGGATTTGGAGACTTACAACTTCAGTGAACACACTTCCAATTTTCCATATGCATTTGACAAGTTGTGAATTTTTTATTATTATATATTTTTTGTTTAAATTTATTAGATTAGATTTGTGTTCATTAAAAAAAATTAAATCAAAGGTTTTATATAATCAATTCATTTCTCTCTTGTGCCCATTTCATGCCTACATTCCTTTCATCTATTGTAATGTTTTCACATTCATAATTTTGGCTTCAGATAGCTACTTTTGTACTTATTGTGTATAAAAAATCTCCTTTATAGTTCTTACTTTCCTCTTCTACCTATGAGTCTCTTAGAATAAATAGTCATTATTGATTTGTTTGTTGAAGAAGTGATCTATGCAAAATATTGCACATTATTTTAAATTTTCATAAATGCAATTTTATTTTCTTCTTTGTTATAGATAAAGTCTTCCTGTAATTTTCTTCTTTTTCCATTCAAAAAATATTTTCTTTATTTTCTATTCTACATCATAAATCTAAAATCAAAAAATACAAAAAAATACCCCAACTTTGATCAATTATATTATTAGCCCCACATTATTTATTTATAAAAAATCAGAAACAAATTAGCTTAGTTGTTCAATTCCAACACTTCATTTTTATCAAGCATTTGTATATATGGAAAATAAAAAATATCAAAGCATTCAACTAGTTTTATTCTCAACCTTGCATACATTTTAGATCCAAAAATGTAAAAAAGAAAAAGCATTTAGATAGTTTTATTTTATATTTTAAACTACAAATCTAAAATTAAAAAATTACAGAAGACATTTGATCAATTTCATTTTTAGTTTTGCATTATTAATTTTGGAAAATAAAATGTATATATATATATATATATATATATATATATATATATATATATATATATATATTTCCATCACTTATTTTCAGCCAATTCATCATTTACATGCATAAACATTAAAAATACAATATGATTTTCAAACTATTCATTTACATTCATAGTAAAACATTTGTTAATAAAAAATTCACAACAAAAATTTAGAAAACCAAAACTAAAAATTAATGTAAACATTAAACTTTGTCAACCAATCCGACATCCTTGGATGACTATTGACCAAATTTGACCCTACAGGTCAAATTGGGGTACCTATAGGTAAAAACTTGAGTTTTATGAGTTTTTAGGGGTATAATACTATGTCATGGGTTATAGGTTAATTGATGTCATTTAAGGATATATTAGCCTAGATCAATTAGTCTTTTAGTCCATTTATCATTTTGAGTCATTTTGGGTGTCATAAATGGGCATTTAATGACTTGTACAACTACCTAAAAAAATTTGAAGGTGTCAAAAGGTGATGTCATGTGACATGTGTCCTAATATGTCTTAATCAACTGTTGGTAACTAAAAGTGGTAGGTTCTTCAAAAGAAAATGTAGTTTTCTTGGAAAAAGAGAGGAGTTTGGCACTTGTACAACCCATAGAGAAGTGTGACACATGGGAGAAGGTCATGTAATGACTATTCAACTTCCTTAGATCCATATTAATGATTTACATGCTTTGAAAGTGATAAAAAAGACCCAAAACCATTTTGCTCCTTTTTCACCCTCTTAGACATATAGAACTAATCTTCATGTTTGTACTTGGTACAACTAATAGGGGAGGTTTCAGATCAAATTCCTTGGGAAGGTGAAATTACACTGAAAGAGGTTCATTTCTATAACAATATTTTGAAGAATGGTGGCTTGGGCTTTATTAACCATCCTCATGAAGTTGACCATGTTTTTTTGTTTGTTGTTTTATGCACCCTATAAGTTTTGCTCCATTTTTGGCAAGTTCATATGAATAAATTGGTGATGTTTACTCTATAGGATTTTGGATCTATTCTCAGATTCCCTCCATTCTTATTTTCAATTTTCATGATGTTTTAGTGAGAAAATCACCTTAGGTTGGCAGATCAGTCTCATTTGGGATGACAGACAATTTTTCACCATATTTAGAACTCCTATATTTTGATAATGGTTAATAAGATGTATATAGATTCCTCACCATGTATCAATTCCATATGTACCATCCTCCCTTCATTTTTTATCTCACTACATCTTGCTTGGAACAAACTTGTAGTTCACTATCATACTCAATCAGCTTCTTGCTCATTCTTACTTGTAGTTATGGTGAAGTACATGCATGGGGCTTGTACAACATGTTCACAAAGATATGTTGAAGGTTTTTAAGTCATTTTTATCCTTTAGCAACATGAATTGGTGATTCAAGCCTTCATTTGATGCAAGAAAGAGGGACTATGTAGTCATGTGAAACATCCTCACACATTCTATTATAAGCATGCACCTACAGGTGCCCCCATAAAGGATGTCAGGTTTGAAAGAAGTATTTGAGATAATTAGGGTCCTAGATAATGTAAAAATCTATTTTTGATCCTTTTGATAGACCTAAATCCCATGAAATTATAAATACAATGCATACTTCTCATATTCAATTGTTTGCCTATAGTACATCAAAATATCCACCTATAGGTGGTATAATAGAAGGCCAAGAAGGTTTATTATGGATTATTTGGTATACTTGGAAGCTTCCATAAAGTCTTAGGATTGATTGATAGTATAAAAAATATGATTGAAGCCTGAAGTAGGTAGGTTAGAGTTGGAAACCATGTTCAAGGAGTCAAAGACTGAGTTTTGGGATCAAGTCCCTAAACCAAGAAAATAGAGGTCTGAGGTGTTTTGTTGGTATCTTGAAAGAGGGATGCAAAGAGATTTGAATCATATAGATAGGTAAGTTTTGTAGTCTCTAGCATATACAATTACCTTTAAAATTTTTAAGGATAGAAGGTTAGGGGAGGATGGTGATTTAGAGGCCTAAAGTTGTCTATAAAGACACTGAAATCAAGCAATGACCACCTACATGATTTTGATCCTAACAAGACCCCTTCACACAATCTTACAAAACTAAGACATGTTTCCATGTTTGAAAAACATTTTAGGGTGAAATAAATTCCAAAGGGAATAAATACCATCATGAGGAGCTGGTGAGATATGTTTCAAATCCTAGTAATGATCAGGCCAATAACTCAGGTGACAATTCGGGTGATGGGTCCACCCTAATTGATGACGAAACTTCTGGGAGCCATAACTTTTGCACCGTAGCTCCAATTGACTCGTCGTTTGAACTATTGGAAATATAATAATGAGAGGAACATATTGATATGGCATGTATATCTTCTCAATGAATTTTGACCCTTGAAAACCCAATAGAAGTGCCCCAAATTTCAATTTTAGTAGTGCAGTCTAAAAATAGTAAGTTTCTAAAAATGTAATTCCTCGAATTTTGTATTATTGTAAATCATGGAAGTAAAACCACTTAATCTCCCTCAATATTTGTGACCTTACACATCCTCCTCACACCTTAAAAACATGTATAAATGAAGATGTAAACCAAAATGGAAATCAAAAATCTCTTCTCAGAGATAGGCATATGTTTGGGTCTGCAAATTTGATCAATAAAACATCTCTTCTTAGAGATAACATTATTTGAATTGTGTTTTTATTATTTATTGAATTATCTTTCAACCAAATCTTTTTGATTTTTTTATCAATCAATCACCTATAGCTGTGCATAACTCCATAGAAGTGCTCACCTACAACCAACTAGGCCTAAAAGTGCAAAGATGATTGAATTAGTTTCTAGATGATGATTTGTCCTGTTAGATTATCATGGAATTGTGTATAAATAATAAATGATTTGGATGATTTATCATTTGAATCAAAAATACCTTCTAGGTATCATAAACATCCAATGAGAACCTATAGCCAGGCTTAAGGCAAAAAACACAGTCTTGTAAGTCACATGGAAAGAAAGAACTTAAGCATGGGAGTATTAAGTTAGTATGATGAAATAAGTTATAAATGGTCCATAGTCTAAAAATTTACATTAAATATCTCCTAATAATAATCTTCATACACAAGGTTTGCCTCAGTCAAACATAATTGACTCGGTATGACTGTATAAGGTAGTGAGCTTAGGAGTAATGTTCTAAGGCTTATATTTCAAGTTCACTAAATAAATGAGCCCAAATAAATTTTAATTTAACCAATGATATCCTTAATAAGTATATATTCATTTTGTATATACAATATTATGCAAAGGTCACCATTTGAGTGAGGAAAATAGAGACAATCAAAATTGGTACTAGCAACCATAAGAGTTCAAGTGTATGGAGGGGTTCATGAGAGGTTGGAGGGATAGGTGGGGAATGAAATACCTTAATTATTGTCATGATGGACTAATGTATCATAAATGATATTTAAACAATCAAATGAAAGGTTATTATGATGTATCATACAGTATATAGTGAGAACCTTGCACACAGTCTATCTTTTACATAGTCTACCTTGGAGATCTAAGGAGTAGGGGTGTCTATTGACTTGAAAAAGGGATAAAAATTCGTGAATAGGGTCTTTAAAATTTTATATCCCTAATAATCATCTACATGGTCTGATTAAATAGTATAATTACCCTATGTTTTGTCTCAGACAGAGGGTACTTCCCCTTGTGCATGAACCTACAGTTTTGGGATATATAGGTGATAAGATGAACCTAAAATTATTTGGACCTTGGGGAGAGGTATTTGGAACTGTAACACATCCATACCAACATTATATACCAATATTTAAAGAGATAAAATATATTGGATGCTCAAAAAACCCCAAGGTTGTAGTCAAGCCCATTGGGCAGGGTTTTGACCTAAGGCCAAATAGAGAACCACTTTCATTTATAACTTAGATTGATAATTATAACATCTAGAGGCATGTTTATTGGGTCAATATATGTGTTTTTGAGCTATTAATATTCAAGGAAAACCATAAAAAAACATTTTGAGCTCTAAGGTGTAGTCAAGCCTATTGGAGATAGTTTAGGCCTAATATCCAAATGAGGGTCATTCACACTTATAGCATAATATATGATTTAAAAACAACTGGTAAATGTTTTTAAGGTCATATAATATATTTTAAATGTATTTATATCCAAATTAAATGACAAAAAAGACATTTTTTTCCCAAAATCAACATTAGGCTTGTGTAAAAGGTGAAAACAAGCTCGATAGGAGAGGTTCAAGCGCTCATATCTTCTTAGAGGATTTTCTTGGAGGAAAAAGGAGTTTTGGTAAGTTATTATGGGTCCTCAACATGTGTAATTTTTTTTTTAACTTCAATGTTAGAAATTTATGAACAAAACTTAAGAGCAAAAACAGGCCTAAACCCTCCAAAACCCTTACTAGTGACCAGTTTATGGAAATAGAGTTGGAAATATACTTTAATGGACCATTTTGACTAGGATTATGATTTTAAATTATAGAGGAATATCTCAGGATCCTCCTCATCATTTTAGACTCTACAAAATTGTATAAACAAGGTATAAAATAGGGTAGTTTTGATTATTTTATGTGTTTTGCAAGATATAGGAGGTTTCAAGAGATGAAATAAAGTTTGGGAGGAATATTAGTAATTTTAATAACTAAATATAGCCATTTAATTTCTTTAAAAAAAAATTACATATGCAAAAAATAGCTCTCATCTCAGCCAGTCAAAATTGGCTTAGTGGACAAGCTAGTGAGAAGGGTGGAAAACTTCAAGTGAGCTGATTTTAAGGTGTGCCTAATGTTTCTAAAGACATGGAGGGTATTTAAAAGTTTCATCTACTCCATCCCATATATTTTTATGTAAAAATTATACCTTTTTGTAAGCCAAGTGTGTAGGGTGCATGAAAAAATAATTTCTTGGAGTGTAGGCAGTGATACCTCCTTTCCAGATAATTCTAGAAGACCAAGCCTCTAACCAATGTATGGACAGGAATGTCTAAAGGCATTACCCTTCATAAAAATAATCAAACCTATCCTTAATTATTTTTTTATGTTCAAAAAGGGCTAATCATGAAGGTAGTTTTTCTAATCCAAAATAAGGAGTTTTAATTCCACTTTACAAGAGTTTCATGCCTTGTATGGACACTTATGCTTCCTAAACTTGCATGGTTCATCTCACATAATCTTTCCATTCACAAGTAACTAATTTTATTTTATTGACAAGTGTTCCTATGACCTTTTAACTTCTCTCTTCTTCTCTCTCTCTTAAGTTCTATAAGAACTAGCCATTTTGGCCATTGTAACTTATGTTCCCCCTGATTATGGTGAAGCCCTGCTTATTTGCATACCATTTGATCAATAATACTACTAATTTTTACCTCTAAATGGATATTCATAATGTGTTATACTTTTATGGTTGATTTTTATGAAGTGATAACTCTTATTTCCTCAGCATATTATTTCATTATCTCATCCTATTTACAGTTGGAAAGCTTCTTCTTAGAGGGCATGTGAAGTGTTTTAGTAAATGTTAAGGTTAATTGATTTAGTTTATTCATTAGTGCCATTTACGACCTCTTGTCTAGTCCTCCTAACCTAAAAATTAATCCATAACTTCATAATGTAATATTGGTGTGAGAAGATGTATATTGGAGAAGTATATCTTGTATTAGTCTCTTGATTTCATGTGTAACATGCAGCTGGTTGGAAGTCATCAATATATTTGATGTATCACCTCCCTTAGGATAGTTTACTTTTAGTTTTATCTCTCACTTTTTCCCTACAAATTTTAGGTGTATTTGTGATCCAAAGTGCTACATCAAGGAAGCTATCTCTTTGTATGTATTCACCTCATCCTTAGGCTACCCATAATTTTAGAGGTGTTTTAATTATGCCACTTCGATGAGGATAGCTTAGACATCTCCTCAAAGGGTAAAAATCCAAGTGAAATTTTTTTTTGGCATGCCTGTTGGGATTCTTAGTCCAAGAATTTTAAATATTTTTGGTGTTGTCTTTCAACAATTTGCCTTTGGAGGCATTTATCCAAGCATCAATGGAGACTCCAAAGCTACATCAGCTGGTCAAACAGGCCAAATATTCCTTTTGAAGATTGTTGATGATCATTCCTTGTATTCTTACTTCCTAATGAAGTTTCATGGCTGACCTCTATGTTGAGTACTATTTTACATAATTTGGTGAGACATTTTAAGCTTATGGCATTCCTTATCAACAAGAACAAGTTCTTAATTAGCCTCGTCATGAAGTGTATTGGCTCAAACATGAAGTGTATCATCCCATTCACAAAGTGTATCAGTCTTATATCCAACCTTCTTAATGTCTTATTCCTTTTAAAACACTCTTGGGCTATGATAGGTACATTTTATATCTTGACACACAAAGGGGATATGTTCTAGAGATTCCTAGTCATTTCATTGATAAGGTGAGAGATGCATTAGAACTAATCAAAAGAGAATGGTCACCTATTGAGAGAGCCAATTGGCAAAGGCTCACAAGTGAGATGCTAGATGTGAGTGGCCTAGTTTCATATTTATAGGATAGGTTAAGAATTCATGAAAGGCAGCCTCACCAAACCTATTAGCCTTCATATCCACTTCCCTAAGTTTTCTCTCAACCATATTTGATCCCTACCCATGAGCCCATTCAAGCTTATCGAAGTCATCCTTTTCCTAATCTATTGGAAGAGAGAGTTGAAAAGATAAAACTTGTTTTTGAACCTAATCTTGATAGGAATATTGAGTTGGTTAATATGAATATACAACAGTCCATGTCATCAAAAAAATAAGTGGAATCTAATCCCTCATTACCCTCTCCCATTACATCCCCACCTCAACAAAAGACTTCTAGGTATAAGATTCCAAGTTAGAGACAAGGTGGAGAATCTACGCCTAAAGATATCCCAAGCTTCTTAAAAAATTCATCCACTCCTCAAGTTGTACCAATACCTCAAAAAGAGAATCTTAATCCTAACATCCTAAATTGGAGTAAGGTAGTGGAATCATGGGGAAAGAAAGAGGAGAAAATCCTTGATAAAGAATGTGAAGTTGAGAAAGAGCTTGATCTCATGCAAGTCCCTCCCACCCTTCCTCAAGAAACCTCTTGTGTTCCATGTCAACCCTCTTGTTCTCCTCATCCTTATAAAGATGCTTATGAACTTCAAGAGAGAATTTTCCAAGAGAACCTATCCAAGCAAATTGAATAGCTAGAGTCAACAATTAAATTGTTAAATCAAAGTGTGATGAAAGGTTTAGACCCAAAAGAAGATTCCATGCCTAAACACACCCCATATAACCAACCTAAAGAGATTGATCAAGATAAATCATATGTGAATGAATTTATTGTCAAATGGAAGGAAGAAAACCAATCCATTTTATTACAAGATCTGTCTTCCCTTCCTTAAGAGCTTCCAAAAGGCTCCCCTACATTTCAATCTCAATCTGATTTTGAGCTTTGTGTGCCACCTCCACTAACTAGTTAATCTTGTCCTCACCCCACCACCCTTTTCCTTGATGGACCTATGGTATGGGAACCTAAAGAGGATTAGTTAGTTGACAAAAATTTAGAATCCTTTCTTGAAGAAAGCCTAGATCCTTGGCAACCTCATTGGACTAAGTCACGTAATTTCAAGACGCCTAGTCTTAGCATCACCAAGAAGAAGGATATGGAAGATATTTCAACCCTTGAGAACAAAATTCATGTTATGGTAGTTTAGATGCAACTTGATATCCCTCAAGAGGTCGTAAATGATGAAGAAGAAGTGATTTTTTGTGTGGAAATTTTGATTGGGTTGATATGGAAGAATGTTTTCCTTTTGCCAAAGAGGAAGAAATGATCATTGGTTCTTCCATCAGTATGAAATATATCATGGATGGGAAATAAAAAGTTACTAATCAGCCTTTGGATGATTTTTTTGCAATCATTATACTAGGTTATACTCCTCCTCAAGGAGGTTATGATCTAGTAAAGAATGAAGAAGGCAACCTTTCAAGTCTACCCTTTAAAGAGGCATATACATTTCATGATGATATGTTTGAATTCATAAAAATGGGATATCATCCTATCAATTATTTGGGAGAAATAAATTTACTCTTGAAGGATGAACAATATCTTATTGGCCTCAATCTTCTAAGGAACAAGAAACCAATCCTCTTGAAGTCATGCCTACCAAGAAGATACTAGTTGATCATGATATAAAGAGTAGGTATAAATATGAGCTATGTGTACAATTTTAAGAGGAATACATATATATTAGAGACATATTTAAGGATTATCTACTTAAGAGAAGATCAAGTGAAGTGCCAAGGAATAGGTATAATCCATAAAGCATCCAATCCAAGGAGAAACATCCTTGGCACTATGACTCATCTCATGAAGAAGAAGATTCAAGAAGATTTCCTTTTGATCCTAGAAAGGAGGTATGATTATTTTGTATTTGTGCATAATATTTATTTTTCTATCCCTCTAAGTGCTTTAAGCACATGTGTGTGTGTGTCTTGTTAGTGTGTTTGCTTTACTTTGTATGTGTCTTTTGTTTTATGTAGTTGAGGTAGTCAAATGGTCTTGTCTCAATCAAAGCATGGTTATCAAATGGTAAAAGGTCTCCTTGTTTTGTTTAAATCTTCAGATGACTCCTTAATCCTAATGGATTGATAAGGCTACTGGTTTAGTTAGTATAACAAGCATACTACCCCTATGAGTCACTAATTTATTGACCAAATTTAACCCTGTAGGTCAAATTGGGGCACTTATAGGTAAAAAATTGAGTTTTATGTGTTTTTATGGGTACAATAATTTATCGTGGGTTATGTTATAGGTTAATTTATGTCATTTGATGATATGTTAGCCTTGGTCAATTAGTCTTTTAGTCTATTTATCATTTTGAATCATTTTCAGGGTTATAAATGGGCATTAATGACTTTTATGGCCTCCTATGAAAATTTGAAGGTATAAAAAGATTATTTAACATGACATGTGTCATAATATGTATTAATCAACTATTGGTAAGTGAAAGTGGTAGGTTATTCAAAAGAAAAGGTAGTTTTCCTGGGAAAAGAGAGGAGTTTGGCACTTGTACGACACATGGGGAAGTGTGCCACATGGGATAAGGTCATGTAATGACTCTTTAGCTTCTATATATCCATATAAATAATTTACATGATTTAGAAATGATAAAAAAGACCCAAAACCATTCTACTTCTTTTTCTACCTCTTAGACATATAGAACCAGTCTTTAGGTTTGTTCTTGGTATGGCCAATAAGGGAGGTTTTAGATAAAATGCCTTGGGGAGGTGAAATTACACTCAAATATATTAATGTTCATAAAAATATTTTGAATAATTTTGGACTGTGATTTATGAACCATCTTTATGAAGTTAACTCTATTTTTTTCTTGTTATTTCATGTACCCTATAGGTTTTGCTGAATTTTTGGCAAGTTCGTATGAACCATTTGGTGATGTTGACTCCAAAGTATTTTGGATCTATTCTCAGATTCCATCCATGATTTTTTTTAGGTTTCATGATTATTTAGAGATAAAATCATCTTGGTTGTTAAATCAGTCTCATTTTGGATGATAGGTAGTTTTTTACCATTTTTAGAAATCCCATGTTTTGATAATGGTTAAGAGGATGTATATAGGTTCATCACCATGTCTCAATTCCATATTTACCATCCTAAATTCATTTTTTATATCACTACATCATTATTGTAACAAACTTACAGTCCACTATCATACTGAGTCAACTTTTCTCACTCCTACTTGTAGTTATGGTGAAGTACATGCATGGGACCTATACAACATATTCACAAAAGTGTGTTGAAGGTTTTAAAGTATTGGTTTATCCTATATCATCATGAAGTGGTGATTCAAGATTTAATTTTATGCAATAAAGAGGGACTGTGTAGTAATGTGCAACATCCTCACACATTCTGCTATAAACATGCACTTAGAGGTGCCCCCATAGAGGATGTCAAGTTTGAAGAAAATATTTGAGTTAATCAGGGTCTTGGATAATGTAAAAATATATTTTAAATCCTTTTAATATACCTAAACCCAATAAAATTCCAAATGCAATGCATATTTCTCATATTCAACTATTTGCTTGTAGTACATGAGAATATCCACCTACATGTGGCACTAGCAGAAGGCCAAGAAGGTTTATTATGGAAGATTTGGTATAATTTGAAGCTTCCATAAAGTATTGGGATTGAATTATAGTATAAAAAATATTATTTAATCTTAAATCATGCATGTTTGAGTTGGAAACCATATTCAAGGATTCAAATACTGAGTTCTGGGATCAAGTCCCTAGAACAAGAAAATAGAGGTTTGAGGTGTTTTTTTGGTATCTTTAAATAGAGATAAAAATGGACTTGAATAATATAGATAGGTGAGTTTTTTATTATCTATAATATAAAATTACCTTGAAAATTTTTAAGGATAGAGGGTTAGGGGAGGATGGTGATTAAGAGGCCTAAAGTTGCCTATAAAGACACTGAACTCAGGCAGTGACCACCTACCAGATTTTGATCTTAAAGAGACCCCTTCATACAATCTTGAAAAACAAAGACATGTTTCCATGTTTTAAAAACCTTTAAGGATGAAAGGAATTCAAAAGTTCATAAATACCATCATGAGGAGCTGGTGAGATATGTTTCAAAGCCAAGTAATCACCTACAGTTGTGCATAACTCCATGGAAGTGCTCACCTATAGCCAACTAGGGATAAAAGTGCAAAGATACTTGAATTGGTTTCTATATGATGATTTGTCATATTATATGATAATTTAATTGTGTATAAATAACAAATGAGGTTGAGGATTTATCATTTGAAGCCAAAACACCTTTGAGGTCTCATAAACATCCAATGAGAACCTACAACTAGTCTTGTAAGTCACAAGGAAAGAAAGAAGTACTTAAGAATAGGATTATTAAGTTGGGATGATGGAATAATTATAAATGGTCCATAGGATCAAAATTTACATTAAATATCTCCCAATAATAATCTTAATACATAAGGTCTACCTCAGTCAAATATAGTTGATTGTGTATGACTATATAAGGCCGTGAGCTTAGGATTAATGTTGTGAGGATTTTATTACATGGGCACTAAAAAAATGAGACATAAAATATGTTA
Source organism: Torreya grandis (assembly GCA_037957365.1). Taxonomy (NCBI): domain Eukaryota; kingdom Viridiplantae; phylum Streptophyta; class Pinopsida; order Cupressales; family Taxaceae; genus Torreya; species Torreya grandis. The sequence goes on along the minus strand of JARHVA010000208.1, from coordinate 5,750,850 downwards.
AATGACCATAGGATATCCTTAATAATTATATGTATATTTTATATAATCTAATATTATGCAGGGGTCACCATTTGAGTGAGGAAAATAGAGACATAGTCAAAATTCGTACAAGCAACCTTAAGAGTTCAAGTGTATGGAGGGGTTCATGAGAGGTTGGAGGGATAGGTTGGGAATGTAATACCTTAATTATGACCTAATGTATTATCCGTGATATGTGAATAATAATATGAAATTTTCTTATGATACATCACATAGTATACAGTGAGAACCATGCACACATTCTATCTTTTGCATAGTGTGCCTAGGAGATCTAAGGAATAGGGGTGTCCATTTACTTGACAAAAGGTTAAAATTTTGTTAATATTGTATTTTCCACTTGTATATCCATATTAAACATATAAATTTTATGTGTAAATAGGGGAAGTACCCTTTGTTTTGTCTCATACAAAGGGTACTTCCCCTTATGCATAAACCTATAATTTTGGGATAAAGAGGTGATAAGGTGAACTTGAAGTTATTCAAACCTTAGGGAGAGGTATATGTAGTTTTAATACATCCATAAAAACATTATATACCAATATTTAAAGATATAAACTAAATGGGATGCTCAAAAAACCCCAAGGTTGTAGTCAAGTCCATTGGGTTGGGTTTTGACCTAAGGACAAATGGAGAACCACTTTCATTTCTAACTTGGAGTGATAATTATAACCTATAGATTGATTTTTATGGGGTAAATATATATGTTTTTTTATCTATTATTATGGCATTAAAACCATCAAAAATCATTTTGAGTTCTAAGGTGCAGTCAGGGCTATTGGATATGGTTTAGGCCTAATATCCAAATGAGGTTCATTCACACTTATAGCATAAGATATGAATTATAACACATTTGGACATGTTTATGAGGTCATATAATATATTTTAAATCTATTTAGATGCAAATGAAACAACAAATAATCCATTTTTGGCCCAAAAGCAACATTAGGCTTGTGTAAAAGGTGAAAATAAGCTCGATATGAGAGGTTTAAGCATTCATATCTTCTTGAAGGATTTGCATGGAGGTAAAAGGAGTTTGAGGAAGTTATTAGGGGTTATAAAAATCACATTAGTGAAATTTTTTTAAACTTAAATTTCCTAACTCTATGAACAAACCTTAAAATCAAAAATAGGCCTAAACCCTCCAAAACCCTTGCTAGTGACCAGTTTGTGGAAATAGAGTTGGAAAGCTACTCTAATAGACCAGTTTGACTATGATGATGATTGTAAATTATATAGGAGACTCTTAGGATCCTCCCAATCCTTTTATACTATACGTAATTGTACAAACAAGGTACATAATAAGTATTTTTGACTATTTTGTGTGTTTTACAGGCTACAAGAGATTTAAAGAGATGAAATCAAGTTTGGGGGGAATATTATGACTTATAATAACTCCATATATCCATTTATTTCCTTTAAAAAACTTATAAGTGTACAAATAGCTCTCATGTCAGTTATCCAAAATTGGCATAGTGGACAAGCTAGTGAGAAGAGTGGAAAACTTCAAAAGAGCTAATTTTAAGGTGTGCCTAATGCTTCTAATGCCATGGAGGGTATTGAAAATTTTCATCCAATCCATCCTATATATTTTCATGTAAAATTGATATATTTTTTGAAGCTAAGTGTGCAAGGTGAATGAAAGAGGAGTTTCTTGGAGTGTAGGCAATGATAACTCCTTTTCAGATGATTCTAGATGACCAAGACTATAACCAATGCATGGAGATGAATGTTTTAAGGCATTCCCCTTAATTTAAATCATCATACCTATCCATAATCATTTCTTGGATGTTCAAATAGGGATAATCATGAAGGCAATTTTTTTGAGCTAGAATAAGGAGTTTTATACCACTTTGTAAGATTTTCATGCCTTGTGTGGACACTTGTGCTTCCTAAAATTGTATGGTTCATCCAAAATAATATTTCCATGCATAATTAACTAATTTTATCATATTTAAAATTGTTCTTGTGACATTTTTACTTCTATCTTCTTCTTCTCTCTCTCAAGTTCTATAAGAACTAGCCATTTTGGCCATTGTAACTTATGCTCCACCTGAGTATGGTGAATCCCTACTCATTTTCATATCATTTTATCAATAATAATACTGATTTTTACCTCTTCATAGATGTTCATAGTTTTTTATACTTGGATGATTTATTTTTATTAAGTAATAACTCTTATTTCCTTAGCATGTTGTTTCGATATTTCATCTTATTTGTAGTTGGAAAGCTTTTTCTTGTAGGTCATATGAATTTTTTTAGGAAGTGTTAAGGTTGAGTGAGTTAGTCTATTCAATAGTGCCATTAAATGCCTCTTTTATAATCCTCATATCCTAAGCATTCATCCATAACCTCATAATGTAATATTAATGTGAGAAGATGCAAATTAGAGAAGTGTATGTTTGGTTAGTCCCTTGATTTCATGTGTAACATGCAACTAGTTAGAAGTCATCAATATATTTGGTGTATCACCTCCCTTAGGATATTTTTCCTTCAGTTTTCTCTTTCCATTCGCCCCAAGATTTTAGGTGTAGTTATGATCCAAAGTGGTACATCAAGGGAGCTAGCCCTATCTAGAGATTCACCTTATCCTTAGACTACCCACAAGTCTAGAGGTGTTTCAATTATGCCACTTGGATGAGGAGAGCTTAGACATCTCCTCAAAGGGTGAAAATCAAAGTGACAATAATGACACTTTTATAAAAAGTGTATCCAAATAGGGTAGGGATATTCCCATGTATTATTTCTCCCATTCTAGTGGAGAACATTCAAAGTGGCATAGACTCTTAGCTTCAGCTGATTTTTTTTCACTCAAATCCATTGTCAAACTTGATCATTAGTCTACTAAAGGCCTTAATAACAAACAATATTATCTGATGCTTACGGAGCTAGGTAGATTCACTTACTATCCCACTAGGAAATAAACCTTTGATTTCAATTTGACCCTTTGATCCTTGGTTCTAGCCACGTCTAAACATTGCCATGATGGGAACAACCCAATTGGGTTAATCAAATTTTGCAAGTTATTCAACCATATTTTTGACCATTCAAGAAGATTAACATAGACTAATAATTATGTTACTAGAATCAAAAATTCTAGGGACTTCATCCTTAGATAATTCACTACCATTAACAAGATTTTAAAGCATCCAAATAATACTAGTACACACAAGCCCACCATTTGAGATGAATAGTTAATAATTTGGTTAGGGTAGATCAAACAAATCAATCAAAACATCATGTCCAAAAAACTCAAAACAACTAGTAATAAGCAAGTTTTTCCCATTTAGTGGGCTTACCCTCATCAACCTAATCAGGTAGATCAATAATCACATTACCCATCATTTCTTTTCAATTATTTCAACCCAACCTTGAGAAGTCGATTGTATAAGGATAGCCTATCACCTTATGTACATATAAATCTATTGAACCCAATGTGAAATCCTTGTCATTTTAAATTTTTCTATTTTATTTTATTTCACCCATCTCTCTCCTCTTCCATTTATTTTTTGGGATTCCATATAAATCAAGCTTTAAGTTGAGGATTTCAACAAGCCCCTAAGCCTAGATGATTTGAGAAATAATGTTTGATCCCAAAATAATTCATGTCCCCTTACTAAAATTAATATATAAATATCATATCTGAAATTAATTTTATATTTGGAATAATTTTTTTATGAAATTCATGTTATTTTCTACACTAGCTAGTAAAACCCAAATTTTGACATTTTGCATGGAATAATAAAGTAACTCCAAACCAACACATATGGAAACTTATATTTCATAAAAATGAGTCCCAAAAAAATAAAAAATACTATAATAATCACTCCACAATAGCTTTGTATCAAAATAAAAAGTTTGGGAGAAACCCTTACTAAAACTACACATCTACATTAGAAACACTGCTAAAAAAAGAACATAAATTCAAAACACTTATAGGTTGATTACACAAATATTTAAAAATACTAAAATAACCCCAAAATACACTTTTTATATATTTTAACAAACCCATAAATATAAAAATACTTATATAACCTCTACTCACACCAATTCCCTGCATAAAATAATGAATATTGGTTGAATCTGCACTCCTTGAAGCTTTGCTAAAATTCTTGTCTGAAATTATATCTCTAGATCACATGGGTTTCATATTAAAATACTTTATATCAATGAGTTTTCATAAAAATACCTCCAACATCCAAGAGTTTCTATTTTAGGATGGTTTAATGAACATTGTTCAATAAGAAAAATTAATTAGTTTGACAAAATATCCTCCAGAATGAAATTATGGCATATAAATACACAATAGAACCAAAAAGAGGTGCCAAAACCAACCTCTTTTATTTGAAAATATAAAAATAATAATTATAAAAATCTATTAGTTGTCATCTTTCTCCAATTTCCCATAATTTGCTTTGATCCTGTTTTTCCTACTTTTATCTTATTCTAGAAATTTCCCGAGTGTGGCCAATTTATCTTGAGGTTAAGAATGAAAAAATAATTAATTAATATAGTTTAAAACCTCATCATTATCCTTATTCTTAAAAAAATCAAACCCCACTTTGGCTAATAAATTATTAATATTTATCTTGATCTACCGTTAGCTTTTCAAACTTGCCAATTCTAAATAAACAATTAATTAAATATTTGTTCCAAAATTCTTTACCTTATTCCCTTGTAATTGAAAATTGAATTAATTAATTATTACATATAAATTAAAAATAAATTGGACATGACAATCCCTCCCTCTTCAAAATTATTTGTCCTTAAGTAATTTAAACTTGGATGTTTTAAAATCTCTAGACCTTCCCAAATGGCATCCTCAATTGGCAAGTTCTTCCAACAAACCAAATATTCAGTGATATATATTTTTATTAGTCTCCTAACCTTGATATCTATCATATATTCAAGAATTAGTATCAATTTCCCATCCTCATCCAAATGTGTAAAATTTATGGAGGGTGTAATCTATTGTCTCGAAGTTCTCTATAAGTGGCATGGAAAACATTACGAATTTTACTATTTTTAAGAAGTTCCAATTCATAAGATACCTCACCAAATTTCCTTAAAATTTTATAGAGTCCATAGAATTTTGAATTGATTTTATCTACTCCACTTCTATTGATGGATGATTACTTATATGGATGAAACCTTAGATAGACAATATCACCTACCTCAAAATATCTCTCTGTGTAATTTTTATCTGCATAATACTTGTGATGATTTTATGCTTTCTGAAAATGATCCTTGAATTTTTTTCAATACAAATTGGTGATGGTTAATGAAAACACTTATTTTTTGAACCCTTTTATCTATTGAAACCAAAATAGTAAATGCCATTGTATCATATCCATATAAAGCTTTGAACGGGTACATAATAATAGACATATGGTGAGTGGTATTGTAGTAGACTTCTCATAAATGTATCCATTTGACCCATGCATATTGTGGACTTAAGACATAATAATTTACGTAAACCTCCACCCATTTATTTAATATTTATATTTATCCATTATTTTTAGGGTGGTATCTAGTGCTAGGAGTGAGATCGTTACCTGTCAATCTAAATTTTTCTTACCAAAAAGATATAAGAAACTTATTATCCCTATCATTAACAATATTATGTGGTAGTACATGCAATATAAACACTTTTTGAAGAAATAATTCATCCACTTGAGGGGCTTTAAATTATGATGGAATAGTAAATAAGCTTACAAACTTAGTTAATCTATCCACTATTACATAGATGCAATCTCTACCATTTATCTTAGACAAACCTTTGATAAAGTCCATTGATATACTCTCCAATTTTTTACTGGGAATGGGTAAATGTTTAAGTAATCATGATGGAAACCCTTGAGCCCCTTTATTCTATTGATAAATGGTACACTCTATAACATTCTTGAGGCCCTTCTAAGTGAATCTTTCTCAAAATTCTTTATATGTCTTGTAGTACCCTAGGTGTCCTACTATTGGCACATCATGCACTGCTCTTAAAATATTTTTCTTCATTATATATTTGGGTACTAAAGGACTCTATTTTTATATAGAATAAAATCATCACATATTTTATACCTGTCATCATTTACCATTCCTCAGTAATGTTAGTAGTAAAATCATTATTTACATATTCCATCATAATAATGGCCTTCTAATAAAAATAATAGAGAAAATAGAATATAAGGTATATTCAGCTACAATAATTTTCTTCCCCTTCATGTATTATATATAAAAATTATATGATTGCAACTTAATCACCTATTTTTTTTGTCTATCATTCACATCTTTTTTGCCAAGAAAAATTTCAAACTATTATGGTATGTTTTAAAAATAAAGTTGCCATATACCAAATCTTGTCTGAATTTTTCCAATGCATACATTATAGCTAACATTTCATTATCATAAATAGGGTATCTATATTATAAATCTTTTAACTTCCTAATTTAAAAATAAATAGGATGCCCTTTTTGATTTATAAAAACCTCTATTCCCTTTCTCAAAGCATCACATTCTACAATAAATGGGAGGGAGAAATTAGAAATTGTAAGTACTAATCAAGAGAACATTACCTCTCTCAATTTCTCAAATATAAATTGAGATATTTATATCCATAAAAATTATCCCTTTTTGGTCAAATATATAAGAAGACTTTCCAATTGATAAAAACCCTTGAAAAATATCTTGTAATAACTACATAACCCAAAGAAGCCTCTCAATTGTGTCAAAGTAGTAGGAGTTGACCATTCTAAGATATAATAAATCTTTTGTTGATCCACCTATACTACATTATCACTAATTATATGACCCAAATATAAAACTTATATTAATCTAAACTCACATTTGGATTCCTTAGAAAAAAAGGAATGCTTCTCTAGTATGCCCAAGATAGTGTCTAGATGTTTTAAGTGATCCTCCCATGTCCTATTGTAAATCAAGATAACATCAAAGAATACCAATGAAAATTTACTCAATTCATCCTTGAATATATGGTTCATAGTTTATTGAAAGGTATTAGGAGCATTGGTTGGCCCAAAATACATGACTAAAAATTAAAAATGTCCATAATGGCACCCAAAGACAATTTTATGTACATCTTCATCTCTCATGCAAATATGGGGATATCCATATCTTATATCAACTTAGAAAAATAAATATAACAATTTATTTCATATATTATCTCATCTATCCTCATAATAGGATACTTATTCTTGATGGTATTTTTATTTAGGTCTCTATAATCAATGCACATGCATAGGGTCCCATCCTTATTTTTAACAAGGACCAAAAAATATGCAAAGGGACTAGGTCTTATGAAACCCATATCTAATATTTATCAAATGGTATTTTTAATTTATTATTTATACCCCCCTTGGGTGGAAATATGGAATCATGGTGACTAATGTTACACTTGGTTCTAATTCTATTACATGCTGGAAACCTCTATCTAGGGTTAAACTAGGTGGTAAATCATTGAAACTTTTACTATGTGAATGTAATAATTTTTTGATTTAAACGTGATAAAAACTAAAATTACCTTTATATGAATAAAATTAATTTATCAAGTAATTTTATACCCATGTTTCTTGGCCTCTTTAGATAATCCTCTCCATTTTTTTTGTGGTGATCCATTGGATAAGCCCTTAAAAACTATCTCCTTCCTATTAAAATCAAACTTAAATTCCATAGTCTTGTAATTATAGTAAAAATCCCATAGAGAATGCATCCATTTCACTCCTAACACCATATATTTTCCACTCAAACTCACCACATAATATTCATCACATACTTTATAGTCTCCCATAGTAAAATTAAGTTTCTTGATCACTTTGTTACATGGCATTGTGAATCCGTCTACAATAACAACATTGAATCCTTAAAAATATTCCATCTATAACCCTCTTTTTACCACTAATATTTAATTAAGAATTTATGGGTGGCTCTACTATCAATGAACATTGTCATTCTCTATCCATTGATCACTCGATGAACTTGAAAAGAATGATATTTAGGTGCCCCTGATAGGGATTCTAGAGTACCTCCACCTGTAATTTCATTTTCCTCCTCTTCTATTTTTGGGTTTTCTAATTCATCTAAAGTTTAAATTTTTTTAGACCTTGTTCATCATCTGATATCACTTCAATATAGTGCACTTACCCTTTACCCAGGCATCTAGGACTTAGTCCCCATGTATCTTTACATGTGAAATAATTATTATTACTTCGTAGTTCATTCCTAGTATCCTCACCCATCCTTTTTTTGTTAGAGGGAGGCATGGACTTTTTAAGAGGAGTAGGAAGTTATCTCTTATAAAAATTTCCATTAATTTGAATAGGAGAAAAAGGTTTGGAATTATAAGACTTGTTCTTTTGTGTTGATGGTTCAAGAGTTAAATCTCTTATTATAGCATCATGTAAGGTGACTGGTGCAAAAGCCTTGACAAAACCTCTAAGGGGATCAAAAATTCCATCAATAAAAATAAAAGTAACTTTTTTTTATGAAATATCACTTACCATTACAGCCATATTTTGAAATTATAATCCATAGGCACTTACTAAGGTTTGTTTTTATTTTAGAGAGTTCTTTGAATTACTTTTCTTCATCCCTCAACTTGAATTTGTCAAAAAACCACTAGCTAAATTCTTAAAATGTGTTTATTTGATCATGACATTGTGTTATTAATCCATGATACCACCAATCATATGAAACACCCTCCAAATGCATAGTATTAAATTGAATAGCTTCATTCTCCTTCAAAGGGATAAGATTAAGGTATGTTTGAAAAAAATTCAACCAAGCCTAAGATTAAATTTTATCACAACTAATAGTTTAATTGTTTTCCATTTTGGTGTCTTTATCCTTTTGACATTTCTTCAAACTTATCATAAGAAATGATAACTTTGATACATTCATCTAAATTAATGTATATATTGTATATCTTGGTTGCTTCTGCTACAATTACTCTAATGGATTGAAGGGGTTAATTTATAGTTTGATATGAATTTGGGTTTTGGGGTTTTTTAAATGAAATGATTTATATATCTACTACTCACAGGTGAGCCTTCCCTTCTAGGAATAGCCCCAAGGCATAGTGGACCCACAAGTTTCTCCATCACCTCTATCAACTCTCTTTAACCAAAATTTATGTTTTTCAAGGTGTTATATAATTTCTCTACTCTTTATTCGTATATTAATATTTTTATTACCCTTGAAATTTCATCCATAATTTATTCTACAAATATTAATTTTTTCTTGCAATATTTTTTGTTCCCATCAGAAATACCTAGTTTCTCTCTCACTAGGAAGTATTTGTTCTTAAAACCCTACAAGATAACAAGATTATGTATCTAATACCACTATCATGTCCCATTACTTAATTTAATATATAAATATCATATATAAAATTAATTTTATATTGGGAATAATTTTTTTGTAAAATTCATGCCCTTTTCTACATTAACTAGTGAAACCCAAATTTTGCCAATTTTCATGGAATAACTAAGTAACTCTAAATCAGAACATATGGAAACTTATATTTCATAAAAATGAGTCCAAAAACATTAAAAATAATTTCAATAATAATTACATAATATTTATGGATCAAAATATAAGGTTTGGGCAAAACCCTTGTCAAAACTACACAGATATACTACAAACACTGCTCAAAATAGAATATAAATTTACAACACTTATAGATTGATTACACAATACTATAAAATACTAAAATAACCTAATAGACCTAAAATACACTTTTTTTTTAAAAAAAAAACCATAAATCTTAAAATATTTGTATAACCACTACTCACACCAACTGCCTACATAAAACACTGAATATTGGCTTAATTTGAACACCTTGAAGCTCTATTACAATTCCTATGTGAAATTTTATATATATATATATATATATATATATATATATATATATATATATCATAGGGGTTTTGTCCTAAAATCCTTGGGATCAATGTGTTTCTATCCAAAAACCTCCAACATCCAAGATTTTCCCATTCAGGATGGTTTGATGAACATTATTCAACAAGAAAAATTAATTAGTTTGGAAAAAGATCCCCGAGAATGAAATTATGGCATATAAATACAAAAGAGTGCCCAAAAGGGGAAATAAAACCCAACACATTGATTTTTAAAGATAAAAAAATTTATTATAAAAATTTATTAGTTGTTATCTTTCTCCAATTTCCCATAATTTGCTTTAATCCTACTTTTCCTATTTTTCCTGCTTTTGTCTTATTCTATAAATTTCCCAAATTTGGCCAACTTCCTTTGAGGTTAAGAATACAAAAATAATTTATTAATTTAATTTAAAATATTGTCATTATCCTTATATTTAAAAATACCACGCCCCACTTTGGCTAATAAAGTATTATTATTTATCTTGATCCCCTATTAGCTTGTTAAACTTATTAATTGCAAATAAACAATTAATTAAATATTTGTTCCAATTTTCTTTCCCTTACTTCCCTATAATTGAAAATTGGATTAATTAATTACTAAATGGAATTAGTTATAAAGGGGACATTACACAATGATTAAGTAGTTGGGTTAATTTTGAGGACCAAAACAAATAAAGGGTTGATAACCTATCTCCCTCTTATAGTGCTTCCTCTTCCATCCCACACATAAAATCTCATGTGGTGACATAATATCTACGAGTCTCTTTTGAGGCTTATAGTATTTGTACCAATTCAAATTATATGACTTTTATTGGTGGAAGTGGTTTGTACCCACATGTTTTAACTATACATCACGTTAAATTGAAAAATCTTGACTCAAAAATAATGGAAATATTTTATCAATATAATGAGAAGATTCATATTATAGAGGAAGGACTAGATAGTTACACTTTCCACCCCCTCCCATTTCAAGTATTTTTTATTGGATGCCTCTTGATCAAATTAAAATGACTCCTCCTAAAAAACCAAATGCAAATTAATTCATCCTAGACTACCATTATCTTCCTTTGGAACCCCTTACAAAGGAGGTGTCCTAACCAACTACTACTCCCAATGCGAATGATCTCACCTCCACCTTGGTGGAATGTATTTGGGACTTGGAACATAATCAAGCTTCATATCAAACAAGTCCTTCAAATAAAGGAATGGCCTTAAAATTTAATATCCAATACCATTCTTTTTATATTCTAACTCCATCTATTACACATCAATCTCTTAAAAATTATATAAATCCCTCCTTGATCATAACCCCACCTTATCAAAATCTAAGAGACATACTCAATTAAAATTCCTCCATTGGTGGCATAGCCATGTTACTTCATCTCATGATTATTCATTGCCTCCATTAGCACCTTATAAATAAATATTTTATATTATTACACCCTCACCTACCCCACCTACCTACATTCTAGTTGGTACCTTTCATCTCTATGATCCACTTATTCATGCACCAACTAGCATCCCTCATGTTAGTTATTTGCTACTGTATTATCACATTTTTTCTAAATATATGCATTTAGATAAATACTTTCCAACTTATTATCCTTCACTAGCTCAAGTGGCAAAATTCATCCCTAGTTGCTTCACTTCAAATGCCTACCTAACACTCCCTCACCCAATATATCGAGACACTTCTTCAAAATTTAAGACAATGGGAACTTATGTTGAATACCTCAAAAATCCCCTCAACCTCATCATTTGAGGTGTTATCTTACCTCACCCTTTACCTAAACTTCCAAAGTACAAGGTAAATAAAGACCCCAACACCCATATTAATGCCTCTACTATTGTGATCAAAGAGCCACTCCCTTGGGATGGAGTAGAAGTAAAAATATTTCCCACAACTCTCGATGGAACCATGTTAGATTGGTACTAACATCTTCATAAATCCACTATTCACTCATTCAAAAATCTCATAGCTCAAATTTTTAAGTATTTTGATATGAACATGCTACTTCATACTAGCATTTAAGAATTATTACACATTATACAAGATCCCAATGATTATGTTTCCCACTTCATCATCGGGTGGTAGAAATGACTCTATTATTTTGTCAATGCTCCCAACATGGATCAAAGAGAGTTGTGTGATCTATTATTCCATTCCTTAAGCTTTGAAACTAGGGAGTATGTTAAAAAATTACCCTTTAGGTCATATGAGAAAACTCTAGAGATTTATTTAAGAATAAAATAAATAGCCATAAATAGTGGCCTTAGAACATATGGGCCTAATATAAATATTATCACCCCCAACCAAAATAGTATGTGGTATCAAAATAGTCAAGGCAATCAAAGGCCTAAGGTTTTAAACCAAAATTTTAATTCCATCATAGATTGTGTTACTGATTAAACCAAAAAGAATAATATTATCAATATTAATCAAAATTATAACAACAGTAATGATAACATCAATAATGGGACTAGAAATAAAAGACACCCTAGCCCCATGCATGTAGTCCATGGAATGGACTTCAATCATCCACCACCACCATGTTAAAATCATTACCAAGGCTAAAATCAAAACCCAAACGTACAATATCAAATCCAAAATTTTAACCAACACAAACCTTATCATAATAATAACCAACATCATAATTTCAAACAAGGACTTAACTAATTGATTCAAAATAAAAGACTGATGGATTATAATCCCAATGTCATTTTTTTATTCTATAGATTAAAATTGGTCATGCTACTCACAATTTTAGGGAGTATAATAAATTAATTAAAAGACTCCCTGAATATTAGATATAATTTTTTAATGACAAGTTATTTGTAAGCACCAATGGCAACCCCCAACCTTCCCAAATGGGTCTTGTGGCACCTCAAAATTATAATCTACATATATATTACAACCCCTTTTCAATCCATCAACCCCATATAAACCAAGACACACTACAAAATTACTTTTCCAATAAACCCATAATAGATAGAACTCATGATACAAAATCCTCAACCTATTTGAATCCCAATGTCTCCCCTCACCATAGTCCTTAAGGAAAACTAGAGTGATTGGATTGGTAAAATTATAGTTAGAACATCATTACTTGCACAAGAGAATATAAACCACAAACTCTATATAATAAATACTCTATAGGTTAAAAATCGGTGAATGCCCAAACCCATTGGAACTTATGATCTCATGACAAACCTCACAAATACTTTTTTTCATATCTTGTTCATTGACTTACTCAGAAATTATCATGCCTGTCACTTGGTACTCCTTCACACCCTAGGTCTTGGTAATATATCCAACATCACTTTTCCTATTAAATCCCAAATCAATCACATTGATCGAGATATGTACACTCTTAGAAAAAACTCTAAGGACATGGGGTATTTATTTGATCTAAGGTAATTAAATTATGATTCTACCATGGATAGGAGAGGAGATCCTTTTTATACTTACAAGTGTGGATTTATAAAAATAGTCAAAAGGGATATGGTTGATGATGGGGACACAATTAACATTATCCCCTTTTCTTTTCTTCAACAATTGGGTTATGGGAAAATAATTATTCATCCACAAACACCATGTGAGGCTATGAAAGCCTCAAATCTTATTTTATTTGTACCATAGTTGATGTAGGAGCATCTAGGTTCATGTGAAATCTTGAATCAACAAAAAATATTTATTTAGGAAAACTATCTAAGTTATATGTTATGCAGGATCCCTAATTGTGCATGTCTTATGTAAGTTTGTATAGATCTTTCATGTTTTACAGATCTTCTTTGTGTTATTTTGCATCATCTTTTTTGTGCGCATGTGTTTAGTGTAGTTTTTTTTTCCTACAATCACAATTATGTTTGTAATGTTTTGTGCATCTTTTATCATGAAATTTTATCTTTTGCTTATCTAAATAATCCTATGAAGATTTATGGAAGAAGTTATGTTATTGTTTTTGTTCCAACATAATAGTGTGGATATTTGTAATATACTCCCATCAATTTGTGATACTTATTATGAAAATAAGTCATTTATTTAAAATATATATTATTCACCATAGAATTAGTTCAGTGGATAAGGTTTCATCAGAGAACTGGAACTTTATTACGCATTATGTGTGTTGAATTATAAGTCATTTGGAAATCTTGTGATAAAGTGTAGTATCTTTTTCTAGTAGACATAAGAGTCATGGCACAAATTTTTTGTTTGCATGATAATTATTGACTTTAGAGTCATGGAATTTCATGTTACTTTATTTACATCTGTAATGTGCTACATAAGGAGCCGTTGCTGAATATTTGGCATTTAATCTTGAAAGTCATGGAAGCTTATAAGGACTCACTTAATAATGTTTGTGATCTATTTTATGATGTGTTAAACTATCACATGTTATTGTTCCTTTTAATTGTGAGAGACATGTAATGGCTATGGTGCACAAATGTGTATTAATGTTTTTAGTGGGATAAAATCACTTAATTTAATTAGGTGGGCCTTGCATCTATATAATCATGTCCCTACCCCTGTGCTAAAATATGACTTATTATTGCAAAGAAGAGGACTTATTTTTTGAGAAGATTATATCTTGGAGTTTTTTCATAAATAGATTACTTAAAACTATTGTGAGTTAGTAAGTTGAATTAATGTTGGAACAAATATCATTATGAGATCACAGTGTCATTATGTTTTGTGTGTGTTGTATTTATTTTGGTTGAAATCTAATATAGATATGAATTATTGTTTTTACATTTCATTACAATTTATGAATGTGTATTATGAAGGTTGTGTGGTCTAAGGCATATCTTGATTAAGACCCATAACCGTGACTCCATTATTTGGTATCTGATCAAGGTTGTAGTCTTTGTTGATTTATTATTTCCTTATACACTTTTGAGTGTGGGTATAATTTAGCTTTAGACATATATCAAAAATATTGTTGATAAGAAGATGTAATTAAAGTTTTGATCTAAGATCATCACTTGGTGTAAATATCTAGATTTCTAAGGAAATGGCCCATAGAGGATGGGTAAGTGGTATAATTTTAGAAGTTGTTAAATCACCTAGATTAATAGACCTATTAGGATTGATGAAAGAAGTGCAATCTTGAATGGAGGTTATGGAAATTGCACATCATCATGGAGTTAAATTAATAGATGATGAAAGTGATATTGAGGTTGCAAAAGAAGCACCTAAGTGGAAGAAGAGTTTGATGACCCTGAAGATCAATTCTTGTGATATTTTTTTAGAATGACAATAAACCAAAATTATACCCCAAAATTTATTCTAGAAGTTTAAGTCATGAAGATCTTATTGACTAGATCATGAAGTTTGAAATATACTTTGAGTATGAAAGTATGGAATATCACAAGTGAGTTAATGTTTTTGGTGTAGAGTTGAAAGGTTATGCATCCATATGGTGTGAACATGTAAAAGCTAAGAGAGTACACAAAATTAAATAAAATGTTAATACATGGAATAGATTTGTTGCGAAGTTGAAAGATAAATTCATTCCTATGGATTATTATGATTTTTTTTAATAAACTCCAAAACTTATGAAAAATTGATTTGAGTGTCAAATAATACATTAAGGAGTATTATAGACTTGTCATTAGAGGGGGTCATGTTGAATATGATGTTGATAATATCTCTAGATATATAAATGGATTATGCATTACAATTCAAGGTGATTTTGGTATGATCAGACTATGATTTGTTGAAGAATATTATTAGTGTGTGTTAAAGGTAGATGAAAATTTATCATGAAAATAACAAGTATCATGAGGATGAGGAATATTCACACCTGGACATGAAAGTGTTAGAGGTTATTTTATGAAAACACAAGAGGGTGAGCTAATTACTTCATAGCGTAATGATTCTAATACCCTGAGAGGTAGATTTAATTTCATAGGTAGAGGATCATATGGATGAGGTAGAGGTTATGGATTCAATGACACATGTTTTAGATGAGGTGAGACTGGCCACATAGAATTTGAGTGTCGTCATATGCACACTGAAGGAAATAAAATAACTAATGTGAGTGTGTGTGTGTGTGTGTGTGTGTGTGTGTGTGTGTGTGTGTGTGTGTGTGTGTGTGTGTGTGTGTGTGTGTGTGTGTGTGTGTGTGTGTGTGTGTGTGTGTGTGTGTGAAGATGAATAAATTCTTGTGTTTATTCATAACATACATGAACCGAAGATAGGGGAAGATCTCATGATGAAGAGGGTATTTTTGAATCTTGCAAAAGAGGAAAATAGTCCTACATAGTGAAAAAAATTGTTCATAATTGTTTGAAAATTTGAAGGTAAATTTTGAAAATTGACTATTGATAGTGTAAGCACATATAATATTTTTCCCAAAAAATGGTAGATAAACTTGTTTCAAATATAATTTTGGATATTAGCCCATATTAAGTTTCTTAGTTATTGAAGGGACATCAAATTCTGGTGAATGAACAACATCTGGTAAGTTTTCAAATTAGTACTATAAATATTAAGTTTAATGTGACATAATGACTATGTGTGTTTGTCATATTTTTCTTTGGAGACCTTCACAATTTTACCGTAAGGTGCAACATGATGATCATGCTAATACATATACATTAAGGAAAGATGGATTAACACACACATTGAATCCTTTGAAGGATACATGTGAATAAGTGGATAAGAGTCTAGAAGTGTTGATAATTTTAGGAAAATAATTTCTAAAGGAAGTGAAGAAGAGTGCATGTTATTCATTAATTTAAAAAGTCATAGATATAGCAGTAGAATAAATCCTTCTACATGAATTAAAATATATACTAAGTGAATTTGAGTAAATTCTATCTAATTCTTTTCCAAATGGATTACCACCAATTAGAATCATAAGTTATTGAATGGATTTGATACCTAGTTTAGTTTTACCAAACAAAGCAATACATATATTGAATATGAAGGAGAATTTATAAGTACAAAGACAAGTTCATGAGTTGTTGGAGAAAGGTTTAATTAGAGAACTTTTCAACCCATGTACAATACTAGTAGTGTTAATGCCTAAAGAGAATGGAGAATGAATAATGTGCACTGATTCTTGAGCCATTAACAAGATTAATATAAATTATATATTTCCATTTCCATGACTAAAAGATTTAATGGATTGCTTTAGTGGAGTGAGATACTTCACAAAAAATTATTTCAGTAGTGGATGTCATCATATACATATGAGGATGATGAATGGAAAATAACAATCAAAACACAAGAAAGGTTATATGAGTGGTTAGCTATGCCATTTAGGTTAACTAATGTATTAAATACATTAATGATATTGATGAATGAAGTTATTAAACAATTTTTAGGTAAATTTGCCATTGTTATCTTGATGACACATTATTTTTTATTAGAATAGAGGAAGATACTTGTGACATTTGCACAAAGTGATAAAAAGGTTAAAAGATGAAAATTTACTAGTAAATTTGAAGAAATGTAGTTTCATACAAAAATAATTGGTATATTTGGGATTTTTTATTTGTTAAGCAGGTTTAAAGATGGATCTAGAGAAGGTGTGAGCTATACTAGATTAGCCATCACTGTAAAGTACATTTGAAGCACTTAATTAAAATGGACTATTGAGTTTTTACATGACATTCATCAAGAAGTTTAGTGTAACATGCACAATTATCACTAATGTGTTATGAAAGGATAAAATAGAATTTGTATGGAGGAAGTAGAACATAGTTTCCAATAGTTGAAGAAAAATATAAAAGAATAATTAGTATTGGCACTATTGTATTTCAATAAGACAATTTAGATAGATTATGATGTGAGTAACACCACAATAGGAGTAATATTTATTCAATAATGAATACCTACTACATCTTTTAGTGAAAATTTAAATGATGTAAAGTGAAAATATTCAGTATATGATCAAGAGTTCTATGCAATTGTGTCAGCCTTAAGAAATGGAGACATTATTTATTTCAAAATGAATTTATATTATATATAGATCATCAAGCATTAAAATTATTTAATAGTTAGAATAATATAAATTAAAGACATATGAAATGGGTTGAATTCCTAAAGAGTTATTCATTTTTGTTGAAACATAGAAGTGTAAAATCTAATGGATTTATTAATACATTGAGCCGAAGAATTATTTTGTTGAATGAGTTAAGAGTGGAAGTCATACAACTCAATCTTATGAAAGGACAATATGAAGAAGATGAATATTTTCAAGAAGCATGGAAGTCATGTACAAAACCAGTGAGTAAATATAGAACACCATGGTTAGAATATTTTATTCAATAATGTTTGTTATTCAAATAAATATAATTATGTATACTGAGAGGTTCAATACAAGAAAAATGATCAAGGAAAATCATAAAGGAGGTTGAGGAGGTCAGTTTGGTTATGATAAAACATTATCAAAAGTGGTAGAAATTTATTTTTTCACACTTATGAGTTTAGATATGCAAAAATTTATTCAAGAGTGCGAATTTTTCCAACTATCAAAGGGGAGAAGTCCAAATACAATGTTGTATCAACCATTTCCTATTCTTGAAAAACTATGGGAGGATATAAATATGGATTTTTTTTTAATATAACATAGAACACAGAAAGGAAATGATTGAGTATTTGTGATAGTTGATATATTTTTAAAGATGATACATTTTTTAGCATGTATAAAAATTAGCAATGCAACAAACATTGCTAACTTATTTTTCAAGGAAGTTTTAAGACTGCATTTTTTACTGTGTAGTATAGTATTAGATAGAGATGTGAATTTTTTTATAAATTTATGGAGGACATTTTGGAATAATTTGAATACTAAACTACAATTTAATTCATCATACCATCCTCAAAAAAATGGAAATAGAGGTAGTCAATAGGACTTTGGGTAACCTTTTGAGATGTTTAATTGAAGGTAAGGCAAGAACATGGGACACTATTATAGTATGAGATAAATTTTCATGTAAAAATTATGTGAATAGAATTATAGGGAAGACACCATTTCAAAAAAATATGGTTGAGTCCAAGAGGAGTTGTATAATTATGAAACATGAGAAATAAGAAAAACAAAGTGTTGAAGAAGAATTTTTTATGGAGTATATGAAATAAGGGCATAAGCAAGTGCAAGAATAGTTGGAAATGAATATAACATAATACAAATAACATGTAGATCTGAAGGGGAGAAGAGAAATTGAATATCGAGTGTGAGACTTAATCTTAGCATACTTGAGAAAAGAGAGATTAACAAAAGGAACATATGATAAGTTGAAATGGAAAATGATTGGTTTATGCATAATTTTACAAAAATTTGTGAAGAATGGATATGAAGTATAATTACTTGAAGGAATATATATCACATATTTTCAAAGTGGTTTATTTGTATCCATATTATGAAGTACAAAGCAATGAAAATAAAAGTGTATATTCTGAATAAATAGATTTCATATTTTAAATGCCTAAGAAAAAGCATGAAGAAATAGAATAATTTATTGACATGCAAGTTGGAATAACTATGCGAAGAAAATAATATACAAAATATCTAGTAAAATGAAAAAGCTGAGACATAGAATATGTAACATATATTAGCACATAAGAAGACACAAAAAAATAAATATCATCAGCAAAGTTCTTATAAGTCACATGAGTACGAGCACATGTTTTTTTTCTTACCTAGGGTGTATGATGCCAGAGCATCTAGGTTCATGTGAAATCTTGCATCAACCAAAAATGTGTTAGTCTAGGAAAATTTTCTAAGTGATGTGTTATGCAAGGTTTCTAATTGTACATGTCTTGTTGTAAGTTTGTAAAAATATTTTTTATCCTACAAACCTTCTTTGTGTTATTTTGTATCACCTTTTTGTGTGTGTGTTTTGTGTAGATTTATGTTTCTTATGAGTACACTTGTGTTTTTAATGTTTTATTATGTATTTTATGATGCAGTTGTATCTATTTCTTATCCAAATAACCTTGTGAAGATTTTAGCAATAAGTTATGTTAGTATGTTGCCACAATGTAACATTTTGGATATTTCTGGTGCATTCCCATCAATCTATGATACCTCTTGTATAAACATGACATTTAGTTAAAAGCTTTATTCTTCACCGTAGAAACAATTGAGTGGATAAGGTTTTGTGAGAGAACTAAAACTTCATTATGTAGTCCATGTGTTTAATTGTAAGTTATTTGTAAATCCTACAATAAATTGCAACGTTATTCTAAAGCAGACATAAGAGTCATGGTCCAAAGGTTTACATGGAAATTATTGACTTTAAAATCATATGATTTCATGTAAATTTATTTATATTTGTGATTTTTTATGGAAGGATTCATTATTGATTGTTTTGTATTTAATCACGAAAGTCATGGAAGCTAATAAAAATTAATTAAATAATGTATGTGATCTATTTTTTGATGTGTTAGTCTATAACATGTTATTGTGCCTTAGACTTTTGAGATACATATAATGTCTTGGTGCACTAAGGTTTGTTAATGTTGACATCATGTCATTGTACCTATTGTATTTCACTTGGTTAAAATATAATATAGATCTTAATTATTTTTGTTGCATTTCATTGTAATTTTTTACTATGTATTATGAAGGTTGTGTGGTCTAATGCATCTCTTAATTGAGACCCCTAAAAACCTTAATCACATAATTTAATATCATAGATAAGGATACCAAATAAAACATGATTTTTGAAAGGCCATGGATCCATATAATGAAGGCAATCCCTTCGACATGGTTTCAATAAGGGATATTTTTACACTTTGGGAAGGTCTTTATCACTCAAGGTGATCCAATCCATTCGACATACATCAGGTCAATATTAAGTTAATCTAGGTCTCCACATCAACTATCATCTTTCTAAAAACCAAGTTAACAAACCTCCTCCTCCTTTGAAATTTAAAAAACCTATTACAATAGCCAAATAGGTGCCAAAGGCAAATCCCAAATGTCACAACCCCTTTATCAAGCATGAAAACAAATGAAAAAATGGTTGATACCATAAAAAATATAATGGAAAAGAAGGATAAAAACATAATAGTGGTAGTCATCTCAATGTTTTTATCGAAGATAAAATATGAAGGAGATCTTATGAGATAAAAATATAATGGAAAAGGAGGATAAAAACATAACAGTGGCAGTCATCGTTATGTTTTTATCTAAGATAAAATATGAAGGAGGTCTTATGAGATAAAATTTTCATATTCAAACCCAAGCTAGGATGAGAGATGATGAATGAGAGAAACACTCTTTTTTTGAAATGTTTTTGAGAGGTTGTCATATGCCCACAAAATTACACAATTACCTCATCATTATCAAAAAATTCCATGGTAAGAGATTCATTTACATTTTACACATGGGAGATAATTTCATCACTTATCTCCTTTCAAGAAATTATCTTAGGTCTTATGGACACAACAAATTCATATTTTGGTATCAATATGAATTTTTTGTGTCTATAAGACCTAAGATAATTTATTGATACGAGATAAGTGATGAAATTATCTCCCATGTGTAAAATGCAAATGAATCTCTTACCATGGAATTTTTTGATAACTATGAGGTAATTATGTAATTTTTGTGGGCATAAAACCTCTTAAAAACATTTCACAAAAAGAGTGTTTCTCTCATTCATCATCTCTCATCCTAGCTTGGGTTTAAATATTATAATTTTAAATTTGAGATCAAGCATGATTACTCTTATGAATAAGAATATGATTTCTTAAAAGAATATGATGAAACAATAGATATTCCCCCTACTAAACAAGAATTTAAAGAGGGGAATGCCTTACTAATCAAACACACTATAGACATCAATATCAACATAAAAGAACAACCCAATATTTTTGAAATATGATTTTAACTCTCCTAAAGAGATAGAAGACCATAAAAATCTACTCATTGATCATTTGAAATCCTTCACATTTTTCTAAATAGACATGACAAACATTGATGGAGAAGTAGTATTTCACAACCTAGTTATCACAGTAGATGCTAAACTCATCAAGTATAAATTAAGGCCTTTAAATCCAAAAATCACGTTAATGGTGAAGGAGGAGGTGATCAAACTCACCAAGTTAGGGTTCATCAAGCATGTGGAATATCTTATGTGTCTATCCAAGAGCATCCTTGTTCTTAAAAATAATGGTAATATTAGGATATGCATTGAATTCAAAAATATTAACAAGGCATGTCCCAAAAATGATTTCCCACTTTAAACCATCAATATTGTTATAGATGCCACAATTGGCTTTGAGTTGTTATCTCTCATGGATGGATTCTCAAGCTATAACCAAATCCACATTTATAAAGAAGATCAAAGTAACACCTCCTTCAACACTCCATGGAGAACATTTTGTTATTTTTTCGTGCCCTTCAACCTTAATAATGTTATCATGATGTGTTAGAGGACCATGAACCATATTTTTCATGACCTCATTCATAAAATCATGGAGGTTTATGTAGATGATATTTTTAGAAAAACTAAAAAAAGAGGTGATCATATTGGATACTTACGTATCATTATATCTTGCCTCATCAAATATGGTACTATGCTCAATCCACATAAATGTGTCTGATGTGTTACAAGTGAAAATATTTTAGGCTATATCATTTCCAAATGAGGGATCGACATTGATCCTATCAAAATCCATGACATTCATGAAAATCCTCCCCCATAGAAGAATCAAGTATAAAGTCATTCTTGGGGATATTGGGTGAAATTCAAAGTTTTATTCCTAATCTCTAATATGTAGTTCATCCCATAAATAACTTGATTAAAAAGGAGAGAAATTTGACATGGACCCAAGACTCCCAAATTGCATTTTAGTGTGTAAAAAAAAATCTCATGGCTCCACCTACACTCATGGAACCTAAGTCTAATCAATCATTTATCATTTACATAAGGGAAATTGAGGTATCCCTCACTTTTATATTAACAAAAAAGGATGATGATGGCAAATAAAAGGCCATCTACTTTATCTATTGAGTACTTTTTGAGTGTGAAATAATGTATACCTAGGCAGAGAATGACTTTTTGGCCATAGTTTTTTCACAAATAAATTGAAGAAATACATGTTCAATCAAGAAAAAAAATTATTGAAATGTCCATGTACCTTTCTAACCTAGTCAAATTTCTCTAAGAATTTGTATCATTTCATCACACTATTAATTGAATTTTACTTAACGTATGTCAACATGAATTTTTTTAAGAGACAAAATCATTATTGATTTGTTGGTCAATTCTCCTTTAAAAGTTGGTGATGTTTTTGACACCCCTACTTGATGAGTTTATTTATTGTGTTGAAACACCCATGATCACATGTTTCTCATGGTAAATAGATGTCGTAAATTACTTGATAGATCATGCCTCTCTCAAGGGTTTCAATTCTCAATAGAGGCAGCACCCTCAAATCATCATGACCAAGTATGTTATCCTCAACACCTATATCAAATATATTTTGATAGCATGCTCCTCAAATATGTATATCAAGAAGAGTCTGGGAATATTTATTTTAATTTCCCTAGTGGTGTTTGTGGTGGCAACATCGGTGGTCATGTAGATGCTAAGAAAATACATAGAATGGGTTATTTTTAGCCAATGCTTGAGCAAAAAGTGTTAAAATACATAAGAAGATGCAATAAATATTAAGAATTCTCTTATAAAATACATGTACCTTTTTTTATCTCTCCATCCTATCATCACACATTTACCCTTCTCTACTTGGGGGTTATATTTAATTGGAAAACTCTAGCCAACTTATTTTGATGGCCATAATTTCATCATAACAACCATATAATATTTCACCAAGTGGATAGGGGCCATGTTGTTAACCATGGTTACTAGATATGTAATTCTAAATTCATCTTAAATCAAATATTTTTTAGGTTCAAGGTGCCACAAGTCATCATATTTGATAATGGGTCTCCCTCTAAAAATCTAAAGTTACAAGAACTATGTAAAACTTTATCTATGTATAACCATATAACATCTCTATATTATCCTCAAGCTAGTGGTCAGACCGAGGCCACAAAGAAAACCTTGAAATCCATACTAGTCAAGGATGTAAAAGATACCAAGAGGGATTAGCACTTCTAGCTATATCCCACTTTGTTGACCTACATGATGACTATGTATAACACCACAAGGGAAACACCCTATTCCTTAGTATTTGGTGTGTAAATAATCTTTCCCTTAAAATTAGAAATTTTAAGCCTCTATATTTCTCTCCATGGCCTCCTAGATGAATAAGAGTTTAGAGAAGGGAATATTAATTAGTTATAAATTTAGACAATAACCGACTCAAATCCATCCAAAATCATGAGAAAAATGTATCTTGTACAAGCTAAAATTATATTTAAAAAGGTTCACAGACACCCTATTCAAGGTGGAAACCTTCTTTTTAGACTCAATATTTAGATTAATAAGAAGAAAGGTAAAGGTTGTAAATTTAGGCCCAAATATTTAGGTTTATATCTAGTTATTGAGGATTTGAAAATGGATTTTTTCACTTATGCACCTTAAAGGGTAAGGATTTTTATGAATAGGTCAAATCTTTACACATTAAACAATATTATATATAATCCCACATGTTTTACACTATCCTCGTTATATTATATAAACATTATGTCATCATTTTTTATTATTTATGTATTTCGTTTATGTTGATTAAGTGATTTTTCAACTATAATTTCACATGGAAAAACCTCATACAACACACCGTTTCATATTTTAATCACTACCCATAACCCTTTACCCCTTTAAAAAAATCCTTTCAAGATCAACACTAAGTAGGATATTAGTCGTGTTCCTTGCAAGTATTGCATACCCTATTTCCCATAGATTTTCCTAATATATTAGATGCTCTAGTTAATAATATTGTCTAGAAACTTCCTCATGGTATATTTACCCTAGTTCTCTCTAGCTAAGCACTAGCATGTTTTTCCTGAGTTGTCTTATTTGTCTGCCTTGGTCTCTAGTGATGGTCCCTTGTATCTTACTAGTTTCATGGGTCCAAGGCATAGAAATAGGAGTCTTCCTTCAAAAAAATGATAATAAATACATAATGAAAATCTAATCCTAACCAATTCAATAAATATGAACAAAACATTCAACATATCTTCCCTTTTTTGACCTCTGATGATGAGCCCTCGCATCCTCCTAGTTGTGTGGGGTTAGCATTGGGGGGAGATACCCTCACTTTTCTATGCCTATCCTTTGGCGATGAACCCTTGATTCATCCTAATCACATGGGGTTAAACAAAGAGTTCATGCTCTAAAAAAAATGAAATGTAGAATAATTTGAAAGTGTCCAAATCACAAATCCCAAAGAGCTTGTGTAAAATCCCATGCTAAAAATAGAACCCTCCCTACTACCAATTTTGTAATGGTTAGCCATTTGTTGATCTTAGTCTAGAATAAGCCTATAAACTACTACTTTCTAATCCTAAAATGAAATATAATCATTCTATAACATGTTTTAACTAAGATTAATTTTTTTCTTATTGCTACATTTTGAGGATTTTCTTTTCATTTTTCTTTGTTCTATACATCCTTCTCCCTTTTCACCTTTTTGTTACAAATTCGGTGATCCTGACCATGTGAATGAATTAGCTCAATGATTACCTATGAAATAATTATTAGCACAT
Organism: Torreya grandis; assembly: GCA_037957365.1. Classification (NCBI taxonomy): domain Eukaryota; kingdom Viridiplantae; phylum Streptophyta; class Pinopsida; order Cupressales; family Taxaceae; genus Torreya; species Torreya grandis. The sequence continues at coordinate 5,725,271 of JARHVA010000208.1, read as the reverse complement.
TTTCATTTCTTAAACCATTAATTTACAAATTTACATACATTTTATTAAACAAAAATAAATATAAGAATTTTTCATAACATTTATCACAATTAGATCAAATGGCATTTCACATATTTTTACAATTGCATAAGTTAAAAATAAAAATGTTACAAAATTAAACATATTCCATAAAGATCTAAAACCAAAATAGATCATATTTGTGTGTGTGTGTGTGTGTGTGTGTGTGTGTGTGTGTGTGTGTGTGTGTGTGTGTGTGTGTGTGTGTGTGTGTGTGTGTGTGTGTGTGTGTGTGTGTGTGTGTGTGTGTGTGTGTGTGTGTGTGTGTGTGTGTGTGTGTATGTATATGTGTGTGTGTTTATGTATGTATGTATGTATGTATGTATAACTATCAATAATAAATTTTATTTTCATACATCACTGCCACATTGAGAGGACAAGTGTGGTCAAAATCTCAAAAAATAAAAAATGTGTCACAATATTGAAATCTAGGTAAACCCCCCTAAGGACTAGTCTAAACTATCATCTTTATGATCCCCCTGAGGTAGGATGCTTGGGACTCCCCCATATCCTCAAAAAATCCCTTAAGAAAAAATGTTTGAGACTCTTGCTTTGGATTTGATGCCTCCTATCATTGGTCACAGCCTATGAGGCCTTAATAATGCCTACCTACACTTAAATATAGACCTGATTCCATAATAATTTGGTCACTTCTCAAACTTGAGGTGACATGAAACAAGTCCAGATAGGCATCCTAGACATCCTCCACCAATTGGTCGCATAATCTACACATCAACACACACATGCACGTAGGTCAAATAGAGGATTTATAAATAATAATCTAACTAAAAAACTAAAAAAATAATATTTGTTCATAAACCTACATGAATCCCCCTCCTACTATTCAAAGTTAGAATCATCATTTAATCTCATCTCATCCTCCTCCTCCCCTATCTCATCTAGTTGAAACTTAGCAAGAGATAGTCCTTCTCCTCCCCTACTATTAATTATTGTTGTACATCCTTAGATTCAACTAAAAGCTATTATCTAGACTCTACCATCATATTTGGTTACTTCCAAACCTACACCCCTAATCTCGAGCATGTCCACCATCTCTCCTTGATATAACTTATTTTTGTCTGACATAATATCTTTATATAATGGCCTCCTACCTCCATCTCCTCTCCTAGATTTTTTATACCCTTTGATAGGGATCCCTAGTAATAATGGTTGCCATTCAATCGACTCAATCAAAAATCTCTCATCTCTTCCTCACCGTTTTAGGTCACTAATGGAATATTGAGGTTATTTGCATATTGTAGACCAAACTACTTGGGCACTATATGTACAAGGTGTACCTCTACCTATCCTCTCCAATCCTTGACCTACCAAGTTATCTCATGGGTGATCAATATTATGGCTTCATCTTCCCATAAATTTTCCATCCCAACACAGGTTAGGTGATCATATCTCTATCTACCAAGGTGACAATGGTTATCAAAACATATATAAAAAGGTCCATCACTATCCATCAAGCTACCCTATTAGCTCTTATATCTCCTATCCTAAATTCCCTTTGATATGGATTCATATGGTCATACACCCATCTCATGACTAGTGTTAGATGGTTGAGGAATAAAGAATCCAACCTATATATCCTTTGTATATCCATGTATGTCCTCAATAAGATATCATGTGTTCATGCATATATACACCCATTCTCCTTTATATCTCTAATGATGGGATCCCATCAATATAAAACCATGTATGTGCCTTTATCTTTGACTAAACATAAAGCCATCACACTAATTATGGCCTTGCACATAGTGGGGATCTGGGCCCTCTCCACTCATGTTATTTTGACCCCCTTCTTTACACCCACATAAAAAAATGTCACCATCATAAAATTACTTTACCCATATCTATTCCTCAATCCTATTATTAGTTTCCCTCATTTTTAGTGTACACCTTATCATAGGCAATTAAAAATCATGTATATGTCCTAAAGGTTTATCTTCCACTCACTTAGCACCTATGAAAACTAAAAAGTGCTTTGGTCCACACCCCAATAGGTGATCAATCATATAACAATTGGTTGGCCAAGTAAACTAACCCCACTCAAGTGATCTTATAATTCCCAAATCTATATAACAAGGAGACTCATCTGAAGTCAATAAAGCAATGGCTTGGGGTAACCAATCCTTATCTCATGATCTAATCCATGTCACCTAGTCCCATACATCCACCAAAACATATTCACATTATTTCAATGTTCTCAAATTCAAAGGCAACCCCTACTATGATAAAACCACTGCTATATTTAGGGGAGGTTTTAAAACCATCACAATGATTGCATAACTATCATTAAGATTATGCAACCACCAATATGTATTAACCAAAAATTAGATAATTACTATGATATTTTCACAACTATTTGGGAAAATCTGTAAACATTAGTCTATAAATATTGATAGTTTCATCTGTCACACCTTTAAATCCCATAAACATGCAAAAACATTCAAAAATATATCTAAGAACTAAAAAATTCTACATTTCCCTAATCAACTACATGTAATAAATATTTTGATAGTAAAGTTATGGGGCTTCACCTATCCTATGTTATTTTACAAACAAATCTATCAAACCTATGGTTTAAGAGAAAACAAACAAAAATTAATCTAACCATGTACACTACCTACTCCAGTTGAGTCTACTACCATCCTCTTTTTGTGCTCTCTCAATCAACTATATTTAATTGAAATTCAGTCACACGTGAGCTAGATATCTAAATTTTTCAAGTGTGATAATGAAAATGATTTCCAAATTTCAAATAGCCTACTATTTATAGTAATTTTTTATTTTAATATTTTATTCTAATTTGACCCTTTTGGTAAAAGTTGTCATATTTTATATATTTTTGTGTACTTTGATGTGTTTGTGAGTGTTGTAAGAATAGAGTAGCGCAGGATGATTTGGGTATTCCTCTTCCCTTGCACCAATCATAAATAAATCATGTTTTAACTATTCATAAAATTTGTTGAAATTATTTTACTTGTACATTTTAACCTCATCTAATCTTTTTCAACTTGACATATTCACTCAGCACCAAGTCTTGCCCCTCGATGAGATAACACAAGTAGTAGTTTCATCCTTTACTTGTATAGTAAGTAATCATGTCTTATTAGTAAGATTATAGTTTAGTCAAAGAACCCAAACATAGGTACCGTAGAGTTTCCTTTATCATCATAGTTTTAGAACACTCTTCCAGGCTAACAAAATAGAAGATTATACCAATTGGAGCTATGATAATAAATAAGGCTTTGTGAAGATAAAAGCTCACTAGATTAGAGAAAAAACATGTCTTATATCGACATGACTATTGATTAACATTATTTTGGATCAGTTTTTATATTATGGCATTATATTATATAGAATAATAGATAACAATAGATTTTATTATGTAGATATTATAGAGTGAAGTAACATGTATAATTATATCAACAATATAGAGTAAAGATTATATGAACTATTTTATTCGGTGGTTACACTAATATATATAAAAGAAAGGAATTAGAATAGAAAATTCATATTTTTCATGTATTATGTATGATTCAATACAATTATAGGCACTACTTTGTTTTAAATTTAACAATAAGGAATTAACCCAACACTGACCCTTATGATACATTAGTCTAACTAAAGTTAACCTAACTAACATAAACCTATTTATAGCTAACTACCTTAGATTTTATCTCAACATTTGGTGGAACTACATGGACTTTAGTTGACTAATGTCCAAGGGGAATTATCCTTTGGGGTTCTTGAATCCTGCACTAGCATAAATTTAAGAGTGATGGAAATAAATGCTAAAAAAAATCACGCTAAAATTAAAAGAACAATGGAATCATTACCAATGGTAAAAGCAACATTCTTCTAACCATAGGAAGAAAAATTTTGGGTCACTTTCACATAATTATTGTGGTTATGGATTCTAAAACAAGATGAACACATTGAAGGGCTCCACATTCACATAAAAAGACCAATTTAGTGGACCAAAAAAAGCTTAATACACTCCAACACCTTGAAACACCAGTCACTTTGGATATTGATCATTGGTTCAAGATAACCCTTAATTCATTCATCATAGTCTATGTTATATAGGTTTGGATAAGTTTTAACACTAAGAAATTTGAGTTCATTGAAGAAGCAAGGAAAATTTCATTAAATAAAGTACAATTCATCCTCTGCAATTTATTTTTAAAATGGGGGCTAATACAAGAAGGTAAGTAGTTCCTTTAGGGCCAAGCACCTAAGGATGGCATGCAGAAAGAAGGGGGATCCTCAAAATATGTGACTACTCATCATATTTGGTCTAAATTATTAGGGATTATTAAATATAGTGTAGGGGACTAGAACATTAAGTATCTCATAATCATAGGTTAATTAGGAAGAAAAGAGATAGAAGTGAGAAGATAACTTAAATAGTTAAGAGGAATATGTTGAATGAAGAGATAAGAATTCAATTGGAGAATGCATGAATTCAATCAGAAAGGAAGAAATAGATCAGAAGAAAGAAAGAGAAACTATAATTATGAGAATAAATATAATAATAGAACAAAGTGAATTAGCTTTACCCTATGGATGCCCCATTATTGAAAATATCGATACTATTCCTCCATTAGTAACAGATAAGTTAGTAATCACACTATTAAGAGGTGCATATAAGGTAAGTGAAATAAATAGAGTAGAAGAGTTATTATATCATACACCCATATAAGTGATTAGTGAAATACGATAAGTATTATAAAAATTAATTGCACTATGTGGAACACATAGACTATTTCAAACCCTAGTAGAAAAAGACCAACTATTTATGAATATTTTGGCCCATAGTGGATGAGGCATAGATATAAATAGAATAAGAAGTGAAGAAATGAGAATTTGAATAAGGGATATTGATTATATAGTAGCATCAAAAGAATATATTTTATTAATTGAGGAGAGACCAACAGTAAGTAGTAAAGAAGAAAGTGTTATAGATAACATAGAATCCCTAGTAGATGAAAATAGAAAGGAGAAAGATAAGTTACACATAAGTTGATCCAAAAATTAGAAGCTTTGGTTGAAATAAATTCAATAAACAATAAAAATATAATAACAATAATGTTATCTCTAAGAAAAGATGTTTTATTCATAAAAATTTGCAGATCCAAACATATGCTTATCTCTGAGAAGAGATGTTTTATTCATAAAAATTTGCAGATCCAAACATATGCTTATCTTTGAGAAGAGATGTTTGATTTCCATTTCAAGTTACATATTCATTTATAAAAAATTTTAAGGTATGAGGAGGATGTGGAAGGTCACCAATATCAAGGGAGATTAAGTGGTTCTACTTCCATGATTTACAACAATACATAATTCGAGGAATTACTATTTTTAGAAATTTACTATTTTTAGACTGCACTACTAAAATTGAAATTTGGGGCACTTCCATTTGTTTTTATGAGGTAAAAATCCATTTATCTGATCTCAATTCCATTTCATCACAATCTCCTCATTCTTAGCTTTCTAATGGTTGAAACGGTGAGTTGATTGGAGCTACAATGCAAAAGTTATGGCTCCCAGAAATCCTGCCACCAATTGGGGTAGAACCATCACCCGAATTGTCACATGGAATGTTGCCTAGATCATAAGTATTGGTAGTCACAATAGAAAATTTAGAAAAAAAATGAATAAGATGATAATTTAATGAAAATAGGATTAGTTAGTGAAAATATTTGACATGTCTACTTAGAGATAGAAGATGAGGAAGATGAGAATCTAAATAATGCAAACCCCCCCAAACCCCAACTGTAAGAGACCCTATGAGGAGAAAAACCATTTATACCAATATTCATCCCCCATAACACTTCACAACCAACACAAATAACCATTTTATAATCAATATATATTTAATGGTGAAGAAGTAGAAAATAAATACAAAAAGTACAAGCAATAAATTGAGAATAAGTGAGAATTTGTTAAGAATAAGGTGGAAGTACTATGAATAAGGTGCTTTAAACAAGAATTGAAAAGGGATAAAGACCACAACCACAATTAAATTACCATAAGACTACAAATATATGTTGCCTAGGAAAATCGATAAATAATAGTACTAATCCTAGTAACGATACTCCTAATTCACCAAATAATACTAAGATAGGATAAAATAAGATGAAATTGACTTTATTTTGAAAATACATGAAGGATGTATAATAACATTTTTTTGTATTAGATTCATACTGGTGTAGCCACAACATTACTAATGAATGTGTGATGTTATTTGATTTTTTTGGGATCCTAAGAGATGACATGTTGAAATGGTACGTGAAGACATACTCAAGACATGTCACTACATGGGTAGATGTCCAAAAAACATTAAAAGTGGATTTTCACTACCCATACATACCAATATAAAGTGATAGTAAAATGAAGGACTTGATTCAAAAGAAGAAAGAATCATTAAAATATTATGACCAACATTTTAAATCAATAGTGCAAAAACTAGAAGAACCTATTAATAAAAAATAAAGGATTGAATTGTTCATATCTAGCTTAATTATATGCCTTTGTGCCAACATGGATGGAAATATATTTAATACATTCATAGAAACATTATAAATGACATCATGATTAAAATCACTATTGGGACCCCTTTTGTACCAACTACGTAGACTGTACTAACTAGACATATCTCAATGTGAGGTAATCTTGTGCAATGATTGCTCACTTTTGTAATTTTGGTACCAATTAGAGAAATCCTTAAGGATCCCATACTAGCTAGTAGGTAGTTTTATGGTGCCACCATTCAAAATACATCCCTGCAATAACTTGTATGTGGTAGCTCAGGGAGTGAAGGTGTCAAAGTGGTGGAATAGGTAGGTAAAGTGACCCCTAGTGATATCTCAACATTTGGCATGTGCTCATCTTATTTGGGTAATGTAGTGGAGCCAACGAGATAATGAACCTCAACAATAGCTCATCACTTGGCACACACCCCTCTAATCTAGTAAGAAGACACCCCTTTGCCTATAAAAGGAGGCTTTTAGGTAAAGGAGAAAGGAGGAGGGTGACTAAGGTAGTGAAGCTCTAGAAAAATAGAGAGCCATTAGTATCACTTTATAGTCTACATAAGATAGGTTAATCATTTTGAATGTATCACTCGAGATTTCCTGTGAGATGTTGGCATGAGTAGTATTAAGAAAGAGCATATTCTATGTATCTATGACTTGAAATTTATATGTTAAACTATGAATCAATGAGAATGTTATTAGAGAAATGAAGTGTTGATTCTTGCATTATAGTTTTTGTAGTGTTATGTTTGTGACTTATTTTTATATATGCAGTGCTATAGTTCTTACTTTAAATGTATTGTTGTATAAAGGTTTGTCCCTGGTCACTAATGGAGTTCTTGTGCCATATAACAACGTTGGCCTACCTAAAATAGACTAATTGTAGGAACCTTAATGTGTCGAGGCTCTAAGACCCATGCCCTAAGCACTACCCTAAAGAATGATCACTTAAACCCTAGCTATTCCCACAGATTATGCCATTAAGAGTTCTATCTAGCTAGAGATGAACTTGCACTTGAGGATTTGTGCCCTTGAAAAGGCTTACACCTATTGAACTTCCCTAGAATAGATTAGTGCCAATAGGCTGCATAAGTTGTCTTACCAATGACTCAATCTCATTTAAACCCAAGTTGGTCCATGTTAGAACTAGCCCAATGTGGGCCCGATCACTTCACTATTATGCTTCGGGTGATCACATAAGGCTTGCACCTTGTGTGAAATTGATGTTATCACAATAATGTTTTAAATACTATGCACTAGAACCTATTATGCTCATGATTAGTTACATCAAGTATATAACTCACTTGACTTAAAGGATAATCACATAACTAAGCACAAAATCTAAACCAATGAAATAAACTACAACATTTTGGTTTCATTACCAAGACCCATGTTGAATTTCTTTGATGCAATGGTGCATTAGAGTGATGTTCCAACTATTGCTTGAGATCATGAAGTGTTGGCTAGAGTAAATAGAAGATAGTTTCACCAGTACCATCCCACATGCAAAGGATAGAGTAGAGGAAATGGGTGTAAGCCAACCTATACGATGCTCTGTATGAGATGTTCTTTTGCAAATTACTTGAGCATGTGTACTAGTGGTTGGTTGCCTACACTACTTCCATAAGGAAAAGTTATATCTAGTGCATAGAGTGGATAACAAAGCACATAGAGAGGCTAGAGAGCCTAGATGAAGTTTGGATGTGTGTTATAGACAATTGGTGGAGTAACGTGTTAAACAGTTACATGATATAGTTTGTAGTGTTGACCTTTTTGTGCCATGAAAAAGTAGAGTACAAGTTTCTTTGCAAACTAAGGGGTGTATTCATAAGAGGGCTCAACACTAAATAAAAGAATATTTTGGTGGATTACAATATAAAAATTATAAGAATAGAAGGCTAAAATCTTTGCATATATGAGAAAGCATAAAAGGGAAGGAGGAGAAGTATAGGTGAGGTGTAATGGAAGAGGAAAAATAACCTAACACTTGAGAGTTATGGAGACTAAACTATAATAAGTGAAGGCACAGGATGATGGTGGAATTAAAACTTGGAAGTGTCGAGAGGACTTGTAGAGAGTGAGAAGGGCATGGGGAAGGATCCCTTAAATTACACTGGTATGAAGAGAGAGAAGAAGAAAGAAATTGGGCTCAGTAGTTGGGTGTAGGATTCAGTGGGTTTTTACAAAAAGTGGTGGTTGAGGATATGATAGAAGCACCTACCCCCTTTAATATTGAAGCATAAGTTCATGCACTAGATTCTCCATCAAAAGATAGAATAATGGTAACTGAACCTATTATTGATGTCGTATTTGATAGGATTCAACATTTGGATCAAGATTTTGTGATTGAGAAAGTAATTCCTTACAAGGAATTGAGTGAATATATGACAAAGTTAACAAGTTCCAACCTAATAAATATGAACATAGGCACAAGCATTCTCATGTAGAGGATGTTAGTTACACCAACTGGGCAACAACTTGTAGGAAATGGCTCGGTACCACTAGTGAGTAGTACTGCATCGACAAGTTTAATAGCACAACATACTTCAATAGAGTCAATGTTTAACCCTAAAATTGGAGGCACTAGAGGGCCACCTCCAACACATATGTAAGTGGGTAAGCACCTCAAAACCCAAAACCACCCCCTCAGTAGATCTACTATGAGATAGAAATTCACTTACCTAAGTATCATGACATAGAGAATGTCATGGAGTATGTGCTCAAGTGTGATCTACAATGGCATGCTCGGGGCATCACTTAGTCCAAGCACAAGGTGACATAGTTCATGACCATATTTATAGATCACACCCATACTTGGTATCAAAAATTTGGCCCAAACTAGGCTATGGTTGACTAAAATATGTTGAAGGAATCCTTCTTAAAATAGTGTGATATCCTTAAATTTGATTAGTAGAGCTTCATGGTGCTCAAATAAATTAGCCAAGGTTTATCCAATAGCATGTGCTTATATAATGCACAATTTAAAAATATTCTCTCTAAGCTTATGTATGACATTCACCCTTCCCAACATACATAACGGTTTTTTGGAGACCTTCTAGTTCCATTTAGAAAATCACTATCCATGAAGACCTTCATGGACCCCCATGAAGCTCTTGAATCCATTCTCTGGGCTAAAATCATAGGGAGTGATAACATCAGGATCAACATATTCATAGAGCTATCAATCATGTTAATGGCCTTTTCGCTATAGAATATAATTGTTGGTTCAGTGTATGATACTTATAATGGGCTATGGTGTATTGAATATGAGATGGAGGGGTATAATAAGAATAATTTCCTATAAATAAATGTTTGTACCTTAATTTTTAGCTATGAGGCTTGTCATGGGTTGTATGACTCTTAGAACAATAATCTATTGTAGCATGCTAGTCAAGTAAACACTACCATTTATTATAAGATGTGTGATGCTTATATGCACTCAACATCAGACTACTGAGTCATCAATGAGATGCACCAAAACATGGAGAGACATGTACAATAGGCAACAACATCAATTGATGGTCAGGTAGGCCAAGGAAATGAAGGTTATGCCTAGCACAATATGGACTATGAGAACTAACAAGGCACACATGGGTGAGGAGAAGGGTGTGGTGAAATAATATTCTCACCATGATCATGCTACAAGTATGGGCCAACTGTGCATTATCAATGCAATTTCCCCACACACCTAATGTATGAGTATTGTTTAGGACCACATTCAGTCAAAGAATGCCTAAAATTGTACAAAAATCTAACTTAAGGTTGGTCTAGCATAGACAGAGGTGAAAAAATGGTGAGGTATGACTCTAAAGAGGAAAAGTGGGCCCCCAAGCAAAAACAAACTCACAAGGAGCACCCTAAGGTATAAGCCATGACCCAAAGTGCTTTTACCACTCAGTCACCTATTACACCAACTCAATAACTACGCTTGGAGTATGGCAAGTCAAGATTCACTAAGCACATAGTATGACCTGAGCTAAAAGATGCACCCTACCCTAACCCTACATGTTATAAGGACATCTTGCAACAAGCCATGAGCATGATACAAAACTTGTAGGGAGATCTCTAGCTAGCTAGAGATCTAGAGTCACATGCCACAGCTTTACATAAGAAGTAAGACCACCAAGAGGCTAAAGTGCAGGAGTTGACTAGAATCTTGTGCCTCCTACAAATTAAAGGGGTGTTACCCTTATTGAAAAAAATTATTTTAAAGAATGTAGGGAAGGAATTAGTGTAATAATTCACACCTCATATGATCAAAGTTACTACACTACATTTGGAGTGGGTACATGAAGTATGACATACTCATAACACTGAGTATGACCAAGAATTATTAATAGATGCCACCATCAATGGATCTTCAATGTGTGAAGTCCTGATAGACATAGGCATCGAGTTCAATATTCTAAATAGAACCACTTGCTAAAATATGGGATAGCCACCCTTGAGGCCTTTACCTCACATTTTATTCATGGTTAACAAAACCCAAGTGCAACCTATAAATATTTTTAAGGGCACCATTGTATATATCATGGGCATTAAGTTCTAAGCCAACTTCAAGGTCATCAAGTTGGTAGAGTAAGACAACTATCCAGCACCCTTAGGAAGGCCATGGTGCTATGATAATAATGAAAACATGCACTTTAAGAAGCACTACATAAATTTTGATAATGGAAAAGAAATGGTGGTGATCCCTTTGTCAAGTGACTAAGGGCCCCCATATGTAAACAACATTGATCTTGAGGATGAGATCAACCACAAAATCATGGTGCAGGGCACCAATAAGATCAACCCTAATGACCAAGGCATGCTCGAATGAGAGGATGGATAATTATCCTCTGATATAATTGATGTCTCCTATGATCAATGGGTAAAAGAGGCCTATGAGGTCACTGGCCAAAGGTGTTGCTTGGTACACACAGTTGAGCTAAGGCCAACTAGGATGGGACTAGTTAGGATTGAGTTCCCTAAGAAGAAATGGGTTCCCCATGCCCAAAGGATAGAGAAAAGGATATTCAAGTAAAGGTAAGCTTAAAACACTCTAAAAGTATGAAGGGAGTCAGCCTATAGCAAAGTATGTCCATAAACTTAAAGCTTGTGTTCTTAAGTAAATCAATAAAATGGGTGCACTAGTGCATACCTTAAGGAGCATTGCTACTTACCAGTGGGTAGTATAAAGACCTAGCTTGTCAACATGTCAAGATGTGAAGGCCATAATATGCACTAGGTTTGGAAAGATTAATGATTACTTGTACATACCTACTTACTTAGGTGATTCTGACCCAATCTCACATGTGCATTTATGTGAAGAAACCTAGATTATCTATGGTGAGAATGCACCAAAAGTCTTATGGGTGCACACCTTCTATAGGACTTTGAAAACATGGGTGAAAGCATGGTAAATTATCAATGAAACATGTTGTGAGATATGAAACTGGGAAGTACGTAAGGAGAGGTTTGTACACACTTTCTCCTTCTCTTCCCATAACTTAGAACTACTACAACCACTAAAAGTCATTTGTAGGGTAGTGATTGAGGACACTTCCATCTTGGAAGAGTGGCTTAGTGAAATGTTTGGGGATAAAATACTAACACTCCCAACATTCTTTGAAAATTAGGCACTCAATAGTGACTCCAGTGAATAAGATGATGAGACCTGGAAAGAGCACAATTAGAAGGCTCTAAAAAGAAGACAAAAACTTGTGCACTTTGTGGATGAAAATGCCCCAAATGAAGAAAATTTGATGTATCTTCAAAGTGCAATAATTGAGGAGATAAATCAAGTAGAATAATTTCATCAGGAGAGGAATGAACCCTACTGCACACCATTTAATACCACTAAAGTCAACATTATCATAGAAGGCAAGCTAAAGATTGCCACTATAGGCACTTACTGGTCTGAGGTAGAGATGGCACAAATTGTAGACCTCTTGAATGAATTTTAGGACTTATTCTCATATATCTATTAGGACATGAAGGGAACCCACCCTTTCCTTGTCAAATGAGCATCAAGCTGGTAGATGGTGTGAGGTTAGTCAAGAAGTACCCATATCAGATAAACCCCAATCTACATGCCAAGGTGAAGATGGAGATTGATAGAATGTTGGTTCATCTGAGTGGGTGAGCCTAATGATCATTAGCATTAAAAAGGATGGGTGCATATATATCTACATCGACTATAGGATTTTGAACACTACCTATGTCAATGATCCATTCCCAACCCCATTCATTGACGAGGTCTTGGATGGAATCATAGGCTATGAAATCTATACTTTCATTGATGGTCTTATAGGCTACATTCAGGTGAAGATTGAGGAGGATAAGCCCAAAACAACCTTTATGATTGAATGGGGTTTCTTTGCTTATAATTTGATGCCCTTTGGACTCAATAATGTGACAACCATATTCTCCAAGGTAGTGATCACTACTTTCAAAGAATTTATCCATAAGTTCCTCTAAGTTTTCCTTAATTATTAGACTATGTATGGCCTTGTAAAATACCACTAAAAAAATTTATGCCTCATGTTTGAGAGGTGTAGGCAATTCTAGATATCCTTAAATTTGAAGAAGTGTATCTTTTTAACCCCCTTTAAGACTTTTCTTTGGCACATCATCTACAAAGATGTTTTTCTTGTGAATCCTATGAAGATAGCCATCATAATTCATCTCCAAACTCCTTCAACATAAAAGTATGTTCACGCCTTTCTACACCATTGTGGCTACTATAAGAATTTTATACGGAGCTATGCAAAGATCTTAGTGCCTTTAGAGGAGCTCTTATGTAAATATGGTCCATTCTATTAGGGTGAGACATAAGAGGATGATTTTGAAACACTGAAGCTAAAGTTGGATAATGCATTAATTATGCAAATTATAGACTAGACTACTCCTTCCCACATCTATGTTGATGCTTCAAGCTCTACAATTGGTGTCATATTGGTGTAACTAGGCAAAGGCAAGATGGAACACCCCATCTCCTTTGCAATAAATAAATTGACATAGGTCAAGCAGAATTACACCACTGAGCATGAGGTGCTAGTAATGATCTATGCCTTGCAAAAAATTATGCAATACCTATTAACAACTCCATTCATCTATTTCATTAATCATGAGGTGCTCAAGTACCTCATGAACAAGCCTATTTTACACAAGTGCATATGTAGATGGATTGTTCTATTCTAGGAATTATAATTCTCCATTGTTGTTAAACTTAGAAAGTAGAGCTTTGGGCCAGACCATTTGTCTCACATCAATTTTGGTGATTTAGTGGTGCCAATTAAGGATTACATGCTAGACTTGGATTTATACATAGTCTAACATATCCCTAAAGATCTAGAAAATATTACCACTTTCATAATGTCTAGGGTTGTAAACCAGACCTTGTCAACTAAGGAAAATAAGTGACTTGTAGTTCATGCCACCCCCTTCCAACTCATTAAGGAGGAGCTATATAAACTAAGTAGAGATTAAGTCCATCACCGGGATGTTTTAGAACATGAATGGGACTCCATATTATAGGAATCACATGAAGGGATCACAGGAGGCCATTACACTAGAAAAGTAATTATGCACAAGATTTTTTAGTCAGGGTTGTGGTGGCCAAGTTTGTTTCAAGACATAAAAGAGTATACTAAGGTATGTGACATATGTTAGTACATCAAAAATTCCAACCACAGGGATGAAATGCCTCTTATACCGATTCTTGCCTAGGCACCATTCAAAAAATGGGTCATTGACTTCATTGGGTTGATTACTCCTATAGCACGGCACATAGGTGCAAGATTTATTTTAGCAACCACTAACTATTTCACCAAATGGGCCAAAGTCATGCCGACCAAAGACTACATAACCATGACAATTTTTTGCTTTATATGAGAGAACATCATAAGCCAGTATGGATGCCTTTTAATTCTAACTAGTGTCAGGGGCACTCATTTCATCAATAAAATGGTGCACATCCTTTTAATTGAGTACATGGTGGCATACCACAACACCATCCCATATCATCCATAGGTTAATGGCATAGTTGAATCATTTAATAAGATCTTAGGGATGTTCCTGACAAAGATATGTGATTTTGGTCGCATGGATTGGGATGATCATGTTTCAGTAGTCCTTTGGGCATACCACATGACATACAAGTTCCTGAACAAGGCCATATCATTTTAACTGGTGTTTGGTTCTAAAGTATTTTTGCCCATGAAATTCATGGTGCCATCCTTACGTATTACATGGATTGGTCACCTAGACAACCAAGAATATTTAATCACAAGGTTGGAAGACTTGGATCACTTAGATGAGAAGTGCACCCAAGTAAGATGGAGTTAACAAATCAAGAAGGCACACCAAAAGCACTAGCATGAAAAGCATACCAAGCACAAGGATTCGAATGAAGGATCATTGGTATTGTTCTATGATTCTAAGTACTTCAAGTACCTAGGCAAATTACAAATATGGTGGATGGGTCCCTACATCATCTACCACATATTGGAGACAAGTGCTTGTAAGTTACATACATTATCCAGTGAAATGTTCCCTATACACTTCAATGGAAACAGTTTGAAGTCATATATGTAGTAAGATGGTGTTGGCACCATAAAAACATTGACTTCTTAGTCATGAGTTAGTTTGAAGTTGAGCTTACCAAAATACTTTTTGGCGCAAGTCAAACCATTCTTTTTTTTTGTTAGTTATTTGTATAGTGTATAAAGGTAGGAAGCAACATGAGGTGGACATAAAAGGCTTATCTAATGGCACTTCACACTTAATCCCAATTAGGTGAGTCATGAACTTATGCCCTCAAAGTGCATGAGGCTAGACATCAAAGTGGTGGGTATGTGAAGCTCGCTAGATGCAAGCTAAAGATGCACAAGTTCCATGTGCACAAAATGAATAGTGTAGGATACGTAAAGGCCTAAAAATGAACTAATTAATCATTACCATTATATCCAAGTTTAAAGGAAAGGACATCAAATAACCTTGTACTATAGACTCCTTAGGATAGTAAAGATGCTCAACATGGTTGAGTGAAAGATAAGAACTAAAGACGTTAAACATGGTTAAGTACAAGGAATAAAGTGGAGATGTACCATATAGTAGTACACAAGAGAACCAAAATAAAATCAAGGCACTAAAGGGATAACACAAGTAATTTATATGGGGTAGGATAGGAGAGATTATATGAGAAATAGAAGAGTTTCTAAATCTCAAAATTGCTTCAGAAGAAGAAGCATCCCCTTCAAGCTCCTCCAAGAAACATGCAAAAGTTATGTCAAAGACTTACCCTAGTGAAAATAAGAAGGGGAAGACCTATAATCTAGTGCCCAAGATAGTTCTCTCTGACATATAGGAGGAAGAGGAGCTATCAAAATAAATAGGAGGAAGGGGTGTTTACATTATGCCCGAGGAAGAGGACTCTTTATCAAGTGAAGGGGACCCCTCCCCACTACCTTAGACTGAGTTAGAAAAGAGAATGCAGAGATGGAGGAAATTCAACTTTAATGAAGCAGAAATATAGAGGGTGTAAAATATGGAGGAGAAAAAGGAAGAGATGACAAAGGTTAGGATGCCAAAAGAGGTCATTAAGATGGTTGAGGCTGAAGATCGAAGAAGAGGAGAGGAGGAATGCAAGGCCTAGAATATGAAGGGAAAGAAGGAAGAAAGAATAAAAGAAGAAGGAACTGGAGAAGAGCCCAAAGAAATAACACATTCAAGAGTGCCAATAGAAGAGAAGTTAAAGTGCAAATGGGTGGACATGGGCATGGACCAAGAGAACATCGATATGGTGTTGAATTTGTATTGAAGGTGAGAGGCCATGAAGGCCAAAGGCATGTCCCAAGTAGAGATTGATCAAATAGAGGCCAAGGAGATAAAGGCGAGAGAAAATAAATGTGTATCGCAAGTTGTGCAAAGGAAAGACAAAGTAAAGAAGGCTAAGAAAAAGGAAAAAGAGGAAAAGGAAATCCAAGAGGAAAGGGAAAGAATGGTAAAGGAGAGAGAGAAGAGGAAGGTTACTGCTAACATGAAACCTAAAAAGGAAGAAGTACCAAAAAAGGCATTGAGCACCTCCACCAGAACAACAAAATAAGTAGCACAATAGGTATTCCCTACTCTGAAGGGGTTCCTGGAGATAAATAAGGAAATAAAGAAAGGAGATATAGGCCTCATTGGGGGGGATGAGAAGGAGGATGGCACAATGGAATCTCACACTAAAGAGCCACAATGAAAGGAAATGGATGAAGGGAAAAAGTTCACATAAGAACCCTTACAAGAAGAACACGATGGCGGATCTAGAAATAAAGAAAGAGAAGAAGTGGACAAAAGGAGAAGTATAATGAATAACCCCAAGAAAAAGAAGAATAAGGCACTCGCATAGGCACCAATGCCAACAAAGAAGAAGAGTTGAGTGATGGAGAGGAATATGATCAAGGCAATAGAAAAAGAGCGTAACAAGAGTTCAAAGAGGATGAGGATTTCTATATGATGGAGTGTGTGCCACCTAAGACTACCATGACCTTGATGCACCACCAGGTTTCCTGGGTGTTGGATTACTACATGGATGAGCCTGAATTTGAGGTTCCAACTAAAGCAATTTAGAGTGCCAAGAATCCAGAGGAAGGGCATGACTACTAACTCCTCAATCCTTGAGACATGAACCTTGTGTACTCTGTTAATGCCCTAATCAAGATGGCCTCCTCAATATCATGTAATAACATCATCAATGATGTTTACATAAATATCTAGAAGAATATAGTAAAAGATACTGAGAAGGAGCTTGAAGCAACAAGGCTCAAACTTAAATAGCTAGTTCAATGCATAAAAGAGGTGGAACAATCCCTTTTACATGGTGTGGATACCTCGAGGATGAAATAACTTGACCAATTTTACATTATTGTGAATAAGATGCTCCATAAGATAAAGTCAGTGCTTGAAGAGCAAGAAGACCCCTATGAGGCCATAAGGAAAGATTTGAAAAAAAAGTTGGATGTGTTTTAAGACCTCTTCACCAAACTTGAAGATGGCATAGAGGAAGTAGACATTATATTTTGCAACTTTGCCACCTAGGCAGTAGTCATTGGTGTGTGCCTTAAAAAAGCAAAGGAGGAGAAATATGTCTTGTTCCAACACTCTTTCATGGTGAGTAGAACTAAGCACGTCCAAGTGATGGCAAGGGTCAACACTCTTAGCACCTAATTGAAGACCCAAGAGTAAGACTTGGAGGCTCTCTTTCATGCCTTCCAAACTAAGGCCAGTGATCAAGGGGATATCCTAGATAGTGGGGTAAGGCATGTAAAGGAAATACTTGAGGCCTTTATAAAGGAACTAGAAATCACAGACATGCTCACCCTCGAGGTAGCATCCATGGAAGTAGATGGTGCCATAGAAGATATCAAACTTTCCATATAAGGATTTAATAACTTTAAGGTAGAATAAGAGCAAGGTGTACTTGAGTTTTATACACAAAAGGCACTAAAAGACTAATCTAGGGAGGACTAGTAATTTTGTATGGGTTAATGTTGGGCCCATTTTTGTATCAGTTATGTGGACTGCACCAACTAGACATATCTAGGTGAGAGGCAATCTTGTGCAATGATTTTTCACTTTTATACTTTTGGCACTAGCTAGAGAAATCCCTAGGGATCTCGTGCTAGCTGGCAATCAATTACATGGTGCCAAACTTCAAAGGATATCCTTATAGGAACTTATATGTGGTAGCTCAAAAAGTGAAGGTATCAAATTGGTAGATCAGGTAGGGAAAGTGACCCCCAGTGATAGCTTAACATCTGATGTGTTCTCATCCTACCTATACAACACAAGGGAACCAATGGGATAGCAACCCCTAGTGACAACTCATCATTTGGCATGTGCCCCTATGACCTAGTAATAAGAAGCTCCTTTGCCTATAAAAGGAGGCTTCTAGCTGAAGAGAAAGGAGGGTGACTAAGGTAGCGAATCTCAAAAAAATTAGAGATATATTATTATTAATTTATAGTCTACATAAGATAGGTTAAGCATTTTAAATGTATAATCCAAGCTCACATGTGAGCTACTGGGCATGAGTAGTGTTAAGGAATAGCATATGTTCTGTGTCTATGCCTTGAAATTTATATGTTAAACTATGAATCAATGAGAATTTTGTTAAGGAAATGAAGTGTTGCTTCTTGCATTATATTTTGTGCATTGTTATGTTTGTGACTTAGTTTTATATATGTATTGTTATAGTTCTTACTTTAAATGTATTTTTGTATAAAGGTTTGTCCCTGGTCATTAATGGCATTCTCATGATATATAGTGACTTCAACCTACCTAAAATAAACTAAGTGTAGGAACCTTAATGTGTTGAGGCTCTAAGACCCATACCCCTAGTGCTACCCTGAAGAATGAGCACTTAAACCCCATCCATTCCCATATCTTGCACCATTAAAAGCTCTATTTAGCTAGAGATGAAATTGCACTTGAGGACTCATGCCCTTAAGAAGTCTTATGCCTATTGAAATTCCCTAAAATATCTTATCACTAGTAAGCTTCTTGATCCATCATGCCAATGACTCAATCCCATTGAATCCCAAGTTATGTCATGTTATAACTAGCCCAATGCGAGCCCAATCCCTTCATTTTTGTGCTTTGGGTGAGTGCACAAGGATTTCACTTTATGTGAAACTAATGTCAATACAATAGTGTGTTAAATGTTATGCATCAAAACCTATTATGTTTACACCTAGTTACATCAAATCTAGAACTTATTTGACTTGAAGATTAAGTGCATGACTAAGCATAAAAGCTAAACCAGCAAAATAAACTACAACAAGCATAGTCCTGGTGAAGAGATATAGATACTATGTTAAAAGATAATGTTGAATAGTTAAAATTATAATTGGTACAACAAAGACTTAATAAATAAATATAAATAAAGGGAGATCAGTACATAGCATTGCAAAATAATTTGATGCCACTGTGGCCAAGAATCTAGTGTACCACTTACTATGTAGTGGAAAATTTTATGACATAATGTCCTCATAGAGATATAATGAAGAGAGCCATGGAAATAAGATCTATGCAACCACCTATGGGGATGACACTGCCAATCCATCAAGCTATCTCTGGAGATAAAATCTATTATGGAATATGTAGAGTATATGATCAACATCCCCAACATCTATGCCCAATTATGGAAGTAGAAGCCCCTATAAACTAGATAATGCAATGTAAAAATTATGGATCATTCAATAATTATAATCATAGTTTCCTTGATATTGATGAACTTGTGGATGTCCAAGACATTATTTAGATAAGAGTGGAGACAATGCAGCAAATACCCCCAACATAATTACCTTTAACCAATGCTAGCATACTACGTCTTAGCCAGCCATATTAGACAACACTAGTAATTCAAAATACCCAACTATAATATTAAAACAAGAATCAATAAGGATATATAGGGGCAGATAAAGTTGGTTACAGAGGAGGGTATCATAGAAGAGGAAACTACTAAGGAGGTAGAGGATATAATCCAAACTATAACAAGGGGTATAACTATGAAAGACCTCCCCTAACATGTTATAAATGCAAGAATCTTGGACATATTATTATTAATTATGAAGAGGAGCCATAAATAGAATGGAGGTTTTGCCATGAAAATGGCACCCATGACTCATTTTCCTACCCAAAATTAGTGCAATTTTATAAAAATAGAGAAATAAAATAGAGGAGATGGTTGAATCTCTATCTAAAAAAGGATCTAAACATCTACTAAAAATTACTAAAGGATAGGATATAAAATGGTGGTGAAATGAAATACACCATATAAGAAATAATAAATAATAAAATCCCAAAAAGATGGTTCATCCCAGAGGACAACCATGGCTAAACAAATTAGATAATGCTAAGAGATAATAAAGGATAAAAAAGAGAGACCGGGGAACAAGGATGTTTCTATTATGCATGAAATTCACAACCACTAGATGTGGCATGAAGACCAATAAAGGCAAATAAGTGCCTATTGATTCTAGTACAAAATCAAATACATAAGTAGGAGGGGATAAGCCTAACATAATAAACATGACAGAATTGTGGAGAAAAGTAGAAAAATCATAATGGAAAAATATAATAAGTATTAGCTTAAGGTAACTTACTTTGATGAAGATGAAGTTGGTGATTTAAAATGGATAATAAAGCTAGTTGAGAAATGAGACTTATTAACCAAACTTAATCAATTTTGTAAGTATTGGAATGAACAAAAAAGATAACACTGGTTATGGAGAGTAGAGAAAGCTAACAAGAGAAGAACCAAGAAGAATGTGTGCTGCACAAATCAAACATGGAAAAAATTTCTATTCTACTGGATACTGAAATCAATGGCTAGGAAGTGAGGAAAACATTATTAGATCTTGGCATGAACACAAATGTACTACCATGAAGAACATGGGAAATTTCGGGGAAGCTACTTATATATACAATAACATATGACATTGCCATGCCTAATGGTACCCCATGGTCACCAATTAGCACCTTACAGAATGTTGATGTTAATTTTATGGGGATAAATAAAAAGGTGGATTTTGAGGTAATTGATATGTATGATACTAGATTTATGGAACAATTAAACTTTGAATGGTTCTTATATTGCAATGGATCACTTGACTCAGAAGAAGAAGAAGAAATCACATTTGAAAATAAGGGGTTAGTAATTCATTTCCCATTGGAGATGGGAATGGTAGTGACATGGTTAGAATAACTATGATTGAAAGATGAGGATAGTGAATTTGATAATATTTTTAGCATATATACTTTGAAAAATATTGTTAAGGCTGAAGATAACCCAAAACCCAATGATGATGGGGAGTTTATAGTCAAAGATGAAGAAGGTGAAACACCCTCAATTAATGAAATTGAGGCCTTCATATATGGGGAGCTAGAAACCACAATCTAAAAAGTCTTCTACATAAGGAGGATACCCAAAAAATTTAAAATCACTACCACAATGCAAGACCCATCACTATAGAAATGAAAAGTTCACCTCATAGAATGAGATTCCCATAAAAAGTTACCTAAGGTTAATGGCATATGACTCATTGATGAATATTTATAATAAATGATGAGATTATTTCCACAAAAAGAAACATTAATTAAATATATTGATGATACACTCACCATTATTGCTAAAATATAGTGGCACACTCATAAAACCACCATTAGTACATGGAAACACTTCTACATCCTATTGAAAATAAGGTTTGTATAAATAAAGAGTTATTTTCTAGAAATATCATGTTATGCAAGGAACACCAATCCAAGACAACATATTGAAACATGTGAAATAATATGGAAATCAAAAGGGGATATAGATAAATTTATATGGGCATAGTTCTTTTACTAGACACTAGACACAATCCCAAAGACATGGTACCTACACCAAGAAATGTAGAAGGGGGATATTACATAGACAACTTTAAAAATGGATTTATACAGAACTTTTAACTTTTGGGAGCCCAATATTAGAATATGTAGGGCACTATAGAAGATCAAAACATTATTAGTCATGGAAGACTTAGTAGCAAAACAACAATTCTCCAAAATAAAAATATATAACAACCCATTGAATCGTATGAATGAATGGGATCAAATTGGAACAATTGTATGTGAGTTACCAAACACCACAAGTTGAAAAGTAATGATGAAAGAATCAAACTGGATGACATGTTACCACAAGATTACCAAACATAAATAAGATGAAGAACATAAACTAGATTTTATCTATATTATTGTCTCAAAGGGTGAAATATAACTACTATATATGGTGGAGGATAAAACACAATACTTCTAGCAACCACTTAAAATCAAGGAAGAAAATATTGTCACGAAAAGAAATCCAAAAATGACAAATGTTGGTAATTGTTGGGCTGAAAAGGAAGTCAAAAAAAATATTGAATTATGAAAGGAATTCAAAGATTTATTTCCATAAACATTTAGTAAACTCAAATGGATTAAAGAGGATGTAGGCACTATGAAAATCTAGTTAAAATAAGATAATAAACCACTAAAAAAATGGACATATAGACTAAACCCTAATGTAAAGGCAAAAGTTAAGACTTAGTTGGATAAAATGCTCATTGGTGATATTATAAATTCAGTAGAAGACACTGAATGGATATTTAGTATGATAATACATAATAATAAAATGGGTGTGATGGATATGTGTGGATCATAAGGAGTTGAATAAGGTTTGCCTACATGACCCATTCCCAACTTCATCTACTGAGGAAATATAGGAAAGTGTTGCAGGTAGGGAGATCTATTCCTTCACTAATGGATTTTTGAGATACCATCAGGTTCAGATAGCACCAAAAGATAGGCCAAAATCCACATTTACTATAAAATGGGGATACTTCATGTATGCAGTCATGCCTTTTGGATTAAAAAATGAACTGACATTATTTAGTTGTATAATGGTGAATACATTCGAGAATTTCATACATGAATTTTTTAAAGTGTATTTAGATGATTGGACAATTTATGGATTAATTAGAGACTATGTACAAGTGTTAAGGATGATGTTCCAAAGATGTAGATAGTTAAATATATCATTAAATCTCAAGAAATGCATTTTTACTACTCTTTTTGGAACTTTGTTGGGATAATAATATTTAAAGAATCATTGATGGTGGATCTACTCAAAAGTACCATAATAATTAACTTATCACCACCAAAAACATAAAAATAAGTTTGAAAAATATTGGGGTATACCTGATATCACTGTAGGTTTATAAGAAAATACACATCCATCAATGTTCCTATAGAAGAATTATCAAAGAAGTGGAACAATCAGCCATTAAAATGTCACAACAATGCCAAGAGTCTTTTGATACTCAAGAATAAAATAGCAGATGCACTAATCTTAGTATTTCCATATTGGAAGAGCCCATTTCATGTCCACGTTGATGCATCAAGAACTGTAATAGGAGTGGTATTAACATAATTATGGGGAACATAAACCAACCGATTTCCTTTGCTAGCAGGAAATTAGCAAGGTTATAAAGGAATTATTCCAAAATGGAAAGAGAAGTGCTCACAATGATCTATGCAGTGTAAAATTTTAGACATTTATTATTTGTGACTCCATTCACATTCTTCATAGATCATGAGCCACTAAAGTATCTCATCAATAAATGGTAATCCAAGGGAGAATCTTCCACTGGCTCATATTGTTCAAAAAAATTGACTTCAAGATTATGGTGAAACTTAAAAAAACTAATAAAGAACTTGAATATTTATCTCAAGTAACTACAGAAGAAGATATAGGACCAATTGAGGATGATTTTCTTAGATCTCACATCATTCGTGTAGAAGTAGTCCTTAAAGACATGGAAGGTATTGCATAATTTTTATCTAGCTGAGAGTTCTCAGAGGAATATAATACCTTATAGAAGAAAATATTAATGATTTAGGCATTTCCCTTGATGTTGATTGAAGGGGAGTTGTATAAAAATGGTAGAGATGAAGTATTTTGGTGGGTATCATTACTGCATTAAAGACCATACATATTAATGGAGGCATGTGATGGAGTTTTAGGGGGATATAACTAGGGTGAAGCCATAGAAAAGAAGATACTACTAGCAAGCCTATGGTGGCCATCATTTTCAAAGACACACACAAATATAGAAGAAGCTATGATATTTGTTAAAGAGTGATAAAATCAAATGCTAGAGATGAGATGCCTTTCCACCCAATGTTAGTGGTAGTGCTATTTGAAAAATGGGCAGTTAAATTTGTTGGACCTATTAAGCCTATGGCTAGGAAAAGTAATGCTAGATTCATTATCACCAAAATATAATACCTAAGAAGATGAGTAGAAGTTATGACCACAAAGAATTGTACCACAAAAATGGTTGTCAAATTTCTATATGAAAACATAATTATTACAAGTTTTGGTTATCCTTTGAGCATAACAAGCGACCAAGAAAAACACTTTGTCAACAAAATAATTATTGAATTGCTCAAACATTTCCTAAACTAACATCACAGAAGCTCTCCATACCATCCACAAGAAAATGGTACCATCGAAGCATTCAATAAAATATTGGATAAAGTACTAACAAAAGTATGTAACACTAAGATAGGAGACTGGGATACAAAGATACCAATGGTAATATGGGCTTACTGCACCACTTATAAAAAATTGATTAAATATTGCCCCTTTCAATTAGTCTATGGATTAGAAGTAGTTATGCTAATTGAATATTTTCTACCAAGTTTGAGACTCATAGTGACATTCTAGATGAATAAGAAGGATTATATTTAATAAAGGCTAACAAAATTAGAAAAAATAGATGAAAAAGATCTCTAGCGGTGTATAACCAAATGAAATAAAAAAAGGTACCAAAATGCATGACATGATACGCACATAAAAATAAAAGAATTTTATGTTGGAGATTAGGTCCTACTTTATGACAACAAATATAAAACCTGGGCAAGTTGAAGATAAGGTGGATTTGGCCCTATATATTGGAAAGTTTATTAAACAGAAGTGAAATAAAACTATAAACACTAGCAAGCAATCTAAGACAAGGGTTTGTTAATGGCACTAGATTGAAACCTTACACTGTAGACCACTACAGTGCAAGGTGGTAAACACAATCAATAAATAATTCATGAGCTAACATTGTCCTTCCAATCGGGTGAAGTTTTGGTAAAAGGTACAATGATACCCCAAACCAAATTCTTAAGTTTCTAGTCGTAGATCATGTCACCTCCCCACTAGGTTGGAATTATCTTTTCATACAAGGAAGTTGAATAAGAATAGTTCAGTACCCCAAAAATAGTTTTATTGGTAAATGTTTGTTTAATGTTGCCACAACATACTAGTGGGACACTTGTATTATAGACTAGATAATAGGTAAAACAAGAAGGGACAAGTAGAGAAAATAAGTAGTTAGATGAGTTTCTATAGCAAGATAAAATCTGAACATTGAATATATGGGTCCGTAGAAACAAAATAGACTTTGTTGTAATCTTTAATCATCTTACCAAAATAGTAACTAATCAAAAACTTTCACAAGATAAAAAATAGAATCAAACAAGAAAAATAATACAGATGAAGACAAGAACCAAAGGATGGGAATTAAAGAAATACAATATGGATATGTGGTATAAGTTTAGATAGCAGTCAAAGGCTATGTACTAAGAAAAATATAAAATGTGTCAATTTATTCCATGAGATGATAAAACAAGGGTTGACAAAATATGACTTTATGGTGGTTATTCATACATTATAGAATGTAAATACATATAGGACATCATCACAATCACGATAAGCCATAATAGAGATATGAATCCTACCACAAAGGAAGATATATAGATAACAAGTAGAAATAATATGCATAAGAAAGGAAAATAAAAATTAGATCAACTATTGTAAATACTATACTGGGGAAATCAATAATGATTTTAAAAGACATAATTATCAGTTAATAACCGTTATAGATCCCAGACATAAAAATACTAGCAGATTTTGTCTCATAGATCAATAATCATGTGAAAAATGGAAAATTATAGTGAGAAAGCTTTACTTTACAATATAAAATAAACCACGGTGGTAATAATAAAGGATACTAGAAGCCCAAGGGAAGTGGAATTATTCTTCGTAGGATTGTCAGTCATGAATTTGTAAGACACACATCTACAAAAAAAACAAAATACTAGCATTAATAGTACTTTGTATAAGGAGCCTAAAATTATTAAATATATCCTTCAGAGAAATAAAATTTGAATTGGTTAATTCATAAAATATTTACAAGGTTAGGGGAAATACATGGTGGGAACAACAAAATATGTGACAGCTAAAAAAATCGATAATAAAATGATAACAACATAGTAAATGCATGGCATGGCATCCATTAACTACCAAATCAAGTTATTCATATGTCAATTAATGGATGTATTGAAGAAACTATAAAATGAGGGTTTGAATAATCATAAAAAATACCAAGTTAATTGAGCACCAAAACTCCATTAAAAATAATCACCTGATAGTCATCCACAGTGAAGCAGCTAAGTTTATCAAGAAGGAAGAATTGAAATTCCTCAGGTATTCATAGTAAAATAAATAGAATTACCTAAGTTCAAAAATAATTTTATTAAGTCATAAAAACCAAACTTGATACGAGCATTCTCAAATACCCCTAGTTTGGTTACACACTCAGAAGACATCTACAGGTATATCAGAGCTCATTTGATGGAGATTGATCATACTGATATGGAAATAAAAATAAATGTTATGTTATAAGTTAAACCTTAGGCATAAAAATTATAATACAATCTATATTATAACATCATTATAAATTTTAAATTGGGTGCATGGACTAAATTTCCATTCTTTAGGCTCATGACAAGCATAACTAAGGTGTTACTCGGTAAGGCACACGATGACATGCTATACCTAAATCAGTAATACCACATCACACTAGATGTGATTCACATAATTATCAACCTCCTTTATGAATTAAATTCAACACAAAAATATGATAATAATAGGAATGTGAGTACCAACTCCCTTGTGACATTAACAGGTACAAAAGTGAATAATAGAGCTTTATCTATTCAGAGTATGAAAGATTTAAAAAACTATTTTTCCACCAAAATTATTACATGGAAGGTGCACTATACAAATAGATATGACTCCATAACTACCAAGAGTGTCTATATTTCATATGACATTATCTCTACCAATATGCAATATGATCTGGACACCACATAGCATGAACAATACATGGAGAATCTACAGAAGATAAAGAAAGGTAAGACCATCCATGACTTTTGGTATGGATATTTCTTACTATACTTGAAATGTAATTTATGCATACTATTCTGGGGCATGAGGGAAGGATAAATTAGAATTTAGTCACATATATAGGTGTCTAAATATTTTAAACCATGAAAGGTATCCCCATATTACAACAATTAGAAAAATTCCTACATTGTGAAAAGGCCGTTAGAAGTATGGTATAAGGGAGGTATAAAATATCTAAGGATATTTTGAATAAATAATTTACAAAAGTTCATTTTATAGTAGACATATATAACCTATTTATCGAACCCTTTACTAATAAATTCATGCCTGTCCCACCCCTACCCTACGAAGTGACTGATGAACATTTTGAGCAAGTTATTATTGGGTCCAAAAGCCTCCCACTAGACCCAAAGGCACAGCAATTTTTTGTTGAAATAAGGGGAGGGTCTCAACAATAATAACAATAAGAGGAAAATAAGGGTAGTGAGGACATACTATCATTAGGAGGAACTTGGACATCTCATCCTCAAGTTTCCATCGAAAGATACTCAAGACCTAAGAAACTAGTGATAGACTTGGGAACTTTGAACATAAAAGAGGAGGAAGAAAATAACACATCCTCTTTTATAGTTAAATATTCTACTACTGGTGAATAATTGGGAGAAAAATAAATGGCACAGAAGGGTACTTCATATTGCACACATAGGTTGAGGAAAGTCTCATTTAGGGAAGATGTGTCCTTAAATTCCAAAATAAAAATTCATACTATATAAGAATCTAAAACGTCCCCTATTGTATCTCTCACGATTGGATAAACTCTAATACAAATAAGTGAGAAGAAAAGAGGAAATCACCAGTCACCACCAAAATAATAGATGGATAATAAGAGACAAAAATTATGTAAATCCAAAGCCAATAAGTTTTTAGTATAATCAGATTTAGACTCCTTAGAGAAAGGGGATATCACAAAAATAGAAATAGAGGAAGAAATGACTATTGAGGTTCCTAACTGAACAATCTCCTTTGGATATGTCATTACAAAGGAGAGATAATTAAATTAGGGAGCCTCCATAAGAATGCAGATTCTGTAGGTCAAGGAAGGATAGTAAGGGAAATTCTTTATTATATTAAACTCAACCCATTTTATTTAGATGATGTGATCGATAGACTTCCCAACTATTTATAGACCATCCTCCTTAGCACCAAAGAAAAAAATAAACAATCCAATATCGCTATTGATAAATATGAGGCATTGAAGAAAAATACTATAGATTATCATGTCTCCTACTAACCAAGAGCAACTGCAGTAACTCTAGTAGACAAAGCTAAAGTCTAAACAAAAAATAGATCTAATAGCTGAAGCATCTGAGAAGAAAATTAAATTGGAAAAAACTAAGGGATTAGAATAAGAGATGATTTTCAAACATAAATAATAAGAGAAAGAGATTTAGGAAGAAGATATAAAAATCAAGGAGATTGCAGAGTTGGTCACCTAATAGATAAAACAACTATTGGAAAAAGAAAAGAGGAAGCAGAAAAAAAAGGAAGTAAAAAGAAAAAAAAGAGAAGAAGAGGAAACTACAAAGAGACAGATAGAAACTGAAAATGTTGAGCCACAACAATTGGAGGAAAATAAATACAAAGAATGTAAATTTCAAGAGGAAACAGAGAAAAAATTGGTCAAGGAGGAAGCAAAAATGAAAAAAGAACAAGAGGAAAAAATCAACATAGAATAGAAAAAGAAAGTGGATGAGGAGAATGTTAGGAAATTGGTAGAGTTAAAACAAAAAAAAAAGAGGCCCACCAAAAGTAAGGAATAGAATAAAATAAATAATCAAACCAAATAGAGGTTATACAAGGGAAAGACAAGGGATATAAGATAAGCTAAATTGTGGAGTACAACACTCAGTTTGATTCACTTAACACTGTGGGTATAATGATGATAATCCAAGGCATTGAAAAAACTCCTTGAGATACACTAGTAAGGATCAAAGTAGATTTAGACAAATATAAACAAAATACATCTACCATTTTAGTCCCATCAAGTTTTCTCTAACTAGTTGAAGGGGGAAAATTGAGGTGGAACTATAAAACTTCACTCCAATCGATAAAGAAATGGTAGGTCAGACACTAATTGAGATTGCCAAAGGAGATTGGATGACATGGTGTATTACCTTGTAAGAAGGCACCAAGAAAATTCTATATGCCTTAACCATCGCTAGACCCTAGTTTGTTGTTGATATCACTCTGAAAATAGAATAGTAATTGGCTGAAATAGTGTACAATTTTATCAACCACTTTGAAGTAGTAATAGATATAACTCAAATCAAAAGAAAATCCTGAGAGGAGTATAAGGATGAGTTGTTAAGGCCACTTCTAAGTGAAAATCAAGCCAATAAAATAGTATATAGTTAATAAGTAGGCAATATGAAAGATAAACTCAAATATGTAGCTACATATTTTGCCTACTCTCTCAATTATACTTTATGGACATCAGACATGAACTCTAAATTAGAATATATGGAGAAATAGTTGAGCACAACCTCCACTAGCTTTAGTGCCTAGCATATACCCTCCCCTACTAAAAGACCCAAGATGATATCCTTGTAGGAATGTTACAAATAGAAATACCTCATTCAGATATCCATATATGAGGAAATAGAGGATTATGGTGAGTACCTAAGCAGATAGATTGAGAGATGGAGGTTCACTTGAAGCCGTCTACCAATTATCTCAACTAGTTAGACAAAACTCCTATTCTAAATGACATTATCCTGATAGCCAAGGAGAATATGAATCTAGAAAACATGATTATTAAATCTAATAAATTACTTTTTTATTAGGATAATTTTACTCAGCCCGTCATAAGGAAGTATTAGTAGCATATTCCTTATGAAAGGGGCACCCACTCCATGTTCTCCAATAATCTATTATAGCGGTTCTACAATTTTGTTACACTTAGGTAGATTAGTAGTAGCAATTTTTTCGGTACCTATCAACACTTAGATTTGTATCAAAAATAATACAAAGTTATAAATGATAGGAAATGTTGGTAGGATTTTATTTCAATAAGAAAACCCAATTGTAGGTACCATAGAGTTGATTTTATATTGCAATAGCATAACACTCTTCCAGGTTGATAGAACAAAGGATTCTACCAACTAGAGATGCATTACGAAAGAAGACTTTACAAAGACAAATGCCAACTATATTAGAGAAAAGGCATGTCTTTTATAGATATGACTATTGATCAATGTTATTTTGGCCCAGTATTTATACTACGACATTATTATGATAGGATAACAAAGAATAATATAGTTGATTATGTAGAGGTTATAGATTGAAGTAACTTGTATAATTATATCAATAATATAAAATAATAAGTATATGAACTATTATATTCGATGGTTATATATATATATATATATATATATATATATATATATATATATAATAAAGGATTTAGAGTAATAAACTCATGTGTTATATGTACTATGTATGATTTAATGCAAGTATAGGCACTACTTCTTTTTAAAGTTAATAATAAGGAATTAACCCAATACTAACCCTTACGTTACATTAGTCTAACTAAAGTTAACCTAACTAAATTAAACCTATTTGTATCTAAAAACCTCAAATTTTATGTCAATATGTCTTAAATTCTATTAAATAGTACATTGTTAGTTTAGTTCAATATATTGCACCTAATTTGTGTCTCTTGGTTGTAGGTGGTTAGGTGTCTCGGCTAGATTCACTTACCTACATAGGTAAGTGAGAATAACATTTATAACCCTCTCATTTAGTGAAGTGTGTCACTTCTCAATAAAAATTCCCTATCTAATTCATGTAAATGTGCCTCCTCAATGGGGAAATATGTAGGTACCTAAATTTTGCATAGTTTTCTTTTTAATAAAAATCCAATGAAATTAAAGGACATCAAAATAAAAATATTATGCTCAAACCCATTTTATTCACTTTACCCTTTTGATACTTACTTCCCCTTAGTGTCAATTTTTAAAAAAACATACCTAGAGCTTCCAAACCTAAAAGTCTCATGGAGCATGGAAAAACCTCTACACCAGTTTATGAAATCACCATAGAAATTGTGTTGAAGGTCATTTTCATGAAACCAACAATAGTTAGGTTCTATTGGTTTTAAAATGTCAAAACCCCTCTTACAAACATCTCTTAATAACTCCCCAAGGTTTCTTCTACCTAGTCTAGGTGCACTGATACTCACTCAGTAGCTCATTATGGCCATTCAAATTCAAAGGGCCTTTATTGGTACTTGAGTATTTCAGACAAATCTATATGCATTAAAATTATGAACTAATGCTTAGAGATCTAGTAGAATGATTTAACTATGTGAATGGAACTAATTCAAATATTTTTATAGTATAGGGTATTCAATAATGTGAAATCATCTATAAACAAAGAGCATGCAATCAATATAAAGCCTAAGATTCAAATTGCAAATCAAAAACTAAACTAACAGAGATGATAAAAGAAAATGAAAAAGAGAGAGGGGCAAGGAGAAAAGAGGAGGATTCTGATTTCTAATGGAGACTAATCTAATTCTATTGAGTACACAAATCATTAAAGAAACTAGTCTTTAGTTGAACTAGACCTAGTAAAACTCCAACTAAGGACGATGTAAGAGTCTATGGGATGAATTAGAAGAGCTAATAAAGAAAATAGAGTCACCATATAGATGCACAAAATAAGTCTATCAAATGACAAATATTTTAGATTAAGATATATCCATAAAGGGTTATTTGGGATTCATCAAATACTCATATGAGTTACAAATATGTATTCCAAATAGTCTCAACTCAAAAAGCTAACTTAGAAATCAAGATGATACATGAGATAAAATGACTAGTTTGCTTAACTATGAAGATCCATCTAGTCTGGTCCACTAATCTACTGTAATCTAAGGGAGACAACATAGCATAGATTTATCTAATCCTAAAAAATACCAACCCTTAATACAATGTAGATGTTGATCTTATATAGACAATTAAGTCCATGGAGTTATATATTCAAACTAACCCACCACTGAGGAGATTACAAGAATATTTAATGTTGATGAGAGAATTTATTTGAGATTCTATCAAACATGTAATTAGGCACACCTTGATTAAATTGGGAATGAATGCATGCAAGAAAAATAAATTGATATTTTATCAAGATTGATAGTTTCCCACATCCTGTGTAGTTGAAACCATACCTATAACAATTAGAAGACATGCCTCATTAAGGTGTATATTTATCTTTTACTCTTCACTTGATCCTAATGTGTACACCATGTTAATTATCTTCTGACTTGCACCACTTCTTTCAACCACTTGGTCAGTTGGAGCCATTTTATAATTGATTCTACCCATCAAATTGGATTCACAGTAAACTTTTAGTTTTTGATAGTTTTTATGGCTAGATGGGTCATCAATCTTACTCCCTTCAACTTCTAACATCACCCCTGCCATGTGGTTCTTTCTTGGCTTTACATTATTTTTCCTTTTCTAATCTATTAATTTGTTTTGATGGGTCCCACTTTACCACTTGGCATATTTTTATCACCCATGGTCTTTACTTTGTTGTCTACCATATTCAATGTCATGGCCATGTGGATTCTTCTCATCTTTCCAAACACTTCATGCTTTGGCAGGTCAATATTGTTAATGGCATGAGCTCCCCAGTTAATGGTGTAATCATTATGAGCTCTCAATATTCCAAGAGGATGACACATGTCATCTTCTCGAGGTCATGGGCCTTTAGATTTTGGTTTAATTCTTTATTTCCACCAAGGTTCTAAGGTTTTTAGGTCCCAAGTTAATGCCTTAATGATTCCAAGTTTATGAGGTTATGAGAGGGTGCCATGTGGAATCTTCTCGGGGACCTAGGGCTTTAAAAAGACTTATTTTTTCAATATGTTTTGACTCCAAATCCATGAATTGATGATATTTGAATGTGTGTAATAATTTGGGGATCCATGGTAAGCTTTTGAAAACCTATGAGAATAAAATAAGTTGGTTAAGTAAAATATATTCAAAAAAATTAAGTTTAGCCAAGTGAATTTTATGTGAGAATTGATCATTTAATATAGGAATTGAAACTAGCCATTCACATAAAACTAAGATTTAAGTCCAAACATTCAAATGATAAAGTATACACAAAATTTTAAAATAAAAGGAAATAGACTTTATACGCTCAAAATAAACCTATGAGTTAGACATTAATGTTCATAGATGACAGTTTGGACTGAATTGAGTAAAATTCAAAGGAACTATAAATAATAATGTTTAGTCACTTGTAACTAATCATATAGATAATTTCCATTCAGGGAAGGGTTTAATCAGATAGACCATTATAATTGAATGCAAGCCAAACATGTTAGTAAGACAATAGGATTCGACTCCAGATCAAAAAGAGATTTTAGGATTTCAATAATGAAATTAGGGCATGTTGGTGAAGGTAACAATAGATGATGACTCCTATTTGTAAATACTCCTAAGTATCTAAAGAATTCAAACTCTCTAGTTCTTACATCCAAATAATAAGCATTAACTATAAATGGTGACTTGAGACAAAATCAAAAAATAAAAGCACTAAGTTCTACTTCATTATGTGGCAGACTCAGTTATAGTCATGTTAAATACCATCGATGTGTATGCTTAAGTGATTGATTCTTTTATATTTTTTCATACACATAAAATAATTCATATTTTCTTAATAGACCAGAACTTCTAAGGAAAAAGATTTACTTATTTGGTTTGAGGGAGCATGATGTGGGCATTGTTCTGCTCCTAAACAAGCATCCATATCCCTAATAGAGATAATTTTTAGTCCCTTCTGAAGGCCTTGTTCTACTACCAACTAGGTCAAAAAGCCTATTGTGGAGGTTACCAAGACCACCCTTTCAAGGACAGTTTTTAGATTTTATATTTTTGGATCAATTCTTTAGAAATGAGAATTTATGTTTTATATACATGGAGGGTTGGAGACCAATTGATGGGTTCAAGGAAAAATTAGAAAGTTTATGATCAGTTAAGATAAACCCAAAAAATATGATGCTACATTTTATTTAGATGTTTTAATTAAGTGTGTAGATGGATTTAAAATAGAAAATAAACCTTTATAGATCCACACATTTTGTTTTGAATTGTTGGCCTTTATCAATCTAAAAATTCACAAGAGAGTCATGACAGTTTTATGCAAGTGTTCAAGCAAGATTAACTTGTATGCCTTGAGTGTTATTCATGTTGTTTACTTTCTATTAATCCTTTCATTTCATTATTTTAATTAATGGGGGAAATATCAAGGCCAAAAGATAAGAACTAAACAAAAATAAACTAAAAAGTGAAAATAAACTAAAAACAAGGGATGGGAAGGAAAAAAAGAAGAAATCAAACAAGAAAGGAAAAGAGAAATTATTCATTGAGGTTTTCAAGAAAATGCATACTTGAAACTATTTAGACACTTTTGCTATAGGATTTTGATAAGTTCAAAGGAAAATATTAATTTATTCTACATTTTCCTTTACTTTCATGGATAATATCCCATAATGATTTGTCAATGTTCAGTTCATACAATTTAATCAAAATCAGAACACAATATTCAGTATTATGTTTACATCTAACTTACATAAAGCATGAGGGATGAGTGAATAGAAATACATGTTCCCACACTTAGAATTGAGATGAGGAGTAGGGTTTAACATCCATGCATACCAAAATTATGTGTGTATCCAACTTGGCAGAGGCCTTTTCTTGGTTGCATCCAATTGATACATAAATTATTGGCTATTCTTAGATTGAAATAGTTCTTTGACTACATATTCTTATTCATTTTTATCATCTAAAAGACATGGTATTGACTCAAATTATTCTCATCTCAAAACCTTCTAAACTTATCATTAGTGGCCAAGATATGCAGGGAAATTGGCTGAATTAGATTACTCCCAGCTTACATCTCCATTGGCATGATTGTTTCATCTAGCCACGATGTTGTTAGCCTTTCCTTTTGACTAATTCTAATACTAAGAGGAACATTTAAATGCTTTAAATTAACTTTAAATTATGGTTGAGTTGAGAAGAGAGATCATCTACTTTGATCTCATCCAACTCATTTTCATCAAAGGGACATCCC
This sequence comes from Torreya grandis, assembly GCA_037957365.1. Taxonomy (NCBI): domain Eukaryota; kingdom Viridiplantae; phylum Streptophyta; class Pinopsida; order Cupressales; family Taxaceae; genus Torreya; species Torreya grandis. Next base: position 5,689,727 of record JARHVA010000208.1, on the reverse strand, counting down.
CCATCTTATTGGTTTTCTTCTTCATTTATCCCCAATGATGGGACAGGTGTTATATTACTACACTTGAGTTTTTTATCATTTTAGACTAGTTTTCCAAATGTTAGAATAAGAATGTTTCATATGCATAGCATGCATCTTCCTCATCCAATAGCTCTAACTCCTCTAATTATTCCTTTGGTTTGTGTTAAGAGATGTCAAATTGTTCATTTTATGTGGGAAGATCTTCATCAATTTGCTTTTTAGACACTAATTTACCTTCAACAACCACTGATTTTTCATTTTCATAATCATTGTCACCATTATTTTAGCTCTAAAGAATGGATTAGGCTTATGAAAGTGGATGTTCTCAGTGTGCATGATTAGCTCAGCATTAACATCTCATCTAGGTTCATAAACTCTAATTGGTGCATTAGGGTATTACTTTATAGCTTGGATTATTTATTGTTTGTTGATTATCTCCTCTAATAAATGGTATTTGATTAGTAATAGCACTTAAATATACTAAATCACTAAAATAATATGAAGTAATCTATTGATTATACACATAACTAATTAATTTATATGTATTAAAGAGTGAATAGGGATCTCATTTTTCATAGGGAGGTTTGGTTAGATGAATGCTTGGGAAAATGCTTCATTTTAAGGCATATATTAACCCATGATTTAACTTGTAGGCATGAAACTCAAAATATTTTGAGGATAAATTCCCTAATATTCTAAATAATAGGAAGGGTAGGTATCATAAGTCATTGATTGTTTCTCTATATTAATAGCCTTTTATTATATCAATGCTAATGATATGAGCGTAGATGAGTTCATTATAATGAACATGGAAGTTAAAGGATTTAATGCCTTGAGATATACTCCAATAGTTTCATCCTCTATTTGCAAGAAAGGATCCTTTAACCTAATATATAGTTGATGGAATCTATAGTTTAATGCACTAATTGGATCATTAAGCTCTTTACGGGATGTGAAAATTTGATAAACAAGACACAAGGGTCAATGGGCATACTGAAATGGTTAAGGAACAAATTTTAAAACATGGCCTAAGTGGTGATGCATCTTTTTGATAGACTAAGGTATCAAAAATGGGTCATTTGATCTAGCAAGAAGGGGAATAAGCAATAAGCCACATCCTCATGTTGAATCTATTTTCTGATAATGGCTTATTCAAAACCATATATGTGTTCCTCAATAGTTTTGACCCCACCATGGATATATTTTTCACAAAATTTATGGGGGTTTTTGGGCAAGTCATGGGAAGGTCTTGGAACATTCATAGGATAATTATGTCCTCCTCCTAGCCAAGCTAAGTCCATCAAAGGAATCAAATAATTAGTTTGTTAATTCTAATAAATAGGAAAATAATTAGGAAACTCCTAAAAACCATAAGACAAGTCTGAAATAGATCATAATAAGCCATCCTTCTAATGTCATTTATGTTGATATTCATTTTGACATGACTAACAAAAGTCAAATCATAGTGGTTTTGACATGCAAGAACCCCTCTTACAAATAGATCATAAGAACTCCCCGAGGTTTCTTCTACCTATTCTAGGCACACTAATAATCACTTATTGGATCGTTGAAACTATTTCAATTCAAGGGGAATTTATTGGTATTAGAGTTTTTCAAATAAATCCATATACATTAAAATTATAAGTTAATACCTAGAGAACCATCAAAATAATTTAACTATGTGATTTTAGTTGATCTAAACATGTTTATAACATATTAGATTAAAAAATGTGAAGGCATATGTAAAAAAAGAGCATGTAATCAATATAAATCATTAGATTCAGATTACAACTCAAAAACTAAACTAACAGAGCTAATAAAAGGAAATGACAAAGAGAGAAGGGTAGGGAGAAAAGAGAAGTAACCTAATTTCTAATAGAGACCATTCAAATTGTTTTGAGTATATAAATCCTAGAAAAAACTAGTATTTAGTTGAGGTAGACTGTGATGTCCCTTACTTAGGGGCTCCTTTTTCTAAGCAAAGCTCTGATACCACTGTGATGTCCCTTACTTAGGGGCTCCTTGTTCTAAGCAAAGCTTTGATACCACTGTGATGTCCCTTACTTAGGGGCTCCTTGTTCTAAGCATAACTCTGATATATAGCAATAAAAAGCTCGAATACCACTGTAATGTCCCTTACTTAGGGGCTCCTTTTTCTAAGCAAAAGCTCTAATATATAGCAATAAAAACTCTGATCAAAGATACAATCTTGCAGAATAAATTCAAATATGAATAAATAAATCACAAAATAATCTCTCAATAGCAAATCAAAGATCTCATCACTTGTTCTTCTAGATGATTACACAATTGAGTCTCTGTCATACAAATAAAATAATATGAAATATTCTATCTTAAAACCCTGGGCTTTTACAAATCTGGCAATTGAGCTTGAATCTAGAAATTCTGTCTCGGCCTATTGTGTCGAACACACAGTCGCCGGCACCGGTCGATATACTATCGATGTCGGTCTCTGTAGGTCCTTCTCTGCTGATGTTAGTCTTTAGTCAGCTGATGTCGGTCACTGGGGATCGCCATCTACCGAGGTCAGTGTCTGAGCAGATCTGTACAGACCTATACGGACTTAGTACGGCTACCAATTAAGCACAACCTATCTATTTTCAACCCCTGATAGCTGAACAACCTGATCTCAAGAATATACAATTCTAATACAGAAGATCTATATCTGTATAACTTATTGGATCAAAAACCTAATAAAATAAATGCATGGAATCTCTGTGACAACTTCTATATGCAGTTACCTCTCAAATTTGTAAACCTCTGTGATAACTTCTGTATGAAGCTATCTCTCAATTTGGCAATAGATTAGCTGATATTTCATAGCCTCTGAATCGCACACAATGAAGAGTTGACGTTCTCCACTGCAATGGAATCTTGGAACCCTTGGCTCAGTCTTCACAGAAGAATTCTTTCAATATCAAAATCAATAATCAATGCCATCCAATAATGGCCTCTATGAGAAACCCTTATACCCTCAAAAAGATATGCTTGCCCTAATTAGGGTTTCTTAAATTAGAATTAGGGTTTCTAATTAAAAATAGGCTAAATAATTAATATTTGATTAAATCAATCAAATATTAATATCTCCCTCAATACATGTCGGATCCTCAAACCATTTGAAGCTGGTGAACCAGGGAGTGATTCCGCACATGACCATACCAAAATAAAGGCGCTCTACTGCATGTCAAATATCCCTAAATAATAGGAGCTCAGGCCAAATGTGTTTGAAATAGCCTGAATGAAAGCCAACTATAGGAATTATGTAAATCGAAGCCAAGCCATTCTCCATCATGACCCTCTATCCATCTTATTAGCCTACGAAGGTCACATAATAGGCTAATCATCAAGTCTGTCAATGTCCATGAAAAAGGGGACATGACAATCCACCCTTCTAGAAATTGCTTGTCCCCAAGCAATCTCAGAACAATGAACCACTCAATCCACCTAGATCCCAAATGTAGTTATGCTTTGCACAGCTGTAAATCAATGCAAGTTCTGGCAATATCATCAAAAGTAGATCAAAGAGGAACTCATAATCAAACTGGAGAATGCAACTCAACCAAACTCTAAAAACACAACTGCCATAGTCAAGAACGCATGAGAAACAAACTCTCGAAGTATGATAACCCAAATAGAATGGACAACTCCAACTGCCAATTCCATCTACAAAAGATGGTGCTAATCCATCCCATAATTGATCCCTCTGTAAAGGTGGCACAGCGAATGGTACCACACTATCATATGTGTGAGAAGAATTAGTCTAGAGACTTGACTCCACTGGTATCTCAAACTCATCAGAATCAGGTACTCCCAAATCCTGAACATGTGTGTCAGCCTCAACAACATGTTCCTCAACAACAACTGCAGGAATGTACTCACCACCAACCACCTCAATATACAAATGAACTGGGTCTGGGGCTGGTGAAGACCGCAAATGCTCTAACTCTATGGTCATCTCAGCCAAATGAAATTGTGACTCCTCATAAGCTAGCTGCGTACTCTCAAGAATCTCAAAAGTCACCTCGAGCTGCTGAGTAAGTTGACTCACCTTATCTTCCTTGACCAATAATGCATCATATGCTATGCTGCCCCACTCCATAAGATAATCTCTGTCAGCTACCAACTACATATAATCCTGTCTCAGAATCTGGATAGCCTCCCATAAAGAGTGGATCTCTGTCAAGGACAAATAATTGCCTCCCTGCTCAATGCTAGTAGGAGAACCCCATCCATAAGCTGCTAACAACTGATGAGCAACATCAAAATGCTTGCAAGCAGTAGTAATGTCTCACTCACTAACTCTCAGCTGACTAGACACATGGTGTCACTGGCTAGATTGTCTCCTATAATCCTCCTCTGATGCATGGTCCAAAAGAGTAGACTCAAAATCACTGATCTCGGGAGTACTACCATCCATACTCTGTGAATCAACTCCATAGCTCATAACCACATCCAGAGTATCAAAAGCTATAGCATCACTGACTAACTCCTCTGTATCGAAGGAGACTACTGGTGAAACTAAGTCCTCAAAACTATCCATTGCATTCTCCTGAGTGTCATCTGCAATAATCAAATCTTGGGACTCTTCTACAATCTCTGCCATAGCTGAGAGATCATCAACCCTCAGTGCACTATCATCTGAGCACACCTCCCCACTCTGAGTGCAAGAATTGAACTCATCCTCATCTTCACTATCTCCTATCTCATAATAATCATGGGACATGCTGCGATACCGTCTAACTGATCTATAGTGCTCTCTCCTCAACTTAACAAAGCGATCAAAAGGCAACAACTCCTGAACTTGAGGTGGTATTAACTCCCACTCCTCATTCACTGTCATATATCGTGTGGATTTGTCTTTGAATGTAGGGTATGAAATAATTTCATTCATCCTCCTCTAGGTTTCATCCAACTATTTCAAACTTTGTTTCAGCTTCTCCATATCCTTGTCCCACTGTTTCTGAGTATATGAAGTCATCATGGATACTTCACTGATTCAACCTACCCAAACTACCCAACAAGATGGCAAGACATTGGCTCTGATACCACTGTGATGCCCCTTACTTAGGGGCTCCTTTTTCTAAGCAAAGCTATGATACCACTATGATGTCCCTTACTTAGGGGCTCCTTGTTCTAAGCAAAGCTTTGATACCATTGTGATGTCCCTTACTTAGGGGCTCCTTGTTCTAAGCATAACTCTGATATATAGCAATAAAAAGCTTTGATACCACTATAATGTCCCTTACTTAGGGGCTCCTTTTTCTAAGCAAAAGCTATGATATATAGCAATAAAAGCTCTGATCAAAGATGCAATCTTGCAGAATAAATTCAAATATGAATAAATAAATCACAATATAATCTCTCAATAGCAAATCAAAGATCTCATCACTTGTTCTTCTAGATGATTACACAATTAAGTCTCTGTCATACAAATAAAATAATATGAAATATTCTATCTTAAAACCCTGGGCTTTTGCAAATCTGGCAATTGAGCTTGAATCTAGAAATTCTATCTCGGCCTGCTGTGTCCAACACACAGTCATTGGCGTCAGTCGATAAACTGCCGACGTCGGTCTCTATAGGTCCTTCTCTGTCGACGTTAGTCTTCAGTCGGTCAATGTCGGTCACTGGGGATCACCGTCTGCCGAGGTCGGTGTCTGAGCGGATCTGTACGGACCTATACGGACTTAGTATGGCCACCAATTAAGCACAACTTATCTGTTTTCAACCCCTGATAGCTGAACAACCTGATCTCAAGAATATACAATTCTAATACAGAAGATCTATATCTGTAGAACTTATTAGATCAAAAACCTAATAAAATAAATACCTAGAAGCTCTATGACAACTTCTGTATGAAGTTACCTCTCAAATCTGTAAACCTCTGTGATAACTTCTGTATGAAGCTATCTCTCAATTTGGCAATAGATCAGCTGATATTTCACAGCCTCTGAATCGCACATAATGAAGAGTTGACGTTCTCCACTGCAATGGAATCCTATAACCCTTGGCTTAGTCTTCACAAAAGAATCCTTTCAATATCAAAATCAATAATCAATGCCATCCAATAATGGCCTCCATGAGAAACCCTTATACCCTCAAAAATATATGCTTTCCCTAATTAGGGTTTCTTAAATTAGAATTAGGGTTTCTAATTAAAAATAGGCTAAATAATTAATATTTTATTAAATCAATCAAATATTAATATCTCCCTCAATACATGTCGGATCCTCGAACCGTTTGAAGCTGGTGAACCAGGGAGTGATTCCGCACATGACCATACCAAAATAAAGGTGCTCTACTGCATGTCAAATATCCCTAAATAATAGGAGCTCAAGCCAAATGTGTCTGAAATAGCCTGAATGAAAGCCAACTATAGGAATTCTGCAAATCGAAGCCAAGCCAATCTCCATCATGACCCTCTATCCATCTTATTAGCCTACGAAGGTTGCATAATAGGCTAATCATTAAGTCTGTCAATGTCCATGAAAAAGGGGACATGACATAGACCTATAGCAATCCTAACTATGGATGGTGCAAGAGTTTATGGAACAAAGTAACAGAGTCAATGAAGAAAATAGGGTCTCTGCATACAAGTGTAGACCAAGTATATTGAATAAAAAATATTTTAGATTAATATATTTCCATGAAGAATCATTTTGGAGTCATCAAAAACTCATGTGAGTTATAGACATCTATTCCAAACAACCTTGACTCAAAAATATAACCTAGAAAGCAAGATGATACATGAGAGAAAATGACTAGTTTGTTTAACTATGGAGAACCAACCAATCTAGTCCACTAATCTACTCTAATATAAGGGATCCATCCTAACATAGTAGTCTCTAATCCTAACAAAGTCCATCCTTTAATACAATGTAGGTGATGATCTTATATAGATAATTAAGTCCATGGAATTCTAAATTCAAACTCGCCCACCATTAGGGAGATTACAAGAATGTTTAATGTTGATTAGATAATGTGGTTGGGACTCTATCAGATATGTGGTTAGGCACCATACCTTTATTTGATTGTTAATTAATTCCTACAAATAATTCACTTTATATTACATCAAGATACAAGTCACCCATGTCCTGTGTAGTTGAAACCATGCCTCTAACAATTAAAATCCACGCCTCTTTAAGGTGGATATTCATCTTATGTTATTCACTTTATCCTAATTTATCCACCATGCTAATCATATTCTAAACTCCACCACTCCTCTCAAATACTTTTCTAGTTGGATCCATTTTATAATTGATTATGCCCATTGTATTAGATGCACGGTCAAATTTTAGCTTTTGATGACTAGATAGGCCATCAATATTAATCCCTTCATCTGTTGAAATAACCCCTACCACATGGCTCTTTTTTTGGATTTTCATTCCTTTTCCTTCATTGAGTTATTGGCTTACTTTAGTGGGTCCACTTTACCACTTAGTATCTAGACAGTGCTCACATTATTTACTTTATTATTTGCTTTCCTTAGTGTCATGGCCACATGGCCTTTTTGTTGACTATTTTGACCACAAGTTAAAATAGGTCAAACCCTATAGTAAAAATATTTATAAGGGTATATTAGGATGTAATATGGTGTTTCATGGTATTATTTTATGTCATTTAATATGCTATTAATCTTGGTCATAGTCAAACTTAGTCCTTGTATCATTTTATGTCACATAGGGTCATATTTGAACCATTAATGAGGGTGGTATAGTTTTCCTTTGTATAAAAGTGTTTAAAACTACCCCTAAACATCCCTCATATCATATTATTGCCATTCATGTCAGTACTTATTGAAAAAATTGTAGGTATTAAGTCAGATTAAGAAAATAGTTAGAAAAGAGGAGGTTTTGGTAGTTGTACAACTTCTAAAGGAGTGTGACATACATGAAAAGCCTCTAAAGTGGATATTCAACTTATATGAACTCATATTGACACTTTTTCAGCTTTTAAATAATCAAAAATGGCTTAAAACCATTTCAATTCTCTATCACTCCACTAGGCATGCAAAAATGGTCAACAGGTTTCTTCATGGTATGGACAACAAGAGTTATTTCAGGTCAAATGAACTTGAGGGATGATATTACACTTAGTCCACTTCAATTTCATGGTAGGAGTTCAAATATTGGTTTCCCATGCTTTATAAACCATTCTTAAGAATTTTATTTCTCTTTTTGGCATGTTAATCTCCATACCCTACAGTTTTTCTCCTTGTTTGATATGGTCCATAAAAACCACTTGATGAAATTATTTCTAGGATATGTGTACGTCATTTCATGTTTCCATATTTGATTTCATGTTTTGAGGTGACTTTATGAGCCAAATATTTCAAGTTGAGATCACCATTGCTAAGTTGAAGGCATATTTCACCAAGTGCAAAGGTCCTTGTTCTTATAATGTTTTCAAATGACTATGACAAATTATTTTATGCTTTTCATGTCATGGTAATCACCCTCTCCTTCCAATCTCACTCTCAAAGACTGATACCAATGAAGTCAAAATCAAGAATACAATCATGTTTAACACAATCAATTCTCTAAAAGCATTCACATACAGTCAGGTGTATAAAGGCTTGCATAACATTCATGGAGATGTAATGAGTATTTTTAAATGGTTGAACATTTGATGGAATGTGACAACTAGTTCTCCTATATACATAGTCCTACAGTTTGATGGACACATATAGGTGCTCTACAGGAGAATAAGCACATTGAACTAAGGAATTTGAACTATTTTAACTCTTTTAAGGTGGAAAGTGTCCATTTAGAAACTTTGAGAAGCTCTAGAATTTGTTGGAGAACCATACACTATGCACATTGTCCATATCTCTATTCACTATCCTGTATACTATATATGCACCTATATGTGGCTCTCATAGAAGCATGAAGGTGTTACATGGAGGATTTTGACATGTTTTGAGACATTCATATAAGATTTAGAAGTTAGAGAGCACCATAGCAGTCAATAGTGGATCTATTGAGTAGTAGACAGACTTGAATCATGTTCATAGTTGGATAAAGAAGGTTTAGGGACTTGTTACCTTAAAAACTCTGAAATAAGGCCATATCCATTCTTGGTGACATCATAAAGTAGTATGACATGAGGTCTATATAGGTCCAAGTGACTCCATCATGTATCCCTCATATAGGAGTGAGACCTTTCAAGATAAAGTGGGGGTTTGACCAAAGGAGTATGATTTTAGAAGGTTCCCAATTCAATCAATTCTCCACTACATGTTTTCAGTGTTTCTATAGTATCTTTAACTTTCAAATGATCTCATAGTCCAAGGTGGAATAAAATGAACATATACTCATGTAAAGTGATCTAATTAGGTTTAGAAAGACACTAGTGATTCAAGAAACTTGAAGAGATGTTAAATTATAAGGTATTGACCTATATCATCATCTACAAGTGTGCCTTACAATCAAAAAAAGTTCATATATGGTCTAATTGTAGGTACTTTCAAGATTATGATAGGGACTTAGACATAGAAACATACAAACATGAACCATTTTAATTTGGATATGCCTCCAAAGACCTCAAATATATACTATACTATGTAACATAGGTTTCAAGGGTTGTAGATCATTTATAGGTCCTATTTTGCTCCAAGAATGGTCACCTATAGTCAAATATAAGATGATAATGCATTAACATGTGATAGTCTAGTCTTGTCATAAGTATTTAAGCATGATGTGAGTCCAAATTACTAATAAGTGGTCTTGATAAATTTAAGGAGGTCTTAACTCATGAGACATAAGGTCTAATATGCAAGTGTCACCTAAGACATCCCTTTCTTGAGGAAAAACAAAGTACACAGTTGATTGCCAACTAAGCCTGTCAAGTGAAAGGTATACCTTGAAGAATTTAGTAGTGGCTTTGATGATGAACATGTTTGGAGTACTCTCACAGTAGTAGTGATAATTTAATGAGAATATCATCACATGGAAGTAGGGAAAGAGCTAGTTTTCTAGTACACATATAGTCCATACTTGAAAATCTTGCACAATCAGTACTACACAAAAGTCTACCTTGGGTTTCATAATGTTTGAGGATGTTATTGATGTGATCTAAACCTAAAATATTGTATAGATTATCTCCATCACCTACCCAAGCCTCTCATATCCTTTTTTCCTTGAGACAATTGGGTAAGTGACCTCTATTCTATTTCAAACCAAGGGCATTCCCAAGAAGTGCAAATCTGTAGGTTGAGTGACTAAAAGGGAATGAGGTGAGTTGAGAAGTGTTGAAACCTTGCAAGGAGTTGTAGTAAGTTGAGTTAGACATAAATAAACATAGGGAAGGCCTCATATTCATGACCAACCACTTAGAGGTGGTGGTGAGGAGCCAAACACAGTCAAGTCCTACAAGACCTAGATTAGGCCTATTGCCTAAAGGAGGTATAATACCACTTCTAGAGTCAAGTGAGCCTTGGAATACATTAGAGTACCTTCATGAGGAATTATAAGGTGTGTTAAATCCTTTAGTTTGTAAAAGAGGTCACATAAAGATCATTTATTGGCTCAAGAACATGATAGGGTGCACAAAATGTAAAGACAAGCTCGAGAAGATAAGTTTGAAAGCTCATAAACTTAGGGATGCTTAGCATGGGAGTCTGAGGAGATAGGATATGTTGGAGAGGGTCCCAAACAAGGTTCTAGTGAAATTTGGCTAAGGATTAGATGTCACAGTTTTATGAACAATCCTTAAGGGTTTGAACTACTTAAAACCCTCTAAAACCCTTAATAATGACTTGATGGGAAAGAAAAATAAGAAAATTCATCTAAAATCACTAGTTTGACTTGAAAATGATCTTGGAGTTGCATTGGATTCCCCTAAGTTTCGTCCCACCAAGTTGGCTTCTACCTTATTTGTATGGATAGGCTACAAAACTAGTTTCCTTGATAGTTTTTGATGTTTTGGAGGTAAAAAAGGATCTTAAAGGATGAGGGTTACTTTGGGAGATAGAATGAGAAATAATTTAACCCCTCATGTTCACTTATTGCTTCAAAAAATCACACAAGTATCTCTATTGGCTCTTTCACTTCATCCATTCCAAATTAGCATAGTAAATAGAGAGTGATCATCAAATGAAAAGGTGATAACTTCAATTGGGAGGCCTTTTAAGGTATACCCAATGGATATAAGGATAGGAGGACTCTTGAAAAGTGTCATATCACCTTTTTCATATATTGGTTTGATAAATTAAAAATCACCTTGGTGCCAAGTGTGAAGGATGAGTGAAAGAAGGGTGATTATGACTACAAACAATAAAAATACTTGTCCAAAAGAATATTGATGATTAGGGACATATCAATTACATGTTGGATCCTAGTTTTAACCTGATTACAAATTAAAATTATGTTATTTTTTTCTATTTTGCATTGGAACGCTCAAGAAGGACTAAATGATGAGGGCAATTTTTAAATAGGTAGTTGAAGAATCTTATGCTATATTTGAGGAGTTTCATGGTTGGATAGACATTTTTACACATAGATATTGTTGGAAATATGATTTTAATTGATGTCAAAATGGACATTGTGAGCATGTCATTGATGTCAAAATATCAGGTAGGATTGATGGAGAGAAGAGCATATTTTACATTTGTATTGTGCAAAGTGGTTATGCTTTTATAGAGACCATTTCAAAAGCTTTACAGAGAAATTGATTGAATATCCATTATGGGTTTTTTGAGTGCATCTTAGATATAAGGTCCATTGGTTCAATTGAAAATACATGAGCCTAGAAATGATTTATTTTAGATCTCAACCATTACCAAGGTTTCTCAGTTAAACACTAAGGGTTTAAGCCATTGTGCTCACAGGATGTTCTACTTTTATGTTGACTTGATATAGGTGGGAACCAATAGCTTAAGTTATAACTTAAGCCTTTGTCATCATTTTAAAACCATCTCCTTCGACCTAAAAATTACCTCGAGTAGTGATTAAAGATCTTAATATTTCCTAAGCCCTCGACTTATTATTTATCTGAGTTTGATCAATGGCTAGCACTTAATCACATGATGAAGATCCAATTAAGTGTAGCAAAGTTAATATGTAAAAGGTACATGAGAGTAAACATGCTAATGACATGTGTCACAATAATGGATCTTACATAGTAAATATACGAAGTAGTTTAAAGTCAAATAGTCAATGAGTAATGCGATAATGCCAAGTGTCTCAATAGAAAGAATTGATAGCAATGTGTAGAAGGCATGCACTAATGCCAAGTGTCACATTATCAAGAGCTAATCATAGATAAATATTGAGATTGTTATAATATCTAATGGTGAGTATGTGATCATGTAATGAATATTTAATGAAGTGAGTGGACTCAATGGGATCAAGTGCTTGATTTTTAATGACATAGAGGCAATTTAAAGATTGAGCTAATTTTACGGTATCAATGGAGTGTATATGTTCTAAAGACTTAGGAAGCAGCAAGATGAGATTAAGAGCTCAATTTTTAACATCAAACAAAGATAAACTTCATTATACTTTAAATATATAATGGCATGTGGGAGCTTAGATCAAAAGATCCAACAAATGCATTTTAAATTTGAATCCTTAAAGCTTGGAAGTGTTCAAAGATCTAATGGAGTGTGTGAGCTTGCCAAAACTTGATATAATGAATGCATTTTAAAGTTGATAAAATTGAATGAGGATCATTAGATCATGGCATGAAACTTAAGATCTATGGTCAATATTTGAAGATGCATTCATCCCAATAGTTAAGCAGATAAACATGCAATAAAGATGCATAATATGACATAGAAAATGATATTGATCATTATGATGGATCAAATTATGTAACAGGCATGTGTATCAAAACTAGAGTCCAATATATGCTAAATATAGTAAAAGATAGAAACACGGTGGTGTTGCATGAATTCAAGATGTGGGAAACTTGTTATTCAAAGAAATTTGAATTGAGTCCTTAATTAGCGTGATGTGTTACAGTCCAAGTGTGAGCATAGAGAAGATGTAAGACCTAGATCTAATGATATTTCTAGGATATAGTTAGATGTTATTGAATATATTGAATAGAGTTGAATTGTGAGGGGCAGATAGGAAGATAAGAGGCTATAGATAGAGATGAAGTGTGTCAAATAGAAAAATAGAGACATAGAAGTAGAGGGGTTGAGAGAAGAAAAGAGAGATGTATAGAGTATGAGTAGTTAGTTATAGATCAGACTTATAAAAAATAACGTAGAATTGGATTCATTTATGAATATATATTATAAATTAGCATTATAGCTCCATATAGATCTGATTGGTGGGTACCATCAGAAGAAGCTGAGTTGGTGTTTAGTTAGGGAGTTAGTGCTTCCTTAGAGTTGGTGCTCTTAAATAAGGGAGTTGGTGCTTCCTTAGAGTTGGTGATCTTAAACTAGGGGATTAGTGTCTCCTTAGGGTCAGTGCCCTTAAATGTATAACTAGTGAGGTTTTGACTATAAGGCTAGATTAGGATAGTAGATTCTAGCAGCTATTCTCACTGTGGTTTTTACCATATTAGAATTTCCACGTATACATATGGTGTTATGTATATTTTTGTGTGTGACATCTACTTATATGTTTCAATATAAATATCCTTTCTTATTTGTTTTAAAAGGATTAAAAGGAGTAATTTAGTTAATCTACTAATTCACCCCCTCTTAGTAGATAGTTAAGCTCCAATAATTGGTATCAGAGCCCTAGTTCCTAAGAAGAAGCTTAATCAGCTTAGGCAGATCTTGGATAGTGAACACAAATGGCTAGTCAAGAAGACTCTTCCTCAAATAAATCACTTCTCTTTGATGGATCAAACTATGCATTTTGGAGCATTAGAATGGAAGCATATTTATCTTCATTAGGGTTTGATGTATGGGTGTCTATTGTTAATGGATATATAACTCCTGATATAAATCCTACTGATCAAGATGCTAAGAAAGCATATGAGATCAATGACAAGGCAAATAATGCTATCCTATGTGGATTGTCTAATTCAAAGTTTGTCAAAGTGATGCATTGTCAAAATACACAAGATATCTAGAACAAATTAAAGATCATATATGAAGGTGATGATAATGTAAAGCAAACCATGGTACAAACATATAGAAGTATGTTTGAAGATCTTAAAATCACTGAAGAATAGAAAATTGTAGACTACTCCTTAGGGTAGATGAAATAGTCAATGTAATCAAAGGCCTTGGAGAAGAGGTGAAATAATCATTCATTATCAAAAAGGTGTTAAGATCTCTACCATCAAGGTGTGACTTTGAAATATTTGTAATAGAGGAAGTAAGAGATTTGGATAAACTCACTACTGATGAGTTACATGGAACCTTCACTGATTAAGAGATGAGAATGGGAGAAGCAAATACTTTTAAGAGATAATTTGCATTCAAAGCATCCAAAAAAGTAGATGTAAAAGCATCTACATTCAGATCTAAGGAGACTGATGAAGAAGAAGCCAACTTTTTTAGAATATTAAAAAGATGGTCTAGAAAGTACAAAGGTAAGTTACCCTTCAAATGCTTTAACTATGGTAAGGTAGGACATTTTGCTACTAAATGGCCTTACAATAAAAAGGATAACTCTAAGAAAGAAGAGAAGAGTAAAAAGGTGAAACCCCATTATTCTAATAAGAATAACATTTTCACAAATAAGAAGGGCATATACACAAAAGAAGATAGTGACTCATTAGATGATAGTGATAGCTCATGTGATAACCATGATTATGCCTTTGTAGCTGAAGGAAATTAAGTCCTATTAATGGCATCAAGATCAAAAAATTTAGATCAAGAAAAAGAATAAGTCTTAGAATCTGATTAAGAAGAGGAAGGAGAGGTGGATCTAGATTGTGAACTCATATGTGCTCTAGATGAGATTGACAAGTTGAGAAAGAGAACTCAAACTAGAATAAGCTTGGATAAAAAGAAATTGGAAAACTATCCAAAATTTTTGAAATATCTGATCAGATGTTTTTGAACCTAAAGACACAAGTTGAATATGTTAAAATAATAGAATATGTAGTCAAAATTGAACTACAATCTAAATATGATGAGTGCATGAAGTTAGAAGCAGAAATAGTGGCTTCGAGAAAAGAGATTGAAAAGGCTAAAAAACAAATAGACAAATGTCTAAAATTGAAAGGAGGTTTAGACATTCTTGATGAGTTGATCAAATATTAAAATCCTCCAAAGAGATATCTATTCTTGGTTATGAAAAATGGAAAAATCCCATAACCAGTACATCTGCACACTTGTATGCTAACTTCAAAGTAGATGGAGAATTAGGAGCAAAGAAAGAGAAAGATTGAAAGGATACAAATAAAAACATAAACACTACTAATGTGAATAAATCTAAAGGAGAAAATAAGCATCAAGAAAAGAAGAATAATAATGAGTCCATCTCTACAAACTCAAAGAAGATACAAAAGACAAAGGTAGCTGATGCAGGTGGATACATAAGAGTGAGAGACTTGAAAAATATAGATTTAAGAAGACCTCCTCATCCTACATGAATAAATTATATCACCAAGTATTCCTCATCTTTCTATGGTTATTATTATACCTGTAATAATTTTGGTTATAGGGCTAGTGAATGTAGGGTTATTCTTAAAAGGAGAATAAACTTTGTAAGTAGAAATTCATTTACACCCTTGTTAGATACAAATGTAATATGCTATAACTATAATAATTTTGGTAACATGGCTAAATAATGTAGAAAAAGCTTTATAATACCAAAAATACAAATTGAAAAGAAAGGCATGCCTCCTAGTGTGATCAAAGGTTCACAAGTCTCTGAAAAGGAGAAAAGACCAAATAAGAAACCCAAGGATGTGTGGAAAGTGAAATATGAATCTATGATTTCTCAAACTGCACTGCATGCCGAGTATAATTTATGAGTAATAGACAATGGTTGATCAAAATATATGACTGGTGACAAGAGAAAGTTCATCAATATGAGAAAATATAAGGAAGGATCTATCAGTTTAGGAGATAATACTATAGTAAAGATTTGATGTAAAGGAACCTTGTACATAAATGGAAAACTACCTACACATGATATCCTTTATATTGAAGGATTAAACCATAATCTTCTAAGTGTCAGTCAAATGTGTGATAATGGATATAAGGTCACATTCAATGTATAAGTTTGTAAGATAAGGATATCTAGAAGAATAGTTGTATAGGGGAAAATAATTGAAAGCAACATTTATAATCTTAATGAAATGAATGGTAATATTTGCCTAATAGGAAAGATTGATGACAGTTGGTTATGGCATAGAAAAATTGGTTATGTCAATTTTGATAACCTGGTAAAGGTGAGCTCAAATAAGTGTGTTAGACACATGCCTAAGATAACCAAACCTATAGACACTACTTGCAAGGAATGTCAACAAGGCAACTAGACAAGGGTTAAATTTCAAACAAAGGAGTATGCAACTACAAAGTATTTAGAATTAGTTCCTATTGATCATTGTGGTCCTAATAATAAAAGAAGATCTAAAGGAGAAAGATACTTTATGTTATTTGTAGATGACCACTCAAGAATGACATGGGTAACCTTTTTTAAAGATAAGTCTCAGGCATTTGAAAGATTCAAAATCTTTAGAGCCATGGTAGAGAATGAGATTGGAAGAAAAACCAAATGCTTAAGATCTGATAGAGGTGGAGAACTCACCTCAAATGAGTTCATAGAGTACTATGAGAATTATGGAATCAAAAGGCATTACTTTGTAGCAAGGACTCCATATAAGAATGGGGTGGTTGAAAGAAAGAACAAGATAATCAAGGAGATGGCTAGGACAATGCTAAAAGAGGCCAAATTACCTAATGGATAGTGGAGAGAAGCACTCCAAATAATAATATATATCTTGGATAGAGTTAAACTAAGGGTAAACATTTATAAAACTCCCTATGAACTATGGTATCAAAAGCCTACCTATGTGAAATATTTTAGAGTGTTTGGTAGCAAATGCTACATCAGAAGAAAAGAAGACAAGTTAGGAAGTTTGAGTCAAGATGTGATGAAGGAATATTTCTTGGTTATTCCACCCAAATCAAAGCCTACATATGCTACAAAAAAAGGCTATACAAGATTTTAGAGATCATCAATTTCAAGGTTGAAGAAGGCCTAAAACATGTTAAAATAGATAGAGACATCTATGAATAAGAATCAAATTTTAAAGAGGATGCAGCTAATGAAGAGGTTGAGAAATTAAATCAAAAGGCACCCACAAGATTTTTTCAAAAATATCATCTTATAGAGTAGATCATTGGAGATAAAAATGAAGGAGTTCAGACAAGAAGAAGAGTTTCAATGATCAAGGATCAAGTAAGTTTTACTCTAATGTCTGAAATTGAGCCTAAGAGCTATGTTGAATCTATCAATGATGAGAATTGGCTAAAAGCCATGGAAGAAGAAATGAGCCAAATAGAAATGCAAAAACCTTGAGAATTAGTTCCAAGACCTTCAAGCAAGAATGTAATATGTACAAAGTGGGTCTTTAGAAATAAGCTTAGTGAGGATAGAGGTGTTATAAGGAATAAGGCAATATTGGTGTGTAAAGGATATGCACAAGTTAAGGCCATAGATTTTGAGGAAACATTTGCTCTAGTTGTTAGATTGGAAGCCATAAGAATGTTTTTAGCATTCTTTGTTTATAATAAGTTCAAAGTCTATAAAATGGATGTTAAGTCTACTTTCTTGAATGGAAACCTACAAAAGGAAGTCTATATTGAACAACCAAAAGGGTTTTAGCTATCATAATAAGAATATTTTGTGTGAAAATTGAAGAAAGATTTTTAGGTCTAAAATAGGAACTTAGAGCATGTTATTCAAGATTATACTAATACTTACAACAATAAGTATTTAACAAAGGTTGTGCAGATAAAAATTTGTACTTCAAATATAAAGGTGATAATATGTTAATTATTGTTGTATATGTAGATGACATCATTTTTGGTGGTAGGAATAATATGATGTGTAAAGAATGTACTACTCAAATGCAAAAGGAGTTTGAGTTTTCTATGCTTGGAGAATTTTCTTTCTTCCATGGTTTACAAATAGCATAATCTAATAAAGGGATAATCATATCCCAAACCAAGTATGCTAAGGAAATGCTCAAGAAGTTTTGAATGGAAGATAGTAAGCCAGTTGGTACTTCCATGATAACTGGATGTAATTTGAGCAAAGAAGGTGAGTCCCTTGATGTAAATAAAACTATTTATAGATCAATGATAGGTAGCTTGTTATACCTAACTACATCAAGACCTAATATCATGCAAGTAGTATTCATGGTTGTAAGATTTCAAGATACTTCTAAAGAGTCACATGTCAATGCAGTGAAAATAATATTTGGATATATCAAGAGCACAATTGACTATAGACTATGGTATCCCAAAGGTGAATATTTCACTTTGACAGCATATATACATGTTGATTGTTTAGTAAGTGTGGATGATAGAAGAAGCACTAGTGGTGATGCATTCTTCTTTGGAAATAGACTTGTTTCATGGTTGAGTAAAAAAAAAGAGTCAGCTTCTCTTTCTACAGTAGAAGTAGAGTATGTTACAGCAGTGGTATGTTGCACTCAAGTCTTGTGGATGAAGCAAAAACTCAAAGACATCAAGGTAGAGTATAAATCATCTATCTCTATAATTCAAGTGCTATTAACATATCAAAGAATCTAGTGATGCATTCTAGAACCAAGCACATATCAATTAAGTATCACTTTTTAAGAGAGAAGGTTGAAAATCAAGAGGTCACAATGGAATATGTGCTAACTAGGATAAAATTGAAGACATATTCACCAAACCTCTTCCCAAGGAATAATTTAAATATTTGAGACAGAATTTGGAAGTGGTGGCTCTTGCACCACATCACTAAATCCTAGTGAAAGGGCATGAGTCCAAGGGGAGAATCAAAGAAGCTTTATTAATCCCTAGAAGAAGAGAGATAAGGCAACTTAGTTATGCATATTTTTGCAAATTTATAATGATTTTATGGTTTTAGATTCTTGGACAAAATCCTTTATCTAATAAAGGGGGAGAAAATTTTGGACAACCTATGAGAAAGTTGGAGTCCCTTTGCCATTGATGTCAAAGGGGGAGAAAAATTGAACATGCTCTCTGTAAAATTTTGTAAGAGTAGAGCATGTGTCCAAGTTGATTTTAGGTAATGTCCCATTGACTAAGGGGGAGAAAGTTTTGGTATGAGCATATTCAGTTCACATTCATCAGTAGCCAATGCAGTCAATGCCAGAGAAGAATCAAAGTTTTCCATCAAGGTACAAGATCAAAGCATTTAGTTTACTATCAATGCCAAAGGGGGAGATTTTTTGTAATATGATTGTCATTTATATTAGAAGAAACATTATGAGCATGTCATTGATGTCAAAGGATCGGGAAGGATTGATGGAGAGAAGAGCATGTTTTACATTCGCACTATGTAAATTTGTCATGCTTTTATAGAGACCATTTATAGAGGGTTATAGAGAAATTGATTGAATATATATTATGGGTTTTTTGAGTGCATCTTAGATATATGGTCTACAGGTTTAGTTAAAGAGAAATGAGCCTAAAAATGATTTATTTTGGCTCTCATCTATTACCAAGGTTTCTCAGTTAAACCCTAAGGGTTCAAGCCATGGCATTCATAGGCATGTTTTATTTTTATGTTGACCGAATATATGTGGGAATTGATAGCTTAAGTTATAACATAATCATTTTTCATCATTTTAAGACTAGCCCCTTTGACCTAGCAATTGCCAACTTGAGCAATGATCAAAGATCTTAATATTTCCTAAGTTCTCAACTTAGTATTTATCTAATTTTGATCAATGGATAGCACTTAATCACATGATGAAGATCTAATGAAGCATAGAAAATTCAATACGTTAAAGGTACCTGAGATTAAACATGCTAGTGACATGTGTCACAATCATGGAGCTTACACAATAAATCTATGCAGTGAGATGAGATTAAGAGCTCGATGTTTAACATCAAGCAGATATAAATTTCATGATACTTTCAAGATATAATGGCATATATGAGCTCAAATTAAAATATTCAATGGACATATTTTAAATTTAAATCATTAAATCTTGAAAGTGTACAAAGATCTAATGGAGTGCATGATCCTATTAGAACTTGATCTAATAGACGCATCTTAAAGTTGAGCAGATTAAATAAGGATCATTAGATCATGGCATAAAATTTAAGATCTATGGTCAATATTTAAATATGTGTTCATCCCAATGGTGAATTGGAGGAACATGTAGGAAAGATGCATAATACAACACAAATAATGATATTGATCGTTGTGATTTGTCAAATTATGTAACAAGGCATGTGCATCAAAACCAGAGTCCAATATATGCTAAATATAGTAAAAGATAGAGAATCATGGTGGTGGTGCATGAATTAAAGACATGGTAAACTTTTTCAAATAAATTTTAATTGATTCTAGAATTAGTGTGATGTGTTACAGTCCAAGTGTGAACACAGAAAAGATGTAAGACCTAGATCCAATGTTATTATATATGCCATCTAGGATACAGTGAGATGTTGCTAAAGTTGCTAAATATATTTGAATTTTAAGGGATAGAAAGGAATAAAAGAGGATACATAGAGAGATGAGGTGTGTTAAATAGAAAAATGGAGACATAGCAGCAGAGGGGTAGAGAGAAAATAAGAGAAGAGAGATATGCAGATTATGAGCAGTTACAGACCATACCTATGACATAGAACAAATAATTATATTCATTTACAAATTTATATTAAAAATTAGATTTATAGATCCATATAGATCTAATTGGTGGGTACCATCAAAAGAAGCTGAGTTGGTGCTCAGTTAAGGAGTTGGTGCTTCCTTAGATTTAGTGCTCTTAAATCAGGGAGTTGGTGCTTCCTTAGATTTGGTGCTCTTAAACCAATAGATTGGTGTCTCCTTAAGGTTGGTGCCCTTAAATGTGTAACCAGTGAGGTTTTGACTATGAGGATGGATTATAATAGTATATTCTAGTAGCCATTCTCATCATTTTTTCCCATATTGGGTTTTCCACATACACATATGGTGTTATGTGTATTTGTGTGTGTGTGATATCTACTTATATGTTTTAATCTGCATATCCTTTCTAGTTTATTTTAAAAGGGATTAAAAGGACTAATTTAGTAAATTTATTGATTCACCCCCCCTTTCATTAGATATTTAATTTCTAATAGATATTGCATGGTCTATTTCATATTCCATTCTCCTAAAAATGTGAGACTCTCTCTTAGCTTGAAAAGTGGCTTTGTGACCCGTGATCTCCATCTTTCTCTCTCCTCTCTCACATTCTATAAGTACTAGCCATTTTGGCTCTTGTATCTAATTGCACAGCATGTATGGCAAAGCCCTACTAGTTTGATGTTGTACTTTGACTTTAAATAATATATTCAATCTTTATTTGAGTTTTCAAACATCTTTTCTAAGTGTGCAAAGTGATGAATGGTGAGGTTTAGTGATAAGCTTCTATCCCTACTTCTCCTTACCCTTTCATGTCTAGTGTAAGAAGTTATCATTCTAATAGGTCATATAGAGTGTAGCTAGTGTGTTTAGCTCCCTCCAAGTATGAAAGTGTCCTTAAATTATACAATCTAAGCTCTAGTCCACTTACCTTCAGTTGTCTCATGTATATCACCTCCATATTGAAATAATATTATTAGAACATCTTAAGACTTTGAAGCTAGTTTATAGGTCTTATTATTTAGGGAAAAAAGTATGATTATCTTGTGTAAATCATTATTGTGTATCACCTCCTTAGATTATTTTCCTTTCATGTATGTTTCTGACTCTTTTCCCATAAGTAATTATTTAGTGTAAGTGATAAGCACTTCAAGGTAAATTTTGGGAGCTAACCCTTAAACCTAGAGGTTTACCTCTACTATAGGCAACCCACAGGGCTATATGTGTTCTAATGTTTCCTAATTATTATATTAGGCTTTAATAACCTCCTATAGAGTTTAATATTTGGTAACAATAGCTCTAGCATTCTCTATGGGACCCATTATCCTAAAGATAGCTTGTTAAGGTGAATGCTAGTCTTGACAACATCAACTACATATAGTCTGCTACTCAGCATTTGATGACTCCATTTAAGGTAAAATATAGTTGTAGACCATTGTTTTGTCATATATTTATGTTCATACGTCATGGTCCTTACTAGGTCATCTTCTAGTAGAGTTTTCAATCTTATCAATCCACCTCTTTAACTTGAACTTCCTCTTGAAGTTCAACACCCTCATCTTATTCTACCCTTTGAAGAGAAAGAGGACTTTACTAGCCAAGAGGATCAAGAAAGTGAGGAAAAACTTGAATAAAACATGGATAGGGATCATCCCTTACCAACCTTTAATACTTAAAATATAATTCACCTTGAGGCATATGATGGCATTCCCCTTAATGCTACAAAGAGTGTTCCTACATTCAATGGTAAAGACCATGTCACTTCTAGTGAACACATTGGGTATATATCAAACTTATGTAGTTTTCACAATGTTATTGAGGTCAACATTTCTATCAAACTCCTTTCCATGTCCTTTAGAGGGAAATAACTTGATTGGTATAGGACTTTTCCTAGTGGTTGTATTATAACATGGGATGACTTTGGAGTGTTTCTAACTTCAAGGTTTGAAGATGAGAGTGACCACACTTCACTCATACACCAATTCAATGTGATATAATTATCCCCCAAGGAGACAATGCATGACTTTAATGAGTATTTATAAAATATTTGGCATAGTTTTTCCTCCTCCCATGAGACCATCTACTAGCTTTGTCTTTCCTACATACTTTGGGGGCATTGGTACTGATATTGCCACCATGATATAATTCAAGGGTGGTTTCACTCTAATTAAGGCAGATGACCTTGCCATTAGAGTTGAGAATGGCCTCATTAAATTAGGAAAGCTACCTCCTAAATTTTATATGCCTTTTCTTCCTAATGTTCATGTTATTTCTCCAAAAATTGCACAAGTTATTAATACAAATGCTAAGTCAAAATCTACTCCTAAAAAGGTAGATGATGCCATTGATTGACAGGTAAGGTCTAACTTCTTTAAGGATAAACTTAGACAAGACAATATACAACAATATTCTCATCAAAACCCCTATCCATATCATCAATAATATGGTCAATGATATGGGTGAGGGAGAGGTCAAGGGAAGCCTAACTTCAACAGGCATGTAAATGTGTACAATCCTACTTCTACCTCCAACACAAGAGAAATGGTACCAGTGCATATAAATCTAATCCAAGGAGAATAATGAAAGCAAGGTCAATTTATGGATGATAATAAGGGTGGATAAAAATCTCTAGTTTCTCAATTAGGAGTCACTCCTCTATTATCAATAGAAGATAAAAGTCTTGATGCAAGTAAGTGAAGGTTGGCAACCTCAAGGAAAAATCTTCACCAACTTCCTAGTTGAAGATACTTTTTTTCTTCACCAAGGAACTTATGTTGTATACAATAAAATATATAAGATAAAGTCACTAAGGTATGCTAATAGTGTGCCTACAAGTTCATCTAATCTTCTTACAAGGTAGCAAGACATGGCTACAAACATGGTACTCCCTAACAATCCTACACCTCCTCCAAATCAGAATGTGGGAAGGTATATTCAAAGTGATTCAATTCCTCAAGATAAAAACATTCACTTACCTCAAAAGAATAAATAAAATGTAAGCACTTATACCCTAAACATATTGTATTCATTGAAGCATGTTAAGGCATCCATTTCCCTTTAGGATGTCCTTCATATGACTGGCCAAAAAGAACTCTTTCAAAAATAGTTATCTAGTATGCATGATAGTCCTCCATCATCAATTTTATGGTCATGTTCATGTAGCTATTACTAATTCCCATAATAACATTGTGGAACCATCTACCAAAGCTGAGAATCCTCCACCCTTCTACCCCACTCTCATTGTGGGAGATAAACTAGTTCATAACTGCATAGTTGATAGTAGAGCTAACACAACAGTAATGACCAAGGTTGTAGTTGATAAATTGAGCCTAAATTATGAACCATATAGAAAAGGAGTGCTTCAGTTAGATGGTATACCTACCAAGTCAGTTGGATTGATCAAAGGGTTGAAGGTTTTCTTTTATGACTGTCCTAATTTCCCCATCCTTCAAGACATTATTGTTGTTGACTTGCCTAATCGTTTTGAAATTTATCTTTCAATAGATTTCATAGCTAATATAGGAGGCTACCTCTCATCTAATTTGTCATTTTTAGCCTTCAAGACAAGATATGGAACAAATTTTACCATAAGAACTCAACCAATAATAAGGTTCCACATTGAGCTTTATGTAGAAACAAGATCCAACTTGAATTATGTCATAAATGAGAAGGAAGAGTATATTGTAGATGATGGTTATTCTTCTAAACTTGAGGAAATTTTTGATTTGTTTCTAGATATGTATGGTGAATATGTTTATGAACATGATCCATATACATATTTTGAGTAAACTAAACTTAGCACCTATATCATCCATGAAGGATCATTTGAGAAAGTTGAGGTAAGTGTTGAGCATTCCCTCTCACAAGATGATGAAAGCAATTACTTAATCCATGTCTATGATGATGAAAAATTAAACAGCATGATAGAGCACAATTATGATAATAACCATGTAATTTTTCTTACACTTGATGAAGCAGTTCTTGAAGATGGCATTCATAAGGAAGAGGATGACCTATGGCAAAGGTTCAATGCCATTTGTTGAGAATTTGATCAATTGGGTAAGACTATTTCACCTTTAAATAATTGCATATATGATGTCAAGTTTGCTAATGAGCCTAACAAGAATGATATTGAATGATCTATTGAGCAAGAAAGATAAAATTTCATCAATCATGAAATTAAATGTCATGTTATGAATGAGGATGAACATCAATCTATTGTCCAAGGGTCTGTAATCATAGAGAAGCCTAGTGAAGTCAAGGCAAATGTCTTTGTGCCTAAATAATAGTCAAGAGCTCAATTTGAGGGATAACCACATTCAAAGGTATTGGAACAAGGTGTGGAGGTACTTGATGATCATTCACATTAAGTACATTTTATCCTAAAAGATAATAAATTTGAAACATTTGTCATGTCTCCCAATCTATAGTTTGAATAACATCAAATGGATATGATAGAGATCAAGTCAATTGCAGATACAAATGAGTTATTTGGAAGGAAAGAGAGAACTTTCATGAAATATCAAAGTAGTACACTTGCATGCATAATAATACATAAAGATGGTAAGCTTCTTGACCATCTACATATTTAAGTGGTTGATGATGAGCAGGCTTCACATGACAAGTTGCTTTCATGGAGTGAAAAAGCTTCAAGAGGAACCATCTTTGACCTTGGTTTAAGCTTGGTAAAAAAATTTCACCTCAAGAGTGAGGTCTTGTAAATACTAGTTTAGATGTGTGTCTTTCTTTTAGTTGTGTGTGTGTTCCATAAGTGTTCTTGAGAACACATGTGTGTTTCTTTTGGTGTGTCTTGTTTTATGTGTCTCTCTTTATTATTTGGTGTGGTTTCAAAGGAAACTTTAGTGTCAAAATTGTGCATAGGTGAATCCATGGCCTAATGGATATGATTAGGCTATTGGTCATTGGTATAGAAAGCATACCACCCCTAGAAAATCACCAAGAATGTTGACTATTTTAACCACAAGTCAAAATAGATCAACCCCCTATAATACAAAACTTGTATATGGGTCTATTGGGATGTAATAGCGTGCTTCATGGTCTTATTTTATTTCATTTAATATTATACTAACCTTGGTCATAGTTAAATTTAGTCCTTGTATCATTTTATGTCACATACAATCATATTTGAACCATTAATGAGGGTGTGTATAGTTTTCTTTACTAGACAAGTGTTTCAAACTATCCCTCAATGTCCCTCATGTTAGATTATTGTCATTCATGTTAGTACTAACTATAAAAATTGTAGGTATTAAGTTAGATCAATAAAATAGTTAGAAAAGAAGAGGTTTTGGTAGTTATACAGCTTCTAAAGGAGTGTGGCACATGTGACAAGCCTCTACAATGGATCTTCAACTTCCTTGAACTCATCTTGACACTTGGTCAAATTTTAAATACTCAAAAATTGCTTAAAACCATTTCACTTTTCCATCACTACATTAGGCATGCAAAAATGGTCAATAGGTTTCTTCATGGTACAAACAATAGGATTTGTTTTAGGTTAAACTCCTATGAAGGATGATATTACACTTATTACACTTCCATTTCATGATAGGAGTTCAAATATTGGTTACCCATGCTTTATGAACCATACTTAAGAAGTTGTCTAATATTTTATGCTTGATAATCCCATACCCTACAATTTTTCTCCTTATTTTATTTTTTATATACAAACCACATTATGAAATTATTTCTAGGAGATGTGAACATCCTTATTTCATGGTTTCCATATTTTATTGCATGTTTGGAGTGACTTGATGAGCCAAACAATTCAAGTTGCAAGTTGAGATCACCATTGCTAAGTTATAGGTATATTGCACCTAGTTCATAGGTCCTTATTCTTATAGTGGTTTCAAATGAATTTGACACATTATATTTTATTATTTTCATGTCATAAAAATCACTTTCTCTTTCCAAGATCACTCTTAAATTTTGATACCAAAGAAGTCACAATCAAGAATACAGTCATGTTTAACACATTCAATTCTCTACATGCATTCACCTATAGTCAGGTGTTTAAAGGATTACATAACATCCATGGAGATGTAATGAGTATTTTTAAGAGTTTTAAAATACCCTTATTACATGATCAATCAATCTAAGCTCTTAAATGATATTTGATAAAATTTGGCAACTAGTTCTACTATATACATAGTCCTACAGTTTGATGGACACCTACAGGTGATCCACAGGATAATAAGCACATTGAAGTAAGGAATTTGAACTATCTAAACTCTTTAAAAGTGGAAAGGATCCATTTTTAAAATTTGAGAATGTCTAGAATTGGTTGGAAAACCATACACTATGCACATTGTTCATATCTCTATCTACTACCCTATATATTGCATATGCACCTACAAGTGGCTCTCATAGAAGCCTGAAGGTGTTCCATGGAGGAGTTTGATATGTTTTGTGACCTCTATAGAATATTGAGAATTTGGATAATGTCATAGTAGTCAATAGTGGATATATTTAGTGGTAGGTAGACTTGAATCATGTTCATAGTTGCAGAAAGAAGGTTTAGGGACTTGTTACATTAAAAACCCTAAAACATGGCCCTGTCCATTCTTGGTGACATCATAAAGTAGTATGACATGAGGTTTAGATAAGTCAAGGTGGCTCCATAATATAAGAGTGAGATATTTTAAGATAAAGTGAGGTTTTTACCAAAGGAGTATGATGTTAAAAGTCTCCCAATTCAAGTAATTCTCCACTATAGGTTTTCATTGTTTTCTACAATATCTTGAACTTTCAAACAATATCATAGTCCAAGGTGGCATAATAGGAACATATACTCATGGAAAGTGATCTTATTAGGGTGATAAACACACTATTGATTCAAGGAACATAAAGAGAGATTCAATTGCAAGGTATTGACCTAATATCATCATCTACATGTGTGCCTTGCCCTCAAAAAAATTTCATCTATAGTCTAACTATAGGTACTTGCAAGCTTATGATAGGACCTAGACATGGAAACATGAAAACATGAACATTTTCAAGTTTTATATGCCTCTAAAAACCTTAAAGAGATCCAGACTATGTATCACAAGTTTCAAGGGTTAAAGATCATCTACAAGACCTCTTTATCTCCAAGAATGGTCACCTACAGTCAACTATAGGATGACAATGCATTAACATGTGATAGTCTAATCTTGTCACAAGTATTTAAGCATGAGGTGAGTCCAAATGATTGATAATTGGCCTTGATAAATTCAAGTATGTCTTAACTCATGAGACACAAGGTTTAATATGCAAGTGTCACCTACAGGTATTCCTTTCTTAAGGAGAAAAATAATACACAATTGATTACCAACTAAGCATGTCAAGTGAAAGGTATACCTTGAAGAATTTAGTAGAGGCTTAAATTATGGACATTTGTGGAGTACCCTCATAGTATTAGTGACCATTTAATGACACTCTCATCGCATGGAAGTAGCACAAGAGCTAGTTTTCAAGTATACATACTGTCTATACTTGCAAATCCTACACAGTCAATACTACATAAAAGTCTACCTTGGGTTTTATGATGTTTGGGGATACTATTGATATGATCTAAACATATAATTTTGTACAAAGTGTTTCCATCACCTACCTAAGCCTCTCATATCCTTATTTTTCTTGAGACAATAGGGTAAGTGCCCTCTATTCTATCTCAAATAGAAGGCACTTTCAAGAAGTGCAAATCTATAGGTTAAGTGACTAAAGGGGAATGAGATGAGTTGAGAAGTGTTGAAACCTTGCAAGGAGTTATAAAAAGTTGAGTTGGACATGAAAAAACATAGGTAAACCCTCACGGTCATGACCAACCACTTAGAGGTGGTGGTGAGGATCCAAACACAGTCAAGTCCTATGAGACCTAGACTAGGCATACTACCTAAAGGAGGTATAATACCACTTATAGGGACAAGTGAGACTTTAAAAAAATTATAGGACCTTCATGTGGAATTATAAGGTGATTCAAAGACTTTGGTTTGTAGAAGAGGTCATAGAGAGATCATTTCTTGGCTCAAGAGCATGATAGGGTGCACAAAATGCAAAGAAAAGCTTGAGAGGCTAAGTTTGAAAGCTCATAATAGTATGAATGCTTAGCATAGGAGTCTGAGGAGCTAGGATATGTTGGAGAGGGTCCCAAACAAGGTTCTAGTGAAATTTTTTTGAGGATTGAATGTAATAGTTTTATGAATAATCTTTAAGGGTTTGAACTACTTAAAACCCTCTTAAACCCTTGTTAGAGACCTAATTGTAAAAACAAAGAAAATAAGGCATCTAAGAGGGATATTTTGACTTGGAAATGATCTTGGACTTGTATTGGACTCCCCTAGGCTTCTTCCCACCAAGTTGGCTTCTACCATATTGTATGGACATGGTACAAAATTGGTTTTATTAATAGTTTTTTATGTTTTTAAGGTACAGAAGGGTTTGAAATGATGAGGGTCACTTTGATAGATATAATGAGACCTAATATAACCCCTAATTTTCACTTCTTACTTTATAAAATCACACAAGTATCTATGTTATATCTTTCACTTCAACTAGTCCAAACTGGCATAGCGAATAGAGAGTGATCATCAAGTGAGAAGGTGATGAATTTAATTGGGAGGCATTTTAAGGTCCACCTAATGGATCTTGAGATAGGATAACTCTTGAAAAGTGTCAAATCACCCCCTGTATGTATCTTTTTGAGAAACTAAAAACCACCTTGGTGTCAAGTGTAAAAGATGAGTGAAAGAAGGGTGATTATGACTGCAGACAGTGAGAACACTTTTCCAAAATAATATTAATGATTAGGGACATATCCAATGCATGTTCTAGCCTATTTATAAAACCCCCTTCATATTAAAATTATGTTAGTTGTTCCTAGCCTACATTGGAGTGCTCAAAAAGGACCAAAAGATGGGGGTAGTTTCCAAACATATAGTTGAAGAGTCCTACACTATATTTGAGGAGTTTCATACTTGGAGAAAGATTTTTCCATATAGATATCACATGGTCTATTTCATATTCCATTTTCCTACATATTTAACTCTCTCTCATATTTACAAGTGGCTTTGTTACCCTTGAGCTCCATCTTTCTCTCTCCTCTCTCACATTCTATAAGTACTAGTCATTTTGGCTCTTTTATCTAATTACACACCATGTATGATAAAGCCCTACTAGTTCGATGTTGTAATTTTCCTTTGAATAATATATACAATATTTATTTTATTTCACAAACACATTATTTAAGTGTGCAAAGTGATGAATGGTGAGTGGTGAGGTCTAGTGATAAGCTTTTATCTGTACTTATCCTTATTCATTTGTGTCTATTGCAAGAAGTTATCTTTCTAATAGGTCATATAGAATTTAGCTAGTGTGTTTGACTCCGTTCAAGTGTGTGAATGTCCTTAGATTCTTAAATCTGAGCTCCGGTCTACTTAACTTGACTTGTCTCATGTATATCACCTCCATATTGAAATACTAATGTTAGAACATCATAGGACTTTAAAGCTAGTTTGTAGGTCTTGTTTCTTAGTGAATTAAGTATGATGATCTTGTGGAAATAATAATGGTGTCTCACCCACTTAGAGTAGTTTCCTTTCATTCCTATTTTTTCCTCTTTTCCCATAAGCAATCATTTATTGTAGGTGATAAGCACTTCAAGATAAATTCATAGAGTGATCCCTTAAACCTAGAGGTCTACCTCTACTATAGGTAAGCCATAGGCCTAGAGGTATTCCAATGTTTCACAAATCTTAGAGTAGGCTTGAAAAAAATCCTCTTGGGTGTAATATTTGGTGACAACACTTTTCTTATCCTTTAAGGCTCTTCATGATTTGGTGGGTCAATATTACTAAAGGCTTGAGCTCATGGGTTAATGGTGTAATCAATTCAAGGTCCTAGGCATCTAAAAGGATTTCACATGATGTCTTATCTGGGCCTCAGTGTCATGGGACTTTGGCTTCCAATTTAATGCTTTAATTACCTTGAGGTTATGAGATTTTGGCATTTGAAAGTTGTAAGATTCCAAGCTAATACCTTAATTCTTTTGAGATTTTGAGCTTTGAAGAGGGTGTCATGTGGTGTCTTCTTAGGGCCTCAGGGATTTGAAAAGACTTCATTTTTTACATAAAAATTAGGCTCTAAAGTCATGCATCAACAATATTTAGATGTGTGTAATAATTTGTGGAGTTGAGGGAAGCTTTTTAAAACCTATAAGAAAATAATAAATTTGATAAGTGAAAAATCTTCAAAAAAACTAAGTTTAGCTAAGAGAATTTAATGCAAGAATCAGTCATTTAATATAGGAATTGAAACTAGTCATTCACATAAAACTAAGATTTAAACCTGAATGTTCAAATGATAAAGTCTATACTAAATGATAAAATGATTTAAAAAATAGACTTTATAGGATTGAAACAAAATTTGTTAGATGAAATAGTTATCAAAACTCTTTAGCCAAGATCTCTGTAATGTCTCATTACCACAACCATTGATGCTTCAACATACACTCAAAATGAGAAAACCAATTGTAAAAAAAAAAATTATTATATATACAATGATATCTAAAAAGGATTACAAAAATATGTATATTACAAAGATCATTTGCTTATATAGGTGAGGCAAAACAAGATGTAGTCTAAACTAGGTAATGTGGGATAAATCTCCACATAGGATAAACCTAACAAGCATGAGTATTAAGATACTCTAACACCCCCTCCCTTAAGTGAAGGTTAGGTCTAATAATAGAGAATGCAGTGTGAATCCATGTGTCCCTATAGACACAAATCCATCATGTCAGATTACAGGGATGTTGAGTTGATATAACCACCAAGTCAAATTAAGAATGGTGTTGAATATGAGGATCTTTAAATATGGACATTGTGCTCCAAAGTACTAGGTAGAATGATGAACCCAAAGAAGCATCACTTGAACACCCTCTAACAAGAAGATGAGAAGTGAACACAAAGATGGTATGGTTACCACATTGGTGTTATTTTAAGAATCACCAAGAAGGCCATGGAGTCAAGTAACAATCCTCATATGGGTTTTAATAAATAAAGCACCTGAATAAGATACCCATGCACAAAAGAGAAATCCATAAAACACTCAAAAAAATTGTAGCATATACATATAACTTTGATAAAGTGGAGAAAAGAGATCAAACCCATAGGAAATACTCCCCTCCCCCAAAAGAGAGAAAATAAGAAATGAGAGCTAGAAAGCCTCTCAAAGCTGATGTTAAAGTAGGTTGCACTCCAAGTACTCACAAAACACAAATGAACTCAATTTTCACGAGTGGTCCAGATTCACTACTTGATCACAAAAACAACTGAAACTAGACTTCACCACAATAGCTTCAATCAAAAAATTTGTCTGTGGTGATGAAAGGAGAAAAGAGTATTGCATGTATAAGGAATGTTCAACACTAAAGAAGTAGAATGTACATCATACCCCCCATACTACTGACTAGATGGAGTGGATAAAAAGGTCTTCATGAGTTATCTAAATCCACTACTAAAACAATGAATAAGTTGACATTGTATACACTATAATAACTCTATGTGACACTAAAAGAGACAATCAAAATATTGAAAAAGATAAAGTGACACTAGGATTTACTAGAATAGCTACATTTCAAGCTATGAGAGACTTTCAATTATAGAAAAAATGGTGTCAAAAATATAGATAAAATCTCTCAACAAAGATGATTTATGGTGGTGATGAAAGAGATAAGTAACTGATGAAGTGAAAAGGTACCCAAAATAGAGCACACAAATGCATGAATGTAGACAAGGTTGAATCAACAAACCCCCCATGACACTTTATAAATTAGTGTGATTATAATATAATCCATACATAAAAATCACTAAATAGAAACAAGGGAGATACTGGGCTTTACCAAAATATCTCTAAACAAGGAGATTATCAACCTATCAAATAAGACATCAAGAGAGATACTCCAAAAAATAAGGGAGAAAAAAAGGTGTCTCCATAGAAGAAGGAAAGGCACTAAAAAAGGGGCCTCGAAGAGACATGACACAACTACTAGTGTGTTTAATTACTAATGCATGTCTTACGCTGATGGAAGATTGTGTAAAATGGAGAAAGAGACATAATGTATGCAAATACACCAAAAAAATATCAACAACCAAAAACAATAACCTACAAAGCACATGCAAAAGGATGTCAGGCTCAACCAAAAATATGTATGAGATAGTGCATGCGTGAAGTATAATGCAGGGCCCATAGCACAGGAAACCCCATATTAGTGATAATGCATATTCAATAATAAGATGTTGGACCCAATCAAAAATGCATCCATGAGTGAAACAAATGATGATAATTCAATCCAAAAGAAGCAAGAAGGAAGTTTGTGTTGCATGAGGGGGTCTAACCTCCTACCAGATTGGACCTCACTCTCCAATCTAAGATAAACAAAAGAGATAAGGTATGTGCAAAACAATTAATATTCCCTAAAAAAATGCTCATAAAATAGAAAATATGTCACCACTAAAATGTCATCACAAACTACAATCACAAGGGAACACATCCAATGTGAAGAGACCCCTCAGAATACAACACTTTATATTTTAGTGTAGTTTTATAATTTAAATAATACCAATGCATGGGAAATAAAAAAATATGAACTTTTGAAAAATAAGGCACTCAATTTAGAGCTACCAATCAAAAGTTATTAAAGAATCAATTTCTTGTAAATGAGGCCTATTTAATAAAAATTGCACTAAAAGTTATAAAAAAATTATTGCGACTAAGGTGGACCTAGCCTTCTAACCACTAATTATATCCCTCTAACTCTATTGGTAATCTAGAAAAACATTGGTGTCATGCAAAGGGTAACAAACTAGGACTTGATACCAAGCAGGATCCACTTTCTCATGAACTATGATGTTATTCAAATCAAAACAAATCAAGAGTACATGAATAGGTGGACAGCCCAAAGAGAAGCACATCCTTTCAAAATATAGGCATCATGTATCCATAAATATATCTAAAAACAAGCTATTAAAAATAGGATCTACGATCCAAAAGGAGCAGCATCAACTCAAAACATAAACCACACCAAGCACGAATCCATTCAACTAGATGAGGAAAATGGCAAATACATTTTGTTAAAATTACATTGATGCTAAAACACAAACTAAGCCAAATAAATCTCAATAAGCCTTCAGTAGAGGGTTTGACCCAAGCTTAGCTGAGGAATCTAACATTGTTGTAGACAATCTCAATAATAGATATCAAACCCTCAATAAATTGAAAGCTAAGAAGCTTGTAAAAATAAAGATCCATAGTCACATTGTAAAGACAAATAATACAATGAATCAAGCTAAGTAATGATTATTCAAGGGTGGATATGATACCATGAAAGAGTTATCAAAACTCTTCATCCAAGATCTCTCCAAAGGCTCATT
Organism: Torreya grandis; assembly: GCA_037957365.1. Taxonomy (NCBI): domain Eukaryota; kingdom Viridiplantae; phylum Streptophyta; class Pinopsida; order Cupressales; family Taxaceae; genus Torreya; species Torreya grandis. The sequence continues at coordinate 5,655,541 of JARHVA010000208.1, read as the reverse complement.
ACCACATCCATTGATGCTTCAACATACACTCCAAAGGAGAAAACCAATTGTAAACAAAACAATTATTATTCACACAATGATATCTGAAAAAGACTATGAAATCATGTATATTATAAAGAACACTTGCTTATATAAGCAAGGCAAAACAAGATGTAGGCTAAACTAGGCAATGTGGGATAAATCCCCACATAGGACAAACCTAGCAAGCATGAGTAATAAGATAATCTAACATGAGTTATACATTAATATTCATAGATGAAAGCTTGGATTGAATTGAGTAAAATACAAAGATATTAGAAATAAGCATGCTCAGTCACTTGTAACTAATCATCTAACTAATTTCCATTCAGGAAAGGGTTCAATTAGACATACCATTATAATTGAATTCAAGTCAAACATGCTAGTGATACAATAGGACTAAACTCTAGAGCAAAATTAGGGAGTGTTAGTGAAGGCAATAAAAAATTGCACAATTACCACCTATATATAGTGACGATTTCACCACCACTTTTGATACTATCCATGCAACTTATATAACATATGTTTTGAAATATTTTTCATATTTGGATTTTTATTTTTTATCATACTTTGTCCATTTATCTTTTTATCAACCAAGTTAACCTCAGAATCAAATTTAGACAACTCTTAATCATTCCTAGTGAGCTACCAATCAATTCTAATAAATTACCAATTATCCTAATTTCCTCATTTTTACAAATAATTGTTTGTATAATGAAATTTATATTAGAAAAAAAATTAGCATCCATCACTTTGCCATTATAAAAATCAACCATAACCCTGTTTGTATTTTCCTCTCATCTCTACATATCAAGATTGGAAATTATGAAATTGTATTGTTGCATTGAAGAACTTGAATTTATATAAATAGATTATCAAAGATTAAGGATCCATAGTCTACCTTATATTGTTCTCTTGAAATATAACAACAACACTTTTGCACTTTTACTCCAATCAATTGCTCTTAGTTTATTATCTCACATTCTTCTCATTGGAGAAAACCACACTTCCAATATTCCATTTGCATTTGATAGGTTGAGATACTTTTATTTGTTTTGTTTTTTTCCTAAAATTTTATTAGATTATCTTTTTGTTCATTAAAATTTTATTAGGAAATCAAATATTTTATATAATTGATTCATTTCTATTTTATGCCCATTGCATGTCTACATTCCTTCATTTATTTTAATTTATGTGCATTCATAATTTTTCATTTGAGATTGTTGCTTCTATATTTCAAGTGTAAAATAAATATTTATGATACTTTTTCCTTTCTTCTTCTCCCTATGAGTCTCTTAGAATAAATAGTCATTATTGATTTATGTGTTGAAGAAGTTATCTATGTAAAATTTTGCATGTTATTTTATATTTTATTACAGTTAATTTAGGTTTATATATATATATATATATATATATATATATATATATATATATATATATATATATATATATATATATATATGTCCTTACTCTATTTTCCTTCTCAGTCCATTCATATAAATATACACTCTAATTTTTATTTTGCATCATAAATATGAACTAAAAAAATACAAAATAAAAACTCCTTTGATCAATTTTTATTTTAGGCCCACACTCTTTATTCCAAAAAAGGAGAAATAAATTAGCTTGTTCAATTCTAGCTCTTCACTTTCACCATACATCCATAGATCTGAAAGATGAAAATATCAAACCATTCAATTTTTTTCATTCTTAGTATTGCATACATTTTAGATTTTAAAATGTAAAAGAGGAAAAGCATTTAGATAATTTCATTTTCTATTTTACATTGCAAATCTGAAATTCAAAAATTACAAAATAAATTTGATCACTTGCATTTTTAGATTCATATTTTATTTAGAAAATACAAAAGAATAATTAGTTTATTCTTTGTTGCTAGTATTATATTTTCAATAAATTCATCATTTACATGCTTAAACATTAAAAAAACAAAAAAACTATCAAACCAATCATTTACATTCATAGTAAAAACATCTTTTCACCTCATAGAATATCGATCATTAAAAACACTAGTTAACAAAAACCATTCACACCAAACATTTAGAAAACTAAAACCAGTAAATAACATGAACATTAAACTTCACCAATTGATTTGACACCCTTGGATGATAGTCTCAGAACAAGCGTATCCACACAAGGTAGGAAAATTCCCACATATTGTCATTCCAACTCTAGTAGAGAACATTCAAAGACACATAGAATTTGAGATTTGACTAGAATTATTTCACTCAATTCCATTGTAAAACTTGATCATTAGTCAAATAGAGGCCATAGACAAACAAAAAATATTATCAAAAGTTTAACTAGCTAGGAAGATTCATTTATTGTCCCACTAGGTAAGAAACCTCCGAATATGATTTGACCCTTTTATCCTCATGTCTAGCCTCATATAATTTAATTCACTTTAAAAATGAAATTTTAAAGATGAGAACTACCCAATTAGGTTTATAAAATCTCATGAGTTATTCAACTAGATTTATACCCATTTAAGGAGATTAACATAGACCAAGAATTATGCCATCTTGTTCTTTTAGAATCTTATTATTCTAGGGACCTCATCCTTAGACAATTTATTTCTCTCAATGAACATTTCATATCAGTTTAAAAATATTGGTATAAATAATCACACCCTTTGAGATGAATAGTTAACAATAAAGTTAAGAGATGTCAATCAAATCAACCAGTTGGTCACGTCCAATGAACTCAAAATAGTCATCCAAATCAGCAAGCTCATTCTAGTCAGCAAGATCAACCTCATAAACCTAATAAACCAAATCAATAATCACATTTCCCATCATTTATTTTCATTTATCTCAGCCCAACCTTGATAATTTGAGCACACAAGGATACCCTTTCACTTTCCATGCATACACTACCATGTGAAGTGGAAGCAATATTAGAGGAGTTCATATATGTCATTTCAAATGATTTATCAAAGGGATTACCACTAACACTAATTATTAGTGTTCATATATATGATCTTAAGGTAATTTTTTCCAAAAAAGGTTGCATACTAGATGACACCTCAATAAAATGAGGTGCAAAGGTAAGTGTGCGAGTTTTTGGAAAGAGGGATGATAAGATAAATTTTAAGCCTATGCACAATACTATAAGTATTGACATTGAAGAAAAGAGTATAATGGAACATGTGCATGAATTCAAGGGCCATCAATAAGATAATAATCAATTACATATTCATATTGTCATGCATTGATGACTTGATAGACTGCCTGAGTGGTGCAAAGTATTTCTCCAAAATTGATCTGAAGAGTGGTTACCATCATATCAAGAAAAGGGAAGAAAATGAATGGAAAATAGTCTTCAAAATAAAGGAAGGAATGTATGAGTGGATACTAATGTCATTTGTATTGAAAAACATGTTAAGTACAATCATGATGTTTATTAAATAAGTGTTAAGGCCATTTTTAGGAAAGTGTGTCATCATATATCTAGCTAATATTCTAGTGTTAAAAAAGATAGAGGATCACATAGCATATTTTTGTAGTGTAATGCAGACATTGCACAAGGATAAGTTGTTGATCATTGTAAATAAATGCATATTTTTGAAGATAAATTTAATATACTTGGGCTTTGTGACATCCCAATAAGGATTTATTATGGATCTAAACAAGGTGTGAGTGATAGTGGAGTGGGTATCAACAAGAAGTGTGTTTAAGGCATGAAGTTTTCATGGTCTCATAAAGATTTTATAGGAAGTTCAACATGAAATATAGTGGAACATGTGCAATGATCACAATATTTTTGAGATGAGATTGCAAGGCATTGACATGGATGAAGGTTGTTGAGTGCAGTTTCTAAGAATTAAATAAGAGAGTGACTAAGCAACCTATGTTAACATTGTTAGATTTCAATAGTGTTTCAAATAGATTTCAATGAAAATGGCATATAATTTAAGTAAATTTTGAGTTAATAAGGGATACTCATCACATATTTTAGTGAGAATTTAAATGATGTGAAGAATTAATACTCATTCTTTGACCACAAGTTCTAAGCTATTATGTAGATGCTAAAGAAGGAGGCACTATTTGTTTCCAAAGGAATTTTTTGTTGTACATAGAATGTCAAGCATTGCATTTCTCAATATCTAAGGTAAATTGAACCTGAGACACATGAAGTGGTTAAAATTCTTACTGAACTACACATTTATGTTGAAATATTGAAGTTGGAAATCAAATAAGGTTGATGATGCATTGAGAAATAAATCCCTAAGTTTTGAATAAGATGCGAGTGTAATTCATGGGTTTTGACACCATGAAGGAGATATACACTGATTACTAATCTTTGTGACACATGAAGAGCGTGTGTAGAGCCAAAAAATGTGGATAAAACATCATGTTTGGACTACCACATATTATAAAGAATGTTGTTCAGGGAAGTGCAGTTATGCATACCCAGGGGCTCAATACGCAAGAACCTGATCAAGTAAATGCACAATGGAGATCTATCATGACATTTTCATTATAATGAGACATTATCATAATTATCTAAAGTATACTATTGGTTGAGGATGAGCGTTGATTGCACAAACATGTGCAAAGATGCATAATGTTCTAGTTGGAAAAAGGGAAGAGTCAAAATATAGGGTTGTATTGACCACTTCCAATTTTAGATAAGCCATGGGATGAAATTAGCATGGATTTTGTGCTAGGATTTCCAAGAACATAGAGAAACAATGATTCCATATTTGTAGTGATGGATAGGTTTTCAAAGGTGGTGTATTTCATTGCATGTAGGAAGACAAGTGATGTGACAAACATCACCTACTTTTTCTAGAGAGAAGTGGTAAGGTTATATGGTTTTCCATGAAAAAAATTATCTGATAGGGATACAAATTTTTTAGGCCATTTTTTACTCACATTTTGGTTTAAATTGGGAACAAATTTTAATTTCAGTTCAGAATTTCATCCACAAACAAATGGGTAGATGGAGGTGGTGAATAGTATCTTTGGGAACTTGTTGTGATGTATAAGGGGAAACAAAACTAAGCAACAGGATATGGTGTTGGTATAATAAAAGTTTTCTTACAAAAATAAAGTAATAGATTCACTAGGATGACACCTTTTCAAGTAGTAAATAGAACTATCCCAATAGGATTTGTGAAGTTGAGAGACATCCACAAGGTGCATGGAAGGATCACATAAGCTAAAGATTATGCAGAGTATATGAGTGAAGTAAACTAAGAAGTGTGAATGTGTTGGAACACAACTAGATATTGAGAGGGGCTGAATCAGTATATCAATTAAAACTAGTTATTTAAATACTTTCAATTCATATTAATAGATATATGTAGATAAAATCAAACATGCAAAGATCATACACACACAAATACTCATGACACCAGATTTATATGTGGAAAACCCAAAGGGAAAAACTACGATGAGAATAGTTTCTAGAATCTACTTTTCTAATCCAACCTAATATTTCAAAGCCTCACTAGAAAACCTCACTAGTTATAATTTTTAAGGACACCAATCCTAAGGAGACACCAATCCCATAATTTATGAGCACCAACTCTATGGAGGAACCCACTCCCTAATCTGATCACCCACTCAGCTTATCTAATGATACCAACCTATCAAAATTTTCTATGGAGCTATAACTCCAATTTATAAATCAAATTCATACATGAATCAAAATATATATTCTTTGTTATAAGTCTAATCTATAATTGATCATATTCTACACATTCTCTTTGTGCCTTTCTTCCTCTCTGTTCCTCTCTATTCCTGTGGTCATGTGTCTAAATATCTCTCTATTCGACACACTTCATTGGATTCACCAACTAATCTTCTTTACCCCCTTTGGTTCTGTGTCTTTATGAATTTATATTTGACACACTTCATTGGCTTCACCAACCACTCTACTCTTCTTTATCCCCTCTATTTTTGTGTCTTTATGATTTTTTATTTATGCCTCTATCTATATTCAACTTAGCTCAATAGAAAATGTAATTATTCCAAGACTTTTTTATTTATCCTAGATATCATAGATATAAACAAATGATCTAGGGTTTGCTTCTTCTCTATGTTTACACTCTGACTACAAAACACATCATATCAATTCTAGACTTTAGTTCATTAAAACTTGAACTGTTAGTTTATGCATCTTGATTCCATGCATCACACCATAATTACAAATCTCTTTACTATCAATAGAATCTATTAGACTCAAGTTTTGATTCATAGGCTCTTTAATGTAGACTTGATTGGTTGGATCGATTAATATCATTGTTTGTGTTGAGATATAGAGCTTATATTCAAGTTTATACATGTTCCTCAAACTAATTATTTATTTGGACATGATTTTAAATATTGATCATTGATATTACATTTAGTGCCATGATCTAATGGTCCACACTCAAATAACTCAACTTTAAAACACATCCATTCAATCTTCTTGATCTGATCTTCCACATGTCATTTGATCTTCAAATATGCATGATATTTACTTCTTTATTGATATTAAACATCGATCTCTTTATCCCATCTCATTGCTTCCTATATCTTTGGATCGCTTTCACACCCTTAATTTTCTCAAACCTGCTTGATCTTTAAATTTCCACTATATCGATAGACATCAATCACTTTATAGAATTTGAGTCCATTTTCTCCATTAGATCTCCTTTTCATGATCACCTACACACCATTATATCTTTTGAAAAACATGATCATTAAATCTGACAAGCTTATGCTCATTGGGTCTCTATCTGACAAGCTATATGAATGTGATACTTATCACTTGCATGCTCATTCAGAGGGACCTTTGACACTTTGAATTTGCTTCACTTCATTATATCATCTATGTATGACAAATCATAGGCCATTGATGAATCTCAAACATAATTTAAAGTCTAAGAATTAGGAAATATTAAGTCCTTTGAATTGGTAATTACTTAGTCCAGGGGCCAGTTTTGCAATGAGGACAAAGGTTGAAGTTATAACTTAAGCTATTGAGTCTAGGCTATAGCTAGTCACCATCAAAATATAAAGTTCCTATTTATTCCATGACATAAACCCTTAGGGTTTTACTGAGAAACCCTATCTAGTCCGAGAGCAAAGATAATTCATTTTTGAGCTCATTCCTTCTCAATTGAACCTATAGTCCATATATTCAAGATGCTCATAAAAAACCCATAACATATATACTATTTATTTATTTTACAAATTTCCATAGATGATCTTTGTAAAAGCACGACAGATTTGTATGGCCTTGTGCAGATTTTGTCTAAGTATGAAGACCATTTCATTTCACATAGAAGGATAACTTTGCACCTGCATAACTCTTGTTTCACTAAGTCAGATGACCTAAAAATTGGTGCATATGATCCTCTTACATAGGATATTCCATCCATGTATCCAATTTCTCTTGAATCCTTCATAGATGTAAGATATGTCTTTATAAAAAGTCATTTGAGATTTTTCTTGCAAACTACAAATTTAACTATGTTGTAAAACATTGTCAAAATGCCTTAGAGCCCTACTTTGATCAATCATATATTTTGTCACATGACCTAAAATTTAAGACATATAAACTAGGTACAAAAATGAATAGACCCATGTGATCATTTTTTCCTAACACTTCTATGTGTGCAATGTTGACCTCATCAATATGCTTACTTATCTTTTCCTATCTGGACCCAAAATGTCTTGATGATTATTATGAAGAACCAGATGAATTACATTCATGTACACAAGCATTAAAATCATCCTTGACCTCTGATAGGATCCTTTGAATATCCTCTAATCACCATATACAATCCTAAACATCAATGACATGTTCATAATGTCCCTTTTGACATCAATGACAATCATATTTCTAACCATCTCCCCCTTTGTCATTGATGGAAAACTAAATGCTCTGATCTTCTAATACTTTGCTCTTTCTCTAGCATTACTTGCATTGCCTTATGATGAGTATGAACTAAATATATTCATACCAAACTTGATCCCCCTTAGGTAATGGCATATTTTCCTCAACTCATCTTGGACACTTTCTCTGCTCTTCCAAACTTTTACAGAGAGCATTTTCACTTTAACTCCAAACTTTTACAAAGAGAATTCGCCCTTTTTCGCCCCCTTTGACATCAATGGAAAAGGGACTCCTCACCATTTGTCTAAATTTTTCTCCCCATTTATTAGATAAAGAATTTTATCCAAGAACCTGCAACCATCAACTCATTAGAAATTTTCAAAACATATATACCTAAGTTGACTTTTTTCTCTTCTTCTAGGGATTAATAAAGCTTCCATGAGACTCCCCTTGGACTCATGAACTATCAATAGTGATTTAGTGATGTGGTGTAAGATCCACCACTCCCAACTTCTATCTCAAATATTCAAATTATTCCTTGGAAAGAGATTTGGTGAATATGTTTGAAAACTAGTCCTTAGCACATATTCCATTGTGACCTCTTGATCTGCAACCCTCTCTCTTAAAAAGTGATACTTGATTGATATATCCTTGGTTCTAGAATGCATCACTAGATTCTTTAATATATTTATTACATTTTAATTATCAAAAATAATAGAAATACGTGACTTTTACTTAACCTTTATGTCCTTGAGTGTTTGATTCATCCATAGGACTTGAGTACAACATGCCACTGTTGCTACATACTCTACTTCCATTATAGAAAGAGTAGCTGACTCTTCCTTTTTACTCAGCCATGAAACAAGTCTATTTCCAAGGAAAAATACACCACCACTAGTGCTTCTTCTATCATCCATACTTCCTTCCCAATTAGCATATGTATATGTTGTCAAAGTGAAATATTCACTTGTAGGGTACCATAAGCCATAGTCAATTATTCTCTTGATCTATTTAAAGATTTTTTCACTGCATTGACATATGACTCCTTTGGAATAGCCTAAAATATGGTAACCATGCACACTACTTTCATGATATCTAGTCTTCATGTAGTTAGGTATAGCAAGCTACCTATCATTGATCTATACATAGCCTAATTTGCATCAAGTGATTCATCCTCTTTGCTCCACTTGCATCCAGTTATCATGGGCTTACTAACTAGTTTTTTATCTTCCATTCCAAATTTATTGAGCATCTCCTTTGCATACTTGGTTTAGGATATGAATATCCCATCATCAAATTATGTTATTTGTAGACCAAGGAATAAGGAAAGTTATCCTAACATAGACATCTCAAATTCAATTTGCATTTATGTAGCAAATTATTAGCACATTTTATTATTGCTACCACCAAAGATGATGTCATCTACATAAACAACAACAATCAACATATGCTCAATTTTGATTTGAAGTGTAAATTACTTTCTGCACATCCTTTTTTAAAACCTTGTTGTTGCAAGTATTGGTCCAATATTGAATACCATGCTCTAGGTGTATGTTTTAGACCATACAATGCTTTATTCAGTCTACACACATAATCTTATTCATCTAAAAAATAAAAACCTTCTGATTTTTCAATATGGACTTCCTCTTACATGTTCCCATTCAATAAAGAAGACTTTACATCCATTTGATAGACTCTAAACTTCTTGTAAATAGAGAATGCTAGAAACATTCTTATAGATTCCAATCTAGAACTAGAGCAAATGTTTCCTCAAATTATATTCCTTCTAATTGTGTATATCCTTTTAGACCAATCTCAATTTATTTCTTATAACAGCTCCATCCTCATTGAGCTTGTTTCTATAAACCCATTTTGTTCCTATCATATTCTTAATTGAGGGTCTTGGAACTAATTGCCAAGTTTCTTTTTCTATTTGGCTCAGTTCTTTTTCCATGGATTTTAGCCAATTCTCATCCTTGCTGGCTTAAACATAGCTCTTAGGCTTAATTTCAGACATTAAATCAATACTTACTTGCTCCTTATTCATTATAGCTCTTCTCCTTGTCTGAACTCCTTCATTATTATTGTCAATTATCTACTTTTTAGGATGATCCTTTTGAAAAAATCTTGGAGGTGCTTTTACATTATTTACCTCAACCTCTTCACTATCTTCTTCTTCTTCAAGATTAATCTCTTCATTATTAGATTACTTGTTAGGTTCAACATGTTTCATGCCTTCTTCAACCTTGACATTTATGCTCTCCACCATCTTGTGTGGCCTCTTATTATAACATACATAAGCTTTCCTTTGAGTGGAATAAACAAGAAATATTCCTTCATCACATCTTGATTCAAAGCTTCCTAGTTTGTCCCCCTTTCTTCTGATGTAGCATTTACTTCCAAACACTTTGAAGTAGTTAACAAAGGTAGGTTTTCCATACCATATCTCATTAGGAGTTTTATCATTATTTACCCTCATTTGAACTCTGTCCAAGATGTATACTACTTTTTGGACTACTTCTCTCTAATATCTATTTGGTAACTTGGTCTCCTTTAGTAATGTTCTGGCCATTTCCTTGACTGTTATGTTATTTCTCTCAATAACTCCATTTTATTATAGATTCCTTGCTGTAGAGTAGTGTCTTTTTATCCCATGCTTCTCAAAATACTCTATGAATTCATTTGAGGTGAATTCTCCACCTTTCTCAGATCCTAAGCATTTGATTTTTTGTCCAATATCATTTTCAACCATGGCTCTAAAGATCTTGAATCTCTCAAAGGCTTGAGATTTGTCCTTTAAAAAGGTTACCCATGTCATTCTTGAGTAGTCATCTATAAATAATATGAATTATCACTCTCCTTTAGATCTTTTTATCTTGGTAAGACCACAAAGATTAGTATGAACTAATTGTAGAGTTTTGTAGCTGCATATGCCTTTATTTGAAATTTGACCCTTGTTTGCTTACTTGGTTGACATTACTGTTGACCAAATTTGACCTTTTGGTCAAATTAGGCCCCCCAAGGAAAATTTTTTGATTTAAAATGTGTGAAGGGGTCCTAATATATTGTCATTGGAAGTATTACTTATCGTTTGAGGTCATATTAGCTTTGGTCTTAGTTACATTAGTCAATTTATCCATTAGGGGTCATTTTATGTGATTTTAAGAGTCATTAATGAAAATTTCATGTTTCTCAGCGTGCCTAGGTGTCATAAATTCATGGAAAACATCCAACAGGTTAGTAGGAGTGTTAGAGATGTTAGTCACATCAGAAGGTTGTAGGTTCCCTAACTAAAATTGTAAAAATTAGTTGAAAAAGAGATAAAATGGCACTTGTACATATTTTTGAGAAGTGTGCCATGTATAAAATATCATGTGGGGTATCCTCATATTTATAACACCCATATCTATGCATTTTTGGATCTGAAATATTCATTTTGATGCCAAAACCATTCTATACATTTCTTGCTTTTTTGGATAGACTGAAGTGACCCACAAATTTTTTATCAGTACAAAAAGTATAAGTAGTTTCAAGATAAATGATTTTATGAGATGATATTACAATAAAAGACATTAATTTTAATATATGTATTTTGAATATTGGTAAACCATGCTTCATGAAACATTGCTAACAAGTTGATTGTGTCTTTTTACTAGCTATTTGGTGCACCCTATAGGTTTTACTCCATTTATGCCAAATATATATGAACCACTTGGTTATGTTGGCTCTAGAGGATGTTGGATTCCTTATCAGATGTTCTCCATTATTTATTTCATGATTCATGATGTTTGGATGAGCAAAATTGGTCTATGATGCAAGGGTGTGTCACCATGTGTAGTTTAAGTTGAAATGCTTTGGTTTTTTGGGTCTCTCTCTCTCCTGTAGGTATCTTTTTCAATTGGAAAAGACTGTTATATAATCCCTTAGGTGATTTTACCATATCCTTTCATTTTTTAACTTCACCATGTCACCTCTTCGATTGCTTACTAGCTTATTTTCCTCCATGGCCAGCTCTTTGCATAATTTTAGTTGAAACCTCATGTATAAGCTTTCTCATCTTAACTATGAAGTGATAATGGAGGTGTATTTTATTATCCAAGATTTTATAAGTTTAATTAACTTACTTTTTTATGCTAAAGGAGGTGTAGTTTTGACCACATGTTCATATGTTATGCCAAATAGCCACTTGATGCATCTATCTATCCTTTTTCACATGTTGGTAAATGATCTTCATGTGGTAATAGATGTTTTGAATATGGTTTCAAGTTTTTAAAGAATGGAGATCATATGATTTAGGATTTAAAATGTCATTTGGATAGTCTTGAGCTAGTGCATCATGTTTTACCACATTCCATTGCTCTGCTTGCATATTTTGTCCAAAACATTCATTTACAGGCCCTCAATGATGTCATATTGGCATAAGGGGAGATGGATGTCTGTCACAGCTTATTATTTTTTCTTGAAGTGAATTTTGAGGTTCATAAAAGGCATATGAGTTTCTTTTACACTCATGGTTTATAGTGGTCCACACCCAATCCACTATTTTGCTTCTCAAAACAACCTTTTATAGGTGGTTGAGCATGGTTTTGGGTGTTGTACGAAAAGGTTAAATAATTTCACACTACCTTTTAATTTCCATTACAATAAATACTTAAAAATCCATAGAAACATCCTAGAAATCAAAATTAAAGCATGAAACAAGTTTGACAATCAAAGATTGAGTTTAGGGATGGAATCCCTAAAAGAGAAAAATAAAGCTCTAGGAGGTTTTGGTGGACCTGCTAAAACATGTTTGTAAGGTGTTTTGAGACATCTAGAGGGATGAACATTATATTCATATCATATGACAAGAATCTTACCAATTTTGAGAAGGAAATGACAAGGGGAATGTGCTTTTTTAAAGCTTCAAAAGTGCCTCAAAACACACAAAAACCAAGTGGTGAAGTATGTAGGGTTTTGGTCTAAAAGAGACTCCTTTTCAATCAACTTGGCATACCTTGACTAACAATCATGCTTGAATGAATCTAAATGAACCAAATGCACATTCATGACTAAATGATCATCTTGAGATGTTTAAATATGGTTTTTACTTCTTACACACATGCCTTGTCCATACACTCCTAAAAAATGCATCTATAGCTAAGGTGGAGTTTCAAGCTTGAAAGATGTCCCTTCTTGCATATATGGAAGTTAGGTTGTGTTCATGGTTTCAAAATATTATTATAAAATTTTTTAAGATCCCAATCCTATTTATGATTTAAAAATATTGTTTTTCAAACCTAAGAGAACCTACAGGGGTCAATAGATGCAAGATTTCTCAGTCCTACAGGCAGGGAGGACTAAATTATGAGATAGGTGCTTGTGAGACCATTGGCAGGGGTTGCTATGTGAAGTGAAACAAGAAAATTGATGAAGTTTTTATTTTAAAGCTTAACTGAGGTTTTTAGTTTGTTCCTAATTCTTAAATCATGCTCAATTACTCTTCAAGCATGGAGAATGGCCACCTATAGGAGTTAGATAGTTTTGGTGAAGAAGCAGTGAGTAAACATGTATTATGATAGTTTTTAGTTATATAAAGTGTGTTAAGAGTTAATTAAGTATTTTTTGACCTTCAAGGTTAAATTAAGAAGTTTTTCTCCATAATAATCACCATAGCCAAGCCTATAAACACCTATAGGTAGGACCATGATGAAGTTGTCTCAGTCTTGAGCTAAAATGGCATACAAATGGCCTAATGGGTGTTATGAGAGTAAGCATGGGTCAAGAAGATAGCGTGTAAGAAATTAATGGATAGTAAGTTCCAAAAAACATCTTGACAAGATCTTCATGAAGCATTTTTTACTTATAGCAAGCTTAAACAAATGCAAATTGTCCCAGTCAATAGAGAAGGGATAATATGAGTTATAAGAAGGATTATGGCACTCTTAAGTGAGATGCCACTATAAGAAGGAATTTTATGACATTATTAGGCCTAATTTTGGTTTAAAAACATCATAAAAAATATATTTGGAGCCCATGAAACCTATAGTATTAAGCAAATGCAGAGGTACCTTAGTCTTAATCAGCAGGGTATAATTTGTCAAGGGTAAGTGAAGAATAGACTATCTAAAAGTAAAAGGTAGGTTGAAATGATAATTATATGATCCAATAGGTTCTCTAAAATTCCCAATACCTTGATAAGGTTCTCAACTTCCCTTCCCACTTAGAAAATGGACTATAGTCCATACAAGCAAGCTAGGAAACATCTTGGTTCAAGGGATAAACATGTAGAATCTTAAGGAGGAAGTGTTATATATGGTCCTCAAAGATAAATAATAATAAAATGAGGGTTATAAACATGTTTAAGAAACTTATATTCATGGTTTTCTCTTGGAAGAGTGACTACCAAGTGCTTTTGGAGAAAAATGTATGAAAATAGGGTTTTTAGCCACTTTTTTAGACAAATTGAGTTGGTTAGGTACCTAAACGAGGGAATATGACATTGAAATTTGGTAAAGAGACTCATTAGTAAATTATAAAACTATAAATACTTTAATTTTTCCATGGAGATGAGGGACATATCTCTCTATTTTGTCTTAGAGATCAGCCACTCATGAAAATCAAAACTTTGACAAAACAGGTAAAGGGTGCCAAAATGAGTAAAGGACCTAAGATGAGGCCTTAGGATATTAAAGTAACATTATGGGATATGTATGTAATATGGATGGATTATTAGGAACACTTACACAAGATCCAACCCCTCAGGGTGACCTAATTATTTAGGCACACATTCCAATTATGTAAGTCTTCACTAGGCCTAATTGGCAAACGAAAAGAAAAAAATGAAAAGGAGTGTTTCATAGGTCAAGTTATGGATTTATGAGTATTAATGAGGTATTAAAATTCATAATAAACCATCATAATCATGTTATATCATCCCAATTGGTCCAAACTAGTAGGGCATATGCTAAGCCCATTAGGTCTTGAGGAGACTTAGAGCCAATTGGGGGTCTACTTTCATTTCTAGTCCTTCATGAGATATCCATATGATTGGATCATGTTTATAGAGTTTATTTAGACATTTATGATATTTTATTATTCAAATAAACTTTTAGGAGGATTTTTTCTGGCCTGGAGATAGTTCAAGCATGCAAGAAAGTGGAGAAACAAGATTGATAGGGCAACTTGTGAAGCTCATATCTTTGCTAAGGAAGCAAAAAGATTTAGGGGGATTTGGAGAAGGTATTTATAAACTAATTTATGTAATTGTTTGGAAAACTTTAATGTGCCATCTATATGAATAATGGTTAAGAACAAAAATTGTCAAAAACCCTAATAAAACCCTTAGAAGAAATTGATGAGGAAAATAAGCTTGGAGAGCCACCAAAATGTCATAGTTTAGAAATGAAACCTATTAGATCATGGATAATACTCACTCAGGATCTCACCCATGCTAAGGATATGTATGAAACTTTATGAACAATATGCAAAATAATGTTTTTCTCACCATTTTATGTGTTTTTCAGGTTCTAAGAGGTTTGATAAGATGTAATAAATTTTTTGGAAAATATTAAGACTTTTTTTAACCCATAAAAGTCATTTAATTATTGATAAATGTTTATAAGTTTTCAAACAATTATTTTACTTTTAGCCAATCAAAACTGGCATAGTGAAGACAAGGGTGAGAAGGGTGAAAACTCCAAGTAGGGGCCTTTTTAAGGTGTACCTAATAATTATAAGGTCATTAATGGTATGTCCAAGTGTCATTAATTCCATCCTATGTATTTTTATGGAAAACTAAAAAAAAAATTTAGGCCAAGTGTGAAGGGTGACTAAAATAAGGAGTTTTTTAGACTGCAGATAGTGAGTGTTTCATTCCAAAAGTTTCCAAAGGAATAGGAATGTAACCAATGCATGGAATTTCATTAATAAATTCCTTCCCTCTTATTCCCATAATTATACCTATCCCTAGTCAATTATGGGACGTTGAAACAACTCCAAATGATGAAGTCAATTTTTTGAGCCAAGATAAGATAGTTTGTGACACTTTTCATAGGTTTCATGACTTGTATGGACAATTGGACCTCCTAAAATTGCATGGTTAAAATCATGATATTTATCATTCAAATTATAACTCATTTTTTATATTTACACATTTTCAAGTGACCTTTGGACTTCCTTTGCCTTGTTTCTCTCTCAAAGGCTATAAATATGGACTATTTTGCCTCTTTTGAGTAACCTCTATTGGTTAATGGGGAAACTATATAAAAATTTGTACTTTAATGAATATTGAAGAAATAAACAAGTGATTTTTCCTACTCACATGCTATTTAATTGAGTGTTAGTTCAATCTTGTTGGTCTTGTCTAGTAGAAGATTATCTTTTCTAGCATGTGATCCTTGATTGTTCACCAAATGTGTAAAAGAGCAACTGTTACAGGTATTTTTTAGTGTTATTTTATAATTTTATAGGTGTTTTATAAGTGGTTCATGATTATATCCCATAAATGAATCCTTCATTACCCTCTTAATCATGAAAATGCCTTTTGGACCTAACTTATGAAACATTGATGTGATAATGCAACTTGAATTGTGAGTTTTATGTAAAAGAAGTATTGTTTGACTCTAAGTGGTAAACTTTCATTAAATGGGAAGAAATACACTATTTTTTCATCACCTTTTCTAAATTTCTTAGTTGTTTTTCTTAACTCTATTCATCTACGATTGATAAGTAATAAAGTGCTTCAAAGATTGCATCAAGGGAACTAGCCCTTCTAGAGATTCATCTCAACAAAATTATCACCCATAAAAAGAGAGATGTTTCCATTATGCCATTTGGATGATGATAAATATGAATCTCTTAAAGGCATACAAATCTATGTGATAATAGTTTTTGGCATGCCCGATGAGACTCTAAGTCCTAGAAGATTGTCCAAGATTAGTGTTGGTCTTGGTATAGTTACTGCTACAAGGACATCTACATTCAGTACCTTGTGACTCCACTAAAGTTTTCAACTCTTTGGTTTCTGATCAGTTCATAATTTCCATGCCAAAGGTGACCACTAGGTCTACTACTAAAGTTATACCCTTTGAATTTATGCAATTGCCTTTATATTCTGCCAAAAGGTTTAGGTTTATGAATACTCATCCTTATTCAAGAGAGTTGCTGTTTAAGAATTCTAAATTATTTTTTAATTAAATCCCTAATACTCATAATTCACATTCCAAGATGGCTAGAAACCAAGCTTGTGTAGCCTTCATTAGATCATCTCCTTTGAATCTTGCCTGATATGACCAAATTCTAGGAGTAGCCGTTAAAAGTGTTCCATATGTTAGTAGATAAGGTCCTATTACTACCATTAAACACATTAGAAACATAGAAAACTTCTAAAATATCCATAATAGCAGCCAAGAGAATGTGGATATTAGGTTGTTGGCATCGTCTTTCAAAGGAAAAGCTTTAGATTGGTATGGGACTCTACCTAAAAATTATATTGGTTCATGGGATGAACTAGGAGATCTATTGAATAAGAGATTTGGAGAGAAGATTAATAATCTATCTTTAGCTGAGCAATTGACCACTATCAAGATGGAACTATAGATTTTATGCAATATTTTAACACTATATTTTAAAAAACATGGAATATGATCCCAACCCTTGTGAGACTTACTCCAAACTATGCCTTCTTGTACTATCTAAAAGCATTGAATAGTGATGTAGCTATGATGATCTAATCCATGGGTGGGAATACACTCCCTACTACCTAAGAGATAGCCATCAATGCTAAGAATTTTCTTGTTCAAGTATGAAATATTGCTCCTAGGCCACCAATGCCATTATTCCCTGATTTGTAGCCTCCTACTCAAGTCACATTTCCTACCTTGGTTCCTTTTCCTAGCCATGAAAAGTCTACCATTGTCCCAAATAATGAGATCCATGAATTCAAGAGTTTTCTCTAAAATGTTACCAATGAATTGGTTTCTCTTAAAAGGAAATAAGCTCAAATTTATAGGTCATACCAATCCTAAATAAAATTTGGGCAAACCTATAAGCCTCCTTTCCAAGGTAATGCTCAAGGACAAGGTCAAATCACCCAAGATAGGCCTTATCAAAATTAAAATACTAATTATCCCTAATCCTCTAAAGCTCTTATCCCCACCCAAAATAACTTAGTTTAAGAACAACCATGTTATCCATCTTTTGATTGAAATCAAGAAGAAGTTGCTTATGCAAATGAAATACACAATCAAATAATGATAATGCAAGGCAATCAAGCTTCCCAAGCTCTAATCTTTGAGGGACGAATGAAAAGTGGAATGGAGAATGGTCATCCACCATCTGATTCCACCCTCATAAATCATTTAGAGGGAGATTCTTGTGCCATTAATCACTTGCGGAATACAATCAATATGAATACTAGTGTTGCCTCTAACACTAGATCTAAGAAAAGGGCTATTGAAGAGAAACAAAGAACAAATTAAGGACCTATTTTGGTCTCTGAATCATCTCCAATGGTGAGTGTGTCAAATTCAGCTCCTAGAGTGCAAGAAGGTCAGAAGTTTTAGAATGTAAAGACATCTCCTATTCAACCATCATCACAAGCTACACCACAAGGAATTAATATTTCTAAGGAGCCCCAAAAGGTGAGAAATTCTTCCATTAATGTTGTGGACTAGATGAATAAGCTACACATGAACTTATCATTTTGGGATTATTTTACAATATCAGGGTAGAAAGATATACTACTAAAAGAATTTTAAGGACTAGGTAAGCAAGTTGGCTCATCTAGGAGTGAAAATGTTGTCCTAGTTAATGGAACTCAACCTATAGATGGTCAAGTGAAGAAGAATTAAAATACTCCTCCATTTTAGTTATCTCTAATCATTGGTGATTTCTTAGCCCACAATTTCATTATAGATAGCGGGGCTAGCACTTCAGTTATGCCTAAGTGTATAGAGGATAAACCAAGCCTCAAATATGAGCCAATGGATAAAGGGGTTTTACAATTGGATGAATCACAAGAAAATACATTAGGAGTGGTCAAGGATATGAATCTAATTTTACATGCTTTTCCCTCCTTTTCTATTCCCCATGATGTGGTTGTGGCATATTTACCTCCATACTTTTCCCTTTGCTTGGCAAGAGATTTTATAGCTAAGATAGGTGGATATTTGGAATCCAATTGGTCTTACATGGTGTTTAGGACAAAGTGTGGTATAAGTTGAGTATTTAATCAAAACCTATCCATCATAATCACTTGGAGCCTTACATGCCTAAAGTGGTAAATGTCAACTATGCCATTATTGATAAGGAAGAGCTCCACATAGACCAATCTCCAACATCTTCTCTCGAAGGAGTTTCTGATTTGTACTTAGATGAATGGGGAGATGAATATTATGAACATGATCCTTACAAATTCATGGAGGAATCTGGTATTTGGGTGTACTCTATGCATGAGGAGGACTCTTTAATTCCAAATTTGATGAAACCATGTGAATATATAGATGGTTTATGGCAGCTTTTTTTTTATGGATCAAGAAGCAAGATTGGGGTAGGTGGTGAAGCAATGTTGGTTTCTCCTTCTAAGTAAAGGTACTATTCCACTATCAAATTTAAATTATATTGTACTTTAAATGTGGTATAATATGAGGCCCTTATTCATGGGTTTGAGGGGCTAGGAAAAGAGGTATTAAATAGGTGCAAGTGTATGGTGATAGTGAACTTATTTTGAACCAAGTTAGAGGACAAAATTTGACTAAAAAATCTTTGCTTAAGTCTTATAAGCATAGAGTGTGAGACCTTATGGAGGATTTTCAAGATTTTAACATCTCATCAATCCCAAGAGAGGACAACAAACATGTTGATAGGTTGGCAGAAATTGGAGCTTAGTTTGATGTTCTAAAAGGTATAAAAGAGGATAAGAACCAATCACATCTCAAGGTAATTGTAAGACCCTCCATACCTAATAGTGTCACTAATTATATAGTGTTTCATAGTGATCAACAAATATAACTTTTTATATAAGAGGTTGAGTTTTATACCAATAATTAGTCCAAACTACAACATCAATATGGAGGGCAGATTATCCAATTGAAGTCCAACAAACTTCCTAAAGGCCTAATCACTCTTGAGAGCATATTCAATGATGATGACCAGATAAATAAATATAAGGTAATCATGTATACCAAGCAAGATAAATATGATAAATTAAAAATATTCAAGGATAAATTTCTTGCACTTGGAAAGGTATGTACTAATGAAGAGAAGCATACTTTTTTCGAGTTATGCAAGAAGTTTTTTGATGTATTTGCATGGGAATATAGTGAATTGAAAGGCTTTGACCCAAAATTATCTCAACATACCATAGAGATAGATGAAAATTCCAATCCTATAAATAAAATAAAAATTCCAATCAATCCTAAGATTGATCCCCTCATGAAGAAAGAACTCACCAAGTTGATTGAGTCCAAAATCATATTCCCCATTAAACATTCATCTTGGTTGCAAAACTTGGCTCATGTTAGGAAGAATAATGGGGAAATAAAGTTATGTGTTGATTTTAGGGACTTTAATATAGTTTCTTTGAAGTACCATTATCCTCTCCCTTCTATGGAACAAATTTTGCAAGTTGTGGCAGGAAGTGAAAGGTTTTCTCTCCTTGATGGGTATTTTAGGTACAATCAAATTTTGGTAAAGAAAAGTGATCAATATAAGATAGCCTTTACTACTAAATGGGGTACATATGCCTATATTAAGATTCCTTTTGGATTGTCTAATGTTGAATCTACATTTCAAAGTGCAATGGATATGGTTTTTCAAGGACTAATAAATGACATTGTGTTGGTGTATCTTGATGGTGTAATAGTTTTCTCTAAGGATGTAAAGGGTCACTTAAATCACCTAAGGAAGATTTTTGAAAGGTATAAAGAGTTTAGAATCTCTCTCAACCAAAATAAATGTGTGTTTTTTGTCCATGAAGGCAAACTCTTAGGATACATTATCTCTAATAGGGGCTTATCCATTGATTTGGAAAGGGTGAGTGCCATCTTGGCATTGTCTTTGCCTAAACACAAAAAAAGCTTGCAAAGTTTATTTGGGAAAATTAATTTCATATGGAGGTTAATTCCTTATTTTTATAATATTTTCAAGCCTCTAACCTCTATGCTAAGGAAGGATGAAGTGTTCACTTCGACTAGAAGAAAGAAGGAAAGTTTTGAGGAGATCAAACAAGCCATTGCCCAAACTCCTACTCTTGCAAATCCTAATTTCTCTATATATTTCAATTTGTATACCTTTGGGAATGAAGAGGTAATATTTTCCATGCTTACTCAATCAAATGAAGAAAATTTAGAGAAGCCTATTTACTTCTTTAGTCAAAGTTTGGTGTTGGAAACATTGTCATTGATGTCAAAGGTCTAACATTATTGGTGACAAAGGCCCCATAGCATTTATTGTCTAAAGGTGTTTTTAATGTTCATATTTTGGCTAAATGTGTTGATATTTATTTAATATTAACAAATATATTTTTGGATGCATAAATTCAAAAATAGGGCCCATGAGAAAGTCAAACAGTCATGAGGAAAAAACAAAAGAGGGAAAGGATGCATTTTCCCATGAAGGGTCACCTTGAGAAATTTGAAGGGTCACCAAGTGAAGATAAAAGAGGAAGGGAACATTTTTCCATGAAGAGTCACCTTAAGGAATTTGAAAGGTCACTAAGATAAAGACAAAAAGGGGAAAGGATGCATTTACTCATGAAGGGTCACCATGTGAATTTTCAAATAAAAGGATTCGAAGGGTCATGTAGGTTTTGCACCATTTTCTATGAGGAGTGAAGGATCACAAAGGGTGAATGCCAAAGGTCATTTGGAAAGCTATAAATAAAGGCTTGAGAATCCATTTTTCATATGCAAGAGAGTGTGTGGCTTGTAACTATTTTATATAAAAAAAGAGGAGAGAATAGAAAGAGATATTACAGAGTTCTATCATTTGTTGAGAAGCAACATTAAGAGATAGTTGTGTTTCATACAAAAGAGGGGTTGGTGCTCCTATGGGTTGGTGCTCAAAAATAGTTGTGTTAGTGTTCAGCAAAGGGGTTAGTTCTCCTACAATTTGGTGCTCGCAAACTTTGTAATTTTAGCTGGTGCTCATTCATTTACTTTAGATTTTTATCCATAGTTTTTTCCGCATTGGGTTCACACGTAAAAATATAGAGTCTCTCTCTTTCTTGTGTGGTGCATGTTATTATTTTAGTTTTATTACATATATTGAATGTATGGTTAAGTAAAGTTTGATTAAGTAAAAATTTTATAATATATATTATATGTTGATTCACCCCCCTCAATATATCTTATGCTTAACAATTGGTATCATAGCAGATTATTTTGAAAAGAGTTTAATAGCTTGAAGGTAGATCGGAGAAAGCATGATGGTTGGGTCACATGAAAGTTTTTCTACAAATAAGGCACCTTTATTTGATGGGATAAATGATGCCTTTTGGAGCATAAAGATGAGGACTTACTTGACGTCCATGAGATTCAATATTTGGCAAGCAGTGGTGGAGGAATATGAAGATCCATAGACACTTGTAACTACTCCAGCAAAAAAGAAGGCAAGTGAAAATAATGCTAAAGCTTTAAATGCTATTTTATGTGGTTTATGTGAATCAAATTTTGTTAAATTTATACAATGAAAATTTTCTCATGAGACTTGGGTAAATCTTGAGAATATTTATAAAGTTGATGGAAAGGTTCAACAAGCTAAGATCTAGACTTTTAGAAGACAGTTTGAGAGTTTGAAGATGAAAGAGGAAGAAAACATAGCAAGTTATCTTTTGTGGGTTGATCAAATAGTTAATCAAATTCAAGGCCTTGAAAAAAAGTTAGAAGAATCAATGGTGGTACAAAATGTTTTGAGATCTCAACCAATGAGATATGATGTGAAGGTTTCATCAATCGAGGAGATGAAGAATCTAGCCAAGCTAAAAATGGATGAACTACATGGTATTCTTAAGGTATATGAGATGTGGACCAGAAAAGAGAAACCCTCAAAGAGAGAAGTTACTTTCAAGACATCAAAGAAATACAAGGCTAAAATTCAAGAATCAAGTGATAGTTCTAGTGATGAGGAAGATGATAATGGATCTATATTCATCTACAAGCTGAAAAAGGCAAGGTAAATATCAAATAAAATTTCCATTTAAATGTTTTAAATGTGGTAATATTGGACATTTTGTAGCTAAGTGTCTAGGTAAGAATAATGGTGATAATGAAAAAGGAAAGTCTACATACAAGAACTTCAAAGGTAAATTCAAGAAGGGATTCGAGAAGAAGAGTTTATATTCTAAAGATCCTAGCTCAACCAAAGATAGTGGAGTTAGTGACTCAGATGAAGAAGAGATTTTATTCATGAGCACACATGAAGATGCCTCCATAAGTAAAAATACAAATGATAAAAAATAAGAACATGATGAAGCTGAGGTGAATCTAAAAGGAGAACTCATTTGTGCCTTAGAAGAATTACAAGCTCTTGAGAAGAAAAATTCAAGATTGAAGCTCCAGATTGAGAAAAATTAAAAGGATTCAAATGAAATAATTAAAGATCTACAAGCACACATTGAAGAAGACAAAAATACTGAACAAGATTTAACAGCTCAGTTGAAAAAATTAAGTGAAGAATGTGAAAGGTATGTTGATGAAATTACCTCTTATAAGTAGAACTTGAGAAAACAAATAAAGCAGTTAATGATAAAGAAACCAATGATTCAAAATTTGAGAATATCACTAATATATTGAATAAGATATTATAAATTTAAAAATCAATATCAAATAAGATAGGTATCAGATTTGAAAAAAAAAAGAGCTATGTTGAAGCTATTACAAAAGAAGAAACAAAAAGGAAAGAAGTTAAGAATGCAAAGGATAGCTCAAACAAAGAAGGCTAGAAGGAACAAATCTATAAAAGACAATCAAGTCAAAGATACACAAATTAGAACAGGTTCTATTTTTATGTTTATTATTTTTATTGTAATAGTTATGATCATAAGAAAATAGAATGTCAAAAAAGAGCTAACAATTTCAAAAATAAGGAGAAAGAAATTCATGCAGAGTCAAACAAAAGTCACAACTCTTTTGCTCCTCTGTTAGGCTTTGATGAAGAGGCCATAATATGTTACAAGTGCAATAATTTTAGACAAATAGCCTAGTATTATAGAAGCATGTTTGAGTCAATTAAGAAGGACCAAAGTTTCAAGGCTCATTCATCAATAAGAAAGTTTGGACATGGTCATGGTAGAAGAAACAACCTAAAAATTATATGTTAGTCCAGACAAATTTGCATGCAAGAAATGAAGAAAAACCATGGTTCATTGATAGTGGATGATCGAGGTACATGAGAGGAGACAAGAGCAAGTTCATAACTCTAAAGAAAATCAATGGTGGTATAGTGAAATTTGGAGACAATACCACTACCAAAATAGCCAAAAAAGGTACATTAAGTTTCGATAATGGTAGAACTAAGATTTAAAATGTTATGTATGTAGAAGGTATTAATCATAATATATTGAGTATAAGTCAAATGTGTGATTAGGAACAAACACTAAAATTTTATGCATAAGGTTGTGAAATTAGGAAAAAATATTTAGATTTATTGATTGCAGATGTTCAGAGGATAGGCAACAATTTTTATATGTTATTAGATATCAAAGGGCAAAAATATTTTTTGAGTCAGGTTGAGGAAAGTTGGATATGGCATAGGAGAATGGGACACATAAATTTTGACATTCTTATCAACATCATCAAGAATCAAGTAGTTAGATATATTCTAAAGATTACAAAGCCCTACAACATGCTTTGTGAACCATGTCAACATGGAAAGCAGGTCACAAGATGGTTCAAAATAAAAGAATAATCAACCACTTAGATGTTAGAGCTTGTTCACAGTAGTTTATGTGGACCTATGAGAACTCAAAGTACTCAAGGTGAGAAATATTTCATGTTGATTATTGATGATTTTATACGTATGACTTGGGTGATGTTTTTGAAGAAAAAATTAAAAGCTTTCAGCCACTTCAAAGCATTCAAAGCTTTTGTTGAGAATGAAACTAATTTAAATATTAAGTGTCTAAGATCAGATCAAGGAGAATACATGTCAAATGAATTTCTTTATTATTATGAAGACCATGGGATAAAGAGACATTATTTATCAGCTAAAACTCTACAACAAAATAGAGTAGTTGAGCAAAAAAACAAAATAATTCAGGAGATGGTGAGGACAATGCTAAATGAATATAAGATACCAAATAAATATTGGAGAGAGGTAGTAGGTATAGTAGTGCATATTTAAAATAAAGAGTTCTTAAGAGTCAATAGTGACAAGACTCCTTATGAGCTATGGAAAGATAAACTAGCTATAGTTGATTACTTCAAAGTTTTTGGTAGCAGATGCTTTATAAAGAGAATCGATGAAAAATTGGATAAGTTTAAATCTAGAATAGATAAAGGTATATTTCTTGGATATTATATTAAAATTAAAGCTTATAAATGTTATAAAAAAAGAATAAAGAAAAAAATTTAAAGTGTAAGTGTTAGGATAGATGAAGATGTAGCACAAAGAGCTAGTGATCTAGTAGACACTCTTGAAATCATTGAAGAAGAAGATTTTAAAGAATCAGATAAGGATGAGAAGAAGGAGAAAAAAGACACCAAAATGCCATCTAAATATGTTCATAGAAATCATAATATGAGTGACATCATCAGGAACATAAATGAAGGAGTTTGCACCAAAAAGATGGTGGTACATGAATCTGAGAAAGTTAATTTTTCTTTGTTATCCAAAATTCAACCTAAAACTTTTTCAAAATCTAGACATGATGAGCATTGGGTTAAGGCAATGGATGAAGAATTAAATCAGATAGAAAATAATAATACTTGGGAATTAGTACCTAGACCAAAAGATCAAAATGTGATAAGAACAAAATGGGTATACAAAAATAAATTGAATGAAGATCATGAAATTACCATGAATAAAGTAAGGCTAGTATGTAAAAGATATGCTCAAATTGAGGGTATAGATTTTGAAGAAACTTTTGCACTAGTGGCAAGGCTAAAGGATATTAGAATGTTTCTTGCATATGCGGCGTTTAATAATTTTAAAGTGTTTTAGATGGATGTCAAGGATGCCTTCATGAATGACAATCTAAAAGAAAAGGTCTAAATTGATCAACCTGAGGGATTTATTTTCTCAAGTGATAGTAGCCATGTATGCAGATTGAAGAAAGCACTATATGGATTGAAACAAGCTCCCAAAGCTTGGTATGCAAGACTTGATAAGTACCTACAAGATCAAGCTTTCAAGGGAGGTTTTACTAACAGTAATCTCTACATCAAAACAAAATGTGAGCATCAATTTATTGTTATGGTATATGTTGATGACATAATATTTGGAGAAAACATAGAAAAGACGACAAAAAAATTTTGATAATATGCAAAAATAATTTGAGATGTATATGCTTGGAAAATTGTCATTTTTCTTAGGGTTGCAAATATTTCAGTTAGATAAAGGAATTTTCATATCTTAAAATAAATATGCCAAGGAAATGTTGAAAAAATCTTGTTTTGAGGATTGTGCACTAGTTGGCACACCAATGGGTATAGGGAATAAGGTGATTAAGGAAGAAGATTCACTAGTTTTAGATTAATCTTTGTATAGATATATGATTGGTAGTAATTTATATTCGATAGCATCAAGGCCAGACATCATTCATGCAGTAGGCATGGTTGCGATATATTAGGCATCCCTAAAGGAGAGTCATGTTTAGTTGGTAAAAATAATATTTAGATATGCCAAGGGGACATTGGATTATGGATTGTGGTATCCCACAAACAAAGATTTCACTTTTTTGCTTCTATAAATTTAGATTGGGTAGGTTGTTTGGATGATATAAAGAGTACAAGTGGAAGAGCTTTCTTTCTAGGTGATAGCTTAGTATCTTGGTTAAGCAAGAAGCAGAACTCAATATCACTTTATATAGTTAAATTAAAATATATTACAGTGATGTTATTTTGCACTCAAGTGATTTGGATGAAGCAAACTTTAGAAGACATCAAGGTAAAATATGATGATCCCATTTTTATTTTTTATAACATAAGTGCTATTAATATTTTTAAAAATCTATTGATGCATTCAAGAACAAACATATTTCTATCAGATATCACTTTTTTGAGAGATCAAGTGGTAGATCAATAGGTTAAAATGGAATATATCAGTAATATAGAACAAATTGTAAATATTTTCACAAAGGCACTACCAAAAGACACATTCGAGTATCTGTGAGAGAAGCTGGGAGTAATTTATTTTACTTCCTACATTGAGGATCAGTATTAGTTGAGGGGGAGCTAAGTGTTAGATCCAAAATAGACCCTTTTCCATTGATGTCAAATGGGGAGAAGAATAAGAATAGGTAAAAAAATAAGTACAAGAATAGGTACAAGATGCTATAGTAAGGGGGAGTTACTATTTTTTTTAGTTGGCAGTATGTGCAGGTTAACATGTGTAGTACATGATTTAAGATGTGGCAATTTTAATTTGAGGTTATCATCAATGACAAAGGAGGAGATTATTAGAAGTATTGTCATTAATGTCAATTGTCTAACATTGTTGGTGACAAAGGCCCCATAGCATTTATCATCTAAATGTGTTTTTAATGTTCATATTTTGGCTAAATGTGTTCATATTTATTTAATATTAACGAATATATTTTTGGTTGCATAAAGTTAAAAAGAGGGCCCATGAGGAAGTCAAAGAGTCAGAAGAAAAAGAAAAAAGAGGGAAATGATGCATTTTCTCATGAAGGGTCACCTTGAGGAATTTGAAGGGTCACCAAGTGAAGATAAAAGAGAAAGGGCACATTTTTCCATGAAGAGTCACTTTAAGGAATTCAAAAGGTCACTAAGATAAAGACAAAAGGGGAAAGGATACATTTGTTCATGAAGGTTCACCATGTGACTTTTCAAATGAAAGGATCAAAATGGTCATGTAAGTTTGGCACCATTTTCCATGAAAAGTGAAGTGTCACAAAGGGTGAATGCCAAAGGTCATTTAGAAAGCTATAAATAAAGGCTTGAGAAGCCATTTGTCTTATGCAAGAGAGTGCATGATTTGAAATTATTTTATATAAGAAAAGAGAAGAGAATAGAAATATATATTGTAGAGTTATATCATTTGTTGAGAAAGCAACATTGAGATATAGTTATGTTTTATACACAAGAGGGGTTGGTGCTCACAAACCTTTACAAGGGGTTGGTGCTCCTATGGGTTGGTGTTTAAAAATAGTTGTTGTGTTGGTGCTCAGCAAAGGGGTTGGTTATCTTGTAAGTTGGTGCTTGTGAACTTTGTAATTTGAGTTGGTGCTCATTCATATACTTAAGATTATTATCCATGGTTTTTCCCACATTAGGTTTCCACGTAAAAATATAGTGTCTTTGTCTCTCTCTCATGTGGTGCATGTTATTATTTTAGTTTTATTGCATATCTTGAATGTATGATTAAGTGGAATTTGATTAAATACAATATTTATAAGATATATGATATATTGATTCACCCCCCCCCTCTTAGTATATCCCATGATTAACATTTGGAAGGCTATGAGGTAAGATATGCCTATGTTGAGAAGCAAGTACTTTTAGTTATTAGGAGTATAAATAAGTTTAGACATATATTATTTAATAACAATATTCACATATTTTTACCTCATCCTAGTGTCAAAGACTTCTTTTTGAGTAGATATTTGAATGAAAAGAGGAATAGTTGGATCACAAAAGTGATGGAGTATGAGGTGGAAATCAAGACAACCAAGTTAGTGAAACGGAAGGGGTTATGTGAGCATCTTGCTTCAGATTTGAAAGAAAAAAAAGAGGTTGTTTTGGCACTCCATGATGACCCTATGATATCTACACCTTCATCAATGAGAATTTGGACACAAGATATGATCCATTTTTTTCAAACTGGTGAGTGTCCATAAGGCCTAAATAGAGCTAGAAGAAGGTACTTTAGATTATAATCCATTCTTTATGTACTTGTTGACAGAGTATTATTTAGGAAGGAATTTTTAGGTGTGTTATTGAGGTTTATTGAATCAAATCATATGATAAAGTGCTGTAGACAACTAAATTTCATTTAGTGTCAAAATACACCTTAATTCATTTAATCATTCTTCTTAAAATTATTAATTAGTCTTCTTAATTTAATAATTATCATTTCTTCCTAAAATAAATTAATTGATTAATTCAAATACTTTTGAAAAATTTAATTGTGCACCTTTTATTCTTTATTTTAATTATTTAATTCCTTAATTTACCAATTCAAACTTATCCCACTTTTCTCTCCCTCATCTCAACGAAATCCATGAAAACCTCCACTTCCTATGACTCCTCCACTGAGGTGTCACTAAATTTTGACTAAGTCTACTAACCAACCCCTCTTTTTGCTCCACCTAGTTGAAATAGTTCCTACCCTCATGGATGAGGACTCATCCTCAATTTTTGATCATTTGGAACCTTGAAAAAATCTAATTGATCCTCCACCATCAGATCTTAATTTGGGCTTCTATAAATAAGCTTGAAAATTTTCATTCTAAAAAAAAAAGATCATAAATATTGTAATCAATCACAAGTTCCTAAGAGATCACAAATAGAATCAAGTGAATCAAAATCAATATTTTTGCATCCAAACACTGCCCATTTCACCTTTGCATTGGAGAAGTGGGCACCACATTTTAATAGAGCAAATCAAATTTGAATCGCAATGGAGGACTCTTGTGTATAACTGTGAAATTTTTTTATTGTTATTTCTTGCATTTGTTACTCTAACATTGGTAGAATTTAGCTTAAAATAGACTTGTTCTTTGTCTTTGCACTATTTAATTCATACATTTTTGGCACACCCAGTGGGACTTACCCTTGTCTTTTAATCTTTTTGTCTATCTTTTACATTTAATCTCATTTGTTTTTTAGTTGGTACAGACTACAGATTGTTGTCTTGGATTTTGTGTTTGACTTGTTCATTTTCCTATGTAACAACAATTTTGTTGGACTTAACATCATTTTGATCACTTTTTTGTGCTTTTTATGCTTTTTTATGTCTTTTTTAGGTGAACAATGATTTTGTAATTGAACAACAATTTCATCAAATAGTAACAATATCATCCTACCTTGCAGTGATTTCATCTTTTTCTGTAGCTATTTTGTCATTTTGTGCAGTGATTTTGCCTTTTTGTGTAGTGATTTTATGTCCTTTTGAAGCGATTTTGTTTTCTTTTGTAGCAATTTTGTCTTTCTCTAAAGCAATTTTTTTGTTTTGCACAGTGATTTCATTGAGAATAACAATGATATTGTTTCTATAAGCTTTTTTTGTTTTTGTCTTTTTTTTGTATGATCATTTTGCAATTTTGCTTTTCTGACTTGAACAATGATTTCATCACAGAGGCGTATTTTTTGTGTGTTTTTCATTATTTATTGTTCCTTTTTGCAAGTTATCTTATTCTTCAACCCAAGAAAACAAAATAACACCTTGTTTATAGAATGTTGGTCAAAGATAATTGCAAAATAGCAAAGAATTAAGCTAATTTTCTTTATTTATTTTCAATAACATATTTTATTTTCAATCTTTTGTTTTCATAATAAATAAATCACACTTTATTTTCTATAGAGTAAATCTATCTTTTTATTTATCTTCTTATTTGGCTGTAAAGGTTGTGTATGCTTTTTTCTTGGTGTCACACTAGTGATGATACCTAAAAATCAAAAGCAATATTGTAACTTATCTATTACCTTAGTTGATCTTACATATGCTCTTTCCTTAATATCGCGTTGGTAACGATACCTAAAAATCAAAAATAATTATTAACTCTTTATTTTTTATTTTATTAGGGGCTCTATTGACCATAGATTTCACCACCACACAATAGGTAAAACCTCATTTTCTAATGGGGTATATAAATTGATACCCAGCTATTTCAATTGCCTAGGTAGTTGTGTGTTTTAAGTGCACCATGATGTGAGAGAATTTTATGCTCTAATACCCAGGGTTTTAATAGCTAACTCAAGATATGTTATCACCAATTGTCAACACAATGAGACTCTTAAGGCTATGTTGAGAACTTTAGGATAATACCTAATAGTGTGCATTCACATATCAATCTCTTCCACAATTTTATTCCCCTTAGATAAGTTCATATATACCTTAATCTTGGTATTGCCTCTTTGTCATTTGACTTGGGTACATCAGTTACCAATTAGCATCGATAAGTTACTTTCCCCACACATTCAAAACTAGACTCAGTGGGTTGTGGGCATGGTAGGATCCTCCATGGTTAGCACCTTGA
Source organism: Torreya grandis (assembly GCA_037957365.1). Classification (NCBI taxonomy): domain Eukaryota; kingdom Viridiplantae; phylum Streptophyta; class Pinopsida; order Cupressales; family Taxaceae; genus Torreya; species Torreya grandis. Next base: position 5,624,316 of record JARHVA010000208.1, on the reverse strand, counting down.
AACATTAGGCCACAACTGAGAACATGAATGAGTAAGTGACAACAGAAATCCCAACAATGGTTCAACACATTTTTACCTAGTTTTCACTCTTTTTGTGCAATTGTTTGTTTGTTTAGAATATAAATTTCTTGTTTTTCCTTGTGATTTAGCATGTACTAAAAATATTTATTTTGAAAACTAATTCCTTTCAAAAATTCACATCCTTAAAAATAATTAATTTAAAATTTAAAAAATTTTAGTCAAATCATTAGTTTATTATAATTTTAGATTGTCCTTTCTTCAGAATATTTTCTCTTTCTTTCCAAAATTATTCCTATTACACATAAAATGGCCATGTTAAATCCTTATGTAAGGGAATAGCCTTTTGGCAATGACCCCTTTCATTTTCCCAGTCAAGAGCATCATGTAGAGATATATGAAATCACTAAACACAAAGATGAGGAGGGAGAGCCCTATAAATATGAAGGTATCCCCAAAGCTACCCAACCTCCACCATCCCTAGATGAATATATCATGTCTAATAAAAATGAAGTGCTACTTCAAGTCTTGGATTTTGGTGCCATATTCCCTCATGATTTTGATGTGCATAACTTGCAATATCTCATTGCAAGTAAAGAGCCTCCTCCTACCAATGTTAATCAATAAAATAGACAAATATCTCTAGAGGGTAGTAATACCCTCATTCCTTCTTCCCTAATTCATCCCCAAGTCTCCCAAGACAAAGGGAAAACCACCTCATGTGAAGAGTCATCCCAAGCTAGCCATGGTTTTTCTACTGAAATCCATGCAAATCAAGGAAATCAAGAGATGATAAATTTTTAATCTCATCAATAGAATAACCCATTTGGTAATCATACCATGATTTCAAATAAAAATTTACAACATCATCCTACCAATCCAAGTTTGAATACCATTTCAAACTACCAAATTTTACAATCAACTAATCAAAACTTGAATGCTATTTCAGGTTTGCCTATCATAAATCAAAATCATCCCAACTTGAGTATAGGTTTCACATATAATTCAAACCCAACAAAACAAAATTTGACCATACCCACTTTGGGTATGCCCCAACACTAGCAAGGTTATGATCAAACTAATCAAAGTGTGAATGCTTACTCGCACTCACAAATCAATCCAAATCAGAGTTTTTGAAACTTGCCCATCATATCTAATCCTAATCAAAACTTGAATGCATATTCAAGTTTTCCCAATCAAGTACCAAATCATAGTTTAAATGTTGATTTAAACACATTCAAAAACCTAGTTGTATATTCAAATTTGCCAAATTAATTATTGTTAGCATCAGTGCCTATGAATTCTAATACAAATCAAAATCAATCAAACACTAATCCAACTATTCAGTTTCAAAATCCTAACACTAATCAAATGCAAAAAAATACTAATAATAATTTCAATCCAAATCTAAGTTTCCACCATTTTAGCTCAAATCCTAATATTGGCTCAACCCAAAATCAAAACCCAACTTAGACCAATTTTGGCTTCAACCCAAATCCAAATCAAACAAATTATAGCACTAATCAAAATCTTGGATACAACACAAATACCTTTTTCTAACCCCAAAACCTTGGTTATAATAATCCTAATCCTAAAAAAAATTCAAACATGCCCCAAAAAACTAATCAACCACCTACATCCTCTAGTAAAATAGATCAGATATCCCCCTTTATAATGCAACAATTTCAAAACATCAAAGATCAGGTCTAAGGTTTACAAGATGGGTCATACAACTAATAAAATTAATACAAGTTTGAGGAAATTTGTTCATATCCATATGATGTGAGTAAGATCACTACACCATTCCCTAAATATTTTTAAGTTCCTAAGTTTAACAAATACAAAGGAAAAGGATATCCCAGGGAACACCTAATAAGCTTTTATCATGCATGTGTATAAGTTTCCTATCACAATGAGTTCATGCTATGTCTCTTCCCATAGAGCCTTGGAGGTCAAGCCCTTGAATAGTTATCTAGACTCCCAAAAATATCTATCTTCACTTTTAAGGATTTATCTAAAAAAATTGTTTTTCATTTTTCATACAACATTGAGAAAGACTTGACCACTCTAGATTTGCACAACACTAAACAATGACAAGGTGAAACCTTTGATTCATTTCTTCAAAGATGGAGAGCAATGGCAAGCCACTTTTCATGGTCATTCCCAGAAATTGAATTGTTGGATATTTTCATGAACTTAAATTTAGATTTAGGCCATCATTTACTCGGTCTTTGCCCATGATCTTTAAATGATATAATTGAAAAGGGCATTCAGGTAGAGATAACTTGTATTAATAGAGGAATCATTAAAATCTTCAAACTAGACAACAACAATTCTTCTAAACCAATGGATAAACCAGTAGATAAACCAAAGTTCTTTGCTAAAAATAGGAATCTTGTGGGAGATGGTGTAACTGATTTGAAGCAAATTCAAAACCCACAAAACCAAATGCCTAAAACTTCAACCTATAACATAACAATTCCAAGGGGACGACCGAGACAAGGGCAACCAAAGTGTAAGTTTACTCAACTAGGGGACACTTACAAAAATATTTTTTAAAGTTAGATAGTACAAACATGATAGTGTGGCCCAACACAAAGCCTTTTGAAGACAATGTTCCAAAACCCAATTGGTATAAGGAGGACAAATACTATGAATATCATCAGATACAAAGACATTCTATAAATAAATATATGCATCTCAAACATTACATCTAGGATCTTATTGATAAAAGTGACATATCAATAGAAAATATCTCAGTCAAATAATCTAATAATAAAAAACTAGGGATATATTAGGATCTATTCCCTAATCATGAGCAAGGTAAAGGTAATTAAGAGCAAGATCAACTAGAGTTAAGTAATGTCAACCAAGCCAATCATCCATTTGATTCTATCATTAATAACATTGATATGGTACACAAGCATGTTAATTTTATAATCCAATCCAAGTATGAATGTGTGGTTATTACAAGACATGCAAAGCTCACCCCACCAAGTGCACCACCACCTAATGTCTAATGAAAGTATGACATCATAGATCACCTTGAGAGGATGCTAGCAAACATATCCATTTTAGATCTTCTCAAAACTTTCACTATATATAAAGCCATTTTGTATAAAGTCCTTCAAGAATCTAATGTACCTAAAAACATTGATCCTACAAAATTTCAAGTGGTAATTGGTTCTTTGGAAACAAATAACCAAGTGACATTTGATCATTTTGATGTTTCTCCTTTAGGTTCAAAGCATAATCTCCCCTTGTATATAGAGGTTACTATTTCTAAGCACAAAGTAAAAAGGATTTTTATAGATAATGGTTTGGCCCTTAATTTATGTACACTAAGACTCATAAATCATCTTGGATATTAGATAATAGCATTAGAAGCAAATATCATAACAATCAAAGCATATGATAATAATGAGAGGCAATCCATTGGCATAATTCATCTTCCTTTAATGGTAGGTGCAGTTATTAAGGAGATACTTATTCATGTCCTCAATCTTGATTTACAATATAATATACTCCTTGGATATCCATTTATCCATGCCATGAATGCCATTCCATTAACCCTTCATCAATGTTTGAATTTTTCTCATGCAGAAATGGAAGTAACCATTCAAGGGGATCCTTATCCCTTCTAATACTACAAATTATTGGAAGGTAAATATCAAAAATCCAATTATCTCCTTGTCACATATGATAATTTCATCCCTATTGAGGATTACCCTTCACTCAAAAATTATGTCAATCCTGAGAATTTGTTTTAAACATCTCCTAGTGGAGGTTGGATTAACACTCTAAATCCATCCATATCTGTTGAAAAATCATTAACCAATGAGCCATCCATTGAGCAAATTTCCAATAACCCATTTTTGGAACAAATCTCAAAGATTCCTTTTATTGAACAAACATATACTCCATTATCCCATAAACCTTCATCCTCCACTTCTTCTCATTTCAAAATCATTGATCAAGGGATGAATGAGTATATTATTCAAGATTTTTATACAAGTACAATCCACACAAATCCTAGTATGGTAGGCCAAATCACCTAAAGGATCAAAAATATGATCAAAATTCTTGGGCAAACAAAGGTTATGAAGGGAGGTTTGATTTTTGATGAACGTATTGATGATTCCAATTCCTCTTGGATTTATTCAGATGAATTAGCTACTTATTTTTCCAATAACCAATATCCTATTTCAAAATCTATGTGTAAAATAATGGACAACAAAGGCAAGGGTCTTGGTATTTATGAACAAGGTAACATTGAACCAATAAATATAAAAGCCAATGAAGGAAAGAATGGTATAGGATTTAATCTACTTAATTTACATCTAATAATTTTTCAAATTGATTCTACTAGTGAGTTTGGATATGATTCAATAGATAGTGAGACAGGTTCTACCATTATATGCTTTGAAGATCTAACATTTACCAATCTTTTCCATGAACATGCCATCTTAACACTTGACCTTGCATATCCTTTTTTAATCCATTGGGACCAAACATTCATACCTCAACTTGAATACTTATAAAATTATGAAGCATTAACTGAGTTCCTAAGAATAAGGGATCAAATTCCTACATGTGACCATAAGAAAGGCTTCTTAATACAACTATTGAATTCAACATATTTTGGAGAATAGAGATTGCATCAATCTGTTAATTATGCATAAACATCCAAGAAAGAAGAGGTAGATTAATATTTCCATCTTCCCATACCACCTAAATCCTACAAAGATGAATCCAATCTGCTTATTGAGGAAACCATTCCTAGAAACGTTGGTAGCGAGGATGACCCAAAAATTGTAAAACTAGCTATCTCACTTAGTTCAAAGGAAAGGGTGATATTTAAACTATTGCTTCATGAATTTTTTGATGTATTCACATGGTCTTATGTGGATATTCTAGGACTAGATCTATAATTGGTCATTCACCATCTTGTGGTGCACCCAAATGCAAAGCCAGTCAAGCAAAAACTTAGAAAAATGCATCCCAAAATAGCACTACTCATCAAAGAAGAGATAAATAAAAAATTTGTGGTAATATTTATATGCCCTATAATTATTTAGGTTGGATATCAAACATTGTTCCATTATCTAAAAAGCCAATAGGGATCAGAGTATGCACGGACTTTTGTGATATTAATAAAGCATGTCCAAAAGATGATTTCCCATTACCCAATATAGATATGATAGTTGACTCCACTATATGCCATGAAATGTTATCCTTAATGGATGGATTTTTTGGCTAAAATAAGATTAAGATTATAGAAGAAGATTAGCATAAAATAAATTTTACAACTCCATGGGGAATATTCTGCTACTAGGTAATGCCTTTTGGGTTATAAAATGCAGGAGCTACATATTAGAGGGAAATGATAGCTATTTTTTATGACATGATAATTGATATTATGGAGGACTATGTGGATGAAATTTTGTCCAAATCCAAATCTAGAACAGACCATCCTCAGGTGTTTTATCATATTTTTGAAATAATGTGAGAATATAACATGCGGTTAAATCCAAAGAAGTGTGTATTTGGTGTTATTTCAAGAAAGTTGTTAGATTCATTATTTCACATCATGGTATTGAAGTTGACCCTTTTAAGGTTTCAACTATCATGGATATGCTACCACCCAAAAATGTTAAACAACTAAGGAGCTTACAAGGAAAGATACAAGCCATTAGAAGATTTATCTCCCAGCTTATAGATATCTATCATCCATTTACATTCTTGTTGAAAAAAGATGTCACTTTCACTTGGATAGAATATTTTCAAAAGGCATTTAGTACTATCAACCAATATCTTTCCAATCCACCAGTTTTGATGCCACCAATAACTAGTAAGCCATTTTTTCTATATATCTCTGCTACATAATATGCTCTTGGAGCATTACTAGCATAACTTGATGACAATGGAAAAGAGAGAGTAGTCTATTATTTGAGCCAAACCTTGATATCCTATGAATTAAATTACTCTCAAATATAAAAATCCTATCTTGCAGTAGTTTTTGCTTCTCAAATGTTATGACATTACATGCTTAACAATCAAACAAAAATCATTGCTAAAATTGATCCCCTTGAGTATCTTTTATCCAAAACAGCTCTAACAGGTAGGATGGCTAAGTGGGTTATATTACTTAGTGAGTTTTATCTAGATTATGTTAATCAAAAAGCAATCAAGGGTCAGGTTCTTGCAGATTTTCTAGTGGAAGCACCTCTTCATGGGAAGGTACCAATTATTATAGAATTCTCCGATGATGCAATTATGTCAGTTCATGAATCCTTGCTTTGGTAACTTTTCTTTCATGGTTGTTTTAAAAATCATGATTTTGGGGCTGGTATCTTGTTAATAACACCTGACAGAGGTTGTATACCTAAGGAATTTCATATTAAATTCCCATGTGCAAACAATATAGTAGAGTATCAAGGTTTAATAGCAAGTCTCAAGATAACAATTCAGTGGCCATTCAGCATATCCTTATTTTTAGAGATTTCAAGGTCATTATCAATCAAGTAACTAATGAATTCCAAGCACGTGATGACAAGATCATATCATATAATAAAATGGTGGATAGCTTGATTAAATCTTTTGAATACATCCAATTTGAATAATTGCCTCAAATCAATAATAGGGCAGTGGATGCTATGGCAATGATAGGCTCTTTGATGGATTTAAACACCAAGCATAACAATTTTTTGGTTGAGTACTTAAGAGTACCTGCTTATGATACACCAGAGTCAAAAATGGTTTGTGAAATCATTGGTCCTTCCTCACCATGGTAATCTGATATATATGCTTACCTTTCTAGCAACACACTACCATCTAATCTATCCTCAAATCAATGCAAGTCCTTCATCTAAATAGCATCTCGTTATACAATCCTTGGTAATACTTTGTATTGGCATGGCTATGATGGAACCCTTCTATGTTGTTTAAATTTTGATGATTCTACTTTGTTTATTTGAGAAGTTCGTGAGGGAGTTTGTGGGTCACATTCAAGTGTTATTGTCCTAGCTAAAAAAATTCTTTGAGTTGGTTATTATTTGCCAACAATGGAATCTGACTCATGTACATATGTCAAAAAATGTACACCTTGTCAAAAACATATAGATCTTATCCATAGTCCTTCACAAGCATTGCAGCCTACAACAACACCTTGGCCATTCTCCACATGTGGGTTAGACCTCATAGGGAATATTAATCCTAGATCTTCTGATGGGCATAAGCATATTATCACTGCCACTAAGTATTTTACTAAGTGGGTGGAAACAATGTCATTAACTTATGTGACTGGCAAACAAATTTATAAGTTTATCCTTAACCACATTATTTTTTGCCTTGGTATTCCATCTACCCTCATTTCTAACAATGGAAAATCCTTCAAGAATAAAACTATAAGTCCCTTTGTCATACATACCATATCAAGCACAAATGGTCCACTCCCTATTACCCATAAAGAAACAACCAGACTGAGGCAACAAATAAGAATATTTGATGTATTCTTAAGAGAGTTGTCAATGAAGTTGGTCATGACTGGCATACCCAATTATATCCTTCCCTTTGAACATATCGTACAAGTATCCATACACCCACAGGGGAAACCCCTTATTCACTTGTTTATGGTAGTGAGTCTATTTTACCTATTGAGGTTGATATTATGTCACTAAGAATATCTTTGCAACAAATCATAGATGAGGAACTATATCGAGAGTCATGCTTAAGCATGTTTAATAAATTAGATGAAAAATGAATCAATACTTTAAATAACCTACAAGTTTACCATAATCACCTTCATCATAGATACATCAAATGGATTAAATCCAGGCAATTTGAAATTAGAGATCTTGTTCTAAAGGAAAATCAATGAAACACTAATGCTAACAGAGAAAAGAAAAAAAAATTTGAACCTAATTGGTTAGGTCCATACATCATCATAGCCTAATATGGATCTAAAGCTTATAAATTGACCATGAAAGATGGATAGGATCTTGATGAACCTATAAACATCATGCACCCTAAGATATTATATGCTTAAACATTTGGCTCTATGTGATGATATGGATTTATCCAAAATATAAACAAAATACGAAAAAATCTATATATACAAAAACAAAAAAAAATAATACATATATATAGCAAAAATTATAAAAGTGTGTGTATAGAACATCCACAAGTGAAAATTATGTCCATGGTGCTTTGGATAAGTACCTATAAAAGTAATTATCTATAACTACTCCTTTTGCTTGGGGACATGATATCTACTACATAGATCCATTTGTGTCATTTTGTTTCTTTTACAAGCATTTTTCAAATTCTAAGTTGTAATTACATTTACAAAACCAGTACTCTTGCTCATAGTTTGGGAGAGTGGATTCCTTAATATTTCCATTCAAGACATTAGAAAATTACAAAAAAACATTCAAAATATTTTATAAAAATCCCAAAAACAATTTCAAAAATTTAAAAAGCACAAAAACATCAAAAGAATCAGAGAAAATAACTACAAAAACATTCATAAAACATAAAAACCAAAACCAACCAAGTCCAAACAAAGTAACCAAATTCATGCACTCCACAGTATAACTATAGTAACCATTACCCTTTTCTTCCACTTTTTATTCATTAGGTGGGTCATTCATGCATCAATTTTCATCATACACTTCATTCACTTCATCAACCATCCACTTTTTCATCACTTCCTGTATTTGGGAGAACTACATATGTTTTGATATCCACACATGGACATTGTCTAAATGGATTGTGTAGTCACACTTAGAGACACAAGGTCTCTAGGGTTAGCTCAGCCACCACCTTCACCATCAACCATCCCCTCTAACCTTTACCCTTAAGCCTTTTTTTTTGGCTTTTCTTTCATCTATCTCGTGTTCATGCTTACTCTTGAATGTGATTCTTCTTCCATCCCTTGCTTCTTTCTTTGCCTTAGCCATTTATTTGGTTAATTTTATCTTTTGTTTCTTTTCCTTAGCCATTTATTTGGTTAATTTTATCGTTTGTTTGTTTACCTTAGCCATTTATTTGGTTAATTTTATCCTTTGTATCTTTGCCTTAGCCATTTGTTTGGTTGCTTTTTATCTTTTACAATTTGTTTGGTTGTTCTATCTTTGTAAATCTTATCAATCTTGGTTTTCTAAGTCTTTGTTTCTTTAATGCCTTCATTTACATTTGAATCAATTAGCAATAGTCATTCATTTACTATTATTATTTTATGTTTATGCCTTTCATTATTAATGTATATCTTGTTTGTTTATATAGATTAAATCTTATTGTTTTACTTTCTTGTTTATTGTTGAAAAGATTGTTTTGTGTAAAATGCACACATAGTATAGTTATGACTATATCATGACATACTTTGCTCAAACACACAAATTATTCTTCCTTTGTTTTTACATGCATAAAGAATCAAAATTAATCATGATTATTTAAAATCATTGGTGATACTATGTTTTCAAGTTAAATTAAAAATCAGGTTGCTCAAAATACTCCAAACTTTTTGGAATACCAATGCAAAGAATGAAAACTCATGTTATGCAATGAAATTTCATCCATAATCATACTTTACATTTTACAATCATATATCCATTCCATTCTATAAATAAATCATACATTTCATTTTATTTCATAACAATCATGCATCTATACACAAACAAAATAAATGATGAAGAAACAATGCTAGAAATAAAATTACATACATGCTAAATACAACTAATATGCAAGAAATTGTGAACAATGATATCCATGTAACCCAATCAAAATAATAAGTCAAAGTCTAAAGTCCATAAATGCCAAAATCATCATGTATATTTATCAAACTATTTCTATATAAAATATACATCATGTGTATACATCAATATAGTCCATCACATAAACCCAGGTCAAAAATAAGTCTCATCCTATCCCTCAAAAGGGGTGTCCAATCTCTGAAAAGTATCTAGCTATCATGGGGTACCCCATAGTGACCGCATCCCTCATGATATTTGTCCCACAAATCTCTTAAACTCTACTAGTCGTATAGATCTCATCGATGTTGATCATCTAATAGAATAATCTCTAAAATATGGCTCACACTAATGAGTTGGTATAAAAACCTCATATAGACTCATATAATATGTGGTCTACTCCATAGCCCTCATCACTCTATCCAAAATGGTTAACTAACCTATCTCAACTAGCTGTGTCCTCATCTCTGTCTGAGTTGTATCTCTCTCCTATCTATATCTATGTATAAGGGATGTATAGTCTATGTTTTATGTCTTTGCATTACAAGTACTCACCCCTATCCTCATAGTAGCACCATCCATACCATCCAAAATATCCTATAATATATGAACCTCTTCCTGTAAACACTCAATCTCTACATCCTACTCATCTCTAGTAGTAGTTATACCCTATAACTTGGCCACCTCATGATGTAAGCCATCAATATCTATATCCCTTGCCTAAATATCCTCATATAACCTCTCAATTAGGGCATGATCCTCTGACATTCATGAGGAACCTGCAGTCTCTTCTCTATTTATATGTGTAATATGAGTAGGTCATACTAATGTATCATTTCATGTGTCCTCATGATTTGTGTCATCATAACCTGTATACTAACCAATCCACATTATGTCATCATGATGTGTCATCCTCACCCTCCACATCTATAATAGGAGAGTCTTCTCTTACTGACTGATCAATATCTAAATCCATCGCTACACCTACCTCTCATAAAATCTCCATATCCTCTATAGAAGTAATGGGGACATCATGCATCTGACTAGTCTCAATAGCTCATCCTCTGTCACCATATCCACTTTTATTAGCCACAATAACCCTCCTAATCTGGGCTCCCAAACTTGTGCCTTGAGGCTCCCTGCTCAAGCTTACTGTTGATCTCTACCTCCATGTCCTTAGAGGTTTGTATGGCAGTGTCAATCTTAATGGCCTTTTCTACACCCACCATTCTATATAACCATCCACTACCCCTGCATCTATCACATCCCTCCTCTCTCTCCATCTCACTATATGTAATTATGTCTAGCTATGATCGGCAATTGAAAGATCAATAGTCATCCCCCATTGTCACCTCTCACATATTGTCTGAATAAATATGTGTGGATCAGTTGGAATATATTATCGCACAACAAACTACCTCATCACTCTGTCTAGTCTATATCTCTCCATAATGTATACATGTCTCACAATGATGTAACATGGAGTCATCATATAATACATATCTAGTTCTTCATCTAGCCAGTCAAAAACAATGTCAATATAAGCTCTCCACATAATTTGTGTGTCCATTAGCTCATCTAAAGCTCTCCTATAAAACTCTAACTCACTCAAATTTGGTCTATGTACACCAAAAATCATGTGACATGCATAGGCCATCAACACCCCTACCTATTGAGAGTCTAACTATCCAACTAGTCTCTCAATAACAATGTGCTCCCAACACCAAACTTGTAATAATGTTGATGACCCTATCTCAACTCAACCTGAGTACACAAAGTAGTGAAAATCATGATACAAACTAGATAAACCACAGGCTGGCCATGCAAACTTAACCCCCATCTTTATCATGTCACCAATAACATCTAATAATCCAATACAATGTAGTCTATCACTCTTGTCAGGTAGTAACATACCACTGATAATCACCATTAGAATAATAGTCAACATCAATATCATTCCTCACAAATAGGAACATGCTCTCACCAAAAATATTATAAAGAGTCTCATCCTATGGACCCTATCCCCAATATATTATCCTACCTCGAATAGGAATACCTAATATCCTATAAGTATCCTCTAACGTAATAGTCATCTCACATGTCGGTAAGTGAAATGTACTCTTCTCACTATGCCATCTCTCAGCTAGTGCAGTCAAGAACTCTTTATCCACTTATATCTCAGGCATCCATGAAATATAAGCAATCTCAATTACCTCTAACACACCCCACTCATACTCTATGAAGGTTCACAATAATGATAGCATGTGCCCTACACTCCCGAGTCACTATCACTGGTAATACCTCCTATAAATTCATGACGTTTAATATTGTGCAACATTGTTAGACATTACACCTATGCATCATTTTCATAAAATTACCTTCATCATCCATTATTATTATAAAAAAACCATAAAAATTTTTAAAATAACTTAACAAAATCACTTTTAGTTCTGATAAAAATGCTTTCATTTTGTGCAAAATCACTGCTAACAAAATTGCTTTACACTTTAGTAATATTGTTGCCATGCTTAGTGATATCATTGCCTTGTTCAATGATTTCACTACAACGATATTATTTTGACCCTACAAACAAAACCATTTCTAAGAAATTTTGAAATCATTGCAATGTTTTATGAGATCATTGTTTACCCTAATGATATCACAAAAATCGTCAATGATATTATAATTTTTAGAATAGTGATTTTGTTTTAGTCAATTTATAACCATAATAAATGCTCATGAATATTTAAAAAATAAAAAAAGTTAGTGACTTACTGGAGGGTCACTCTTCTTAGGTCTCTGGAAACATCTCACTTGTTCCGTGTGGTGCTCATGGTGAGGAATGCGGTTCATTTCTTCTTGTTGGCCTTGGAGTCAAATTATTTATAATCACTTATTTAGCACTAAGTTTGAAGATTATTTACATAAATGATTTTCTAAAACCCCCCTTAAGCCCCTATTTATATTAAAACCCTAAGCAACATTTCCTGTATTCTAACCCAATAATAGTTAATCACCAAGCCTTTAATCATTTTATTTCACACAGTTGTAAAACCCTTACAGTCATCTATCGACATAAAAAACCATAAATCATTTGAAAACACAATAACTTTTTTTATATTTATGGATTCATAGTTTATTATTACTGGGATATATCATTCCCACACCTACTTATTCGACCCTTGAGCCATTAGCGAACAATAATAAGCGTGCAATCTTTGAGTGGTTTAAATTATTGATTTTCAAATCAACGACCTCATATTACCTTACTAGGGACAACTCTTTTATGTTACCAACACATTGTAACTTTGACATCAGTCCTTAAATAGATTAATTTTTCATTTGGTCGCTTAACTATTTTCTCTTTTCATCAATTTTGAGTGTTTGTCCATTTCTCACACAAACCCTTAGGGGGCATCATCATACTCATTTTCATTCATTTGGAACAAAATTTTGATTTTCTATCATCAACACTCTACTTCTTCTATTCTATGTTTGCACCATTTCAAAGAGGGGTAAATGTAGACACCTAAATTTCATTTAGTATCGAAATGCACCTTAATTTATTTAATCATTCTTCCTAAATTTATTAATCATTCTTATTAATTTAATAATTAACATTTCTTCCTAAAATCAATCAATTAATTAATTCAAATACTTTTGAAAAAGTCAATTGTGCACCTTTATTATTTATTTTAATTATTCAATTCCTTAATTTACCAATTCAAACTTCTCTCACTTTTCTCTCCCTCATCCCAACCAAATCCATGAAAATCTCCACTTCCTATGACTCCTCCACTAAGTTGTCATTCTATTTTCACTAAGTCTACTAACCAACCCCTCTTTTTGCTCCACCTGGTTGAAATAGTTCCTATCCTGATGGATGAGGACTCATATTCAACCATTGATCATTTGGAACCTTGAAAAAGTCCAATTGATCCTCCACCATTGAATCATAATTCAAGCTTCTATAAATAAGCTTGAAATTTTTTATTCTAAAAAAAAATATCAATATTACAATCAATCACAAGTTCTTGAGAGATCATAAATAGAATCAAGTGAATCGAAGTCAATATTTTTGCATCCAAATGTTGTTTGTTTTACCTTTGCATTGGAGAAGTGAGAACCACATTTTAATAGAAAAAATCAAATTTGAATCACAATGGAGGATTCTTGTGTCTAAATTATGAAAGTTTTTTATTGTTGTTTCTTGCATTTGTCGCTCTAACATTGGTAAAATTTAGCTTAGAATAGACTTGTTCTTTGTCTTTACACTTTTTAATTCATACAAGTACTGTTTGAGTTTTATGATAGACCAACTGGTGGTCATTTTGCTCCAAAAACTACAACTACTAGGATTATGAGGGCTAGATACTTTTGGCCTAATATATTCAAAGACACCCATGCTTGGGTAATGAATTTCCCAAAATGTGTTCTATTTGATGGTAAATTAAAACTTATTGCCTTGCCTCTTCATCCAATTCAAGTTAATACACCCTTTATGCAATGGGATTTAGATTTCATAAGCCTAATCAATCCACCTTCTAGTGTTGGTCACAAGTGGGTGTTGACTGCTACAGATGACTTTACAACATGGGTGGAGGTTGTATCTCTCAAGGACACAAATGAAAACTCAGTTTTAGACTTCTATGAAGGTATAGTAACAAGGTTTGGGGCTCCTTCAAAATAATTTCATACAATGTATTATCCTTTTTTGGAATGAATACAAGTGAATAGGATTTGAAGAATGGCATCTATCTCAGCACCTCTTCCAACTACTATCCACAAGAGAATGGACTAGCTGAGTCCGCCAATAAGAATTTGATCAGGATCATAAAGAGAACAATGGAAGAAAACCAAAGGACTTGTCATTCCAAATTGAAGATAGCCCTTTGGGCTGATATGATTATCCCAAAAAGAGCAATTGGAAACTCACCATAGACACTTGTTTATGGGAGAGAAGCTAAAATACCTATTTCACTTGAGTTACCAACCTTGGACCTCACTTATCAGTTGTAATTGATGGAGAATGAGAGCATGGAAGTCAGGTTATGTGAGTTGAAGGAGCTTGAGGAGACAAGAGATCAAACAATGAAAATTATGAGAGCTCACCAAGAAAAAACAAAGAGATACTTTGAAAATAAATCCATGCTAATAAGTTTTAATGAATGACACATTATCCTAAAATGGGAAGAAGATAGAGTTAAACCTGGAAGACACATAAAGTTTGATGCTTTATGGAGTGGCCTATATGTGATCACACAATGCAAGAAACACAATGCTTTCCAACTCTCAAGGTTATATGGAGAGGATCTTCATAATCTAGTCAATGAGATATATCTCAAACATTTTTACTAAGGTTTTCCTCTCTCTTTGTACATAGTTTCCTACTTTCTTTGTGTTCTCTAAGTGCTTATGCACATGCATGAGTTCTATCTTGTGTCTTGTCTTATTTTGTTCTTGCTTTGTTGGTGTTGTGTGTTTGTTTTGTGTTTATTTTTGGAAAATTCCTTGCTAGTTGTCTTCAAGAATCCATTGACTCCATTGGCCCTTAGTACGGTAAGGCTATTGTCCTTAGCATAGCAGGCATACTACCCCTATGAGTCACCATTTTGTTGACCAAATTGGACCTTTTGATCAAATTGGGCCCCCCCTAGGTAAAATTTTTGATTTCAAATGTCTGAAGGGGTCCTAATATATGGTCATAGGAATTATTACTTGTCATCTGATGTCATTTGTGGTCATATTAGCTTTGGTCTTAGTTACATTAGTCAATTTATCCTTTAGGCATCATTTTATGTGCCTTTAAGAGTCATTAATGTAAATAGAACATTTTAAAAGGTTCTTATGTGACCTAATTTCATTTAAAACATCCAATAGGTTAGTAGGAGTTTCAGTCACATTATAAAGTTACAGGTTCCCTAACTAAAATTATAGAAATCAGTTGAAAAAGAGATAAAATGGCACTTTTACAAATTTTTAGGAAGTGTACCATGTGAAAAATATCATGGTGGGTCTCCTCATATTTATAAAACCCATCTCTATTCTTTTTTTATTTTAAATATTCATTTTAATTCCAAAACCATTCTGGACATTTCTTGCTTTTTTAGATAAACTGAAGTGACCCTTAGGTTTTTTCTCAGTATAGAAAGCACAAGCAATTTCAAGATAAATTATTTTGGGAGATGATAGTACAATAGGATACATTAATTTTCATATATGTATTTTTAATATTGGTAAACTATGATTCATGAAGCATTGCTAACAAGTTGACTGTGTCTTTTTACTAGTTGTTTGGTGCACCCTATAAGTTTTACTCCATTTCTACCAAATCCATACAAACCAATTGGTGATGTTGGCTCCAGAGGATTTTTTATTACTTATCAGATGGTCTCCATTATTATTTTCATGATTAATGATGTTTTGATGAGCAAAATTGGTCTATGATACAAGGGGTTGTCACCATGTGTAGTTTCAGTTGAAATGTTTTGGTTTGGTAAATGTCTCTCTCCTATAGGTGTCCATTTCAACTGGGAAAGAGTCTTATATAATCCCTTGTGTTATTTTACCATCTCCTTTCATGCTTAAACTTCACCATGTCACCTCTTGGATTGCTTATTAGCTTGTTTTCCTCCATGGTTAGCTCCTTGCATAATTTCAATTGAAACCTCATGTATTAGCTTTCTCATCTTGACTATGAAGTGATAATGGAGGTGTAATGTCTTATCCAAGACTTTATAATTTGAATTAAGTTCATTTTATATGGTAAAGGAGGTGTATTTTTTACCACATGCTCATATGTCATGCCAAACAGCCACTTAATGCATATGTCTACCCTTTTTCACATGTTGGCAAATGATCTTCATGTGGTAATAGGTGTTTTGAATTTGGTTCCAGGTTTTCAAATGATTAATATCATATTATTGAGGATTTACAATGGCATTTGGATAGTCTTGAGCTAGTGCATCATGTTTTTCCACATTCCATTGCTTTTCTTGCATATTCTACCCAAAACATTCATTTACAGGCCCCTGATGATGTCATGTTGGCATAAGGGGAGATGGACTTGTGTCAAAACTTCTTTATTTTTATTTAAGTTCATTTGGAGGTTCATCAAAATCATATGAGTTTCTTTTACACTCATGGTTTATAGTGGTCCACACCCAATTCATTGTTTTGCTTCTTAAAACAACCTTCTACAGGTGGTTGAGCATGGTTTGGGGTGTTGTACAGAAGGGTAAAACAATGTCACACTCCATTTTAATTTACATCACAATAAATCCTTGGAAGGCCCATATAAACATCCTATAAAGTAAAAGGAAAGCATGGAACCATTTTGAGGATCAAAGACTGAGTTTAGGGATGTAATCCCTAAAAGACCAAAATAGAGCTCTATGAGGTTTAGATGGACCTTATAAAACATGTTTTCAAGGTTTTTTGAGACATCTATATGGGTGAACCTTATATATATATATATATATATATATATATCATAGCACAAGTACATTACCAATTTTTAGAAGGAAAGGACAAGGGAAAGGTGGTTTTGCAAAGCTTCAAAAGTGCCTCAAAACACACTAAAACTAAGTAATGAAGTCTATAAGGTTTTAGTCTAAAAGGGAATCCTCTTCAATCAAATTTGCATACCTTAACTAATAATCATTCTTTAATGATTCTAAATGACCCAAATGCATATTCATGACTAAAGGATCATCTTGAGAGGTTTGAATATGGCTTCTATTTCTTACACATGTGCCTTGTCTGTAAAATGTCCTAAAAAATGCATCTACAACCAAGGTGGAGTTTCAAGCTTGAAATAGGTTCCTTATTTCATATATGGAGGTTAGGTTGTGTTCATGGTTTCAAAATATTATTATAAACTTTATCCAAGTGACCTTTGGGCTTCTTTTGCATTGTTTCTCTCTTAAAGGCTATAAATATGGACTCTTTTACCTCTTTTGAGCAACCTCCATTGGTTAATGGGGAAACTCTAGCCAGATTTGTACTTGAATTACTATTGAATAAATAAACAAGTGATTTTTCCTACTCACATGTTTTTCAATTGAGTGTTAGTGCAATCTTGTTGGTCTTGTCTAGTAGAAGATTATCTTTTCTAGCATGTTATCCTTGATTGTTTACCAAATGTGTTGAAGTGCAACTGTTACAGGTCTTTATTAATCTTTTTTTGTAAGTGTATAGGTGTCTTATAAGTGGTTCATGATTATATCCTACAAATTAATCATTCATTACCCTCGTAAGAATCAAAATGCCTTTTGGAACTAACTTATGAAACATTTATGTGACAATGCAACTTGAACTATGAGTTTTGTGTAAAAGAAGTCTTATTTGACTCTAAGTGGTAAAATTTAGTCAATGGGAGGAAATAAACTATTGGTGCATCACCTTTTTTAAATTTTCTTAGTTATTTTTCTTAACTCTTTTCATTTAAGGTTGATAATCAAGAAAGTGCTTCAAAGATTGCATCAAGGGAACTAGCCCTTCTAGAGATTCATCTCAACAAAATTATCACCCATAGCAAGAGAGATGTTTCCATTGTGCCACTTGGATGAGGATATCTAGGCATCTCATCAAGGATTGAAAATCCAACTGACAACAATTTCTTACAAGTAGTATCTATATGTTTGGTTATATTGGGCATGTATCTTACACATATATTTGAGCTCACTTTGACTAGATTATCAAAGTTGACATGACCCATTCTCTTATGCCACAACCAACTCTCATCAATATTTTCCATCAAGAAACTTTTACCATCCACTTCAATAAGATTGTAGATATTTCTCTCATTCATTTTCATTTCTAAAACTATTCTTCTATATCTCTTTAACATGTAGCCTTCTGCATCAAATGTGACCTTGTATCCATTGTCATATATTTGGCTGACACTTAGCATATTATGATTCAATTATCTAAAATAAAGGACATCATGTGTAGGCATTTTCCCATCTATGTTCAAGGTTATTTTACCTTTGATCTTTACTATTGTGTTGTCTCCCAAGCTAATAGATCATTATATTTGCTTAATTTGGTAAACATACTCTTTTCACCAGTCATATGCTTTGAGCATCCATTGTCTATCACCCACAAATTATACTCCTTGGTATGGAGTGTAGTGTAAGCAATGATGGATTGATTTTTCACTCTCCACACATCCTTGGGTTTATTATTTAACTTCTTTTTAGAAAATTGTGAACCTTTGATCACACTCGGAGGCATGTCTTTCTTTACATTATGTACTTTTGATCTTACAAAGCTAGTTCTATAATATTTAGCTATGTGACCAAAGTTATTGCAATTATAGCACATTACATTTATATCTACCAAGCGTGAAAATAATTTTTTGCTTACAAATTGATTCTCCTTGTAGTTACAACTCTATAATTACTAGACTTATGACCAAAATGATTACAACTATAAAAACAACCATAAAAAGATGAGAAATACATGGTCATAGCATTTCTTGGTGTAGCATGAGGAATTCTTCTAAGTTGTGGCTTTTTCAAGTTTCTCACCTTGGTGTATCTATCACCATCAACTACCTTTGTCTTATTTTTCTCTTCAAGCTATTTTTTGGGGTCAACTTTAATCACAACAGTTGTGTTTGTGTTTATCTTTATGTCCATGCAAGATTTCTCTTTATTTGCTCCCAATTCTCCTTATGCTTTAAAGTTTTCATATAGGCTATCAGATGTACTAGTTGAGAAACTTTTTCTTTTCTCATAACCAAGACCTGATCTCTCCTTTGAGGGCTTTTGAGAGTTGATCAATTCATCAAGAATGTATGATCCTCCTATCAACTTTAGACTTTTATCTAGTTGACCTTTGGCTTTTTCAATCTTTTTTCTCAAATTCACTATTTACACCTCTAGCTTCATGCATTCATCAGATTTAGATTGTAGTTAAAGTTTGACTACATCTTTTATTATCTTAGCCTCTTCAACTTGTGTCTTTAGGTTTATTACCATTTGATTAGATTTCTCAAGACTTTTATACATTTTTTCAATTTCCTTTTATCCAAGATTCTTTTGTTTTGAGTTCTCTTTTCTCAGCTTGTCAATCTCATCTAGAGCACATATGAGCTCATATTCTAGATCCACTTCTTCTTCTTCATCTGAGTCTTCAACTTCATCTTGATCTAGATTTATAGAATTTTATCCTACTATCATGAACATGGATTCATTTCCCTTATCCATTAAAGCATAGTCATGATCATCATTTGAACTATCACTGTCTTCCATTGAGTCATTATCTTCTTTTATTTATAGACCTTTCTTATTCTTAAATAAGTTATTCATCTTAGGATAGTAGGGTTTCACCTTTTTGTTACTCTCTAAATGCTTAGAGTTATCCTTTTTATTATGAGAGAATTTGGTAGCAAAATATCCTACTTTACCATAGTTAAATCATTTGAAAGGTCTATACTTTCTAGATCCTCTATTTAGTCTTCTGACAAAGTTAGCTTATTCTTCATCAGTTCCCTCAAATTCAAATGTAGATGTTTCTTCCTTTACTTACTTGGCTACTTTGAATGCAACTTCTCTCTTAAAGGTGTTTGTCTCTCCCATTCTCATCTCATAGGTTGTAAAGTTCCTATAAAACTCATCAACAATGAGTTTATCTATATCTCTTACATTTATTACATAGATTTTAGAATCATATCTTGATGGCATAGATCTTAAAACCTTTTTGACAATGATTGACTCTTTCATTTCTTCTCAAAGGCTTTTGATTGCATTTACTATTTCATCTACCCTGAGGAGGTAGTCTGCAATATTTTCCTCTTCATTCATATTAAGGCTCTAAAAATTGTCTTTGTAAGTTTGTAGCTTGGCTTGTTTTACCTTGTCATCTCCTTCATAAATGCCCTTCAACTTGTTCCAGATGTTTTATACATTCTGACAGTGCATAACTTTGACAAACTCTGAGTTTGACAATCCATAAAGAATGACATTCTTTGCCTTGGCATTTCTCTAATATGCCTTCTTGGCATCCTGATTAGTAGGAGTTGTAGCAGGGGATGTAAATCTATTTATCAAAGACATCCATACATCAAACCCTAATGAGGATAGATATGTTTCCATTCTTATGCTCTAAAATGCATAGTTAGATCCATCAAAGAGATGTGCCTTATTTAATGAATATCCTTCTTAACTAACAATTATGTTCATTATTCTAAGATATACCTAAGTTGATTAAGCTTCTTTCAATGAACCCTAGGCTTTGATACCAATTGTTGGAACACAACTAGATATTTAGAGGGGGTGCATCAATATATCAATTAAAATTAGTTCTTTAAATACTTTCAATGTAGATTAACAGATATATGTAGATTAAATCAAACATGTAAAGATCATACACACACAAATACTCATGACACCAGATTTATATGTGGAAAACCCAAAGGGAAAACCATGATGAGAATAGCTGCTAGAATCTATTGTTCTAATCCAACCTCATAGTTTAAAGCTTCACTGGGAAACCTCACTAGTTACAATGTTTAAGGACACCAATCCTAAAGAGACACCAATCCCCTGATTTAATAGCACCCACTCCCTAATCTGAGCACCCACTCAGCTTATCTGATGGTACCAAACTAACAGACTCTTCTATGGAGTTACAACTCCAATTTATAAATTAGATTCATACATGAATCTAACTCTTTATTCTTTGTTACAGGTCTAATATACTCATACTATGCATATTCTTTTTGTGCCTTTCTTCCTCTCTACTCCTCTCTATTCCTCTAGTCTTATGTTTGGATATCTCTTTATTCGACACACTTCATTGGCTTCACCAACCACTCTACTCTTCTCTTCCCCCTCTGGTTTTGTGTATTTATGATTTTCTATTTGACACACCTCATTGGCTTTTCCAACCACTCTATTCTTCTTTTCCCCCTCTGGTTGTATGTCTTTATGATTTTATATTTGACACACTTCATTGGATTTTTTCTTTATACATCTATCTATATTTGACTTAGCTCAATAGAAAATGTAATTATTCTATCAATTTTTTGTTTGTCATATATATATATATATATATATATATATATATATATATATATATATATATATATAATGATCTAGGGTTTGCTTCTTCTCTATGTTCACACTCAGACTACAAAACACATCATATCAATTCTAGACTTTAGTTCATTAAGACTTGAACTTTTAGTTCCCACGTCTTGATTCCATGCATCATGCCATAATTTTAAATCTCTTTACTATCTATAGAATCTATTAGACTTAAGTTTTAAAGCATAGGCTCTTTAATTTATATTTGATTGATTGGATCAATCAATATCACTGTCTATGTCAAGATATAGAGCTTATATACATGTTCTTGAATGTTCCTCCAACTAACCATTTGTCTAGACATGACTTTAAATATTTATCATTGATCTTGACTTTGGCACCATGATCTGATGGTCCACACTCAAATGACTCAACTTTAAAACATGTCCATTTGATCCTCTTGATCTGAGCTTCTGTTGGTCATTAAATCTTCAAAGATGTATGATCTTTACTTCATTCTTGATGTTAAAATTTGATATCTTTATCCCATCTCATTACTTCCTATATTTTTGGATCACTTTCACTCCATTGATCTTCTCAAACCTGCTCAGTCTTTAAATTACCACTGTGTCAATAAACATCAAGCACTTTATATAATTTAAGTCCATGTAGACACCAATATTGTGTCGACCCCCTTGGTCCACTTGTAAACATTTACACACTTTATTAATTTAAAATAAATTACTTATTTTGAATTAATGACATCACCTTGGGCACCTCACCTTGGACACCTCACCCTTAGACCATTTCTCACCCTATGAGTCACCCATGACTTATTCTTACTCCCTATTAACTCCCTAACTAACTCTCATGTCTAATAAACCTGTCTTTTGACCGTTCTCCAATGACAAATGCACTTGGCAGATGGAGAAATGACCAAAGGACTAAAAATAGCCCTTTTACCCATTCTCTAGCTGCCAACGTCAGTCAACTATCAACCGACACTGGCAGGATCGTTGATGTCGGTTAAATAAACTAGGATTAACGTTGAGTTGGGGCTCTCTCTCTCGGTTCTTCTCTCTTCTCTCTCCCTCTTCTCTGGCTCCTGGACTCTTGGACATCGATGCGCACTCTGAGACCAAGCATCAGACTTCGACTAACACTCCCCTGGCTACAAAACTCTATGCAAGTCACTCCAGATTGGATTGGAACATTACACGAGGACATGACATCAGCTGCAATAGGAATAAGCGTTCTAATCCCTCTGGTTCTTCACCAAGCAGAGCTAAGTATTCTTCTATCTCATTTTTAATTTAGAATACATTACTAATTAGTTTCTATTTACTATTTCTAAATACTATCAACCAGACCCAACTTGACTTCTTCCCAAAGAGGCTAAAAAGCCTTCCTCTTACCCTTACCCTTTTTAACAACCTATCCTCCACCTTTGCCCTTCTATGGACCTTATTTGTCTCCCTACAACCTTGTACGAACCACAGATATATCCAAACTCTTTTATTAACCACAAACATATCTAGGCCCCTCTGTCGACCACAGACATAACCCTGAAATCCATCCAAGGCACATTGCCCCTACCGACATTGGTAGCATAACCGATGTCAACATATTCACCAACTGACATCGGCAGGACTATCGACATCGGCGATTGTGACAGACTGAGTGCAAAAAATAGGTACGCGTTATCTTTATTTCTCCTTCTTAGTTTTTCACCATTTTTTTTATACAACATTTTTTTCATCAAATAGTGGACTGTCATCCCCTAAGGAAGTTTTTATGCTTCTGAGACCGAGCATACAGCTTGGTAGTCCACCATATCCTCAATTAACATTCTCTTTGTTTGAGTCTCTTATTCTTATCTACAGGTGTGTCCTCCACAACCAAAGAGGAGCTCCTACAATGCTTGGATATGGTGTGCAACTTAATCTGGGTAACGTACAAACCCCTGACCCTCAACTGCTAGTTTCTTCTTCTTCTGAATATAATTAGCAAAAACATAGAGAAACATTCTGGCACACCTGGTGGGACCCCTGGAGTTTTCCTTGGGTTCATTATTTTTCTTCTAAAAGGCAAACATTCATATAGATGCATTAGATTCTCTTCTTGCATCCTTCTTTTTCTTTTTTGTCTCAAAAGAAAACCATTAGCACAAGTTAAAAAGAACATCTTTCTTTTTCTTCTTGTCACTTTCTTACCTGCATCATAGAGTAGTGAAAATTCATACTCTTAACCTTTTCTCCACTTGTTTGCATCTGAACAAAATATCTCAATTTGGGTTTTAAAAAATTACTGCATTTCATTCTTTCTTGAATGCATATTTAGCTCACTTAGTAATTAAAAATGCATTATGAATAAATCATAGTGCACATATGTTACACGACCAGACCAAAATCACAATCAAATCAAACATTTAAACATACTTGAGACAAGGCCCGTCTAGGATTTCATCACCTAGCAGATACCTTACCCTTCCTGGCGATCCTACTTGGACTTCATTACCAAGAGGAGGACCCACTCTGTTCTCTGGCAGAGTATAAACTATAGGCAAAGTATATATTTGCTAAGCGGCCCAGCTCGGCTCTGGGTTTGTGAAGTGAAGGGAGAAAGCCCATCACTAGGCCACGTACTAAACCTAACACAGATCTTTGAGCACCAAAATTCAACCCGAAACCAGCCATAGACTTCCTCTTTAGGACCCGTTCTAAAAGCCCAATTCCCAAACATAATCTTCTAAGGCATAAGCCACCACGACTCTAAAATTTATTCTTAGGAATTTAATGTTTTAGAGGTTACTTTCCATCATCTATTTTGTTGTTTTTATCTGACTGTTTGAGCTGGTAAGGACGCATCATTCTGAGGTCTAAAACAACTCAAAATTTCTTTTTCTTCCAAAAACTTTTAGTTTTTTGAGTTTCTAGAAATACACACAAATTGACATCAATTATTCCACCGACATCGGCAACATTCTTCACCGACATTGGTTTTTCCACCGACATCGGCAACATATCTTCACCGACATCGGTCACTGTCAACAAATTTTCCTTCCAAAACAGTAAGCTTAAAACCTAACTTTTTTGTTGTTCAGCACAACTTCTAGTTTTTTGAAACTCAAATACACAGTTTTTGGAACCTAAACCCTTTTTGCCTTGAATGGTTTTGACACGCAGTCAAGTCAAATCTCTTGTTGACCACACAAGTCGACACCCACTTCCACCTTTGCCTTTTATACCAAGACACCTAATGGAGTATACTTCAGATACTGAGTGTACTCCTATCCAACCAACCCCCAATCAAACTCTAATTATTCTCGAAGGGGATCAAGACTTTGAGAGATTCCTTGACCACAATGTCAAGGCTCTCCAACACTATCTCACAAAAATCCAAATGCGATACCTTTCAGGTAACCCAACTTATGGGATGCCAACTTCCTTAGATGAAGCGGTAACGATACCAACAGCGTCCGCTACCCAAACTATGACCACTCAAGCCACTACCTTAACTATTAACCCAACCATGGCCAATGTTCAAGATTTGGCCTCCCCTTCTATTTTTTGACCTACCTCCATTGGGGTTTATGTACCCCCTCAACCACAAATAATTCAACCAAGTTTGACACCTTTTCAAAACTTGATTGTCTCTACCCCACCCACTCTTACGCCTATAAACACAAGAGTGGCCACCTACCCTTTAACCAGTGTCACCACCATTCAACCACCTTTGGCAGCATCTAGTCAATTTGTGCCCTTCAACTTCATGGCACATGCCCCCTTGGCCTCAACATCAATCCCTATGATGAACTACCAATATGTTGTGCTTATACAAATGCAACCAAGTATGTCATATGTGTCTCCCAATGCCTACCAGGTACCCTATAACTTAGGGGGTGCTCCTCCTGCCAATCCATCTACTAATCTAATTAAGATGTTGATGGATAAGATGTCCAACCTTGAGACATCCATTTCTGATTCAAGCAATGTTCTTTCATATGAACAAATCTGCAACAAACCCATCAACCCTTCAGTCCCCATCTGACTATATCCTAGCTAGTGGAAACTCCCAAAATTTACTTGCTTTCAGAGTAAAGAGGACCCATAATAACATTTGCAAGAGTTTAGACATGCTTGTTACCTCATAGCGCACGATGATGCATTCTTACTTTGCACATTCCCCATGTCACTTTCTGGGGCCGCCCTTGATTGGTATAGCTCCATTACCAGTCATTCCTTCTTTACATTCACTCAACTAGCTCAAATATTCCTTGACCATTTTTCAATTAACATCACCAAGAAGGTCTCCATCATGGACCTATATTCTATTAGACAATTCGATGATGAGTCAATAGCTGACTTCGTTGCCCGTTGGAGAGGTTTTATCAACCAACTCTCCTTTTCATTACCTCAACCTGAGCTCATTGAGCTCTTTTCAAGAGCATGTACCAAGCACATCTCATCCACTTTATGGATTCAAACTTTCCACACATTTGACGAAGCTTTCACCATGGCCTGAAAGCTTGAAATCTATGCAATCGATGAAGACAAGGTCAAATTGTGTAGCAAAAATAACAATGCAAAATCCAATGACCCTTCATCTTCCAAATTTTCTTCTTCCAAGTCCAAGGGATTGGAAAATGTTGTGGTTGTTAGGTCATCATCTTCTATCACAACCAACAAATATGAGCCCTCCACATCACAAAGCATCACCAAACAATTCCAACAACGGTATATACAGTGTCAATACACTCCTATAGGACAATCATACGCTTCCATGTTGGATAAATTAGTGAAGCAGGAAGTCCTCAACCTGCCTCAAATCCAACCACTCCAATTTGACCCCTCAAAAGCCATCCCTGCATGGTACAGGGAAAATGACTTTTGTAACTATCATCGTGTCAAAGGTCATGACATAGATAATTGCAAAACCTTTAAGAACATTATTTAAGACATGTTAGACAAAGGGGATCTTGTTTTGGATAACCCAAATGCGTTGGCTAACCATAACATAGATATCTTTAGACAACCCTTTCCTAACCATCCCCCAAGTTAGAATAATGTTCAGACCATGGCCGATGACCTCCAAGAGCGTAATATATGCACAGTCGACATGGTCTCTCCTTTCATTCCTAACCAACCTCTCCCACAGTCTGAAGAGGTTAGTTAACCTATTTCTCCACCACAGGTAGAAGAGCCTTCTTCTCCTATTTGTCCTCCACAGATGGAAGATAGTCCTCCATCCACCCCCTTTCACACTTAAGAGAGTCTACTTTGACCTCTCCCATATTGGAGGCTGCCTAGATGCTTCCAATGCCAGTAGCCCCGCCTTTATCTTTCTTATTATCAATGGAAGATCATACTTTTCCTACTCATCAACCACACGTGGAAGCCATGATCATCCCTGCGCTCTATCCACTCAAAGAGCCACATTCTCCAATCCCTTCTCCGCTGAGAAAAGAACTTGTCACTTACCTACTTCGGCCAAGGAAGATCCAGTGATGATTTTCTCTCACCTTTGGCCCAAGATTGCCACGTCTAACACATTTTCACTCCTACAATCGCCCAAGTCCTCCAAAGGACTGATTGTAGAGCCTCACATGACATCACCTAAACCCTCGCAGGCATCTACCGTGTCGAAACAAATTAAATCTCTCGGTGTTCACCCTTAATCAAACCTCACTCACCCACAATTGAAGGTAGATTTGAACCTTGTCTTGCATAGTAGTGGTCCTCGCACTATACTAAAGAAGGTTACTAAACCATGTCAGAGAACTCCCCCACCTTCACCATTGCCCTCTATTTTGGGTCCACACCCTTCTACCTTAATAAGAGTGCTCCCTACTCCAATACCCATCAAAAACATACTTCATCCAAAAAATCCAACTCCTCTCATCAATAAAGTTCCATCTACTCATGTGGCCACACCACCAACCAAAAAGATGGTACAAAAAATGCCCCCAACAATTCCTAAACAAAAGTTATCAACCCCTATAACTCCTAAGCAGAAGTTGTCAACCCCTACTGTAACAACGAGTGCAGACCCATTAGTGGGTTGTTATGCATCATTGTTACACCAATTGTTGTAGTCTTCTAGCATCACTCTCCTGCCTATTAGGCCATACCAACCTTTTGGATCAAAACCAGTTTGGTTCGATGACATTAAAATTTGTGCGTATCATTGCACACCTGGGCATGATACTGAGTGTTATTGTGCCCTTAAGGTTGTCATTCACCAACACCTGGGAAAGGGAACCCCTCACATTGAGGATTCCCTTGACCACCTTTTTGACAAATTGTTGACACCATCCCATGCCTCTCAAACCTCCTCACTTAAATTGGGATCCCATCATCAAACTATGGTCCCTCTACCACCTTCTCCCCCTTTATTCGAAATCAACACAATTAATGTGGCCACTAGGTCCCAAAACAAAAAGGATAAAGGGAAAAGACATGTTTCTATCCCTTAGACATATCCATTTGTCAAGCCTTCTCAACCACCAAAACCCAAGATTACTGTCTTGGGCACATCTCGACCAACATCTTTGGAGACAATCCATGACTCTGTGGTGAAGATGTCTTTGTATGACCTAATTCAAAGCTCTCCACAACATCATCAAACCTTGATCAAAGCCTTACAGATAGTGGAGGTCCAACCTGAAGACCCCCAACCACTGGCTGCTTTAGTCAAATCATTATCTACCATTGCCTCTGTCACCTTCAATAATTCTGACATTCCAGACTACAAATTGGAAAATCAGGAACTCGCCCTCTTAAACTAACCCTATCAGGGAAAAGCTTCGCAGGATGCATCCTCGCGTCACACTCATCAAAGAGAACCTTCAACATCTTCTCTCCATCTCCTTTATCCAACCCATTGATTATCCACAATGGGTATCAAACATTGTCCCTATCACAGAAGCAACTAGGGGAATTTGAATTTATATTGACCATCGTGACCTCATCTTAGCTTGTACAAAGGTTAACTTTCCTTTTCCAGGCATCAACCAACACGTGACCAATATGGAAAGAATCAAACAAGGCAAGTTTGCTCTTAATTGGCTTAGACCTTACATAATAATGCATAAGTATGGATCAGGCACTTATCATCTGTCTTCTCTCGAAGGCCAACCAGACCTGAGCCCTTTAATGCCTTGCATCTACGACCATTTTGTTGTTAATCAAGTAATCATTCACTTGATGTTTGACTTGAGCTCATCCCTTGAGCAACCCCTGTCATCCTCATTATTATTCCTTTCAACCCTTTTTCCCTAAAAACATTAGTCAACCCTTTTGTAAAGCATGAATGCTTTGTCCTAATAAAAGGGAAACCCCTAAACCTCTATAGTCTAGTCCATGACTAAAAATTTTGTCAAAAATAAAATAACAAATATAAAACTAGGATGTCTATATTCCAAGGTCATAAACTATACATGTAGACTGCTCCCTCGAAGGATAGCTGCATCATTATTGTAATTAAATAGATTGCTCCCTTGAAGTACAGCTATCCATAGACATCCAAACATACAAAGTCAAATATAGACCACTCCCTCGAAGGATGGCTATGCCTAAATTTTGATACATACATAGCACCCTCTTAGAATCTTCTCACACTAATCAGCTTCCATATGACCATAAAACAAAACAGCATCCCCAAGTAGACTTCCCGCATTGATCAGTCTACAAACTATTTAAGTCATAGACTTGTCTATAGTCGTTCTCAAGGTCACCTATAAAAGGGGAAAAGTTATCCCTGCTAAAAAGAGGTTATGTTATCTTGACATCTTACATAATCATGCCTATTACCCAAAAATACTCAAGGGATTTTGAGTTCATTTAACGTCAAGTGATTAGAGTACTTCTCTAACACAAATCAATGGTCAATGACGTAATGCATGAACGGGGCTTTTGTTTGCAAAAACCCTTATCTATGCTATCATTATAGTCCTTGTTAATGAAAGCGCAACGTACCTTTAAATTTTTACATACCTTCATCACATACAACCAAACCAAACCCAACCAGACATTCTTCAAACCACTAACACAACATCATGATTTATTTTAATCATAGCCCATTCACACTAGTTTCTATGGAAAATAATATACATGGAAACCATCAACCAAACACAATTCATGTCAAGAATACACCATCGCCAATATGGAAACTTGCTAAAGCATAAATATACTCATTTCATTTTTAGCATACACCATCACTAATATGGAAAATTGGGATGAAAAGCCACTTAACCAATGTTACAAAATACACCATCACATAATATGGAAAACGCTGTAACATCATCATACACATATCATTTCAAACATGTACCATCACATATATGGGAAATGCTAACAACACTAACCTAACCAAAATAACTATCAACCACTTTGACCCTTCCTCCCTTTTGGGGAGAACTACATTGGCCTGAGGCCCTAAAAATAGGGGCTATGTAGGTAGCACTTAGTTAACACAGGTCTTCTGAGGTTAGCTCGGCCACATTTGTTCATTCATCTACCTGATGGACAAACCATATAACCTTTAACCATGACTTAACTTAGTCAAACCCAATCCATAATGTATCCTCTTCTCCCCTTTTGGAGAGAACTACATTGGCCTGAGGCCCTTGAAACAGGGGCTATGTAGGCAGCACTCAGTTGACACAGGTCTTCTGAGGTTAGCTCAGCCACATTCATTAGTTCGTCTACTTGATGGACCAACCATATCACCTTTAACCATGACTTAACCTAGTCTAACCCAATCCATAACCTACCCTCTTCTTCCCTTTTGGGGAGAACTACATTGGCCTAAGGCCCTTAAAATAGGGGCTATGTAGGCAGCACTCAGTTAACACGTAGTCTTCTGAGGTTAGCTCGGCCACATTCGTTCGTTCATCTACTTGATGGACCAACCATATAACCTATAACCATGACTTAACCTAGTCCAAAATCATGACCAAACAACAAGCCCTGACATTGTAGAAGTCACCTTAGACTTCTCATGGGGCACATTGGAGATCATATACATCTCCCCGACCATAACAAACAACACATGAGATCACTTATATCTCAGCCTGACCCGACCAACCACTTTGGAGATCATGACTATCTCCTCAGAACATGACCACTTTTGAGACAACTTTTCCTTGTTTGTTTTGATTGCATTTATGCTACCTCACGAATAGTTAGCAAATTGTCCATGACCCTCACACTTGTTGTCAGATCGCGACCAAGCTAATCCCCAATATTTGTGACATTTTCATGTTTTCCAGGAGCACTTCCTAGCCCAGATACTTGGAACATGATGACCATTGGAGCTACAGCTTTGATTGATTAACCCAATCAACTACCACTAATAAGCTGGGGACTGATTACTTTGGTTTTTGTCTGCTTCGACCATCAAAGCTACAGCTTTGATCGATTAACCCAGTCAGCTGCCACTAATAAGCTTGGGACCAGTTATTTTAATTTTAGTGCTCTTTGACCTTTCCTGTGACAATTTGACCTACCTATCACGTGAAGTGGTATACACACAATCCCAACTATTGCAGCAAACACACTCCAACTTCACCATACACATCCACTACCTATCAAATCGGCAATCAATTTCAGATTGCCTTCTCTCGATTCCCACTTTGAGG
This sequence comes from Torreya grandis, assembly GCA_037957365.1. Classification (NCBI taxonomy): domain Eukaryota; kingdom Viridiplantae; phylum Streptophyta; class Pinopsida; order Cupressales; family Taxaceae; genus Torreya; species Torreya grandis. Next base: position 5,592,874 of record JARHVA010000208.1, on the reverse strand, counting down.
GGGAATATCTTATCCCATACCTGGGGCAACCTATACCTTATCCCATACCTGGGGCAACTTACTCCTATTTTTGTCTTGCAGTTCGTCAGAACAACCAACAAGACAAAAAGGGGCAAATGTAGACACCAATATTATGTCAAGCCCCTTGGTCCACTTCTAAACATTTACACACTTTATTAATTTAAAATAAATTACTTATTTTAAATTAATGACATCACCTTGGGCACCTCACCTTGGACACCTCACCCTTAGACCATTTCTCACCCTATGAGTCACCCATGACTTATTCTTACTCCCTATTAACTCCCTAACTAACTCTCGTGCCTAATAAACCCATCTTTTGACCGTTCTCCAACGGCAAATGCACTTGGCGAATGGAGAAATGGGTGAAGGACTAAAAATAGCCCTTTTACCCATTCTCTAGCCACCGACGTCGGTCAACTGTCGATCAACACTGGTGGGATCGCCGATGTCGGTTAGATAAACTAGGCTTAACGTTGAGTTGGGGCTCTCTCTCTTAGTTCTTCTCTCTTCTCTCTCCCTCTTCTCTAGCTCCCAGACTCTTAGACATCGATGTGCACTCTGATACCAAGCATCAGACTTTGACTAACGCTCCCCTGGCTACAAAAACTCTACACAAGTCACTCCAGATTGGATTGGAACATTGCACGAGGACTCGACATTAGCCGTAACAGGAATAAGCGTTCTAACACTTCTGGTTCTTCACCAAGCAGAGCTAAGTATTCTTCTGTCTCATTTCAATAATTTAGAATACATTAGTAATTAGTTTCTATTTACTATTTCTAAATACTATCAACCAGACCCGACCTGACTTCTTCCCAGAGAGGTTGAAAAGCCTTCCTCTTACCCTTACCCTTTTTAATAACCTATCCTCCACCTTTGCCCTTCTGTGGACCTTATTTGTCTCCCTACAACCTTGCATGAACCATAGACATATCCAGACTCTTCTATCAACCATAGACACATCCAAACCCCTCTATCGACCACAGACATAACCCTGAAACCCGTCCAAGGCCCATTGCCCCTACCGACATTGGCAGCATAACCGACGTCGGCATATTCACCAATTGACATCGACAGGACTACCAATGTTGGTGATTGTGATAGACTGAGTGCAAAAAATAGGTACGCATTATCTTTATTTCTCCTTCTTAGTCTTTCACCATTTCTTTTTATACAACATTTTTTTTGTCAAATAGTGGACTGTCATCCCCTAAGGAATTTTTTATGCTTCTGGGACTGAGCATACAGCTTGGCAGTCCACCATATCCTCATCTAACATTCTCTTTGTTTGAGTCTCTTATTCTTATCTACAGATGTGTCCTCCACAGCCAAAGAGGAGCTCCTACAACGCTTGGATATGGTGCGCAACTTAATCTGGGTAACGTACAAACCCCTGACCCTCAACTACTAGCTTCTTCTTCTGAATATAATTAGCAAAAACGTAGAGAAATGGTCCATTCGCTCCATTGGATCTCATTTATAGATCACTCACACACTATCAAATCTTTTGATAAGCATGATCATTAAATCTGACAAGCTTATGCTCATTGGGTCTCTATTTGACAAGCTCTATGAATGTGACACTTATCATTTGTGTGCTCATTCAGAGGGATATTTAACACTTAGACTTTACATTGCTTCATTTGATAATTTGTGTATGATGAAGTTTGGGTTGTTGATCAAGATCAAACATAATATAAAGTCTAGGACTTAGTAAATACTAAGTCCTTTGAACTAGAAATTGCCATGTCGAGGGGTTGATTTCACAACTACTATAAAGGCTTAAGTTATAACTTAAGATATCAGATCTAGGCTATAGCTAGTCACCATAAAAATAGAAAGTGTTTATTCACACCATGACATAAACCCTTAGGGTTTCACTGAGAAACCCTATCCAGTCTGAGAGTAAAGATAATTCAATTTTGAGCTCATTCCTTCTCAATTGAACCTGTAGTCTATATATTCAAGATGTTCATGAAAAACCCATAGTAGATCTACTCTCTATTTATTTTTCAAATATCCATAGATGATCTTTTTAAAATCATGACAACTTTGCATGACCTTGTGTTTATTTTGTCTAAGTATGGGGACCATTTTATTTTTCTTAGAAGGCTAACTTTGCACTTGCATAACTCTTATCACACTTAGTCAGATGACCTATAAATTAGTGCATATGATCCTCTTACATAGGGGATTCCATCCATATATCCAATTAATCTTGAAGCATTCATGGGTTCAATATATGTCTTCATAAAAAAGCCTTTGTGATTTTTCTTGCAAACTATAAATTTGACTAAGGGTTGGAAAACACTATCAAAATGCCTTGGAGCTCTACTCTGCTCAATCATATATTTTTTTACATTACATCATGTTACCTGAGATTTAGTGCATATAAAATAGGCATAAAAATGAATAGACCCATGTAATCATTTTATCCTAACACCTCCATGTGTGCAAATGCTAACCTCATCAATATGCTTAATTATTTTTTCCTATCTGGACAAAATGTCTAGATGATCATTATGAAGAACTAGATGAATTACATTCATGTACACAAGCATTCAAATCATCCTTGACCTCTGATAAGATCCTTTTCATATCCTCTAATCACCATATATAATCCTAAACATCAATGACATGCTCATAATGTCCATTTTGACATCAATGATAATTATATTTCCAACATAAGATTGGAGGAAAGGAGTCAAAAATATAAGGAGGGCACATATGAAAAATGCAAAAATATGGAGTTTGAGGTAAGAGACCATGTAATGGATTATTTTTTAAAGGAGAGGTTCCCACGAAGAACATATAACAAGTTGAATATGAAGAAGATAGGACCATGTAAAGTCTTGCATACATTTTTGGTTAATGCATGCAATGAGATTGTGTTGATATAAGTATGTACATATCCCCCATATCTAATGTACTAGGATTGTATGAGTTCCATGAAGGGAAATATGGGGAAGAGATAGAATTTACAGAAATTTAAATATCTAACTAGAGGTCACATATCATAGAGAAGGAGAAGGAGGAGATAGAGGCCATATTGGAGTCAAAAGTTGTGAATAATACATATGGTAAGAAATACAAGTAGTATTTGGTGAAGTGTAATAATTGTGTAGTGTAATATTCCACGTGGTGGACCTCACAAAGATTGGTCACTGTTGTCATACCCTAGACGACTTCGACTTGTGAGCTAGGTATCACATTTTTTTAGTTACCCATGTGGTCTAATGCATGAGCATCCTAAGCATAAAGGTATTGCATCACCAAGGATGACTCAATCTATTTTTATAAAGGAAGGCACAAACAGGTAGAATTTTGGGCATGTGGGTCAATGCACATAAATAATTACCTAGCACATTTGTGCAATCAACATTCATGCAAATGTGATAAAGGGCACAATGTGAGGGAAATATTATAGTAAGGTGTAAATGAACTAACAATGGTGTGAAGGAAAAAAATATACTAGGTTCATGGGCAAATCTCTAGAGGCAGATCCACTTAAAATTTTATCAGGTGGAACATTCAACCCAAAGTAAAATAGGTTCAACTATGAAGCTATGAGGACATATATCAGTTATATATAGAGCCTAGACCCATTATATGAAGCACAAGTTAGTGTATAATGTGGGAGTTGATGTAATAAATGTATGTAGATAAGTATTAATAAATAGTTGAGATTTAGGTGATGTGATATTCATATATGCTTATGAATATTAGAGTAGACCTGTCAAATAAGTATAATTTAGTGTGTAGAATGTAGTATATCTTTGAACAATCTATTAGATCATGTATGTACATAGAACATAATAACTTTGAGCTACATTTCAATCAAGAAGAAGTTTTCATAGGTCAACTGCCACTCTTTAAACTTATAAAATGGAGAAATGGATCTTATTTTAGAAGTTAGTGAGAGTGAAGGAAATTTAATCTAGTTGAAGGGGAGACTTTTCCCATTTACAGAACATGGAGAGAATGAGCTAGTGGAAAAATGCCTATATCCTAGTGTGTCAAATGGATATCTGAGAGAATTCATTATTTTATGTAAATCTTATATATTTGTAACTTCTAACTCATCAAACCCTATAGCTTATGTCTTAAGTAAGCCTATGTAATATTTACTCCATATTATCATAAAATTAGATATTTTGTTTGTTTATAATTATGTGTATCATAAGTGTGAGGGAGCATGTTCACTTAGTTGCATGGTCCAAGGCATCCCCTCTTTTGTAACCCTAACCACAACTACATCACTCATCCCATGGCCCGGTGATTGTTTCCAAGTGTTTTCCTATGATATTATGTAGGACTTCACTACCTGCTCATGATATATCAAAATACAAAGTTGTCCCTATCCATAAAGATAAAACTAGAGTTTTACAATGTCTCAGATTATCTCGTATTAGTGGCAGCATATTATGACACATGTACATCCAAGAATGTCAATGGATTCACATAGGTCATTAGAATTAGCCTAAAAACAAAAAAGGGACCCCATGGCTTCATGAACCTATGGCCCCAATAACATTGATACATTTTTGCTTGCAATATAACATGGGTTCTCACCATTTAGTCACCATATACCAAAACATTAAAATATATCTAGATATAAATAGAGAAAACACCATAATTTTGTGACACTATGGCCTATATGACATCAAGGGAAATAAATTGTGGCATATCTAGAAATAATTATCAATGAAGTCATAGATTTCATTGAAGACAACCAAAGAACAAAAATAGACCATGTGCCTTTATCATTTGATTTTACAACTTGCTCATGATATGCAAATAAAATTAAAAGGAATTGGAGTCCAAACAGACATAAAACTAGAATTTTTCAAGAACATAGGCTTTATGACATCAAGGGTAGAATATTGTGATACATACACATCCAATATTCTCCACAAAGTTCATTGAAAACATCCTAAAAATAAAATAATGACCCCATGGCTCTGTCACTCCCTAACCCTAAAATTATTTCCACCTTTATATTAGCAGTGTCAAACCACCAAACAAATTTGAAGGTTCCTTTCACACAACAAGGAAAAATGACACATTATGATTGGGCAATGAAAAAAAAAATTGATATTACTCAAGATTTCACCATCTCATTGCAATACACCAAAACATAAAAACTTGTTTGGCTCTAGATAGAGATAAAAACTAGGGTTTTGTGATGTCATGGCCACTATAGCATCAAGGCTGAAATTCCAAAATTCTTAATGAATTTATCGAGTTTACTAAAGACAGACTACGGACAAAATAGGGACCCCTTGGCTCCACCACTCCATTTCTCGATGATTATTTTTAGGTGTTTTCTTATGATAATACATAAGATTTCACCCCCTACCCACAATATATAAAAACGTAAAAATTAATATAGGTCTAGATAAAGATAAAATTAGGGTTTTACAACATTCAGTGTCTTGTATATCAAGGGCAAGATATTATGGCACATGTCTGACCAAAAATCTCAATAGATTCACAAAGTTCACTAAAATTAACATAAGAACAAGCAAGGACTTCGCGGCTCTATCACCCCATGGCCCTGGGTCATTGCCACATGTTTTCATACAATATCACATGAGATTTACTACTTGGTTGTGATATAACAAAACAAAAAAATCTATTTGAGTCTAGACAAAAATAAATCCAACTTTTTGGGATGTCATGACATATGTGACATCAAGGGAAATAAATTTTGGCACATATATGGTAAATATTATCAACAAATTCATCAAGTTTTTTAAAGATATCCTAAGAATAAATTAGGGACCCCATGCCTCCATCATGGTATTTTATGACCTACCAGTAATATATGAAAATATTAAAATCTATATAGCTTTAGACAAAGATACAACCATAATTTTACGATGCCATGCACTCTACAACATCAAGAAGAAGAAATTATGACACATGCAACCAAATATTCTCAATAGATTCACAGAGTTCAGTGAAATTAGCCTACAAACAAAAAAATAACCCCATGATTTGTCACTCCTTGGCCCTCCAATTACTGCCATCATCATATTAGCAGCAAGAAAGCACCCAACAAAATTGAAGGTTTATTTCACATAATAGACAAGATTGTTATCATAAATATTTAACAGACATGAATTATTTAGAAATAGATATGAATATTCAACAAATGTCAAGGCCATGTAACACTAAAATCATAGATTTATTACAACAATGGCCACTCGTGATGGGATCTCCTTCAATTTAGATGGAAACTCCACCTAATATTTTTAAATATGTCTCTGATCCAATCACAATAGGAATATTGTTCACAACAAAAAAAATCACCCTTTAACATTATATACTATAAAATCAAACCTAATTGTATTCTCCTCTATAAAATTCAACCTTTTATGAGAAAATCATCTTCTTATCTCTTAGACTACTTTGTTAGATCATCTTGATATGAGCAATGTCTAAGATAATTTTCTTGTGAACAGAGGACAACAAAACCTAACCATTATTGCACATTGAATATGTCAAAGACATCAGTCATAAAAAAGCATGTGAGTTTACCTAGCAATAATTTGTCATTGTAGGAAATGACAAATAATCCTATTACTCTTGAAAATGAAGACACTTTTTTTCCAAAAACTATAATCTAGCAAGGAAAAAAATCACACGACATCACTGTTAGAGTATTTAATGACTAACTGGGCTTAAGTGACCCTTGTTTTACCTTGGTAATTAATTAAATAATAATAATATATATTTTATTAACATGAGGTGAAAACCTAGTGAAAATAAATAATAATACTATATTTTTTTCATACCTACCATTGTTATTAAATGGTTTTTCATATGGTTGGACCCGTTGGTTACAATAGTCACCTCCCTTCACTTTTTAGTATAAATAAGTTTTTATCCCTATTTTGAATCATAGTTAATTGATATGAAATATCATTTTTTTTCACTTGGATTTTCACCCCTTGAGTATATTCTTAGCTCTCTTCATCCAAGTGGTACAATGGAAACATCTCTCTTGTTGTGGGTAACAATTTGTTGAGATGAATCTCTAGAATGGATGGTTCCCTTTATGCACTCTTTGAAGTACTTTATTGCCTATCAACTTTGGGTGAAAGGGGTTAATAAAACAAAGGTGATGCACCAATGTTGGATTTCCTCCTATTGACTAAACTTATACTACTTAGAGAAAAACAAAGCTTTCCTTACACAAAACTCACAACACAAGATAAATTGTTACATCAATGTTTCATACACTAGGTTCAAAAAGTTATTTTGATACTTAGGAGGGTAATGAATGATTCCTTGGGATAATACAGTCATGAACCACTTCTAAAACACTTATACACTTAGAAAAGAACACTAACAAAGACCTGTAATGATTACTCTTCTGCATAATGGAAACATCTCTCTTGCTAGGGGCTATAAGATTCACCAAACTAGATGTCTTAAAAACCTTTACCACTATGTTTCAAGATAATCACAAAAAGCCCCCTGACCTCTATTTTGATCTTTTATGGAAAGTTTCCCTAAACCCAGTCATGATCTTCAAACATGATTCCACACTTCTTTCCCTTTTGATAGTTTATATGGGTCTGTCATGGCTTCTTTATCATACCAAGATCCTAAGGAAGTGGCAATTTGTTTCCATTTTTCCATACAAACATTTTAATCCATTTCTCAACCTCCTATAGGTAGATATTTTGGTGCACAAACAATGAGTTAAGTATGAGTAGTATGAAAACTATCCATGACTATGAACTTTGTATGCTCCCATCAAACATGCCAATACACCTCTAGAAATAGTAAGAGGTTGGAACACACATTAACCTTTTCAAACCTCAATATGACATAATCAAAGGCCCTATAGGTGTGCATTGGGCATGTTATACAGGTAGGGCATGAAATGGGGCAAAAACATGTTTGTGAAAAGCTTCAAAATAACTCAAATTCATTGCCAACCTTCACGTACATGATCTCCATCAATAAAAACTTGAAAAAAGTTCCAACACATATTCTCCAACATGAAAATCACTTGCATATACATGGAATAGAGAAATCAAGAGCATCAAATGACTATTTAAGCATGGCGAATGAACTTGTGATCACACTTACACCTTTTCCAAACATATAAATAAGTTTTTCCAAACTCCTAATGGCTTGGATAACTAATATACCATGATTATCACTCCATAAACAAGTTGAACAAGCTTATATAGGTGCCTGCAAATGAAGCTAAGCATGAAGTTGACTATGAAAAATGGCAAGGCTGAAAGCTACCCAAAAGATGCTATGGTGAAATTAAAACATCAAAGGAGGTGGTCATATGACCCTAATACCTATGTAACATCATTTCCAAACTACATGAGACCTCTATAGGAAAACAACACTCTGCAAACAAGAAGAACCTTGCTTGGGATTACACATGGTGGTACCTTCCTATAGCATGGACTAACTTGCTCATCAAAACATTATGAAACATGAAAATAAGAATGTATACCAGCATAAGAGGTATCCAACATCTTCTAGAACCAACATCACCAACTATTTTGTATATATTTGACTAAAATGGAGCAAAACCTATAGGGTACATGAAACAACTAGAAGAAAAGTACATTCAACTTCATGAGGATGGTTCATGAAGCATAAGCCACCATTATTAAAATTATTTATATGTAAATTAAGGTATTTGAGTTTAATACAACCTCCCAAAATAAGTTATGCTTAAACCTCTTTAGTTGTTCGTACTGAGCAAACATTTGAAGGTCACTTTTGTATGTCTAGAAAACCAAGAAAGGAGTAGAATAGTTTTGGATTTAAAATGGAACTTTTAGATCAAAAAAAACATAAATATGAGTCTTATGAAGGTTAATATGCCTTCCATGATCTTTTCCCATGTGTCACACTTCCCCATGGACTGTACAAGTTCCATTTGCTCTTCTTTTTAATTATTTCTTAAATTTTAGTTAGAGAACCTACAATATTCTGATGTAACTAACATATTTGATAGTTAAACTAACCTATTTAATGTTTCAAGGAAACAAATGACACATGGTTACCTTGGGAACCATACCACTTGCATTAATGACCCTTAAAATCCCACTAAAAGACTCAAAATGACAAATAAGCTAATGAAACCATGACTAAGGTTATAAATATATCAGATGACATCAATTAAACCATAATATAACCTATGAAAAATATTTATACCCATATAACATCTAAAAACTAATTGTTTTACCTATAGGGGTCCAAGTTTGACCTAAAAATCAAACTTGGTCAACAAAATAGTGACTCATAGGGGTAGCATGTCTGCTATACTAAATACTAGTAGCCTTATCCTATCATGGGCCAAGGGAGTCAATGATTTCTTGAAGACAACTAAAAATGAATTTCCTAAAACACACACAAAACAACCATAACACACCAAGCAAACACAAGACAAAGCAAGACACAAACAAGACTCACACATGTGCATAAGCACTTAGGTAAAATAAGGAAAACAACAACTATGTACAAAGAGAGAGGATAACCCTAGTAGTAATGTTTGAGATATATCCCATTGACTTTGATATGAAGCTCATCTCCATACAACTTTGAGAGTTGAAAAGTATTATGTTTCTTGCATTGGGTGATAACATAAAGGCCACTCTACAAAGCATCAAACTTTATGTGTTTTCTAGGTTTAGCCCTATCTTCATTCCACTTTAGAACAATGTCCTCTTCTTGGAAGATTCTCAGCATGGCTTTATTATCAAATTATCTCTTTATTTGATATTGATAATCCCTTATAGTTTGTATAGCTTGATCTCTTCTCTCTTTAAGCTCCATCAACTCACACAACCTGACTTCCATGCTTTCATTTTCCATAAACTCTAGCTAATAAGTGAAATCCAAGGCTGGTAGCTCAAGTGAAATAGGTAGTTTAGCTTCTCTCCCATAAACAAGTGTATATGGTGAGTTTCCAATGGCTTTTTTTTGGGTGATCCTATCAACTCAAAAAACTATCTTCAACTTAGAATGCCAAGTCCTTTAGTTCTCCTCCATTGTAATTTTTATGATCCTGATTATATTTTTATTGGTGGACTTGGCTATCACATTCCCTTTTGGATAATATTTGGATAAATTAATAATATAGATGAACATGGAATCCCATTCACTTGTCTTCATTCAAAGAAAATCTAATGCATTGTCTAAAATTACTGTTGAAGGAGCCTCAAACCTTATCACTATGCCTTCACAGAAGTTTATAGCTAAACTTTCATTTGCTTCTTTGAGATCAACATCCTCCACCCATATTGTAAGGTAATCCATAGAAATCAACACCCACTTGTGGCCAGCACTAGAAGGTGGGTTGATTAGGCCTATGAAATCTAGACCCCATTGCATAAATGATTGGTCAACTTGAATTGGATGAAGAAGAAAGACAACAAGATTTTGTTTATTATCAAAGAGAGCACATTTTTGACACTTCTTTACCTAAGCATGGGTGTCTTTGAACAAACTAGGTCAAAAATATCCAACTCTCATTATCTTAATAGTTGTGGTTCTTGGAGAAAAGTGACCACCAACTAGTCCATCATGAAACTCAAGCAATATTTTCTCAACCTGATCTAATTAAACACACCTCAATAACACACCTAAGAATTCCTTCCTACACAACACTCCATCAATAGTCACATAAGGAATAGATTTTAAACTAAAGTACCTTCTTTGAGATCTATCTAGACCTTATAGACACTCATTGGTTTGAAGAAAATGAACCGTATCTTATATCCAACTCTTCATTGATGAAGGTGCAGCTATCATAGGTTCATCATGAAGTTCCAAAACAACCTCTTTTGTTCTTTCAAATATGAATTAAGATGCTCACATAACCCCTTCCCTTTCACTAGCTTGATTGTCTTGATTTAAACATCATATTCCATCACTTTTGTGATCCAACCGGCCCTTTTTCATTTAATCTTTGCTCAAAAATAAGTATATGACACTATGATGAGGTACCAATATGTTAATCTCATTTTTAGATAACATATTCCTAAACTTATTTAGACTTTTAACAACTAAAAGTGCTTGATTTTTAACATAGGTGTATCTTACCTTATATCCTTCCAAACCTTGGCCAAAAAAGGCAATACGATGCTCCAAATTTTCTTCATTTGATTGAGTAAGCATGCCAGAGATTACCTCCTTATTTCCAAAGGTATACAAGTTGAGATCCTTTGATAAATTAGGACTTGCTAGAGTTGGAGCTTGGGCAATGGCTTGTTTAATCTCTTCAAAACTCTCCTTCCTTCTTATTGTCCAAGTGAACACTTCATCCTTCCTTAGCATATAGGTTAGAGGCTTGACTAAATTATAAAAATAAATAATGAACCTCTTTATGAAATTAATTTTCCCAAATAAACTTTTCAAACTTTTCTTGTGTTTGGGTAAATCCAATACCAAGATTGCACTCACCCTTTCAAGATCTATGGATAGACCCTTCTTTGAGACAATGTGTCCTAAAAATTTTCTTTCATGAATAGAAAACACACACTTCTTTGTGTTAAGAGAGATTATAAACTCTCTATATCTCTCAAAAATATGTCTAAGATGATTCAAGTGATCATTTGCATCTTTAGAAAAGATTGTGATATCATCAAAATATACCAATACAATGTCATTTATTTGTCCTTGAAAATCCATATCCATTGCATGTTGAAAAGTAGCTCCAGCACTATAAAATCCAAAAGGAATTATTATATAATCATATGTACCCCATTTGATAGTAAAGTTTGTCTTATATTGGTCACTTTCCTTCACCAAAATCTGATTATACCCAAAATATCCATCAAGGAGAGAAAACCTTTCACTACTTGTCACAACTTGTAAAATCTACTCCATGGAAGGAAGAGGATAGTGGTCCTTCAAGGAAACTCTATTAAAGTCCCTAAAATCAACACATAACCTAATTTCTTCATTCTTCTTCCTAACAGAAACTAAGTTAGCCAACGAAGATGAATGCTTAATAGGAAAAATGATTTTGGACTCAATCAACTTAGTAAGCTCCTTCTTTACGAGAGGCTCAATCTTAGGATTGATTGACTTTTGTCTTTGCTTGATAGGCTTAGCATTCTAATCTAGCTCTATAGTATGTTGAGCTAAGTTTGGATCAAAACCCTTTAAATCACTATATTCTCATGCAAAGACATCATAAAATTCCTTGCATAACTCAATGAAAGCATATTTATCTTCACTAGTACATACCTTCCCAAGTGTAAACAACTTATCCTTGAAGATTTTTGCTTTATCATAGTTTTCTTTCTTAGTAAACATGCTTACCTTTTATTTCTCCAACTATTCATCATCATTGAATATACTCTCAAGTGTGACTAAACCTTTAGGGAGCTTGTTTGAATTCAATTATATAATCTGCCTTCCATATTACTATTGTAGTTTGGACTAATTATTAGAAGAAAACTCAACCTCCTCTTGTAGAAAAAATTTTATTTGTTGATCACTATAAAACAATTGCCTATTAGTTCATTATCAGGTATGGAGTGCCTTACAATCACCTTGAGATGTGGTTGGTTCTTATCTTCTATTATCCCTTTTGGAACATCAAACTAAGCTCCAATTTCTGCCAACCGATTAGCATGTTTGTTGTCTTCTCTTGGGATATATTTGATGTTGAAGGCTTGGAACTCTTCCACAAGATCCCACACTCTATGCTTATAAGACTTAAGCAAAGATTTCTTAGTCACATTTTGGCCTCTTACTTGATTCATAATCAACTCACTATCACTATATACTTATAACTCTCTCACACCTATTTTCCTAGCCCACTCAAGGCCATGAATGAGGGCCTCATATTATTCCACATTATAAGTACAAGAGAAGTGTAATAGTACCTTTCCTTGGATGTTGAAACCAACATTTTTTCACAACCTTCCCCAATATTGCTTCTTGATCCATCAAAGAAAGGTTTCCATAAACCATCCATGTTATCACTTAGCTTCATCAAGTTTGGCATGAAAGAGTCCTCCTCATAAATTTAATACACTCCAAGACCAGCTTCTTTTATGAACTTGTAAGGATCATGTTCATAATGTTCATCTCCCCATTCATCTAAATATAAATCAGAAACTCCTTCAAGAGAAGCTGTTGGAGATTGATCTCTGTGAAGTTCCTCCTCATCAATAATGGCATAATTGATATTTGCCACTTTATGTAGTAAGGCTCTCAGTGATTGTGATGGATATAATTTGATTCAATCTTCACCTTGGTACCATAATTTGTCTTAAAAACCATATAGGACCAATTGGCTACCAAGTATCCACCTATCTTAGCTGTAAACTCTCTTGATAAACAAAGAGCAAAGTATGGAGGTAAATCTGCCACAACCACATCATGAGGAATGAAAAAAATAAGACAAGCATGTAAATTCAAATTCAAATCATTGACTACTCCCAAGATCTTTTATAGTGATCCATCCAATTATAGAACTCCTTTAGTTATTGGTTCATATTTGAGGCCTATTTTATCTACTATAGACTTGGGCATAATTGAAGTACTAGCCCCACTATCTATGATGCGATTGTGAACTAGGCAATCACCAATGATAAAATATAGATAAAAAAGAGGAGTCTTATCAGTTTTCTTAACTTATTCATCAATGGATTGAGTTATATTCACCATGACAACATTCTCATTCCTAGATGATTCAACATGCTTACCTACTCCTTACAATTCCTTTTGAAGCATATCCTTTTATCCCAATATTGTCAATGAATCCCACAATGAAATATCTTTATCTGATCTACAACTTCTTCATTTGATCTACAACATTGATAGAAGTATTTTTTACCTTAGGAGGCTCTTTGAAAGCACTAGTACCTTGTGGTATATCTTGTGAAGGTGGATGTGTAAGAGCTAGCCTTGAACTTTAAAAATTTTGATTTTCCTGAACCTTAGGAGTTCATTTATACCCACCCACAATTGGAGATGACATAGGAGTAAAATTAGGTCCTTAATTATCCCCTTGTATCTCTTCAACAACCCTCTTCTTAGATCTAGTGTTAGAGGCCACACTAGTACTCACATTACTTGGATTTCCCAAATGATTGATGGCACAAAACTCTCCCTCCAAATGATTTATAAGAGTAAAATCATATTATGTTTGTCCATTTTCCATTCTATTTTGCATTGACATCTCAAAGGTTAGAACTTGAGATATTTAGTTGCCTTGCATTGTCATGTCTTGACTAGGTGTTTCATTGGCATATGCAACTTGGCCATGATTTTGGTCATAGGAAGGATAACATGGTTGTTCCTAGACAAACTTGTTTTGAGTGGAAACAAGAGCTTTAGAAGATGATGGGGAATTAGGATTGTAACTTTGGTAAGGTCTAGCTTGAGTGATTTGACCTTGTCCTTGAGCATTACCTTGAAAAGGAGGTTTATTTCCTTGTCTAAACTGATTATAGGGCTGATAAGGTTTGTAACTTTGAGCTTGTTACCTTTTGAGGGCAACCACTTCATTAGTGACACTTTGAAGCAAACTCTTGACTTCATGAATCTAACTAGTAGGGACAAGGGTAGACTTATTTTGACTATTAGGCAAAGGAGCCAAGGTAGGTAATACCACTTGACTAGGGGGCTACAAATTAGGGAACAATAGCATTGGTGGCCTAGGAGTAATCTTCCCTGCTTAAACAAGACAAGTCTCAGTATTGATAGCTATCTCATAGGTATCAGGTAGTGTATTCCCACCCATGGATTGAATCATCATGGATACATCACTATTTAATGCTTGTAGATAGTATAAGAAGGCATAATTTGGAGTAGGTCTCACAAGGGTTTAGATCCTATCCCATGTATTTTGAAATCTAGTATTAAAATCTTACATAAGATCCCTCTTGATAGTGGTCAATTATTTAGCTAGTGATAGATGATCACCCTTCTTTCCAAACCTCTTAGTCAATATATCTCCTATTTCATCGCTTGAACAAATAAAATTTTTAGTTAGAGTCCCATACCAATCTAAAGCCTTCCCTTTGAAAGACAATGCCAATAACCTAATAGCCACATTCTCTTGTGTGATATTATGGATATTACAAAAGTTTACTATGTTGTTAATATGCTCAATGGGAGTAATATGACCTTCTCCACTAAAATATGGAATACTCTTAAAGGTTTCTCCAAGAATTTGGTCATATTGGGCAAGGTTCAAAGGAGATGATCCAGTGAAGGGCACAAAAGGTTTCTCCTAGCTATATTGGAATGTAGACTATGGGTATTAGTGGATGAACTCAATAAGAAATTAGACTTATTAAACTTCAACTCCCTTGAATAAGAATGGGTATTCATAAATATAAATCTCGTATCAAAATATGAAGGCAATTGCACAAACTCAAAGGGTATTCCTTTAGCAACAGACCTAGTGGTCACCTTTAGCATGGAAATTAGGGATTGATCAACAACCAAAGAGTTGAAAACTTTAGTGGAGTTTCCAGGTGCTGAATGTAGATGTTCTTTTAGCTGAAAATATGCCAAGACCAGCACCAATCTTGGATAATCTTCTAGGACTTAGAGTCCCACCAGGCATTCAAAAACTATTGTCACTTAGATTTGCATCCCTTAAGGAGATGCCTAGATCTCCTCATCCAACTGGCATAATGGAAACATCTCTCTTGATAGGGGTTATAATATTCACCTAACTAGATGTCTTAAAAACCTTTACCACCATGTTTGAAGATAATTACAAAAAGCCCCTTGACCTCTATTTTGATATTTTAGGGAAAGTTTCCCTAAACCCAGTCATGATCTTCAAACATGATTCCACACTTATTATTTCCCTTTTGATTTTTTATATGGGTTTGTAATGGCTTATTTATCATACCAAGATCCTAAGGAAGTGTCAAGTTGTTTCCATTTTTCCATACAATCATTTTAATCCCTTGTTCAATCACCTATAGGTAGATATTTTGGTGCACAAACAATGAGTTAAATATGAGTAGTATGAAAAATATGCATGACTATGAACTTTATATGCTACCATAAAATATGCCAATACACCTCTAGCAATACTAAGAGGTTGGAACATGCATTAACCTTTTCACACCTCAGTATGATGTCAACAAAGGCCCTATAGGTGTGCATTGGGCATGTTATATAGGTAGGGCATGAAATGGGGCAAAAACATGTTTGTGAAAAGCTTCAAAATAACTCAAGTTCACTACCAACATTCGAGTACATGATGTCCATCGAGAAAAACTTGAAACCAGTTCCAACACATATTCTCTAACATGAAATTCACTTGCATATACATTGAATAGAGTAATCAAGAGCATCAAATGACTGTTTTAGCATGGTGAATAAACTTATGACCACACTTACACCTTTTCCAAACATCTAAATGAACTTTTACAAACTCCCTAATGCCTTGGACAACTAATATACCCTGATTATCATTCCATGACCAAGTTGAACAGGTTTATACAATTGACTTTAAATGAAGCTAAGCATGAAGTTGACTATAATAGATGCCAGGGTTGCAAGCTGCCCAAAAGATGCTATGATGAAACCAAAACATGGAAGGAGGTGGTCATATGACCCTAAGACCTATGTAACATCATTTACAAACTACATGATACCTCTATAGGAAAACAACACCCTGCAAAAAATAAGAACCTTACTTGAGACTGCACATGGTGGCACCTTCCTGTAGTATGGACTAACTTGCTCATCAAAACATTATGAAACATGAAAATAATAATTAATACCATATAAAGAGGTATAAAAAATCTTCTATAACCAACATCACAGCTGGTTCATATGAATTTGACCAAAATGGATCAAAACCTATAGGGTATATGAAATAGCTAGCAAAAATATACAGTCAAATTCATGACGATGGTTCATAAATCACAGACCACCATTATTCAAAATCTTTATATGAAAATTAAGGTATATTATTTTACTACAACCTCCCAAAATCATTTGTCCTGAAAACTCTTTCGCTGTCTATACTGAGTAAAAATCTGAAGGTCACTTTTATATGTCTAGAAAACCAAGAAAGGAGTAGAATGGTTTTGGATTTAAAATGGCACTTTTAGAGTAAACAAAATATATTGATGAGTATTAAAAAGGTGAAGAGGCCTTCCATGATCTTTTTATATCTGGAACATTTCCCCATGGGTCATACAAGTGCCATTTGCTCTCTTTTTCAGTTGTTTCTTAAATTTTAGTTAGATAACCTGTAATATTCTGATATAAATAACATCTATGATAGTTAAACTAACCTATTTGATATTATAAATAATAAATGGACACATGGGAACCTTGAGAACCATGCCACATGCATTAATGACCCTTAAAAGCCCACTAAAAAACTCAAAATGACAAATAAGCTAATAAAACCATGACTAAGACTATAAAAACATTAGATGACATCAATTGAACCATAATCTAACCTATGACAAATATTTGGACCCCTAGAACATCTAAAAACAAGTATTTCACCTATAAGGGTCCAAGTTTGACCTAAAAGTCAAACTTGGTTAATAATTATAATTATGATTTTAAAAGGCTTTGTGAAAGTTATTGAGGAAGTGAGAAAAAAAAAGTTTGTATTGTATTGGTTAAAAATTTATCGAATATTAAATAATCATTATGGGTTTTTTACCTCATTTTGAAGTCTTCTCACCTAATTCTCCACATTGTGTCTTATTGATCTCTATATCAATCTATGTGTACTCTTTTCTTATTAATTCACATCTAGATCCTTTATGTGCATATGCACTCTGAATTCTTTCATGGTACCAGATCAAATGTGGTGTGTTTATTAATTGGCAAGAACAATGGAGATCTCCTTGCAAACTTTTAAAACTCCAAAGTTAAGTAAAAAATGTATTTAATCAGTCTGGTATAGTCATGATATGGCCTTCAAAGAATATTATTTGCTTTAAACCTCTTATAGAGGCATGTATGTCATTTTTTTAAACAATCTCCATTCAAGCATTTAAAAACTCCTCTCAAGAGACTAGTATTCATTTTTTGAAGCCAGATTTTAGTTTGGATACCATTATTAATTGTACTATGAAACTTAAAAGATTGGAACAAAATTTTTAAAAATTGAAAAATAATTTTTTGGTTGGAAAAATTCATTTTGAGGATTTTGGAGGCTTAGTTTAAAGATTTGAAATCTGCTTGACAAATTTCAAAGCCTACAAAAGCTACCTAAAGCTTTTATGAAATTATTATCCTCCTTGGACACCATTGTAAAGTTGGTTCAACTCTTAAAATTTTGAAAAATATATATTTTAATGTCAATAATTTATTTTGAAAGTTTGATCTGCTTTGTGGCAAGATTTCATAAAGATTGACAAATTTTCAAGGTCTCTAATGGCATTAACAATTTCTTGTGATTTTTCAAACTCCCATCTAAGCACTATTCTTCTTACTAAAATGTTCTACAAATTAATTTAATTTCATATAGTTTTTGAAAATATTTTAAAAATACTCTATTTTTTTAAATCTTCATATTTCTATGTAAGCCCCATGGGTCCCACTTTGGGAGCTAACCTTTTTTACCAAAAGTTAAAAATATTAAATGATTTTTTTATTGTTTAAATTTTACATGCAATATATATATATATATATATATATATATATATATATATATTTGTGTGCATGTAAATTCTTAAATAATCTCTTAGAAGGGTTGGTGGTTATTATTTTACTAAAATCTTGCAACTGGGGTAATATTATGTTCAAAACCCTCCAAAACCTATTTTAAAACTAATTTTTTTCCAAATTTAATTAATTTTGAATTATTTTTTAGTTTGTGTGCCAACTTTTCTCGCATGTAAACCTCTCTCTCTCTCTCTTTCTTGTCAATCTTCTTGTAACATTTGACCTAGTCAAAACCTTGTTGACTAAAGTCATGTAACTAGTCGATTCTTAGGTTTTAGCATGTTTCAAACATATAAGTGTGATTCAATTTTGTTTTGAAACCTCCTATTATAATATTTATACTTTTTTAATCATAGTGTTTAAATAGCTTTTTTGTGCACAACTCTTTTGACACTTAAATTTGTGATTTTTTACTTCAATTTATTTCACATTGTTTAGCATATATTTATACAACTATAATTTTTTTACTCACTTATAATTTGGTTTACTATAAAGTAAAGTTAAATTTCATATTAAACAAAGTTAATTTGTTAATTATTTTTACATTAATGTATTATTTTAACACTTGTGACAGCTTATTTTGTTATAATATTTCATAACTTTATTACTTTTTCTAGCATTAATTTGAATAATTATTATTTATTTACACTTATAATTTAATTTATTTTCAAATACAGTATAAATTCATATTTTAAAATGGTTCAAATTTAAGCATTATCTAGTATCGTAGTATCAATTTTTTAGGGAAGCAATGGTTTCTCCTAATTTTATATTATAAAAATTAAACATGCTTAATAGATTTAACTATAACATATGAAAATTTGAATTAAATTAGAACTTATGATCCTAAAACTGTGGAACATTTTCATTGGGATTGAAAAATTCTCATCAGGATAACATGTGACCCTTGAACATTCAAATATGTTTCAATAAAAATCACAAGAAGCCATGTCGACTATCTTGTGGAGTATTAAGGATGAATTCTTACTCTACATTGATAATCAAGAGTCCCCTACCGATGTTTGGAAACTCCTTGAGTCTATACATGAGGGCACTCATCTCTCAAAGATTATTAAATTGATTATTGAATTGCTAACTACACCTATGAAAGGTGATGAAAAGGTTATTAATTTTCTTGCTAAAATTAAGAATATTAAAACTCAATTAGATGGTTGTAACTATAATTTGATTCAAGGTGACTTATTTTATTTTATTATTCAGTTGAATACTCATAAAAAAATTGTAATTTTATTTCTATTACGAACTCTAAGTACCAAACAGAGCAAGATGTCCTAGACCTCACTACGTTGTTAACTCTTTTGATTCAAGAAGAGCAAGTGATGTCTAATTTTGATTGTAAAGATAATGTCATGGAGACACTTCTCACTCTCAACCCTATTTCTGAGAATAATAGAAACCATAAACCTAACCTTAATTATGTTAAAGATAAAAATAAAAATAAGAGATCTGGTAATAAGAATCATAAACCTAAGTTTAACAAAATTTATAATCTATGTGGTAAATTTGATCATATAAGTGAAAATTATTATGAAAACAAAGAGTTTTTGGCAAATAATTTTTGGGAGAAAAAATGTGTATATTTTTAAATTGATGCATTTCAAATTACTAATTGTTATTCATCATTAGTAAAAAATCATTCTGTGGATGGATCAAAGTAAATGATTCAAAATGTGTTGATTTAAAAATAGACATAATTTTTCTACCAAAAATAATTTGTCAATGTCTTATGGATTGTAAAAGCATCAAAGTTCTTAAAGATATATTTAATAATCAATCTTTTAAAAATAATAAAGGGAAGAAATATAATCAAAATAAATAGAAGAATCAAAACCCTAATCAAAATAATAATCAGGATCAGAATTTAAATGGTATCACTTTATATACTATTTTATTCACTTCAAATGAGAATGAATGGATTCTACATAGTGGTGCAGCATACCATATGATTTGCTTATCTAATATTTTGTATAATTTTAGATATATCTCTGAAAATATATATTTAAGAGATAATTCATTCTTAAAATCAACTAAACAAAAAAGATAAAATTTGTAAATGTTATTATTAATGATGTTTTCTATATATCTAAGATTAAAGAAAAATTGCTATCTTGTTCTCAACTTACAAATGATCATTTCATTATAACATTATTTAAACATAGTTGCTCTATTATAAATCAATCTAGTTCATTGACTATTAAAGGTGATCAAAAGAATGACTTATATATTTTACTTCTTATATATGTTTACTTTCATCTCATGGTAAGAATGAATCTCAATTATGGCATAAAATATTATGACATGTTAATTTTTAAAGTTTACGTAACGTGTCTTCTCATAATCTTGTTGTTGGTTTACCTTCTATCTCTTCCCATCATGAAACTTGTGAAGATTGTTTACGTAGTAAGAAAATATTAATCCCTTCCACAATAATCATGATGTGAATTCCTCACATCCTTTAAATTGGATTCATAATGATTTTGTAAGACCTATTGAATTATATCTCTTAATGGTTCCTTGTATATTATTTTTTATTTGATAAAGTAAAAAATAGGTTTTACATAGATCTTAGAACCATCAAAGTGAAATACAAAAAGTATCAATAGGTCGAGTAAAGTCCATCCAACCAAAACATCAAAAAACTACAATACTAAGTTGAAAGCAAGAAAAATAGAAAATCAAAAACAAAGCTTAAGAGGGATGTCCCTCTAGTGGGTCTTTAACATCTTCAGGAGTATTCACTAGGATGTCCTCCTTAACCTTTGAAATCTTAACCCGTGTACAGTTTTTGGGTCCTTTAGTAGCTTCTCTAGGAAAGATCATATGAGGTCGCTTCTGTATTTTGACCTATAAGGGAGTCTGCTTTGAGGGGACCACCTTAAGGGAACTTGATGGGGGGGGGGGGGATCTCAATATCTTGGGAAATTGAATGATTGGGCCTAGGGCTGGTTGAGAAGACTAAATGAAAGACTACACCATGGACTTAGCATGTCTATGCAAAATATTCCGGTCTTGTATAAGCTTAGTGAGGCCCATCCCTACCTCTTAAACCTTGGAGTTGAACTTTTCCAACTACACTTTTTCATTTTCATCTCTTTTAAAAATATATATTTACCCTTCTAGGCAGTCTCTTCATAAGTACCCACATCAAGGGTAATCAACTTAGGTTTAGGTATGAAAAACTTGAGAGGGAGGTCGTAAGGAGGGGATTTGGAAAGGCTAGCCTGGGGGGTGCTCTCAAAGGTTTGGTGAGATCCCGAGGTGGGCTCCTCCTATTGGGAGTCTATCCTAAAGGAGGATCCCCCAGAGGGAACCTTTTGACCATAAAGGGCTTGGTCATGTTTGACTAGGAGAAGGATCAACCTTTGGTGGAGGATAGGGTTAGTGTCATTCACTTGGTGAAACAAAATGGTGATTTCAAGAAACTTAATCAAAAATAAAAGAAGACTTATCTTATAACCATTAAAGTGATTTAACAGCAGGAAGTGGTGGAAAAAGATCAGTGTGTATTTACCTTCAAGGGTCATATAGCACATAACGTGGAGATAGATTTTCGGTCAGTGACGAGGGAGATCTACCCATGGGAAGCCTTTTTTTAGTCCTCACAATTTTTTTCATCCAAAAAAATAATTGCAGCAGCTCATATTTCTTTATTTGCTCTTTGAATACCTTAGTGCCCTCATAGGACATAATGGTAGATTCCCCAATGAATTCCTCTGACATTATGATTATTATGCCACAAATGGTTACGTTATGTTTGTTAAAAGTTGCTATAAAACCATGGGCCACTTCTCCATTATGCTTTGTGATTCTCTCCATGAACTCGATGAGGCCCTCGCATTTTAGTTTCTTCCAAACTTTTTTTGGCCATGTACTTTCATGTATGAAATGGGTTTTAGCCTTTCCCTATCACCTCCCATTGAAGCAGTATCCGTAAAGCTGATGTGAGTAGGTGGAAATTTTTGGATGAAGTGATTTTGAATAATGCAAATTGAGTTTGAGAAGCTCACAGATAATACCCTATATTAATTACACCCCTCCTATAGACATAATTACATATCAACATAATTAAAATCCACTCCTTGGATGAAATATTATACACATGTGGTGATATGATGGTGGTAATTTCGACGTGTAAATCTTTGAGAACATTATTAGGAACGTTTCTTGCATTTTGATAGTTTCTTAAAATGTGGAGTTCAACTCCAATGTTGGCAAGGATGTCTACTATCTCGTTGTCTCCCCAATAGGTATGGATAATTTGAAAGTGAAACATGCCCCTCAATATTTGTTTGGCATCATTGATGATGTATTTGATAGTGTGAGAGGGGGTTATTTTCCCTTATAGATCATTTAGGATATTTAACGAATCACCCTCCATGATGATCCTATTCTAGTTGATTCTAGAAGCCAATTGTATACCCCAGAGGGCCACCTTGACCTCTGTAAGGTGATTTTTTGGGGTTTCCATGGGACCTGTATAATTAGCCAACATCTCCCCTTTTAAATTCCTTATAACTTCACCTCTACCTATGGGGCTTAGGTTTCTTTTAGAAGCATCATCAAATTTTAGTTTCACCCAACCTTTCGGTGGAGCCTTTCATTTTGTATGCTTATGTATTATAGCTTTTGAGGAGTTTAAAAGTTGAGTAATATCTCAGTTTTTAAGGATATGTCCCTTGTAAATTATTAATTTTATAGATTATTATCTTAGAATGATCTTGTCATATTTCATTTAAAATAAATTTGAAGTGTTGTCTAAACTCAAAGAATTTAAAATTGTTATTGAAAATATTTTTAGTTTTTCTATCAAGAGATTAAGATCTAATAATAATGGTGAATATATTAGTAAAAAATGATTATTTTTACATTAGTTGTGGTATTCAAAGAGAATTAACAACTCTCTATTCCCCTCATCAAAATGGTATTGTTGATAGGAAATACCACACTATTATATAAATGGCTAGAACAATTTTGCATTATGTAAATATTCCTAAGTTCTTATGGACCAAAGCTATAAATACTACTATACATATTCTCAATAGAGTCCCTACTAAATCTTTACATTTTTATACACTAAAAAAAAATATGTATGTTTATGGCATAACATTTACCATTATAATAGTTTTGTTGTTACTAACTAAATTGATAGTGTCTCAATTACATTTAAATTTGTTACAAAAAATATTTAATTTGATTATTTTTAATTTATAATTATAATTATATTATAATAGATATATATTTTTTAGATAAAAAATCCAAAAAAACATACTGACATTATATTTTCAGTTCATATGAGTCAACATTGAAATACATTATATGCATAGCATCATGCTTAATTTTAAAAAAATGATCATGTTTAGTTATTTTATTTGGTATTAAGATCATGTTCAAGTGTGGTTTTTTTGTGTTTTAATTGTTAAGATGCTTTCATTTGTTAAGAGCAAGTTCATGACAACATGTTCAGATGCTTCATTTGATAATGAGATATGTTATGAAATACAAAGTGTAAATGGAGTTTATATTATTAATTGAATCTTCATCATTTAATTTACTAAGCATTATATTTATACATATATGAAATTATTTGTTTTAGTCTCATATTTGATTGATTGGATGCTTACATATCATGTTAAAATTATCCATATTTAATGTATATCATTTGAAAATTAAAACATACTAAACTTGCAAAGTTTTGTTAAGACTCATATTATAAAATAAATTATTGCTAATAAGATATTTAATGTTTGGTTAAACTTGGTATCATATTATTATTAAAATCAATGTATATGCATCACATGATAGTTGGAGACACTCATCTTGTCAATATTGGAGACATCCAATAATGAATTACATATAATAATTTATAGCTATCACTAACTTTATAATCAAAATAGTATACTTGTTTCCCTGAAATATGACTTGATTGTTAAGAATGTGTTTTACCATGGATAAACATGTCATCTTTTATCTTTATGTATGATGTTAACCATACTATGTTATCATGAATATATTTATAGATATATGTTTAAGTTTTGTTTAGGTGATACACTTATATAGTTCTGGTAAAAAATTCAGTGCAGCACTAATGAACTAAATATAGTGAAGTTTATGTGCATTTTATCTTATAGAAAATCTTCAATGATGATATTGATTTGTAGTTATGTCTTACGAATTATTAAGTGATAGATATATTCACAAAACTACTTGGTGCTATCAAGTTCTATCAGTTTCGTTCAAGGTTGGGCCTCTCAGAGTTACAATTGAGGGGGAATGTGCATAACAATGCCACTTCCTAACGGTCATCAATTACTTCTTCTTCTATATACTTCTTCTCATTATAAAGCATTGTAAACTTCATGTATAATTTATGTAATTTAAAGTAAATTTAAGGTAGAAGTTTTATTTTTATACCCAATACATAAAAGCATACTTTGTAATAGAGGTCCTTATGTTATAAAATATTTCAAATATGCTTAATGATTATTCATTAAAAACTGTGAGATGTAGTGTCATGATCATGTTAGCCTAAACTTATTTTTGAGTAGTTTATGGATTATAATTTTTTTGGTTTCAAAAGGTGATAATTTTTTAATGGTGACTATGATTTTTATTTTCACTTAGCATTAAGGGGGAGTGTTAGAGTATTTAATGACTAAGTAGGCTTAATTGACTTTAGTTTACCTTAGTATAGTATTTAATTAAATAATAATAATATATTATTTATTAACATGAGGTGAAAAACTCATAAAAATAAATAATAATATTATATTTATTTAATACGTATCATTTTCATTGAATGGCTTTTGAGATGGTTGGACCTATTGGTTACTATGGTCACCTCCCTTCACATTTTAGTATAAATAGGGTTTTGCCCCTATTGTGAATCACGGTGACTTGATATGAAAAATTATCATTCAAACTTATTTGAGTGATTTTAAAAGTATTTATGAAAGTTATTGAGGGGAAGTGAGAAGCAGAAGTTTATATTGTATTAGGTAAAAGTTTTTTGAATATTGAATAATCACTATGGGATTTTTACCTCATTTTGAGGTATTCCCACTTAATTTTCCATGATGTGTCTTATTGGTCTTTGTGTCAATCTGTGTGTACTCTTTTCTTATCAATTCACATCTAGATCCTATGTGTTCATATTCACTCTGAATTCTTTCAATCACTTGACTGAAGAAAAGAAAAAAAAACTAATTTTTACTAACCAAAAATAACACTGCATTTTTAGGAAATTATTTTTTAACTGATAGAATGCAAGATAAAAAAAATAACCAAGCTATATCCCAAAAATTACATTTAAAAAATGCCACATTATGATTGGCTAAAGAAAAATATCTAATAGCAAAGTTGATACCCATATATCCTACCTTTGACCCAATATAAAGAGAGTTAAGATTTCTATGTTGCACATTTTTTGTTATTTGAAGGACTTCTTTCTTTAATTATATATACATAAGAAAAATGAAGATGTTGTCATTACTTTATATGTATATGTATATGTGTATGTATATGTATGTATATATCACTTTTATTCCTTTACCAAACATGATGATTATATTCATTAAACAAAATAATTTGAGAATGATTTGGGATGTTTGTGTAATGAAGATGCATAAATAACAATTTTTGTCAAACTCTACCTAAGATCACATTTCTTTGTATATTCACATAGGTAGAAGATTAAAATGGTAAAGTGAGTCATGCCCCTTTGTATAATACATAGCATGATTCAATTTTGATGCCCTACTATTAAAAAAAAACTAGAATGGTATTATCATTATTCTTATCTCTCATCAAACCATATAATGTTGAGTAGAAAATTCACTATGAAAAAATATTGGAATGCATAAATATAACTATTATTAATCAAATAATAATAATATATATCCTATGGTTACAACAATAAAGTGGTCAGTTTGAATTCACGACCCATACTCCTCATAAGAATATAAATCTAACTCAAATACAAAAAATGTTGACAAAGCACGAAAACCCAAAGTTTCCAAAATCAAAACAAAATTACAAATCACATATTTTTCAACACAGGTTACAACCCAAAAAATAAGAGGGAGAGAATCATCTTTGGGAAGCTAGGTGATCCAAGTGGAAGGCCCAGCTAAAGGAGGATTGAGTGGCACTTAACCATCCTGAGTGGTAACTTATGGGGCTAAAGAAACAATGATATCCCAACTAGAAGATGGATAAACAAAGTTACCAACCAAACCACCTCACTAAATAAGTGACCTCTATCGTGACAAGTCAATCGTTAATTTCCCATAAGGTGGTAGCAGACTCCCCCTCCCCACCCTACCTGGCCTTCCCCATTGAGGAGTGGAGAAGTGAATATGGATATGAGAATTAATTCATCATCACCTAGGCACTAGAGGAGGAAACCCATGAGGTGGATGTTATGGGGGGATGTAGCTCATAATGTAAGGAACACTCCCCTATTAGTTGAGCAATGCCTACAAGTGCTAAAATTCAAGTAGCATCTTCTCTACTTGAGCTTAAATCTACTTAAAATTTGAAGAGATACCAATTACCTTATCATTAACTGAGAACTGAGAAGATGATTCATCATTATTAAACATAATTTTAATTCTAGACTTACATAGCTGAAATAAAATTATAGATCTGAAGATGTTCCAAAGAGAAGTAATATATGATAGCCATTAAGCATTATCCCCAAAGAAAACCATATGCCAATAGAATGGCTTTGGGTGTAAAGATTGGAAATATATGTGAATCCAATGCCATGTAGATTGATATTTTAGGCAAAGTTAAGAAGAGGTATTTTAAGGACTCGACTCTTGAACAAGTTAGACACTTAGGTTGAGAAATTATAATGTGTAAAAGGTTCTCCCCAAGAGGAATGAATTAATAAGATAGACACTAAATAAAGTGAGCGAGCTTGGGCTTGAGCTTAGAATTCTAAATTATGTTAAGTCTGGTGAGCCAAGTCTTAGGTGAAGAATTTAAATTCCAAAATCTATTTAACTCATGCAAAGTTGATGACAAGGGACTTATGATTTGACGAGACCTAGAGATAAATTTTTAAAAATGAGTGTCAAAATTCCACCTCCAATCCTTCCACCATTCACTGGAGGTTATAGACCCATCTTATGAAGCATGACATCAGTTATCAATTCTTGGATATGCACAATAAAAGGTAAGTCTTGAATTGATAAAATTATATTTTTCTTCTGGAAAATGCCATGGAATCTAATCATGTGATGAAGTCAAATTCTTAACAGTATGAATTCCTTTTTTATATAAACATAATTTTATTCCCTGGAATTTCTATGAATGTAAGAATTGTATTTATTATTATCGAGAACCATAAAATATTGTGATTATTAAAGGAAAGACCATTGTAAAATCCATCACCAACCCATCTTAGAAAGGGTTTGAAAATGTCAAAAAAATTCCAAATGCTTTTGGCAACGAAAAAACAATCAATTTTTACTATAGTGGTGATCATTAGAGTATGAAACCCAATGTTTTTCTAACTAGTGTTACTATATAGGGTACCTATGGAAATGCAGTGCCTTATGAGGATTTTCCTAATCTAATTACCGTCAATTGTTTGAACCACCCATTTATCACATAGAGAAATACTTTATCTGTAGATACCAATAATGTCTATAACTCCTTTATCATGAGGAAGACAAAAAATGTCCCAAGAAAACTTGTGATAACCTCAAGTTTTCTTAGCATTGACCTAAAGAAAATCCCTAAGAACCTTTGCTAATTTATCAGAAGGGGTTTTGGAAAGATCCCAACAAGAATAATAATAAACATGAGTGGCCACCAGAATCTTGATACAAACCTAAAATTTACCAGATCAATCTCAGGGGTTTGGATATACAGTATGCAACCTTTCTCCCACTATCGATGACATGTTACCAAAATTGTGAAGGAAAGTTATCAAAAGTGAAAGGAATAAAAAAATAATTTGAATCTCTCTATCTTATTTATCCATTTCTAATGATAATGCTTAATCCATTCAATAATAAGCATCATGCTTTGTCTGTAACATTGGGTTTTAGCTCATTGTAAACTAGAACCTGAAGCCTCACAAAATATGTCAAGGTAATGCAAAGCCTTTTTTAACAAAGTTTCTTGTTCGGTGAGAATGAAAAAGGTATCATCAAAAAAGTTCCCACTTATAATCTAAGAGGATCAATTAGGAAATACAATGCCCTTGATGAGTCCTTGTTCTTCTTTATGATCAAGAAGATATTCAAATGCCTTGGCTGCCAAAACATATAAAGTTAGAACCAACAAAAAACTTATATAAGGAGTAGAAAATCCCAAGGTTGTCATATTTGAGCCCATTGATAGTGAGGCATGCTGAAGCTTTAGAAAAAAAAGTTTGCATTGGCAAAATAAATAATTGGCCAAACCTAAAGCCTTAAGCATAACATGAATAAATGGCCACTCAATTTGATTATAGACTTCCTCAAAATCAAGTTTGAATAATATGGTTCACTGACAAGAAATTCAATCCATTCCACTCCATCCCAAACTGCAATAAGATTATCCAAGATGTAAGTATTCATAATGAAACCAATTTGATTTAGTATGATGATGACAAGGACGATAAGATAGAGACGGCTCACAACGGCCTTGACAATGATTTTATAAGAAACATTGAAAATAGTGATGGGGCACCAACTGGTAATAAACTTTAGAACATTGGATTTGGGGATAAACTTGATGTTTCCTTTATTAATGAGAGAGCCTAATGATTTGTTTTCCAGGGCTTCTTTGTAAACTTATAATAAGTCAGGCCCTACAAAGTGCCAAGTAGATTTTAAAAATTCACAACGATAATCATCAATATATGGATCTTTGTCATTGGCCATGAATTGCAATGCATAAAATATTTCCTCAAGATAAAGAGGAGCATCTTAGAGTTTCAGTTCTACAAGACTTAATTTGAAGGGCACCACATCCAAACATTCTTTCAAAGCTTGCACTTTTTCCACCAAATCTTCCTATGCTTGAAACACTAGTTTTTAGTGTTCCAAGAATGTTGAGGAGATTTCAAGTAGACTGGTAAGGCACTGATCGGTAAACTTGATGACTTTTATTTTCTCCTTAACTTGTTTGGCCTTGGAAACTTGAAGAATTCCTTTGAAGCACGGTACCCAATTTTAAGGCAGTAAAGACATGCTCAAATTTGTGCCATTTTGACCACATGGCTATCAATAACTTTGATCTTGTGCTTATGGGAAGTTGTCATGGTTTGAAATTGTAGGTAAAAATGGTTATGTTTGAGGATATGTGAAATTATTTGGAACTCTTTGAGCATAACACCATCGGCCTACTTCCAAACTCATATGATTTGTTTGACATAGTGGTGGAAGAAAGTGGTGATGTCATTGATCACCTCATGCCACCACTCATTCCAACTATCAACATAAGGCAGACATGGATCAAGATTTCACATTGGTGATGAGTCAAATGGTGTCCTCATGGTAAAGGAGGGGATATTTTAAAATAATTTATTGTGTGAAACTTTGAATTGGATGCCACCCCATTCCACTCTATAAGTAATAGAACTATGATATGAAAGAACAATTTTCAGATGCAATGGCAACTTGCCTATTATAGAATCAAAATGATAACACATGCTACTTGAAAAGCATAACATGATCCAACCATTTGAGGACCCTATTGGTATCAACATGGCAATTAGACCATGTAAACCACTATGCATTATTTAAAGCATGCCATTGGAGGAGTGGGTCCATTAAGCCTTATCATTATTTAAAATAAAACCATGTTTCATGTTCTCCCATGCAACTAATGTTCAAATAAATTAGAGTAAATGACATATTTTCCACACCACATCAAGAGGGCACCAAATTTTTCCTCAAGACTTTCAATAATATTAAAGTCACAACATATTATCCAAGTGGAGAGGTAGATTGTTAGCAAGCCATCACCATAACACCATTTTTTTAGGGCCATCATTTGGGGTGAAAAATTGAGAACCTCTAAGGAATGGCTATCAACATCAAGTGATACACAAATAACTCGATGTGATGGATCTTCCCCTGAGGAAATAACTAAGGGGCTGAATTTTCGGGAAACCAAAATATTATCACCATCACATCCATCTTCATGCAAAGTGAAAAATTGAGATGCATCAGACCAAATACTTATTGGAGTAAATTGTAGAAGAAATCTTAACTTCTTGCAAACAATAAAATCTAAAACTCCCAAACATCGATAAGCAACACGCATAGATAATTAATGGGAGGACTATGTGAGGCCTCAAACATTCTAGGAGAGTAAATTCATTTAGGGAAATCTTCCATGAGTGATTATCCCTTTCCATCCTCTATATATTCTATAGAACTAAGTGTCACAAATTGCTTACCCAACATAGATTGTTGGTTTGGTAGAATGAAATCCCTATGTAAAATGGATTGGTGTTTAGCCCCATTTTCTTCCTAAGGAGAGTCACTGATGATGCAAGATGGATTGCATGATTGTCTAGGGGTATGACAACTTGTATATGGTGTCCTAACATGAGAAGAACTTACTTGTAACCGATTAACTTGAGAAATTTGGCTCTGAGAGGCAATTGGAGAACTATGAGACTGAAGGGGGTTAATGGGGGGGGGGGGGAATCCCTTCAGTCCTCCTGGGAGGATTTGGTAATAGGGGGGACATGGATTGCCTTGGAACCCTTGTTTCTAATGGAAATTTTTAGCCACCATTCTCTAACCATCAATTTTCTCCACCACATTTTGCTTTTCAGATGGAGCCTACCTAGTGGAAGGCTTTGAGCATGACATAAGGGGACAATCACAAATCCTATGGTCAAGTGATTAGCATTTGAAACAAGTTTTTTGGAAATTAAATTATGTGACTTTCTTTGAGAAGCAGTCTATCTCTACTTGAATGTCAATGGATTATTTCAAATTCATAGTCAAATCAACCTCAACACAAACATGTTTATTAGGGTGTAAAGAGTAGAAATTATCTACCTCATGACAAATTACTTTCCCTGTGGGTTTAGCAATCTCATCGAGAAACATACATAGAGAAAATAGAAGGCCTAAACGTTTGACCCAACAAGCACTTTGAGGGAGGTTTGTTTAGAAACTTTGAAATTATGAGTCTAAGGGGACATAATCGTGAGGTTATTCCTCAAGAACTAGTAACTTGACCCAGAATGAGGGTTTGGACTTGAAAGGGATCCTTTAAGGAGAAAAAGAAAAAACCCTTTGTTAAGGTTATGAATACTAGTCACCTAAACCTAAGGGTTCCCAATGATGATTAATCCAAGCATTAAGGGACTCTTCAGAGGGGATATAGATGACATAATAAGCAATAAGGTAATTATTTTCATACCACTTACAAACACTATCAACAATATATAATTGTAAATAAACATCAAATTGAGGAGGATTATTAGAATCTATATCTCATTGCAAACCTTTGAGACAAACTTTTGGGCTAGTTTTGATGCCATTCTTCCCACTATCTACAACACTAGTTATGATAGATTGGTCGATGACCATTTAAAGAGAAACAATCCGCCTAAAGGGTAGACATTAATGCATAATAAATACACACTTAGTCTTGATAATATCACAAAAGTGGTATGGTAACAAGGTGTAACAAGAAAATAAAATGAGATAAGATAAACATGCAAACCCTAGCAAAGCAAGTTTCTCAAATCGATCAGCTTGTTATAATAAAATGGATTTCACTATAAAAAATGGATATACTATTTGAAATATTTATGAATTTAAATCCTTCATTGTTACATAGCAATCCACAGCCATACCTGATTCGTTGCTAAAACATTAGTCTCAAATAATTATATATTGGTAGTGGATCAATAATTCTTGAACAAGAGTAAGTAGATAACACTACACTCCCAATCTCCCCATTTGTATGAATAATTCATAATAATCATCTCCCACATTTATCATTTATGGAATGATTATATGGTTTACATGTCAAATTAAAATCTAATGTCGATATCATCTATACAACTCCATTACTTTTGTGGTATCCTTAAAGTTGTTCTAAGAGAGCATTGTGTGGCAGTTCCCTGGCGCATCGAGAAAAAGAGGAAGGGAATTATTTTTTGGAAAAACTTTGAACACCCCCATTTCATAAATTAACCCAAGATGTTCAAATAATTAATTGATACATATGCTAAGTAGATAAAGGTTTTCCAATAAACAATTTTATAATGTTGCATATGTTAAGTAGGTAATGGGGTAAAGGTTTGCTCTCCCATTATAAAATGGGTGGACTATTAGTAATGGATTTCCCCTCCTTTTGTATTATTTAATTTTAATTTTGTTGGATCTACCAAGGGCAATCCTAAGGCTTCAGGTTCTGGTTGTGTTGTAATAGATGATATGGGCTCGGTAATCAGTGTTGTTCCTAAGTCCCTAATTAATGAGATGATTAATAAAGTAGAAGCTCAAGCATTGGTGTTAGGTCTTGAAATTATTGTCCATTATAGAATAGACAAATAATATATTGAAGGATATTTGTTGATTTTGATTCAAGGCCTACAAAAGGGTAGAGTGAAATCTTAGAATATTGAGAACATTATGGCTAAGGTATGGCCTTTGCTAAGCTTATTTTCAGATTGGGTAGTGATGCACTACTTTAGGGAGGCCAATTTTGCCACAGATTTACAAGCTAAATAGGGGCATTTCTTAATTGGATGTTTTTGTAATTGATAACCAGGTGGATGTTTGGGAAGGTTTAGTAAACATGATTGATCGATGATTGGAAAATGTTTTCCATCCCGCTTGCATTTTTTTAATATGTGGGTTGAAGTAGTCTTTTCTTTTTTTCTTTTCCCTTCATTTTTTATTGTTAAGCAATGATTATTGTGTATGGTTGTTTATTTCTTTTCTAGGGTTTGATGGGAAACATGTGAGTTGTCAAGGGCTATTGATTGCCAATCTTTCTGCATGTCCTTTCTCATTTTTCCCTCTTCTTATTCTCACAAGTCTCATGTAGGGGCTTTTGATTTATTTGTGGGGCTATTTGTTTGTGCTTTAAGAGTAGGGAAATTGGAAGGTTTTGAGTGTTTGGCGGTCATGGAGATTTTTTTTTTTTTTTAATAACAAGAGAGATATCTTTTTGTAGTGCACTATCTGATAACAGGTTAATGAAAATTGTTTGCATACTTTTAGGGTTAATCTTTGCAGCTATTTGAGAGATCATTGGCTGAAATTATGCTATGATATACTTCAGAGGCAATGTGAACTCATAAGTGGTGTCTATATTCATTTCAAAATTTCTTAAGGTGGTTGGCAATAGAGAAATTACTAAGAAAGTGGTATAAATATTCATTAAACATAAGTTTAAGAGTGGTTTGGAGGTAGCCATGAAAGGAGCAAAGTAATAAGATACTCAAAATCTCCCTTCTCTGGGTAGGAATATCGAGGGTTGATTTCTTCAAAGGCTTTTATTCATCAATTTGGTCTCTTATTTTGAACAAATTAAATCTTTCATGCGTAAATTCAATTCATCTTAGAGTAAGTGTTTCCCCTTCCCCCCTTGATTTGATTGAGTTGAAAACCCCTTTGTCATTATTTTTTAGTTTCATGCAAAACATTGAGGCAGTGAAAGCTAAAGCAAAGATGAAATATCTTATTAGAATCAGTGGATTGAGCAGTCGAGAAGGTGGAGGAAAACAAAATTGGGAAGATTATAGTGTAGTGGTTAGGCATAGCATATTTTCTAGTAAGGTTACTAGGAATATGGAAGTAGAGAGGTCAATTTTGGTGGCTCAAGATAGTGTTTCACAGAAGGAGTCTTGTTCATAGCCTTTGGGGAAGGCACATTCAATTGTAAAAGGTTTGAAAGTCATCACAGCAGGGGAGATCATATAGGCAAGAGTTGTTAACCTATTAATTCCTTTCATGGTGTTACAATTCCTTTAGGGTGTTTATTGAGGGATAAACCAGAATGGGATTCTTCGTGGATGGGTGGTAGTGAAGGTGGTAGTAGGAATTGGTGACATGGAGGTAATGGCTCTTTAAGTGGCATTCCTAGCGGCAGTGGTGGTAGTGATGTTTTGATTGGCATTCATGTTGGCAGTGGCAAGGACACGATGGAAGTAAACATGTTTGAGGTGGTTGGGGAGGTTAGCCTGGTAGTTGCTAGCAAGGACCAAGTGATCATTGATGTGGATGAGTCCAGGGAGTACCCGTTTGTTGTTGGTATGTAATCCTAACCATTTGATGTGTTTTGTTTTTTTTTCCTTGTGCAGGTGTAAGGCCTTTAGGCATGTAATGGAGCTTTCACTATATGTGTTTTATCTTTTTTTGTATGAGGACACATTTGTTGTTTTTGGGTCTTGGCCCTTGTTTTGTGTTTAGTTTGATTAAACTGACAGGCTTGGCCCTTTCTTGTGATTGGATGACTATCAAACTCATAATGTTGGTTTTTTTAATATTTTTTTATGTAATAAAAAAGTGAGGGACCCATCAACCCTTAATTATCGAGATGTGTTTGTGTCTATGTGAAGTAGATGAAGGGTTTCCATGAGCAATTTTAATGATTAATTCGAGATGTTTAAATTACTAAAATAAATTTGAGATATTTAATTAATATTATAAATGTTAATACAATTAAATAAAATAATTAAATTGAGGTAATTAGATAATATAAATATATACATCTTGAACATCTAAGTCCAAACAAGGTAAATTTATAATCAATATGTAGGTTTTGGGGTGCTTCAGATCCATTGGTGGGATCAAAAATGGATTTAGGATAATATTTATGTAGTTGTCTCAAGTCATATCAATAGGGTACTCCAATAAGACATACATGGTCTATTAACTTAGAATTGTAACCTAGCTCATTACTAAGAAATTTATCCCAAAACCAAACTTGGTAATACATCTAGATTAATCTTGGAGGTTTAATTATAGATGTGATTGTAATCTATGTTATCAATGTGAAAAGTGTTTGTCTGGTAACACGGGAGGGTGTTAATAGGCCTATAGTTTAAAATGCATTGTAAATCAATGAATGTAGTTTAGATTATATTGTACCTACATAACAATACACAAAAATAAAATGTTTTAGCATTATGATTTTAAATTCAACTAAAAGAGGTAAAATATAGCCCCCAATTACTTCCACTAATTAGCTAAGCCCCAAGAACCAAAGAAATGCTTATAAACCTCTTCTGCAACCACCATTCAGACATGACGCATGTTGACACCATACAAAAATGTGACTAACATTGAATTTTTACTTCTAATCCTTAAAGGGCCTTAAAAAGTTTGTTTTTGAACCAAGCATTTTTTTCTTATTAGTGTCTACCAAGGTAGGTACTAATGGATTCAATTTTCAAATACTTCATTTCTCCTCAACCAATCAAAAAATTTGAAATACATATTATAATAAAAAATAATATTTTGTGAGGATGGTGAGGAGCAGACAACATGAGGATGGTGAGGAGCGGGAAAAAAATTCAAATATGGACTCTGAATGGGAGAAGAGCAACGATGAAGGCAATGGGGAAAGTAGAATCATGTGGGCAAGTAGATTTGATTCCCTTCTAGGGAACCAAGGACAGACAAATGAAATCTTTCTAGGAGGCCCTAGTAGATCTGACAAGGAGAGTCCCAAAGAGGTGTCAGGTAAGTTGTCTTGGAGTTAAAAATTATTTGGTTCAATGGATAAGGACATTTTGCCTATTGAACTTCTCAAAATTATTAAAGATGGCAAAAACATGTATATACAAGTCACACCTTCTCTCATAACTTGAGCTCCATCCAAAATGGAACAAGCCTTGGTGGGTAAGTTTATGGGAGTAAGACCCAACATTAATACTTTCAGAGCATGAGCCAAAGAAAAATGGAACCCAAAAGGTCATATGGACATTCTGGCCATGGTAAATAGTTTTTTCATGATCAAATTCAACAATCCTAAAGATTGTGTTAATATATTAGCAGAGGGACCTTGGTTTTTTGGCAAATCATGACTTTTTCTAAAAAAATGCCATCCGAGTTTTGATCCTAAGACATAAAATATCAACCTTATGTTGATTTGGGTGCAATTCCCTGGCCTCTCTATTGAATTTTGTGAGGAAGATATCTTTATCAGCATTGCTAAGATGTTTGGATACTTGATAGCTTTTGATTTGTCCACTAAAGCCAGATCCAGACTAGTTCATGCTAGATTTTGCGTCAACACCTTTGTGAATCAAGATCTGCCCAATTAAATCTTCCTTCACACTCCCTATGGGATCAGAAATCAAAAAATTAAATTTGAAAAATCTGCTATGTTGTGTGATATGTGTCATAAATTGGGTCATTCCTCAAAAGCATGTACCCTTTCTCTAAATTGATGCAAAACAAGCTTTCTTGGCAAAGGAAAGGTGGGGTATTTTTCAAAAAACTAGATCAAACAGAGATTTTAGAGGTTGGCAAGGAGTTGGTAGGCACATAAATAAGGGAAGATAATAGTTTAGATGAGCTAGCATTAGAAATCAAAGACAAAGTAGCGCAAGAAAAGGCTTTCCCTTTGAATACTCCAAAAACATTCAAGCCCAAATTGATGCCCAATCAAGACCACCATCGTACTTCAGACACGGAGGAGGAGGATGTCACTATTAGTTAGATTGATAATAATGTTTTAAATAAACCAAAATTAGTCATTCCTCAATCTCTTAATTAGTTCAACGTCTTAGTGCAGCTAGAAGATATGCAACTTCAAGTCAGTAATAAGAGTGGCTCAAAAAATTTAGATATGGAATATTTTCTCAACTTCCCGATTGATTTTTCTCCTAAAAATTCTCAAGAGGAAGTTAAGGATTCACAACAGATTCTAGCTATGCCCAAGAATAGCACCAAAGCAAAGTTTGCTTCTACGTTCACTATCAGGAAAGGAATCAAAGGCCCTACATATAAAACGCCCCCCAAATTTAAAAAATCATCTAAAAAAGAAATTTCCAAAAAACTTATAGAGGAATATATTGTAGATGGGCTTCAAAAAACCCTATCGTTTAAGGGAGATAAATATGTTTTTAGTTAATCATGTTGCTTTATTCTTGGAATATCAGAGGAATATATAGTTTCTCAAAGAAAAAAGTTCTTAGGAATTTTAGGACTCACAAACCCATAATTTTAGCCATTCAAGAATCCAAGTTACAGGAGAATTTCTTTATGAATCATAATAAAACTTATTGGAGTGAAGATAGAACTGGGTGTTTTAATGCTTCAGAGGATTCTAGAGGGCTTATCACTTTTTGAGATTCTAATCTCTTGATGGGGGAAGATATTCTCAAATCTCAGCGTCATGTGGCAATCCTCTTCACAGATATGAAAGATAGTAAACATTGGATCTTTTCCAATATATATGCTCCCAACTCTACAAAATTCCAGCGCTTAACTAGTAAATTGACACTTTTAGTCTCGGTAAAATGGATCAAAAAGATGATATTAGAAAAAGAACTAAATGGAACCCCTGTCCACCCTGCCCCTCCTCACCACCTTGGGCTAGTTAAAGCTCAATTTTGATGGAGATTCTAAAAGGAACCCAGGACCAGCTGAAGGAGGTGGTATTCTAAGAGACCATCAGGGTAATTTTTTGACATGATATGCTAATGATATGGGTGTCAAGTCCAATCATTACGCTAAAGCCCTTGCTGTCCTGTGGGGACTTAAATTAGCTCAATAAATGGGAGTATAATTGCTCATAATAGAGGGAGATTCCCTTAATATATTGAATTTTCTATCTAAGAAAAATGCTATTAGCTGGACTATTAAGCCAGTAATAGATGAAGCAATCTCCATTCTTGATTCTAGACAACAGGTTCTAATCCAACACATTTATCGTGAAGGAAACCTGATAGTGTATTAGTTTGAAAATAGGGGTGTGAACTCATTGGGTAGATTTACTTTAGATGGATTTCGAAGAGCTTCCTAGGGACATTGTCCAAAGGATAAAGGGTGAATTTTTGTCTAATGTGCATAATATTTGAAGAAATGGGGAACTTCCCCAAGTCTAGGCAGAGGAGACTTTGGGACCATAAACTAGCATATAGTCTTAGTCCTTTACTTATACTTTCTTCCTTTTTTGGTCTCTTAGAGAAGCTTCTAGATCCAACCTTTTTCCTTCTTGTCTTATTTACTATTGGCCAATTTTGGCCCACATACCAAGATTTGAAGAGATGAGAAAAGTTCTTGTGGAATGAAAGACCAAATAATGAAAGAGAGGATCATGCTTACAAAGCTTTTGAAATAATTTAAGCAAGCTTAAAGTGTAATTTATTGATCTTTAGAAAGCATGTGCAGAGATAGGTCTAGAATGGCTAATGGAAGATCCGATCAGGTCTTCATGGTGTTCAAATAGTTAAAGGATCATGAACAAGTTTGCATAAGCTTCAGAAGTTCATTCAGAGCTTCAAAAGATCAAGAAAAATTCCCTAGCACAAGTCCAAGTGAACTAGACTATATTGCCTATCACATAGAATTGAACGGATTGGTCCACTTGTGCATTTTATAAGTGTGATCAAGAAACTCATGGAACAAAAATGGTCACATGGAAATGATGATTTCAGTGCCTAAATCATACTCTATAAAATTCAAGTCTTGATGAGGTTTCTAACTCAAGATATAAGCTTTCAAAGATTAACTTGAAGAATGAGACATTTGCGCAGACGTCAAGTTTAAGCTCGATGATTAACTGTATGGTGTTTGAATTATGATGTTCATGTAGACATCATTGATGATTGTGTGGATGTCATTGACAATCATACAGATGTCAAAATTAAGCTATATTAAAAAACCATGGGGGTTTAAATTTGACAGTCATGCGGATGTTGAATACGGTCGTATGGACGTCAAATGATGGGCACACAGATGTCAAATTTGATCTCATGAAATAGTTGTTTGATTTTAAACAGTGGGTCCTAATAGATCTAACAATTGGTGTTTGAGCATACACCCAGATCCAACGGTACGAGCGAGATAAAAAAATCAGTGATCTCAGATCAAACACAAGAACATTACGTGATGCAAACACATTAAATCATAGACTGACAATAGGATCTTGAGGAACGACACAGAGCTAACAATTGGTATAATTTAACAATCCTAGATTAGGATTAGTGGCTAAAATTTAAGGTCGAAAGCCAAGGGATTTCAAGTAGACATTGAATTCGACTCAAGTCAAACTAGGAGCAATGCTTCAAAGGGTTATGTCATCATTAGAGTTCAATCAAGCACCATTAGGCAGATGCAGTAATACAGTCGAGATTATTCATGTTGAGGTTTCAACACCATTAAAGCTCAATATTAACCTCTAGTTTGAAAGTTTGGAATGTACATGGGCCCATCTTTTAGGGTTGCAGTATTGTTCCATGACTGTGATCATTGCTCTTTAAAGAAGGTTCTATGCATATAAAAATTTCTTAGGTTCCCATAATGTTCAAAGGTAGAATAGGTTTATTTAAACCTAAATACAATCCAAAAACCAGGCTATGCAACCTATAGGTTTTCATCGATATAATGGCTATATGAAAACCAATAATTCAAATTGGTTTATTGATCTATAGTTATTCTATGTCCAGGTTGGAACAAATGCAGACATAAATGAGATATGGTGGGGGTTTCTCATCCTTCGATAGAGTCATAGCTCAACAAAAGGCCGCTCAAGCACGCATGGCATGGCTCTGTCAAGATTCAGGATATGAAGATTTTATCCTCATAATGAGACCAAGTGGATGATGATAAGTGGAGGGTGGCATGGAAGATCAAAGCAAAGGATGATCTAGTTTTTAAAGAAGTAGTTTGAGCATTCAACTATTTTACACAACTTCTAGAGGTTTTCTTCATAGTTAGATCATGACTCATCATGAAAAACTAATTCTTGTCTTCTAGTGGAGCTCTCAGCCAATGAGAGGAACTCGAGGACTAACTTGAGATAAGGAAGGATAACTTTTGATGATGGATTAGTCATGATTGGACCAAAAAATGTTGGAGCATCCTTTGAAAGCTGGTATTTCATTGATTGTTCTTGGGACGTGCTCCCTCTTATCTCTCCTCACCTTCTCCTATATTATCCCATTCTTTTCTCCATTGTAAGGGTTCTAAGATTTTATAAATTTTGATCTTTTTGGGAGACATGGATACTCATTGAGATATTGGAAAATATGCTCATATTGATTAGGTTAGACCCTATCAAGCATTTTGAAGAACTACCTCTTGATGCAATAAAGACTTCCTTTGCTTATCTCTTGCCTTGAATCAATGTTGAGTGAGCTACGCACTATGGTATTGTGTGAAGAAGAATCTTCTTCATCCATGGTCCTCCTTTCTAACTTCTTTTAAGGTTTTTTCAAGTTGTTTGCAAGTCTAGATTCGTTTTCTTTCTACCATTGATGTAGGCTCGGTGTGGGTCTTATAATCCCTCCTTGTTTCCATTCTTTGCTTCCTGAACCTAGTCCATGAAACACTTATGCACTTAACTTGATTTTTTGAGGTTGTGTAAACTAGTATTATCTTCTACAGATCTAGTTTGGGTTCAAGTTTATGGGAGTTTCCCATTTTTATTTGGTGCATCACCTTTTAGCCTTCTTAGGAGCCTTTTTCCCTCTTCCTAACCCTTTTTTCCTATGACAACAATTAGTTTAGGTGAGCATCATGAGGAAGCCAACCTTTTCTGGAGGTTCAACCCCATTATAGGTGACTCATAGCTTGGGTTAGTTTCCATGTTGAACTAGATTTGAGCAAGAGGACTTGAACAATCTTTTTACTCAGCTAAGGTGCAAATCTAGAATGTCAATAGTTTTGGCACGCCCAGTGGGACAAGATCCAAAAGAGTGGAAAGATTATTGGATTAACTTTCCTGTAATTAGATTTTGGAACCAAGCAAGTTGGCATTATGACGACTCTGAATCAAAGCTTATGGTTGAAAGCAGCCCAGGTATATCTCATTATAGATTTTTAATCAGCGTTTTCATCTCATTTGGCATATGAGATTGATATGAACAGCTATGGTGAATACCCCATCATTCACCTACTTATCAGTGGTTCCAATATAATCCTCAAGATCTATATGAGCCTAATTAGCCTTACCAAGAGTTCTATTAAAGATATGATGAGCCTCATCAAGTTTCTCATGATCTTTATTATCAAGATCATAACTCTTATCCTTATCATGACCCATATCATCCATACCATGATCTCTATCAGCCTTATGATGAGCATTACCAACCATATATAGAGCCTTAGTAGCAGTATGGTGACTCATACCAATCCTGTGATAACTGGTGACTCATACCAATCCTATGATAACCCTTTTGATTAGTCATGGAAATTGCATGATATTCCTGAACAGCCTTCTCATACCCCAAGCCATTATATATATATCCTTAAAAATATTTATTAGACCAAGAGAAGAGTATGATAAACATTGATACATTGAAGGGGTGTGGGTAAGAAATTCTAAAACATGTCATTAGAGGGATTAGGACTTCAGTGCAGTAGGCAAAATTAAGTTGGATGTCCTTCATTAAGGAATGTTATCCTAAGAACAATAGCGACATGCTTGACATAGGTGGACTCATCTACAAAATTGGGGAGAATTTGGGAGCCCATGAAGAACTTCAAACACCCCATCACCCACCCTGCCTTCCCTCATTCACTCCATGTCAACCTCATACCGAGATTCCCATCATCACTCATAATCCCTCATCAAATGAGTTTCAAATCCATCGTAATCCCCCCAAACTCCTCTCAAACTTACCCTCATGGAAATATGTCCAAGGGAGAGTCTAGGAAGAAAGGAAAGTTTGTGTTGAAAAATCCAACCATTATGAGCAATCGAGGTCTGATTTTGAAACCTCTCTTGCTAGGCAAATTGAAGCTACAAATAAACATTTTTATTAAAAATTGGCAGTTGCAAAGGAAACATCACCCCAACTATACATACCTCCTTTCATTCCTCAAGCCTCAATGCACACTATGTAGGAAAAT
Organism: Torreya grandis; assembly: GCA_037957365.1. Taxonomy (NCBI): domain Eukaryota; kingdom Viridiplantae; phylum Streptophyta; class Pinopsida; order Cupressales; family Taxaceae; genus Torreya; species Torreya grandis. The sequence continues at coordinate 5,550,155 of JARHVA010000208.1, read as the reverse complement.
CATGAGCCCAAATTCCCATCTTGGAGCCAAGTCATGCAGTCAAGCAAACCCAAAGCTATTTTTAAATCCCCACCCCTCCCTCCTCAAGAATCTAAGTCATTTACATCCTGGAAATCCATCCAGAATGGTATGCAGGAGGAAGTGGTGATTATTGAAGTCAAACAAGGAACCATTCAGCCTCCACTTCCCTCTCCTTAGGAATCCAAAATCTTTCCTTCATGGAGGGCCATTCGAGGAACAGTGCAGCAAACAGAGGAGGTGAAGGTGATTCAAGAAGAGCAGCTCCATGAGAAGGATCATGTATCTACAGTTACTTCTATGGACCTTTCTCATTTTGTTGAGTATGTTCAATGATCTATTGTGCCTATCCTAGAGAAAGAGCCTCTCCTTTGTGAGGCAAGTCAAAAAGATACAGCGGAGAAAATAGTAAAAGAAGGGGATTTGAGTGATCAAGAGGAAGAAATCATAATTGGGACACCTCTTGGCAAGGACAAACATTTTTTAGTATTCCATAATGATGCATAAATAGAACAAGTACAAGAGAAAGCTAAGGTAGAGGCTGAGATACAAGTATAAAAACAAGAACATGAAGAAGAGGTTGATGAACAAGAGAAAGATGTCCCAATTGAACAAGCTGAAATTGAGAGCATGCTTAATCATCAGCTTGATGTTGAAGATGAAACAATTTTGATTGACCAATCTAAGATATCAAAAGAAGACTTGCAGCCTCGTGATTGTGGTCAAGGATTTGATACGCTTGTTTTTGACATTTAGTTTGAAAGTGCTCCAATTGACTTGAAGCCTCATGAAAACAAGTCTTTAGATTTGTTTGATATCTTTCATTCAGGTTATTCTTTACTTGAATGTATTTCATTACAGGACAAGAGAAGTGCCACCATCAAGCAAGAGGCAGTTGTTCTCCTAGAAGATGACATGTTTGAATTTTTAATACATGGTTATCAACTTTTCCCTTCAACTCCAGACATCTCTCTACTTTTGAAATCTAAGAATGAGCTCAAATGGCTTCAATAAGTCACAATACTAGAGCCATCTCTCTTAGAGGTCAGTCTTGTAGATATGCCAAAGGAGACAGATCAAGTTGGTCTATATGTTCATGATCAACAGTTCATGAATGAATAAGAATTGAAGTTGTTCTTGTAAAGTACAAAGATCTGAGAGCATGATGATTGGGTCTTGGGTCCATACCTTCAACCAATATACCTGAAATTGGTGGTAGACGAGCCAGTTGCTTCTCCAAGAAGACATGAACATGAAAATGCCCTTAGCTGCAGAGAGAGTTGTCAAGAAAAGGCAAGTATGCTTCAAAGTTCCAAGGTGCACAAAATAGTTTTCCATTTGACCCAGGTGGAAACTACTTGTAAATTACAACCTTGTACATATTAGAATAATTTTCATGCTTCCCTGTAAGTGTCTTGTGCACATTTTCTTCTAGTTGTGTGTTTCCCTTTCAATAAGTGCCTTGGACATTGTTGTTTGTTTTGTTTTTGTTCTCCTTGTTGCTTCAAGAGAGTTTATAGAAATGGATAGCCTTGTATCAATTTTAGTTCAACTACGAAAGAGGCTTGTGACTCCATGCCCAATGGATCAAACAAGGCAACATGGTCTAGATGCTCAAGCATAGTAAGCATGCTTCTCTATGAGTCACCAAAAATGTTGGCCAATTTCAGTGCACATACCAAGCTTTGAAGAGCTGAGTAAAGTTCATATGGAATGAAGGATCAAATAATGAAAGAGAGGACCATGCTTGTAAAGCTTTTGAAACACTTTAAGTAAGCTTAAAGTGTAATTTATTGATCTTTGGAAAGCAAGTGTAGAGACAAGTCTAGAATGGTGAATGGAGGATTCGAGCAGGTCTTCATGGTGATCAAATAGTTCAAGGATCATGAACAGATTTGCACAAGCTTCAGAAGTTCATTCAAAGCTTCAAAATATCAAGTGAAAGTCTTTGGCACAAGTCCAAATGAACCAGGTTGTCTTGCTCATTACATAGAATTGAATGGATTGGTCCACTTGTGCATTTTATAAGTGTGATTAGAAAACTCGCAGAACCAAAATGGTCACATGGAAATGATGCTCTCAGTGCCTAGATCATACTCTGCAAAATTCAAGTCTTGATGAGGTTTCTAACTCAAGATATGAGCTTTCAAAGATTGACTTACAAAATGAGACATTCGTGCAGACGTCAAGTTTAAGCTCGATGATTAATCGTATGGTGTTCAAATTGTGACAGTTGCACGGATGTCATTGACGGTCACGTGGACGTCATTGATGGTTACATGGATGTCAAAATTAAGCTATAGAAAAAAACTATGGGGGTTTAAATTTAGCAGTCGTGGATGTTGAATACGGTCGCGTGGATGTCAAATGATGAGTGTGTGGATGTCAAATTTGAACTCATGAAATAGATGCTTGATTTCAAATAATAGGTCCTAACAGATCTAACAGTTGGCTTTGAGCATATATCCAGAGCTAATAGTGAGAGCGAGGTCAATAAATCAATGAGCTCATATCAAACATGAGAATGCCACATGGTGCAAGCACATTAAACTGTAGACTGACAACAAAATCTTGAGGAACAATGCGGCGCTGACAGTTGGCATAATTTAAGAAGCCTAGATTAGGATTATTGGCTAAAATTAAAGGTCGAAAGCCAAGGGATTTCAAAGAGAAGTCAAATTTGACTCAAGTCAAACTAAGAGCAATGTTTCAAAGGGTTGTCACCATTAGAGATCGATCAAACACCATTAAGCAGATGCAATCATATAGTCGAGATTGTTCATGTTGAGATTCTAACACCATTAAAGATCAATATGAACCTCTAGTTCAAAAGTTTGGAAGGTACATGGTCCCATCTTTTGGGGTTGCAGTATTGTTCCATGATTGTGATCGTTGCTCTTTAAAGAAGGATTCATGCATATAGCGAGTTCTCAAGTTCCCACAGTGTTCAATAGCAGAATAGGTTTATTTAAACCTAAATACAGTCCAGGAGCCAGGTTGCGTAGCCTATAGGTTTTCATCGATATAATGGCTATATGAAAATCAATAATTCAAATTGGTTTTCAATCTATAGTTATTTTATGTCTAGGCTAGAGTAGATGTAGACATAAATGAGATGTGGTGGGGGCTTCACATCCTTCAACACAGTCACAACGTGACAAACAACTACTCAAGCACTCATGGCATGGCTCTGTCACAATTTAGGATATGAGGATTCTGTCCTCATAATGAGACCAAGTGGATGATGATAAGTGTAGGGTGGAGTGGAAGATCAAAGCAAAAGATAATCTGGTTGTTAGAGAAGCAGTTTGAGCATTCAATTCTTTTACGGACCTTCTAGAGGTTTTCCTTCATAGTTGGATCATGACTTATCATGCAAAATTGATTCTTGTCTTCTAGTGGATCTCTCATCCAATGAGAGGAACTCGAGGACTAACTGGAGCTAATGAAGGATAATTGTTGATGATGGATTAGTTATGATTAGACCAAAAAATGGTGGAGCATCCCTTAAAAGTTGGCAGGGCATTGATTGTTCTTGGGATGTGCTCCCTCTTCTCTCTCCTCCCCTTCTCCTATATTATCTCAATTTTTTCTCCATTGTAAGGGGTCTCATATTTTTTTTAAAATTATCTTTCTAGGAGACATCGATACTCATTAAGATATTGCAAAATATGCTCATCTTGATTAGGTTAGACCCTATCAAGCATTTGTAAGAATTGCCTCTTGATGCAATAAAGACTTTCTTTGCCTATCTCTTGCCTTGGATCTGTGTTGAGTGAGTTGTGCCCTATGGTATTGTGTGAAGGAGAATCTCCCTCATCCATGGTCCTCCTTTCTGACCTCTTTTAAGATATTTTCAAACTGTTTACAAAATTGGATTTGTATTCTTTTTATCATTGATATAGACTCAGTGTGGGTCTTAGAATCCCTCCTTGTTTCCATTTTTTGCTTCATAAACGTAGTCCATGAAACACTTATGCACTTAGATTGATTTTTTGAGGATGTGTAAACTAGTATTGTCTTTTGTAGATCTAGAGTGAGTTCAAACTTATGGGAGTTTCCCATTATTATTTGGTGCATCACCTTTTAGCCTTCTTAGGAGCCTTTTCCCCCCTTTCTAACCCTTTTTTCTTGTGACAACAATTAGTTTAGGTGAGCATCATGAGGAATTCAGCATTTTTTTGAGGTTCAACTCCATCATAGGTGACCCATAGTTTGGGGTTGTTCCCATGTTGAACTAGATTTGAGCAAGAGGACCTGAACAATCCCTTTCTCAGCTAGGGTGCAAATGTAAAGCTACAACATTTACAATAACCAAAGACAACAAAAACATAGCTTTGGGGTTTGTTGGTTCTTCGGCCTATTGGAGTTGGGAAAGACATTTTCTCCCCTATTGGAGATTCTCTATGATCCGTATGGGGTCACCGAATAGGATCAAACCAAAATTGCCTAAAGAGGAATGAAAAAATTTAGGAGCCCTTGCAAGTTGGGGGTTTCGTAAGTTTCATGCAAAAAATTGAAAGTTATGACAGCGATATTTCAACGTTCTTTGCTAATGCCTGGGAAAACAGAACAATCAACATTAATGGGCTTACATTGAAAATCACTGAGGAGTTAATCGCTCATGTAACAAGCATGGCAATAGAGCATATAAAAATCTTCAAATCCAGATATTTTAAAATAGATAAGGAGGTTTTTCTGGAGGAAGGGGAAACTTTGGAGATTCTGCACAATGGATTTGACCGTGAATCTTTACCTAGGTCATTTGGAGAAGTTGTCTTTCATTTGATGCAATACATCACACTCAAAGGTAGGTATAATGTCAAATGGTCACTATTCATTTTTCTAAATTATTTTAGACATGTTGTACCTTTGAGCCCACCCTTCTATATTCTTCACTCCTTAGAAGCTTCCATATTGAAATATAAAGATGGCAAGTACCTTGTTCCTAGGCATGACGGGTTTATATTTTTAATCCATAAATACTTCAAGGGCATGAACTAGTTGAACCCTGAGATTTCTCAACCTTAGGAGAAAATTGTTGAGGATAAACCTATGGACATTAGGAATATCAAAAAGGTTTGGATCAAATACCCGAGGAATGTTCGCAAGAATACAGAGGACCAACCTTCCAAGAGCCCAATGATCGAACGTACTAAAGCTTCAGAGATTAAATCTACTCAGAGTCAAGAAAATATCAAAAAGCGTTTGAAGAGCATGGCCAAGACTCCCAATGTGCCTACGAATTCACTAGACAAGGAGAAAAGTGGTTAGATGACAGATAACTCTATTTTAGTTGAATAAGATAGGACTGGTACTGACGATATTATTCAACAAAAGGATTTGGGTGGTACTAGTAAGACCCCTCAGTCTAAGCATCCTAAAACAGGTAAGAGGAAGACTAAAGATGATGTGAAGGATAAAGGTAAAATCTCCTCTAATAAACAGCATAATGATTTAAATGAGAATTTTAATTCTTTAGTTAGTTCTTTGAAAGGTAAAGAAAGCGCTGACAAGATTGTTGAAGAATTGAATCTTCAAAAATCCATCATATGATGGTTTATGAGGGAGTTAACTGACCCCAAAGGGGAAGGTTAAGTTTTTACAATAGGAGAATAATAGATTGCACCAAGACAATGCGGCCAAGGAGAATAACCAACAATTGCAGAGTCTTCAAATCATGGTTGACATGCTTGAGAATGAGAATGAGAAGCTCAAAAATAATATCAATTTTCTGATAAATTACAACAAGGCTGCCATGAACGAGGGGATTCAAAATGTTGAGAATCTTTGGTCTCATTTGGGTGAGTTATTTGACACAAAGACTGCTAGCAAAGGAAAAGGCAAACCGATTCAATGTAACGGTTGTCACAAAGATATAGACAAAGACACGATCTTGTTGCAAATTGATTCCAATCTCAAAAGGATGAAAAGTTGTTGGGAGGACGTCTCGAGAAATCTTGACATGGATTAGCATTTTTTTTATTATTCTTTTGATGTATCTCTGTTGTATTTGGGTTGTGTTCTCTCTATTTCTAACCCTATTTTGACTGTCTTTCATTGAGTCTTTGGTAAACCTTTGTTTCTTTTTGGTTCATTCTTCTCCTAAAGTTTGGGGACCCTAGTTCAAAAAAATCCCACCCCCCGCCCTTCAACCCCCCCCCCCCTCTCTCTCTATATATATATATATATAAATAATTTTAACTAAAGTTTCTCATATTAATATTAACATATTCCCAACATGTTATTTAAAAATATTCTTCTCAAATAACTGCAACATTAAATCATCAGTACCATATGGAATTAATAAGGAAGCCTGCAAACAAATATATTTAACACTGAATACTAACAAGTGTGTTCTCTCTCTTTTAAGCACAAGTGTGTTATTACATAGCCGACGCTTCTTTCCAAAACAGCACTCCGCCTCAACATTTTGTTGCTTTACTGCTCGTCAAATTTGATCAATACATAGCAGTAAGTTTCATAGTTCTGAATTTGTAGATTAAAAAAATAAAACTGTGCATAATTTTCTTCAGTTGATGAATGATCATGACCGTGTGATTACACAAAGGCTTTACCGTGGCGGGACAAGGAAACTCCTTGTATTGTGAATTTAGTGTGGGATGTACTCCTTTTTTCAGAGAGAGTGGATATAGTATAGCCAAAGGTGAATGTATGGAGGCCACAAACCAGCTGACAATGGCATACAACACTGCTTTGATGTCACTTGTGGCTCACCTCAACAAAAAAATAGATGAATTGAGTATCATCTAGCGTAATGCTTACGATTATTTTGTGGACATAATTCAAAATACATTTTTTTTTTACGAATTCTTTACTTATCAATGTTTTTTTTATTTTAAAGATTTGATGCAAGCTGAAATGTGATTGTAATAAAGGATGCACAAACATTGTTCCCTGATTTCAACTCTCTGTTAGCATTCTATACAGTAACTTCTATCATGAATACTTCTTTTGTTGAAAAGGTAACAGATGAATCATTAGTTTCGTTTTTCTTTCTGGCAATTTCAATTAAAAAATATGCTTCAATGGAAGATCCAGTGTTGTCGGCGTTTTTCTTGATTCCGGAAGAAGCTTTGATGACGATATAAACTTTGAAGGATTCCCATCAGAAGTGTACGAGATTAAATCTTGATATGTGTAGAGTAAGACATTTAAGACATCAGCGTCTCATTACTATTTAAAGAACAACATTTTAATGTGTGTAAGCACCTAATTTTAATACGAGTAGCTATTAGTTGTACAATTGTATTAGTATTATTATTTATTTATTTTATTTTTATTTTTATTTTTATTTTTAGCATGGCGGAGGCCATTGGGGAGTTGGACCTCAACTTGAATCTTAGATGGTAGGATGGTAGATTTAAGTCTTCCCATTCTATATTTTTATTATTATTTATTTTTTGTTTGGAATTTGAATAATATTGTAAGGTATAAAAAATTTAGAAAACTTTTTATATCACTGTCATTTATTATTTAAAATTTAATATGTATATTAAAAACAAGGGTCATATAGTGGCTAGTTCTTGCTTTCGTGTCAAATAGTATATTGCATTTGGTCTTTGTGTTGTTGAAATTAAAGGAATAACATGAAATATATAAAAAAAATTATTTTAACAGTTAACGTGACAAAATCCCAACATTGAAACAAGTTTATACGCTGAAAGTAGAAGTGAACATTGATATAAATAATAAACACAAAATAAAAATTGAAATGATAAATAAAAAATGAATTAACCAATATAGACGATTAAAGTATAATTTTAACAAAGCCAAATACAAGATGCAAGTGATGGCAGCATTGTATATGAGAAACAGTTTCTTTTGTTGACAAATATAGAGCAATATAATTACAAAGCGATGACAGTATTCGGTATTAAAAAATAGAGCGTGTATATCTGAGATGTGAGTTCTCGGGCAGTAAGATATTTAACTAAATACTATTGGCAATGAAAAAAGTGTTGAAGTTTAGACCAGATTCACAAAAGCGATTAACAGTTTGTGGCAGGTATAAAATACAGTGTATCTATAAGATGCAAGTTGTCCATAGGTAGTACTGCTAGACACTGTCTGTCTTATCCATTATTTCAATGCTGGTATTTTGGCACACTAACTTTTAAAATAATTGTTTTTACCATTTTCATGTTATTCATTTCATTTCAACAACACAAAGACCAAATGCAATACACTGTTTGACACAAAGGCAGGTACTCACCACTACACGGCCCTTGTTTTGGAGATGGCTTTAGTAATTTCCATACCCATTGGATGGATAATAATCAATATTTTTACCCTTTTTGAATGAATTCTTTGGAAAAATATAACAGTTTATGAGCACTTATATCAGCACTTTAGGACATAAGCGTGAATAATACTGATAAAAGCCCAGAGTCTTGACCAGGAGAAAGTGTCATAAAGGAATGAGATTAGGAGGATTCTTCTGCTAGAAGACAAAGTGGTGCAAGAATGAGCTTCATATTGAAAAAACGTAAGGTATTGCTAAATATTATTTAATCAACCAACTGCGAGAGCATGATACAAATGATCATAACAAGATTTACTCAGAAAGAAAGTTGCAATTCTACTTTAATTGTTGGCCCTCGTACCAGTGCCTTATCCATCCAATCAAGCAACAAGGCAGCCATGGGTGACACTGACAATAATGGCTGTTTTTTTCCACACTGAAAGTATCTCCATCAACAATCATACAATAGAATTCTCAATATCTTGCCATACAAGGAGGATATTGATGAGGGCTGTCGCAATCATTTTATGTAAATCAGATCTCCATCGTCCTCGTCACTCTCCCACTCTTCCTCTTCTGATAATTCTTTCTGCATCAGCTCTTCTTTGGGTTTTGATCTCATTTGCGTTGGGTGTATGTCTTCTAGATCACTGTTTGCTGATTGGTTTTTCTTTTCCTTCATTTTTCTCTCCCGTTTCAGCTCTTCTAAGATTGCACTTACCTGAAAAGATTGAAAAATTAATGCATTACTTCCCTGAAAAAACGTGAATTCAAATAAATAGCTCCATCATCTTTGGATTCTAAAATTTCCCCACAAAAGCAAGATCAAGGCTTGCCAGGAAAGAAGTGTCTCAGAAAAATGTGATTAAATTAAATTACACAGATTGCATATAAACCATTTGATATCCATCTAAAAAACATGCAGAAATCAGGATAGATTTGGCTTAGGCACCTAAGTTCAAGAATTAAGCAAAAGGTTACAACGTTAACCATTTATAGCAATTCCTGAAGTGAGAAAACATTAATGATGAAACCCGAGGCTGGAAAACATATTCTGTAGAACACAAAGTATAGATCACAAATCAACCAATAAAATATGAACATCAATATACCAGATCCACAACAATATTATTCAAGCAAATCCAGAGGGCAAAGTTTGCAATCACCTTACGTTACAAAGTTTATGCTTCCATGTGCTGCTGATTATAAGGCCTACTTGGTTATCCATCATGCATAGCATCTCTCGCAAACATATAAACTTTTTTTTAGCTTTGTCAGCTTCACTTTCATTTTGAAAAGATTGAATTTCATCAGTGAATGAGTCCGTTCCTTGAACTTACATACGAATGCTTTTGTTAAGTACTACAATATATTGCATTATTCAAATGTAATTCACCAACGGTAGCAATCTTTCATTAAAACCGTAATTGTTTCATGTAGTACAGCCCATAAAATGCTACAATTCGTCTGTGCATTGATGCACTGTGTTAGCTCCTCTCTTTTTAACATATCAGGGACGGTTAGAGATGAAAATGAACTGGATTGGAGAAAATTTCTTAATTTCTTCTGCTATGGATATGAAACAGTACTCGTTTCATGAAAAACAATGCAAGGTAGTCGGATAGATGCCAATATCTTCAAATATAGAGCTAGTATCGGAGTTGTCTGATTGGAAGAATGGGCTAGGATGGTAAGAGTTACAAAGAAAGTCTAGTTAAACAGAAAACAAACTAGAATATATAGTGTTTGATATCTGTCCAATATATACTCTTAGGTAAAATAAAGTTCAGACCCAGGTTCAAGCACAAAATGGGAAACAAGGATATGAGATCAAAGAGGTCATGAGCACAAGCTCTTTCTCCTCAGATATATGCAGTTCAATTTATGCCAATATGAAGAAAATTCTAGATACAGTTGCAGGAGTTGCTTCAAAAAAAACAATAGTACCGCATCTTGTAAGCTCTTAAAACAATATTAATCTGCATAGCAATATGTGAAAAAATGAAAATCCTGATGAGATGAGATTGGAGAAGCAACTGATGGTCGGTTGAAGAATTGGGCTGTGAAAAGATTTTGACTTTTTTGCAGGTCAACTTTGTATTGATACATTAAAAGTGTACGATAGCTTTGTGTCATAACAGGAAAGATAGCAGATGGTTATTCCGCAAAGGGACCTAGATCTGTTTGGGAAATAACAACCAACATTGCAGATAATCTACAGTCTCCTTAAAAAAACATATCTAGAGAACAAATCATATCACATTTCAAGAAAGTATTGGGTGAACTAAAACAGCAGATATAGTGCATAACAGGGAAGTTTAAAGTTCGAGGGACATTCTCAGAGAGAGTTCCCATTCATAAAAGAAAAGAACAAGAATTGGGATTACAAGAAATTTTGACAAAGTTGATGAGCAGAACAGCTAGTATCTTCACATGGTTGGCGATCAGAGTCAGAAGTACAAATTGGTTTACAAACTGAAGGATCTCCTGATGGTTGCTCTTGGAAGAAAAGAAAAGAGAATCTTATCATTGAGAGAATTTAATGCCCAAACTACCAAGTCCATCCTGAGAATCCAAATAGCTGTCAAATGAATGCACAGGTTGCAGGACTGATTTTCCCGAACACCATAATAATGTTTGCAGGCCGTTGAGTAGGTTGTCTTGGTTCATTAGGCAGAGACTCTGAGAGTCTCTGTTTTTCAAGACCCGCTATCAATGTTTTTTTGTTATGAACACAGTTTTGCAGGAACTGCAGGACATGCCCACTACAACCAGCAATAGGGATAGTATTTTTTACTTGGATGTTAGAGACTTGAACCCACAACCTTGCCAGAAGCAGCCCTGTTACCTGTATCAACTAGGCTGTAGCTCTTGGACAGACCCACTCTCATTGCAAATTGAGACAAAATTTTCGTAAAACAGGTCAAGTTCTATTTTAGCGATGCAAATCTGCCTACCAACAAATATTTTAAGTTTATGTAGGATCAAGAAAGTTTTTTTCCTTTCCTGGTTGTGACACTATGGAGGACCACAAAAAGTTTAAGAATTATCCATTGCTAGGAAACCTAGCAAACCAAGGAATACAACTTAAGTTGCCAATTTGTGGAGCCAGAAAAATCGTAAATATGTAAGGCAAACATAAAGCAAGATTCACATTGGAGACTCAGAGGCTGAAAACAGTATCCTTAACTGTGCCCAACAAATGAGAGACAATTTCTCCAATCCCCACAAGAAATTCATAAAAAAACCAGTAATAGACAAGTAAATAATGCACGATGTAATGGATAGCAGTGTAGCATTTAGCTAGAGAATTAAGTTGAAATGGTGGGGTCTCAAAAGTAACACAGTCATTATTGTTGACAGCATATTGCTTGCATCAAAGGCAAATAACGTGTTGTAGGTGCACACAAATTGACATAACGTGAGATCATTTTGGATGAAGAGATCAACACATACCAAGTGTTTAAAGAAGCAATTTTCCAAGAGAATATGACTTGAGGAAAACAAAATCAGTGACATTCTACTTGTTTGTGATGTAACAACCAAGACTTTGAAAGATTAATGAAGGCTGAAAGGAGAACAGCAACCTTTCTGTGAGATCGTGTGAATTTCAATAATTTTTTGCATTTTCCCAACGTTAGCCTTGAAGGTAAAAGAGAAACAGCTTGTAGGGATCAAAATAATTCTTAGAAGTGACATCTTTCATAGTAGATAATGCTCAGCTCAATGTGGCCTCCAGACACGAGATCCCAGCAAAACATTTAGAATCCTATTTCATGCCCCATAGAAAAAAAAATCGCTTATATGTCATATGCACAACTTATGGGAATAGAAAAGCATTTCAAAGATTTTAACAAGTTAATTTTCTGTTATCAAAGGTGCTAGGAATTATTAGCATGTGGTCATTTGATTCTTTGTGACCTTCAACAATACACATTTTAATGTCATTTGTGTTAGGTTTTAATGTTTTAATGTAAACTGGCCACAGCATTGAAGTTGAGTCTTGATTCATAATTCATATATTTAATAATTTATATATGTTAATTAGTTTAATAAAATAAGAGTTTATTTGAAATAATAACAGGAGTTTATGAGACGTAATAATAAAAGTTTATGAGACATATCAATCAAAATATTAAGTCATTTTGAGAAAAAGTTTTTAAAACAAAAGGATGCATCACTATTTCAATCAAAGGTGTTTATCTTTGCAATCCCAATATACTACAAACCATCATCTATTAAATGCAACAAAAAATAAACAAGAACGAATGATTTATTTGGGAGAAAAGCATTTTTATTGCCCCTGCAAGATGAATGGTGCAATACAAGCCGCTCCTTCCTAAAGCCCAGCTCACGTTCAACCTCAAGTGTTTAAACTAGCAATTGCCCCAAGGGTGCAAGGAACGTCGGAAGGAATCACAGACATTGACACATGTGGCATAATATGGTTTAACGACGAACCTTGGCGGGGCGGGTTGGCAACAGCTATCTAATTCGACGAAGTTGGGAACACGTGGCTCGTGAACGACGATGACTAATGGGATAGTGATGCGTGGTTGGGTGGCAGTCCCACTGTTAGTCACTGGGAATGACACCCGGAGGCGAATCATCCAATCTGGGGTGGTTCATGTATCCCTTGGAGTTATGCAACGTAAATGCATATTTGTCCTTGATCGTGGCAGAGCTGTTAGGGCATCCCATGCGTTTTGTCTATGTTCACTTTCCGGCTCATTTTGATTGGCTTTAAATTGCCTCGAGTTCACCTTCAACTCGCCACAATTGACTTGAACTTGGCTGATTCGGGGCACAGACCACTTGGGCTCCATTTTGACTCTGTTTTCACCATGAGTTCATGTTCACAATCCCCCGGCTTGGCGATGTCTTTAACGGGCATCAAACCTAAGATTGCTCTGCCCATAATACCACGTGGCACCCATCCATTAGCCCGGCTTATCCACTAGTTCTTGCAAGCGTGATTGACACTAGGCTGCACCTAGACACATTTCAATAGCCCAATATGCAAACAAAATGTTAGTTTAGCACGAGAAAATGATTTGCATCTATAGACATTGTATTTTGTCAAGTCATATATACAAAACAATAGAAGAGGTTAGAAAAGAAGACAATCCCAATCAATTTTTTTGTAAAATTCCACTTGGTAAATGTATAGAATGGTATATTACAGTAAGAGCTGTTACATATGAAGTGGAAAAGGCAATTCTCTGTCTTTTTTCCTCTGATTTCCTTACATTTGCATATTGAGAATCCTTCATTCTTGCAAAACGTTCAAATGTAAAAGCAGGGGAGATATATATGTCATTAAGGGAGAGTACTCTCGATACAGCAGTGAAGGTCAAGCCTTGACGATCTATGTTGCCAATACCAACTGTTGCTTTTTCAAGAGTCATTCCCTGTGATTTATGTATGGTTAGGCCCCATGACGTTTTGATATGTATTTGTCTACAATTGTCTCAAGTAATAGGAGGAATTGGAAGATACAAAGGATTGTTAGTATCCCATAGTGGACCGAAGTATTTTTCGAATGCAACAACTATGTACATTGGTAATGATGGTGGCTTTGAATCTAGACTATAGACAATGTGAACAATTTCTCCAATGGCTCCATTAACCAATCCTATTTTCACCCATAGATTTTTTGTTAGCTTGATTTTTTGTCCCTTGCATAAAAGCACGGTTGATTCAAATTGACTATCATTTTGGTGTTTTGTTTGCATCTTTTCAATGCAAAATCTATAAAAAAGATTGTCTAATGATGGATGAAGCATTGAAATCAATGATGAAAAGGAGCTTCTATGTAGGGTTATTTTAACAATGCTTATAATTTCAAGTATATAGCGAAGTGGGTAGATATGACAATTATTGGACATACGGATACGAGTTGAAATATTGAATTATGTGCTTGCGTAGGGTCAAAATCACATGGTAAGTAGTGATTTGTATTTATGGGTCGAGTCTCCCCATATTTGTCTAAAGGAATGATTCAAGCTAAGAGTGTATCTACTTGCATTGGATAGTGTAGTGGATTTTATGAAAGCAAAAGACAATCAAAGGATTTAATAGTAGGATGGCATGATCCAAAGAATGAGAATGTTCTAATAATAAGATGAATGTATATCTATTAAAAGAGCAGTATGTAACAAATTACAATATACGAGAAGATAAGAAGCACCAAGAAGAAAAAACAATTTACATAATATATATGAATATTATATATATTATAGAACCTATATAACTATTATATTATAAAATATATATTCTATTATAGTTTTTAAAATTTCAAACATCAAAATTGTGAAACAAAACCCTAATTGGTGAAGATACTCAATTTGAAAAGGAGGAATAGTGGAGGTTCTTGGGCAGGGCAAGCCGGTGTGTGTGTGTGTGTGTGTGTGTGTGATATTATATTTTATAATATAATTTATATTATATTGTATTATATTATATATATATATTTATATTACATTATATTAAGTTATATTTTATTGAATATTATATTATCTTATGTTTTATTTTATATTATATTTCATAATGGCCCTGCAAAAATATGCTAATGCCCAAATGCCACATAATAAACATCTGTTGACCATCTCAAACAACACTTGTTAAGTTCTTTAGCCTAACACATTGCATTCTAAGGAAAGGATGTGCCACCAGTCACCACGGTGCCCAACCCCACAACTATGCGAATTTGAACCCTGTATCTAATATAATAATATTTTGTTCATACTACTAATCATATATAATGTTATTTATAATATGACAAAATATATAGTGATATATTGTTTTTAATACTAAATTTATTATATAAAATATAAAAAATTATCATATTAATGAATATAAAATTTTATATATTGGAAAAGTACAATTTAATGTCTATATTTATATATAGAAGTATTATATTAACACAAATAAATTATAATATATTGCAATATTATAATTTAAGACAAACAATTTAATACATATAATGATTTATTTAATTACTATTATATTGTATTTATTACAAAAGAGACACGTGGCCCTTCAACAGCAAGGGCATAAAATTGACGACCGTCTTGACATCCCCAAAACGTCAAAGCGCAAATCAAAAAGCATGGGGGATCCAGTCAGCAAAGCAGTAGTGAGTTTTTATGACAATCTGAGGTTTGGGGGACCTGTACTTGATGAGTTGAAAATGTGCCCTCAAAATGCTTTGTAGACGTGTTACATAGACATATTTGTGAAAATTAAAAAGTGATAATACATTAAAAAAATAGAAAAATATTACTAAAATGAATGGCACATTATTGTTGCTTAATGGACTAAGCAGTCATAGGTTTTGAGTGAGGTATGATAACCAATTTACACTTCCGCTTTATGAAACCCCACTTAACCAAAACAAGAAATTGTATCCCTTTTTACGTAGCATGTACCTTTAGGATAAGTGCTAATTTGTATGTGTGTATATATACACTATTATATAATAATAGTAGCATATATTATATAACAATATATGTTTATATTATATGCTGTTGTATCATATTAGGCAAAATATTAAATATAGAATATTGTATATTATTATATATAGTAATATTTTGTTAATAATAAAAATATGATGGGCCGCTTAAAACAACAGAGTGGAAAATACAGTATTTAATATTAGGTTTAACTTATAAACAAATTAATGTTTTAGTGTGAGTTGACTCTCTGTATGCGTCGATCTTTTAATCCAACGGTGCATGTTAATTTTTGTGCAAGCAAGACAAATAAGCCTATCATGTTATGACATGAGGCGGTTTACAGTTAAAAGAAATAGGGACAAGTTGACCGAGGTTTTTAATATGTAGCAGAGAGGCGAATAGGTGGTAGTCGGGGATAGTTGTAACATGTTTTTATGAGTGGGTGTTGTTAAAATCTTCTTCTTTAGCCATCTTTGTGTGTTTTATGCTCTAACGGACTACTACAGCTAATGGCAAATAAAGGTTTTTTGAAGGAATCGCTCTACTTTAAATAAAAAGCAAAAAGTAATGGCATATGCGTTTGAGTCTGAAATTATACTTGTATAGTATAGCCGTATCTCTATGAGCATCTAATGCTATTATAGGCAAGGGTAATTTTTATATGTATAGTGGGTTTTTTGTTGTCTTTGAATCTGTTTATGTTAGATTATTATTTTTGGTTTCAAACTTATGCATTGCCCTCACGCCCTATTATTATATGATTTTTTCACATAAACAGGGTAAATTTGGTGGGGATTTGAACCTTCAACTACAGAAAGGTTTACTGATGGAATTGGGTTTAATTGGATATTGAGAATTTGAGTTCAGATTGGCATTGTTCTAGTGGAGAGTTTAAAAGCCCAAAATGGGCAGTTTATTGGTGCTTATGAAATCTGCATTTCAATAGGAGTCCTGGGAAAAGAATTTGAAGAGTCAAGAAAAAAGAGAAAAAGAGGGTTGGGGTAAATGGAGGTTTGTTATTGTTTCTTGAGAGAAGATGATCAGATTGATTATAACTTAGCAGTGGTCTGTCATGGATGCTAAAAAGGATGCTGTCAACAATTTTTTATATGATATGCACAAATTTTAAATGCGATATAGAAGAGGGATAAATTATACTTTAATAGGATGTCATCATACTATAAAATTATGGAAACACAATTTATTGCATAGGAGAGGGATATAAATTATAAGGAGCATCCCCAAAGTTTGCAACTACATAACCAACATAGGAGGTGAAGGGGTGTGTGCATTGGGAGTACGAACTGATATATTGATATTAATTATAGGCGTTATATATTATTGCCATTCACAAAAAACTATATCAACCACCCACCTTTTGATTCTGCTACAAATTTTAGGGCTCCCAATCTTGTTGACAGAGAAAAAAGATTAAAATCTAATAGTATATTAATTATATATACTCAATTAATTAACCATAATTATATTCTATGTTACACCTTTGGATTAAGGAGAAGCTCAGGAATTTAATCTGATATGCACTAGAACATTGTGATAGTTGTGCCTTGGCATATTATTGTTATACATGCAATATTGTTGGGTTTCGACCTTGCGAAGGCTGTTACACACACAATGTTGTTGGGTTTCGAACCTTGAATCTATTGGATTTTCCCCATTATTATTTATTTTTATATTTTCATTTATTACGGACCCTTGGTTATGCAAAGCTCCAGCAAGATCGAACAAATAAGTTAAGCACAGATGGTAGGTATTATTTGGCTTAGAACAATCCGAGTCGTGCGATTCCTTTAGAACATGTAGGTATTTAATTGGCACCTTTTTCTTTCCAACTTTCCGTCCGTTGATGCCTTTATCAGCGCTAACAGCTAAATGCAGGTATCTAATCAGATTGACGTCACTGACAAGAACGACATCAAAAAGATGGGATGAATCTTAGGTCCCTTCTTCCCAATAGAAACGCCTCCTGCATAAAAAGTATCATGACCTTCAATTACTGTTCATATTTGTTGACCCCCAAAATTGGCTAAGTCCAAGACTAGCGCGCTCAAGCATGCAAAAGGTAAGATTAGTGCCCATCGCTGAGAAGTGGCACACACAATCCAAACCCATAACTGGCACGCGCGCCCAAAATGGAATGCCAATAAGACAAGCACAGATTCCCAGAACCATGCCAACGTGTGCAACATGACAAAACAACAGGGCCCAGACAAGCAGCCACGTGGCCCAAGAACTGCAATGGGAATTGCAAGGAGAAATGACAGGTGTTTCCATTGATGAAAGACCCTGACAAGGAGTTATGAAGCAACGAGGGTGGATGGCAAGATAGTTGGCCTCGAGCCAAGTTGGCATTCAAATAAGGGAAAGGAGGTAAACGCATTACTGTGCGCAGTTGCAATGGAATTTTCCATCCCATAAAGGAATCACCCAGAGAAGGCACTAGACATAGAGGAGTAATGATAGTTGTAATATATGAGAATAGAGAGATGGAGTAATGAAGAAGAGTATAGAGAATAGTAGTGATGTGGTGACTAATAGAAAGATAGGAAGTAGAGAGTGGGTTGCCTTGAGAAGAATTGCATATTAGAATGTATTAACCATGGAGTTGGTTGTTAATAGAAGTAACATTATATTGTAGCATTGAACAAATGTAAAAGCTATAGTTTGGAATATCAAGTAATCACATATGGGCAAGTCCCAGATTTTGTATGAACCAAGTGTTGTTAAACACATTTTGTTGTTCTGATAATTAGGGTCATGGTTTTATAACGGTTTGTGTTCTCTTCTGATTAATGATACCAAGTTCGTGCAATCATTTTGTGGCTAAGTATGACGAAGTTTACCGGCCAACATGTGAACCACATGGCCTGAGATAAACCTCATTGCACACAATTACCCCAGCCCATCCCAGTTTCACTCTCTGTGCCTCAGGTGAGCATGCAAGGCTTTTCCATCTTGGGTGATATGTCGGTGTAGGAGTTTATCTGTGAAATGTTGCAAAGCACAAGCAAACTGTTGCACTCCAACCGACCAGACGTGCAACATTTTTCATTCCATTGCCAAGACCAATGAAATTTCATTACTGTGATGGGAAGTGAGAAGTACGCGAGAAACTTGGTAATGGTTGGCTAAGAGCTTTGCATGTGTGAGTTGTGTAGACGATGAGGAAGGAACGTGATCACTAAGCAGTAGGCGGGTCAAGCTTCGGTATGGAGATACCAGATGAACAGGAACTCAAGAGGCACTAGTATAATGAGACTCGACGGATGGCAACGGCCGAGCAGGACCCCAAGGAAAGGGGAAAGCGTAACTCAAGAGATGTTGTGAGGACCCGTAGAGGATGAGAAGGGCATGAGGATGGCTTTCCCGCAAAGGAACCGCACTCCAGGGAAGAAGACAAATGCACCGTGGAGTTGGGTCCGAATCTGGAGGAAGAAGGAACTAAAGCACCCGTAGGATAGGATATATGGCAATAAGCTATGGGAGAAGCACATGATGTCCCCTCACCCGAAGCACGTGCTCATGCATCCCTTTCAAAATCAGAGGAAGAATTCCGAGATACAATAAGCGTAGAGACAACCAGTATGAGCGTTGCACAACCAAAGATGCTTGGTATGGGATCATTATGCAAGAGTGTCATTAAGGTCAATGTAAATTTTGGCCTAATAAGTCAATGGTTGGTTAAGTAGATCTTAGGTAGGCTTAGAAGGTTGTGTTTGAGTGTTTTGAAGACCTGTCATGCTTCATCACCTTTGTTATGAATCATTTTAGTGAGTTCTCTAATTCCCTGTCACAACTGTATTTTCAAATATTTGAATTTGTAAATGGCTAGTGAGGGTGTTTTCTCATCTTCTTAGCTCATCTAAGGACATGATTATGTACGTAAGGGGTCAAATAAGTCATAAGAGGTGCTTTTAATATGTCTAAAGTCTTAATTCATTATAATCCATGTATGTACCCAATCAAGGTAGAAGCAATGTAGGTGAAAGGCTAAAATAAGCATGTTTTAAGATGAGTCTTAAGAAGTTGGGAGATTCTTGTGCATGGAAATAGAAGAAACTATAAGTTTAGTAAAGTGATAAGCCTTGAATCATGAAAAGAAGGAACTAAGAAAGGCAACGAATAAAGGAGAAAGCAAAAAAAGATAAAAAAGATGGTAGAGAGTCCATGGTAGTCCGGTTATGGAAGATAATTTGTAGGGATCTGTTAATTTTCAAAGCATTTATAAATAAGAGAAGGTTTGTTATGATATTGGATGCAATTTCAGATATGATGAATTGTGAGTACATGTTATTAATTGTTCTCTGATGTTATTCGATGCTTTTTATGAGGATTCTTAATCCACAGAGTTCTGAAAACATCATCTTGTGTGACACAGTCTGAGTAATAGGAATGTTTTCACATACTTTTGGGATTACTAGGTCTGAAAAACATTGGTATGAATAGGAGAGAGTGAAGAACTTAATCTAAATGAAAGTAACCTTTGAGGATGAATAGGGCTTGAGATACCACTAAATTTGTGCTCTCGGGTCTACAGACACAGTCCAGACATTAGCAATCAAGGGAAAATATCAATTTACCACCTTCAAAGTTGTTATTAAGGTCTGAAACTTGTTAGTTGAGGTGATGAAGAGTGTAGGATGTCTCAGAGAAGAAAAGATGCCATGAAAACTCCTAGGTGTTGAATTGTCTATTTTGAAGTGCTCTCAAGTCAGGTTTAGATAGTGAAACCCTAGTTCAGGGTTTGATGCTCAAAACCCATTATATCTTGAGGTTTAATCGTCCTAATGCTTTAGAGGTGGATTGTGAAGTTTTAGAGGTGGTTGCAAGGATTGAGTTATTGAGGACTGTGTTTTTTGCAGTCCTACAAGTCTCGTGAAAACAGGGTCTAAAGACAGTTTTCTCAATTTTTCTTGAAAGTTCGCCCTACAGAAGACTATAACACTTAGTTCCAGTGGTGCGTAATGGATGTGTGAATTCATTTGATGGTCAATTTGTCTGAATCTCGATTCATGAGTGCACAAAAGTACAAGATCAGGCCTAAAAAAGACTGTGTAGAAGACTAAGTGTTGTCTTCTTGTTTGAAGACTGATAAGAACCATGGATGAAAGTGGTGTCTTGAGGTAGTGAATATTGATAACAGTTGAGGAACCTTGTTTGCAACATCAGACCTCTCAGTTAAATAAAAGACCACTATTAAAAGGCTATTGAGACTAAAACCTTAATGGTCTTTCCTACAAGAGTCAAGTATATGAGTGTGTATTGTTTCCTAAGAAGATTAGTGGGGTAGAAAGGGATTAGATCAGTCTTTGTTGAGAATGATATTAACTCAAGAAGGCTGAGAGCCTCTAGAAAGTTGGACAGACCTATAAATACGTTGTGGACCTATTAGATAACCTTTGTTGAGAAGTTTCAAAGACCTAGAAGAACTAGTTTGGTAGACCTAGAAGAGGCCTACTTACATCAGATCAGCTGTAACAGGTTGTGGCAGGGTTTTACCACCTATAGGGGGAGGTTGACCTATGAGCATCCCCCGGGGAAACACCCCTTTAGCGCAGGCCCCAACCATGCCAGTTTAGTAGGTCGACCAACCACCAGTTGTGCTTGCACCTACACAACATGTTTACTACACCATGGCTTTGAGTCTTCCTAGATATTGCAAAGTGGAAAATACCGTGAAACATGTGCATAAATGCAAGCTCATCTGGAGAACTAACGGGATCACCCAGTCGAAGCAAAAGGTGCATCAACTTGATACCACTCTACGAGAGCATGCACAAACCTAGAACCGGAAGTTAGACCCAGCACAAGCAATTGTGGGCTACGATTTACTCAAGGCCATGTTTCTAATAGAATTTGACATTCCATACTTAGAACAGCAGAGCATTGCCACATTCAAAAACGTCAAACAAGAGACTACGGAGAGTGTACACACCTATGACACTCGGTTTAAAACCTTGATATCTAAGCTCTCGTATACTCTCCACCCAATACATAATGCCTAATGGTTAGTCGATGGGCTGCTTATGTCGATTCGGCATGCCCTCTCCATGAGAACATTCACTGAGCCTAGAGAAGCACTGGAGGTTGTGCTTAGAGCCAAAGTTGTAGCACCATGGACATAGAGGTTAACCAAGGCTTGGAAGCATGGTTTGCAGTGATTGAGCTAATGCTTCAACAGATTTTGGCCAGGCAAACAACCAGGGCAGGTGGTGATGACTGCAGAAAAGATGGACGTGACACGCATAGGTGCTCACGCGTCCAGATGTGGAAGAGGGGCCACGGCTTGATGAGTCAAGATCATGGTGGGTACCCTTCTCAACAATGCGGTGGAAGTGCATCACCATGTACCACCAACCGATAGCAATCAAGAAACACCGATCGGAAAAGAAGACACGAAAGACGGCAATTTCCACCATGCTCGTGCTTTAAGCATGGGGCACTGGATCATTTCCAGCGTGACTACCCTACCTATCCCATTTGTGCTTACTATCAGAAGAAACACAAACTCGAGGAATGCCCTGACCTTTATGCCAAACTTACAAGCCAAGGTAAGCCAGGAAAGGGAGCTAGGATGATATATTATGCCCACAATGTCGGTCGATGGTCTTCTAGGTGGAAGAAGGATGGGTGTACAGTGCAGACCATGACATGAATAGACCTCGCACAGACCAGCATGCAGCCCCTGACCACCCATCCATATCCCACACAACCCATAATTGATCCCTCTAGCAAGGTACGATGGACGATGTTGTTGCGCGAGGCCATGAATGTCATCCAGGGTCTACATAATGAGCTCCAGTTGGCCCATGGAAGGGAAGAAAGGCTTCAAGTAGAACTCCAAGCATATAGAGCATCGACGGACGTCTTAAACACAAGTTGTGATCAGGGGCTCAAGAGGTCCATGATGGTTGGAAAGGAGCACCAATGAATAGTCACTCCCCTAAACTCCAACATAGGTTCTCCATGCACACAAAACGTGAACTTAACGGAGGATTGCGATCAGGTTCGAGATATCACAACAAACAGTGTGAGGGACATGGCACCTTCCAATGATATTGCTCTAGACAATGGCGGACAGCCTATATCGGGGACCCCAGGAACCACAGATGCCCCCTGGGAACAGGAATCCTACACGAAAGTTGATTGGGATGCAGTGCGATGCGCTTCAACTTCTCTCTTGATTGCCAGTCCAGACTTGTTAAGGCTCAGAGCAAACCGTCGATAGCAGATGATCGTAGCTGTGGAATAGACGGGACAAGACTCCCTAACCACTGAGCAATGCCTCAACAACAAGCATCCCCATGAGCATATCTACGACAAGGAGAGAATGGCCACGTTAGCCAAGCTTGTGCCTTCTTTCGTCCCATCCATCAAACTCATGCAACCAAACATGCATGAGTCACCATGCAAGCCCATGATGAAAAGGATGCCCCATATCAGCAAAGGAGAGCCGCCCAACACTGTTGAGACCAAATGGGTGACTTCAGTACAGCAAGTCGACCATAATTTTTCAGCTATTCAAGCATCTAACTTTCAGCACAACTTCACCAGTCCCATGGTTCCTCAGTGTATTAGGAGTTTTTGGCTTCAACTGACTTGGGTCTGCAGAGACCCAAGAATAGGGAGGTAATAAGGCATTTATCACCAAGTTGTAATATGGTTGTTTCAACCATTTGCTTTCAATTTAGCTTGGTATAGTAGAGTAGGATCTACGCGCAATAGTTGCATGCAAGAGGTAATTAAACGCACTCACCTTTTAATATCCAGTCGTGCAAGTCGAGCGGGGGCTTTCTTAGAAAAGTCATAACTACCAGATGTCGAAGTATCTCTGGTGAGGTTGGGAAGCACTTAAAAATTAAAAAAAAGTGTTCTTGCACTGCCAAAAAAAGACAGTTTACACAGGCACCCAGAGGGAGGATTTTCAAAGCAACCTTGCATTGGAGGACCAAGCACATATTTTAGTGTGGGGTAGGAGATGGATCTAAGAAAAGCAGAAATATGGCATCTGTCAAAAGATGTCAAGGGAAGGGAAAATTTGCACTGGAGGAGATGAGAAACGGCACACACAGAGAGAACAACACTCGGGAAAGGTTAGCGTGTTGATCAAGTCAAGAGCAGGACATGAAGATACAGGTGTTAAGTCTATGCACAAAAAACAAAGATCAGTCAATCAGCTAGTTGGGCGAAGTGAAAGAAGGCAGCGATTGGACCACAATACAAGAAAGGGCGGTAGATCTAAGGCCCGATCCGCATTAATTGATGTCGGAACTAAGCAGTGTGAGAAGTGATTCAACCAAGAAAGGACAAGCATGGGAGGGTCACGGCATGCAGAAGATATGCCGCCTACCACATTTTCTAAACCCAAGGCATGACTTGGATAGGCTATTGTATGCAACATAGGCAGAAATAGGTGGCAAGGATGTTGAAAGGACAATTGTTGGCCTATCAACCGGATCAACAGGTAACCCTATCACACCTATAAATATGGGTGGATGGCCCATAGTAAAAATTGCCAAATTAAGGAGTGAAAGTGAAGGAGACACTAAGAAAAGAAAGGTACCATTGAGAGGCATTATGCTGAGGAAACAGCTGAAGAAGCCAAGAAGTTTGGAGGAAGGGCTTGAGCCAAGGAAGAAAGGCAACAAAGCCCACAGATATGAAGAAAAGGCAGGGAAGAGCGCGCAAGGTTGCACTTGCTGCCCATAACATTGGAAAGCGTCTCATAAGGAACCGTGCATAAGGGACTTGCAGACAAATGTGGATCCAGATGAAGCAGTTGCTTATGGAGCACCTTCACAGGCAACAAGATCACACAAGGAAAGCAAGAAAGAGATGAACTTGTTGTCCGGGGGCGGACAATTGGTTTAGTGCGGGGAGATGTTGACACCCAAAATTGGCTAAGTCCAAGACTAGCACACACAAGTGTGCAACAAGCGAGATTAGTGTTGATAGCCAAGAAGTGGCACGTGCAATCCAAACCCATATCCGGTGTGTGAGCCTAGAACGAAATGCCAGTAAGACAAGCACAAATTTCCAGAACTATGTCGATGTATGCAACACAACAAAACGGTAGGATCCGAACAAACAGCCACATGGACCCAAGAACCACAACAAAAATTGTAGGGGAAAACTATGGGAGTTTCATCTGACGAAAGATCCTGACAAGGAGTTATGAAGCAACAGCGATGGACATCAAGGTAGCTTCATAACTCCTTGTCACATACCCCAACTACAAAGAGTGTCTGTCATTTCATGTAGAAAAATAATTGGCTTACAGTGATTGCCACAAAACCTAAACATTTGGGTCATGAACATTCGTTAATCATATCATTAAAGTTAATAACTTACATGTCAAGACAGCTTAATCATGTGTTTAGTTATAGTCAAGTTCATCTTGGGAATTTTGATTAGTCCAAGACGACATGTTGATAAAATACCATATAAGGTGTCAAAAATGTTGATTGTAAAGGGGAAAATAGATGTAAGACCTTCATACACACATGTACCTTTCGTTGTGATCATATAAAACATGTCAACAAGTCTAGAGGAAGAATTGTGAAGGTCATCAACCTTCTAATTAGTATTGGGATAAAGGTTTGAAGTTTGAAAAACATACTGATCAACCAAATCATAGCATTACACTTGATCAACCCCATGTTGCAAGTTCATCAAAGTTTTTGTTGGGGTGGGTGGTCATAATTTTGGCGTTTGTATATATTGTAGGATATTAGACTAGGCATCATGAGAAAATTTGTCAGTGCTCATTAAAATAAATTGTTAGTGATAGGCAACAAAGAGTCATTGTACAGAAATGAAGAATTACTGGGGGAATGTGAATGTTAAAACTTGAAACATCATACTTGAGCTTAGGTGTCGTGTGATATTCTTCTCCATTTGATTAAAGCCTAATGAAATTTCTCTCACATAAGTTCTTAATTCTGTCTCATACAATAGTCTGACCAAGTTTGGAAGATGTCATGGTTGTGAATGATAAAGAATAAGTTGGTGTATGGAACTTATCCATAGTAGAGTAGCTGCGAAGGCTGACCCAAATTGAGAGATATTGTAAAGTGTTTGATGAACAAAAGAAAAAACGAAAGTGCACAAGAAAGAAAGATGAGACCTAGAATTATTAACGAGAGGTCCTCAAGCTACCAGAGTATTTTGAGTTTGAATTGGTGTGCCTAAGCTCAAGCACTTCAATTTGTGGAAGCATAAAATTAGTGCACAAAATATACAGCAAAAATAAATATTGATTGTTTGCTTGAGAGTGTTGGCCTCCCATCACATGACATATTGTGGGTTGGAATGGGGCCACGGCCAAGTTGAGATCAAATTCATGATGACCCTAAGCCTTAGGGCCCCCTACATACCCTAAATTACCTTCAAGGCCTACTTAAGAGCCCCACCACCTTGCCTCGTGACACACACTTAGATTTACACCTTATTAGATCCCTTCAACCCTCCGTGTTCCTTTTACGTCCCAAGGGTAAGATTCAGTTTAAACTGAACTCACCACCTTAACCTAAACTTGACCTTCATGTTATCTGATTGTTTCAGCTTGATTAAAACCCATTACTCATTCATATTTTTTTAAATGAAAGGGTACAATAGAAAACTAATAACCCTCCCAAATCAACAACTCATCATTTTATCTAGCACTTGCAAATACTACTCTTACACACATTTCATTACGCTCATTGATTACTTACAATCAAACCCTCAAAATCGTCTCCAAAAAAAAACATCGCAATATTTTATAATCTTCTAGAATAGGTTCTTTTGTCAAGACATCCAAGGCAAGCTATCATTCTTGTTGTTTGGAAGCCCTATTCATTTGAGAGATTGCTTATAGCCGCTTCACCCAAGGCTTGGTCTCGCCCAGCCACCTAAGGGGGAGGCCAATGCACCAAAACTTTGTTTAGATATAGACTTCAATGGTGAGATCATTTTGGTTACATATATTGTTTGATATATTTGAGTGTTTTGCCCAAACCTTTTGCACGCTATTGAAGTTGCCTAGCAAATCAAGGGGAGCTACATCTCCAACAGAGTATGCTTGTACACCCTTCTAACTCTAAGCTCTATTTATGCCATAAAGTTTTACGCCCCTCTCTAACCCTAATCTCTATTTATGCCATACAGTTTTACGCCCCTCTCTAACCCTGAGCTTTATTTACGCCATTTGAGTATCGTAGAGAGAGAATTTGAATGTTTGCAAGTACGCTTGTATTGTCTCCACTTTTATTTCATATTTAGGGAAGCTTTCAGCTTCCCATTCTACACTTTGGTGAGCCCAAATTGAACCCTAATTCTGTTTGGTTCTAGATCCAAACAATTTCACTCCACCTATTTTATCTTTGAAGAATTTTTACCCACCGTCCCACCCTCACAACATGTTATATCAGACAGCTTATAATACTGCTACAATCATGATGTGAATTGCTTAGCCCCTATCAAAACAAACACGGTTTTAGGATCTCCACCTGCTAGATCTAACCATTTCTATATGTATGGCTAGACAAGCAAAGATGACATTTTCAATGATGCAAAACCCGTGGATGATACATTGTGCTTACCAAAATGTATACAACTAAGCTAAAAGCTTCCCTACGTATGATATGAAAGAGGGGGCAATACAAGCCTAATTGCAAATATTCAAACTCGATCTTCAAATAGCATAAATAGAGCTTAGGGTTATAGAGAGGGGTATAGTTTTATGGCTTGAAGATGTATCTCCTCTTGATAAGTTGGGTGACTTCAATAACCTGCAAAAGGTTTAGGCAAAACATGCAAATATACCAAATAATATATGCAATTAAAATGAAATAATCGCACCAACAACGTCTATATCTAAGCAAAGTTTCGGTGGAGGATTGCAATAGTCTACAGATCACATCAAGAAAAGAGCTCCCACCTACCACTGTCCCCTGCTACCTCTTCTATAGCTGCAACAAAAATCGGCCAACCAAGACAGCAAATAGCAATCCATTCCACCCATAAGCTGATTGGTCAACGGTTTCCTCATGTGGAGATAATGACCTCACAAGGAACCTCTCCCAGCAAACCCCATCAAAATTTCAGACCTGTTCTATCTAAAAAAACCCAGAATCTGAACAAAAGAACTAAAAGGCTTTATCCAATATCATGCAAAGAAAACAATCACAAGACCCAATTCGCCAACAAAAAAGGAAAATGGGTGTTATCCTAAGATGAATTCCCCACAAAACTTTTCTTCTCCATGTATGAGATGGGACATCAAATCTAGACGCTGAAAGAATGAGCTAATAGGCAGATTCATGGTATCTTTTCCTGGATCCAAAACTCTTGAGGCTTTGGGATCAAGAAAATTGGAAGACCTCAACTTCGGCAGACATTCTAGTGATGTTCAAAGGCTATTTCATTGCCATCTTCTCCACCAAACGGGAAAAGAACCAGCCTTCCAATGTGGCCCTTGGTTCATGAGAAAATCAAGACACTTCAAGAAACAAGGGTGCCTAGCCTTCAATCCAGCAGAGGCTCTGCCTAGTACTGTCCATGTTTGGATAAGGCTGTCCTTTCTTCCAAGCCAATACTAGCAGGACAGTGTTCTAACAAAGATCAGTAACACTGTCAGAGAATACATAGCATCATCGAAAATCACCAGGAACCCAAGAGTACTCAATTATGCACATATCATAACCCTCTATCAGATAGAATAATCCATAAAGTCACAGGGATTGAGAGGGAACATGCATTAGATTATGAAAACCTCTTGCTCAGATGGTAGGTATGTCATGAACATGGACACTTAGCACGTGTTTTCTCTTCTCAAGGCAAACAAGAGCTATCGGAGCAGATGACTCAGCCCCCTCCTACAGAAAATAAAACAACAAATTTCACTTCAAAACAGGTTAATCCCAAGGCAGAACAGCAGCTGCAACAGCAGGAAAACAAAAGAGGCTCCTAATAAAGTAAAACATATAACACCAAATCCTTTTATTCTCTCTAGAATCCAGACACAGGACATGGAAGATATCCAGTCCCCAATCAATAGCTGTCCCCCTTAATAAGTCTCAAAGATTCACACTCGGAAAATTGCAACTCAAGGTAAATCTCTTGAATCTGTTATATTTATGTCTAAATCAGATCAGATTAAGCTAAACACACAAATTAAAAAGACACGAAACAAGAATACTCTCCATTATCATTCTTACAAATCTTCAAATCTGGGAGCCCAATAAGCCCCTCCCAGACCAACAAAAAGAGGAAATATGCAACAGAAACATCTGAATCAGAGGAAGATCTCAAAGTGGAAAAAAGCAATATCAAAGCTCATCCAAATCTGGATTCCAAGTAACTTAAGATAACAAGCATGGATATGTAAATAAGTTAAGTCTCATCTAGCCCTTCACACACTCAATGCAGATCCTATCATGGAATATACGGAGTCTTGGCATCCCCAATAAACGCCGGTGCCTGAAAAATAAATTTCACACTCAAATTATGGATATAGTTTGCCTTCAAGAAACGACAAGAGCCAGCTGTAAGAAGAAACTTCAATTCTCAAGTATCTGAGGCAGCAAACCCTTGATCTCCTGCCCACACACCTACACAATGATTCAATGAGATCCAACAAGCTATGTACACAATCTCACATCAAACCTTTTTGGGGGACTGCTTATAAATTTATTTACCCAAGAATTTCAATTAAATTTCAGCATTGCAAACATCTACATTCCTCCAAATGAGAACAAAAGAACCACCATTCTGGAACAACTCACCTTAGATCACTGGAAACTCTCATTGGGGATGAACATGGTCAAAGCATCTGGGGAAAAGGGGGGGCAGGGGCTTCAACTCAAGGACAGTTGAGGCTCATACCAAACTGGAAATCGACAGCCAACTAATTGATCTTGATTTTGCTCAAGGTCTCTATACATGAAGTCCAAGAAGGAAAGGAATCCACTCCATATCAGAAAAACTTGACAGAATCTATATCAGTGACAGCTAAATCTCCTTGGAAAGAACAATATCAGTGATACCACTCTCTATAAGCATTGGCCTATTTGCCTACCAATTGCTTTTGTCATTCCTATTTCTCAAAAAACCCAAATAAAATTTGAAAGGATGTGGCTAGAGAAGCCAAATTTAAAGAAATGGTAGAACAAAGGTGGAAAGAAGTAGACGAATTCAGTGACATGCAATGTACCAATTCATGGGGAAATTGCAACATTTAAAAATCAGTTTATGGAACAGAGATGTCATTGGGAACGTTCACAAACAAATGATTTCCAAAGAAACAGAGTTGGCTATAATTAAAAAGCAAATTCGTGACACAAGCTTTAATCAAGAGCTTCTCATTCAATAATAGGTCCATATTCAAGAACCCTTTTGTATCCAACAAAAGGAGGAACTACACTGGAGCCAAAGATCAAGGGTACCATGGGTAAAACAAGGTGACAAGAAAACTAAGTTATTTCAAAAATCAGACCTCGATCAGCAGCACATTAACTCCATTAAATGAATTAAAAAGGAAGACGGGATTTCTATCACAGATCCTGAAGACATTGTGGACTGTTACATCGTTTTTTTAGAAGTCCTCCCACAACACCCAAATAAGGTATCAAATTATCAATTAAATGTGCCCAACAATTGCTTGTTTCAAAAATACCAAAACAAGTAGACAAGGAAGATAACACTTCCATTTTGAAACTAGCACAGGAATTCAGGTAAATTGCCTTCTCATTTCTGAACCTAGTTCTACCAATTGTTTTGCGAGCTAATAAAACACGACCTTCTGGAGATCATTGAAGAATCAAGATGCGACAAGAAAATGTTATACCAATTAAATGCAACAAAACTGGTCTTAATTCTCATATTCTCTATCGCTGATCACCTTAGGGACTTCAGACTATTGCATTGTGTAATATGAACTTGTCAAAACTTTGCTTCTAGGATTAACTATCCTTCCTAGTTTGATCTCCCATTCTCAATCCGCATTTATCTAAAAACCACTGATTACAAATAATATAGTAGCTGTTCAAGAAATTCTTCACTTGCTCAACACACAGAAAAGGTCATGGATAATGGCCAGATTGGAGATTTTTAAGGCTTTTGACAATTGTAGTTGGGATCTGATTGAAACCCCTATAGCAGCCTTTGGGTTTGATGAGGTCATTCATGATCAGAAGCTGCATCAACACTCCTACAGTCTCTATCTCCATCAATGGAGTCACTGGTAAGCCCTTCACCCCTCAAGAGGACTGAGACAAGGAGATCTCCTCAGCCCACACGGTAAACCTATTCTAATAATGGGAGAAAAGCTTTTTCGACTAATGGAAAAAGCTAAAACAACCAACCATATATATCATGTTCTGGCCACCGAAGGAGGATAAAGGTACTCCAACTTCCACTCTATTGATGACACTCTACTGGTCTCCATTCCCATTCTTAAGAGAGATCAAAACACTACAGCAACTGCTTGGTATTTACCAAGAAGCCTTTGGGTAACAAATCAATAAGGATAAATCCAATGTCAGCTTTCTCAAAATCCTGGCAAGACGAAAGCCAGAAATTTTCAATATCTTGGACTTCAAGAAAGGTCAAAAAACTCCCTCTGAAATATTTGGAATTCCTCCTTCACACCAAAGGGAAAAAGGATATGTAAGATGCTATCACTAGTCAACTGAAATCAAGACTAATGCATTGAATCCGCACGTGGCTATCTTTTGTTGGCAGAATTCAATTTCTCTGAGCTGTCCTTCAAGCCACCCACATCTATATCCTTACTCCTCTAACTTCCAAAAACAATTTGGGGAGCATTGGATCCATCTACAAAGTAACTTCTTGTGGAGTGGTAAAGGAGATCATAGCAAATATTCTCTTGTTTTGTGGGATACTATATGCAAACTCAAACAGAGGAGGTATCAACATTCCAAACTGCCCCTCTTTAGCCAAGCTCTTGCCACGAGATCTGCCTGATGTCTTCACCATTCTCACTCACGTTAGGTAACATAATTCGGTAAAAATACTTTCCAGCAATACAAGACAGCTCTTTGGAGGCTAACGTGGACCCCCACCTTATCCAACATTACCCATCCTATAAGGATTGGAATTGAGCTCCTCAAAATGACACTCACTTGCCAAGTTGGGAATCGTCATAAGATGTATGCTATGAAAAATACAATACCAAAGGAATATCAATTGCAAAAGAGTAAATACATATCACAACATAGCATAGAAATGTATGACAATAATAACCACTTTATATCTAGGTAGTGCACAGTACAAGTGTTTGGTATAGGGAGTACCCGTTACACGGTGCCCCACACCCCGAAAAGTTACATTTCATTTGTATGACAAAAAACTCAATGGTTGTCAGTTAAAACACCACTGTCAACAACTGAACATAGCTAAAGAGAGTTGTTACAACACTACCCAAAGCCGAAAATACAATCATTAACAACATAACAAAGTCCGTTGCCAAAAAAAATAATTAATAATACGTTGATGACAATGACAATACTAACAAGTTGACAACTATATAATTCCCCTTTTAAAAAAGTCAGACTCCCTTCCGACACAACACAAATAGAATATGATAAAAATGAGATTGAAGAGGGAAAGATGGAAAACATTCCACGGGGGTTGTAGTTGTTGTATAAATTTTTGTCGCTGAAACTTCTAGACACCAGGAATTGCTTGTTATAAAAATTACCCCAATTGAATTTCTTCACACAGACTCAGCTGGTAGATTTTAGAAAACTCGTCAGCAATTCCAAAATCAGAATTCTTGGGCTGTAATCTTCAAACTCTTGGCCGCCCTTGGAGCTTCTTTAGCTAACTTATACAAGACCACAACAGCCACCTGAAGACTTGAAACAAATACACCAAATTCGCAAACATGAGCATTTTATTGTCAGTTCCAATAGCAAGTGTTCCACCTGAACCTCCTCCAATCACACCTGAAATAATCATAACTTCGAAGCCAAACAATGACCACAAATTTTAAGCTATTGTTTCACCTTGTCCTTTCCATTCAGAATCAATGTCTGCACACATGCCTAGAGTATCAACAAATGTAACGATCGACCAAATTGATCAGCCTAGTTCATTTTTTGCAAAGCACAATGGGAGGAGTGTATGGTATTGCTAATGAAGCATACATCAAAAAGTGGGAGTACAGAAATGATGTAGCTTGGTGGTCATACAATGATGAAAGTGCAAGGCGTACAGGGTAGGGCAACATACGACTGGAAATAAGAACATGAATATACGAAGGGAACCATACAACAAAGCAATACAAGCCGACAAAGAGCATACGGTGGCTGGTCGTATGATGGTGAGTGTGGAGGTAATAGACGTACAACGCTACAGGTGTTGTACAATGGCAAGAGTGGAGATAATGGATGTACGATGCTACAGGGGTCTTAAACACTTAAGGGACACAACATTTGGAGAATGGAAGGCATAAGACGATGCTGCAAGATTGTACGTCGAAAGACCAATGAACTAGGCTTGTGGCAAATAAAAATCAGTGATGTATGGGGATACTGCAGGACCATATGTTGAAGGTCCTGTGAACCGGGCATGCAACAGATAAATATTAGTGGCATACATAATAAAAAGTTGGGACATATGGCTGGGAAAAGTAAGGGGCGTATGCTTGAGTTGTAGTTTGGACATACGAGGAGATTTCAGCTTGGTCGTACAAATATTTTTCAGCAACACATGGTTCGATTAATCCCTTGAAAAAAAAAGTGTTATCTTCACTTTTATGTCACTCCCTTGCTTTATTTTTTCTTTCATCAATATGCAAATCTGCATCAGCATACTTATATCTTTTTTAAAAATAACCGTACTTTTCTCTTTGTGCCTCTCGAGTATGTTGTCATCCATACATAGAAGTTCCATATCAATCATATTTATATTTTTCATCCTCAACAGATATAATTTGAAGTTGGAGGCACTCACTACACCTTTACACCCCATACCATCCAAATTCGCTCACCTCTCTACCCAAATATTCAGTATTTTGTGGGTTTTAAATGGCCATAGCTAGAGCTTTTAAAAAAAAATCCACTGTACTTTCCATCGACCATTGGTTTTTAATATAAACACCCCAGCTTGAAATTTGTGAGCCTCAAATACTTATCATGCCCATACTTCCTCCATCTCTTTAATAGAAATGCCCTCAGTTTAAAATTCGTTCACAGTATTGGTCAAGACAATACTTCATCTACCTCAACTTAGCCTTGGCCTCCCGATGTTCCATAACACGTTCATCTCAGGCAATTATATTTGCATCCAAATGTACTTCAGAACTAGTCCATGCTTCATGAGGTCATACTTCACCTTCTATTATAGTTGCATCCTTGCGCCTTATGTGCACACTCATATAGACAACTTTGTGAACTTCATGGCAACTATACTTTCAAAATGGTGGGCCAACTTATCATTGAACTTTGCATCCAAAACATTGTATTTTGTGAAGTCAAGGGGGTAAGTTGACTATGACATTGACGGTTTAGAAGGACTTGGCATTCCCGAATTAAATTTTTTGTCATCTCGCTTCAAGTCTTTGCCTTCTTCAATCTCCATAATCTCAACAAAAGTACAAGAAGGTTGGAACACTTTTTAGTCTTCGATCTGCCAATGGAGTAGACTATGGAGGGAGTTTGTCTCATCTTCAAAGCATGATTGTAGTTCCAAGATCCCTTCATCGCTTGACTCCAACATACCTCGATACCCATACGTTGAGCATTCTTCTTTTGAGTCCAACGGGAGACTACTTCCTCACTCACTACCTATATCTTCAAGTCTATTATATACTATCGACCTTTATTTTCAATGGAAAGTAGAATCTTCTTCCATTTATGGTCAACTTTCGTTTCTATCAACCAACACTGACCTAGAAATGCATTAGAGGCCTTTTTCACAATGAGATGAATACAGAATACAGTATAACGGTTGGACGTCGATAAATACCTTTTGATCCATAAGTAATCCCAAAACCATTATACCGGATTGGTCGGATGCCAAATTCTAGGCTTCCCAAGACTCTTCCAAGTCTCCTATGGCAAAATATTCATGTCACAACCACCATCAACAATAGTACTTGTCAAATTTTGCCCTAGGATTTCCATATGCACTATTGTCGATCGTCGAGCTAGATTCATTTTCAGTAGCATTGGGTCAATCATTTGATCACCAAACAATGGGGGCTTGAGTATGGATGCGTTATTCTACTTCATGCTCTCCCCATCACCCGATTGTTACCATCTAACACTAGGTGCGTCGTATGCTCCGCACTAGGGCCAATATCTCATATAGTATAAATTATAGCATTCATGTGTTCAAGAATGATTTGCAGCGAATCAACTACTTTTACAAGTATAGTGACTTCCAAGACTTGTCTTCCTATCTGAATCGAGTCTATTGGTCATAGTACTTGTGTTTTCATGCAACTAGTGCCATTCTTCAACCATGGCCCTATCAACTTCTGCCCATGATTTTGCCAATCTTTCTTTCTTCATTCATGGATCACAGTAATCAGTGTTCTTTGCTTGTGCTCTAGTGATTGCCATAACCTCCACATTCTTCGTTGATATTTGCTCGCTTTGGACAATTGCCATCATTATGGTCCATGAGCCCACACCATCTACAAAGAAGTCCAATGTTATTTTGATTGGTGGGAAAATCTCTTGTGAAATGTCCCCACTCCTTACACTTCCCACATTGCACGATCAGTCATCCTTGGGAGTAGTACTAAATCCAACTACCACCACCACTATTATTTTGATGTTGGTAATGGTTTGGCTTTGGCAACGTGGTGAGTGGCATCAATTGCTCCCCTCGTGTAACAAGTACTTAGGCACTCTTGTTCCACAAATTGTATGGGCAATCCTTGATTAGATGCTTTGTAACTTGATAAATCTCAAAAAACATTTTATTTGTACAATTCATCTTGTGTGACCTTCTGCCTTGCAATCAGCACACCAAAGATCCTTGCCTTCATTCTTAGTGTCCCCCTTTAGCTACCTCATCATTCAGAGCATGTCTTTTCTCAAGCCCCGCATCAATCCAAGTTCAATGTCATCACTGCAATCTGAATCATTGTCTTTGCCCCTCAAGAGAAAGAATGTCTTATTCTCTGAAATATTCTGAGCCAATTTTTTTTTTAAATTTTCAATTACAATCAGCAAAGCAATACACAGTCGTTAGGGTTAGCCTTAAACCAAAACGATACTGAAGCAACTCTAACAGAATGTACACCAGGATTCCAAGGAGGGCAAGGTGTGAGCATTGGTCAAAGGATCTGAATGCAGAAACAGAGCTGGAAGGAACTCTAACCAAGAATGGCGCCGATGATGGCGAGCATATGGTCAGAGGATCTTCGACTACTACAAGTACTGAAAAGAAACTCAACACCAAGTATGTGCTACCCAATCCAGTATGGAGTTGAGGCGACCATATGGCGGAGTGCTACGAATTACAATGCTATGAAGGGAAATAAGCAAGACTGCTGAAATACTCAACGTCAAGAATGTGCTTTCCAACCCGAGACGGAATAGGAGCTACCATATGACGGAGGTATAAAGTATTACAATGCAGTTTCAAAATATAAGATAAGCATTACAAATCATGATTAAGCAAGATTAAAGAACTGCTGTCAGTACTACAGTCAGCTTACAATATGATAGAGAATTCGCCTGCCAAGAGCATAGAGTTAGAACAATTCAACGAGCATTTAAATAGAGAATTCTCCTTGCTTAATGGAAATACCAAAACAGATTTCTTCTCTCAGAAAACAGATTCAAGATTCTGATATGTTTAGATCTGCACCTTTAAATGTAAAACCAGCAACCTGAGATCACACTAGAATGGACATATCTCTCACACAACTCATCCAATTGACGTGAAATGAAAAGCAAAAGACCCTAATGATGAAGGCACCCAAGATTGGAACACAAAACAGACCCAAAAGTTTCTATTTAATTTATGCATGAATCCCAAGGCAAACACAGATGGTACTGCCCAACAAGAGGGGCGATTTGCCTTTAAAAATCACAGCCTTCATTAAAAAATCTACAACTTACAGAAAAGGTTCACCCTTCACATCCAGAGAGATATCGACAATACCCATAATGAATTTTTTTGTCTTTTTTGACTTATGGACAAAAACACAGTCTGCTGTGAGGAATATGAATTTCTTGAATTTCTCTAATATGCATAAACTGATCTATAAAACCACACACTGACTGCAATGCACAAATCCTACTACACTATCTCACCACTAATCGCTATCTTTCAAGCAAGAAGCAATGCCAAGATAGGAGGCTTTCATTCCTCGAAGCAATCCCAAAGCCAATCCGGCAACATAACAATCCTGTAGCCAAAGATAATCCAAATGAGGACCAATGGCTTCCTTTTATAACATGTCTTCCTTCAAGTTGGTGCCCAACGTAAGCTTGGATTAAATCTTTAATAAGAATTATAATTAATTCCTTCAATGAGGTGCCCACCCATAAAGAACATCTTTTAAAACAACTTAAAGTGGAGTAGCTAGGCCAAGGGGAAAGTCAATGTTAAAATATAACAGTAAATAATGACTTAATTAAAATAATTCGACTTATCTCTCCATTTGTGCCCAAAGCCCAAAAATGAGTAAGCCAACTGATCAGACTGAAATGGAAAGCCAACCGTGCCGAAACCAACAGGACCACTGCCAGAAATAGAATTTACTAAAAATAGTAAATTCCTAACGATGCTCTAAATGCCAAGAACATATCCCTGCGAAGCTCTCTGAAAACTCAAAAAGCATCCGCCATTGAATCAACCAACCTCAAGCAAGAGCATCCTACAAAACAAGAAACCCTGATTTTACCTTTCGAGTAGCCTATGGGGTCTCAGGGATAGGCCAACAGTCACTGGAAAGATCATGCTCGAGAAGGGGACATTACATTCTCACTTTCAATATCCATTGCTTTATTGTATGCATCTTTTTAAGACGAAGTTGGAAAAACCTTCATCTTCCTCCGTAATGAGGGTACCAGCCCTTCAATTAACTCCCGCTTCTTTAAAATGCGAGCTAGTTATTTCTCAAGATTTCCCAACAATTCTTTGAGCCTCCTATTATGGGCTCATAAATCTTCATGTTTACCTTGCCTGGTATTAAAGATTTTTTCCACTATTTCATTATCATCTCTAAGGAGCTTGAATTCCTTCTAGAATGCATTTCGTAGTCTATCCCATGATGACATATAAATTGTCAATGCATCTATAAACCAATCAATAGCCACTCCCTGAAGTGTGGCTAGGAAACGTTGCAACTAGTGACACTCATCTATCTATGCATTGGCAATCCATATTGTGATGCAAGTCCTACCATGTCGCACTCTATCTTTATATTTTCCACCGATAAACTTTGGTAGCATTTGCTTTTCTGGAGATGGAGTTGATGGAGTGCCCATGGTTGTAGACACTAGGCGCTTCTGATATGGCTACTTGAATAAGATCTTCCTCCTCAAGAAGGTTTGTGTTGAACATTCCTCCGCTCCCCCAGCACTATTGGGCACATCATTATACTCAACCCTTCCTTCCGCAATGATCTATCTGTAAATTATTTTGCTCACCGTAAGATTCCCCTCAATACTGCTCACTCTAACTTGTCGTTTGGGATGGTATTGTTGGTTTTGTCTTCAATTAGCAGATCTTTAATTCCACGCATAATTGTCTTGTATGCAGCTACTTTTTCTTGCAAGAATTCATTATTAAACTTCATCTCGGAATAAAGACTTACCTTAGAAGGAGGGGGCTCTATCAAATCCTCACTAGATTTTGTGAACTCTTATGCAGTACTTCTCAGCCGTAAACAGACAACAAGTTTCACACTTCCTTCCTTAGGGAATGCCAAGTCTTGCAACCCACTCCTTACTCCTAAGTGGCATAGGTTCCACCCATTCTGGATGAACACTTTCGTGGTTTTAGCTCTGAATTCTACTTACGCTTCTGCCTTGGCTTTTGCTTCTACTCCATACTTCTCTTGATGGAATTTTGGAATTCGCTGCCTCTCACAGCCTTTGTCATCTTTCTTACTGTTCCACCAATTGAGTAGACCATCTAATTTCTTGGTCCACTCCTTGACCGTGGTGTCTTCTTCTCCTACCTTTGTTTGTGGTCAATGACATTAATTCTTTCTCGTATGGTGCCACTCTTCTTGTCGACACCTCTCTTTGTACCATTGTTTCATCAGTATTTCACAATCACATTCAACATGGAGATTTATAGGATAATGTACTGCCTCATCATCAAAGTTATTGTCAATTGACTTTCACTTTTGACCCAGCTTTGGCATGACCCAACTTCACAAAGGCAACAATGCCATGAATGTTTTCTACCAAAATTACACTACCAAAGGAATATCAATTGCAGAATAGTATATACATGCCACAACATAGCATAGAACATAAGTAATAACAACTTTATATCATTATAGTGCATAGTACAAGTGTTCGGTACAGGGAGGACCTATTACACAACACCCACACCCTAACATGTAGCATTCTATTTGTATGACAAAAGACAACGGTTGTCAGTTAAAACACAACTAGCAACAAACTAACATAATTAAAGAGTCGTTACAATACTACCTAAAGCCAACAATACAAGCATTAACAACATAAGAAAGTCAGCTACCAAAACATGAAATTAATAATATGCTGATGAAAATAGACAATATTATCATGACAGTCTACATAAGATACGCTTTTGGGAGGACAGCTGGAATAGGCATCAACCATTGCCTCAGGCTGATCTCAAGGAACTGAAGGATACTTGTCATAATCAGCAGTATGTTTTCCTCTCAAAGTAGGCCTATAAAGATCAGTAGGGAGCTACCCAATGGTCTTATTAAACCATTCAGCAGGTTGGTAAGGACCTTCCAGGAAGCATTTAATAGCATAATTAGTAACAAGGCACATTCAGTTAACTAATCAACAAGACAGCCAAACATGGCCGGATACAGATGAAGGAGAGTGTACTGTGGCTTCCGCTTATCATAACATCAATCAAGCTGAATATAAAAAGTCACAACAGTGGAACACAATGTGGATATTTCCTGTGTTGCCCAAAATACAATCCTTTCTTTGGCTCCTCCTACATGGGCCATCAATAGGTTTGAATTGCCACAACAATGAAGAGATGATGAATCATTTATTTTTTTATTGCCATCTTGCACAATCCATTTGGGGAAAAATGGCTAAGATGTTTGGACATCCATCCCCCAAAATGCAAACTCTTCTAAGGCATAAAACACAATGGAAAGGCATACTAACAAATATGCCCATCCTCAAAAAATTGCATGATATGGCTCCAAATTTTATTTTATGGAACTTGTGGCGGGGGCACAATCATAGAGATTTCAACAACATTAAACACGACTCACTCAAATCTTGAGGAAAATTGTTGCACAAATCAAAAGCACAACCCTCATTCATTATCACAACCAAGGGAGGTTTGACTTGACCACTATGAAGGATTGTGGTCTAGCTCAAAAATGGCATCTACCTTTTTTCACTACAAACTAAATTTGTTCATGATACACCCAAGCAATCAATGGATTTCTGATCAATTTGCGATTTACGAGCTCAATTTTGATGGAGCATCGAAGAACAACCCAAGACAAGCAAGAATAGAGGAGACCATCAGAGAAAGTCATGACACTCCCCAAATGTTCCATCATCAAAGTTTATGGCTTCAAACAAATAATTGGGCTGAAATCATGGCTCTCTATATTGGACTCTAGATGGCAGTCGATCACAATGTTACTCAACTCCACATTGAAGGGAATTAAAAGCTCAACCTTTTCCAAACACATTACAACAAAAGAATAAGGTCTCAGATGGGAAAACACTACAAAACTAAAACCCAACTGGAAAATGAGGAATGTTATTGATCATATTTGGCACTTGCAATGCTTTACACCAATTGCAGGCTTTTCATATCACTCATATGGCAAGGCAATACAGCACAGATGTTGATCATTTAAGTTTTAGCCAGCAAAGCTCTCAACTCCACTTGGGATCAGCACATACAAATTTATGTGGATATAGCAAATCGTCTACATAGACTTGTCTTATTAAGCTAGAGAAGCCCCAAATACAATTTCCAAATGATCAATGATCATAAATTGTTATGATCCTGATATGTGGATTTCACTAATGCCGTGAGGTTTTGGTGTAACAGTTCGTTAAATTTGGTATTAGAGCCTCCACCCCGGTTCAAGTCATGGAGTGGGTGGCTACGCCGACATTGCAGTGTTTGTCCAAGGCTCATACATGCGGAGGATCATGGTGTATGGGCGCAAATCTAGCTCAGAGTCTCGGCTTCAGAAGTGTGGTGGGATGTTATGATCCTGATGTGCAGATTTCACCAACGCCTTGAGGTTTTGGTGTAACAGTTCGTTACATAAATTTTAATCCCAAAAAGTTCAAAAGAATACCACTCGACTGGAAATTCTACTCAAACTTAAAGCAATCACGGCATTCTTTTGACTCAACCAACTCGGCACATCCAACACAAGGACATAATCCAACATCGTTATTGTAGGGACATGGGTTTTACTGCACATGCCATTGCCACAAAATCACCTCTCACTAATCAGATGACACGCTGGTACTGCCTCTTACAACGTAAAAAGTCATCAAGGGCTGATCGGAATCCTCATTGTTGTTTATATGTTCAATCTCCTTATTCCTTTAACTCATCCTAGTCATCTGGACTTATCTTTCATTGTCCACCCACTCATGAGGATTCACAAGGTACATAAGGGTGTTAGAAACATAATATAGTTTTTATTCTATAGTTTTATTATTTTACCCCTATGTTTGAGACTTGTAATAAGTGACATTTTCTCACTCATAAGATTATTAGGTTGTGTTGGTTCCCAAAATTGTACCCCTGATTACTCGACTCTAAGAAGGCAATTTACACCAAAATTTTCTCTCACTCACAAACTTAAAGCAGCGACTCAATATAAGGAAAACAGTTGCTGAGATGGGGTTTATTCTTCAAGTATTTAGCTCTGCATAACCAAGGAGAGCATCCCTGACATTCTTAAGGGGTAATTGTCAAAATAACTACACAAAACTCGCTGAGATCTAAGTGATGAATGTAACCCGCAAAACTTCAATGTCCTATTTATTGTTACTAACAACATAGACACACGTTCATCCACATTTTCATATCTGGACTGCAAAAACAGATATGAAAGATTACCTGCTAATTTTCTTACTATTCTCCATAAACCAAAAAGACTATAAAACAAAGCAGATCTATGTGTGATGTTTATAGCTCAAAGAAGAATTCTAATGATCTTTGCTCCCAATTTTAAACAAGATTCTTACAAAGAAAAGAAAATGAAAGTATATAAAAGATGATCAGATGTGCTAAGACGAGTGCCTTTGGGCAAACATTTAGCATTCACTCATAACATCTATGAAGCAGCTTGCAAAGAAACATCTAAGACAACCTCTACACAAAATGTGACAGACAGTCAAAGTGATACACATGAATAATGACAAACCTCTAAGACAGCCTCTACACAAAATGTAACAGTCAGTCCAAGTGATACACATGAATAAAGACAAACCTTACACAGAATTTTCATTCATCATTT
This sequence comes from Torreya grandis, assembly GCA_037957365.1. Classification (NCBI taxonomy): domain Eukaryota; kingdom Viridiplantae; phylum Streptophyta; class Pinopsida; order Cupressales; family Taxaceae; genus Torreya; species Torreya grandis. Next base: position 5,507,734 of record JARHVA010000208.1, on the reverse strand, counting down.
AAGAAAACCACTTCAGAATTAATAGGCATACAATGTCCTCCATGGAACATGTCCAAGATCCATATCACAAGATTAATAAAAGGGTTTTTTACAGTTTCAATACAAGCTCTACTACATGTTGAGCTTGAGCTCTATGACCCATTCCTAATCTTATGAGACCTATGACTGCCATGAACCCTACCATGCTTCAGCAATTCTTCTCATGAGCTGAAGTGATCACCAGTCCACTCAATCACACAAGACCTTTCACAAATACAAAAGCAAAATGATATAAGAAAAACCTTCTAGAACAAGGACAAACCAAAATGGCAAAAAAGATGAGTTGGGAGGCAGGGCTTCCCCTTATATAGTACTTTGGTAGCATGTAGAAGTGACTTAGATGTCCATGACAGCTGTCCCTTGGATCCCTCTTTCTTCATGCCGTTTACTTTCAGAATCTTCCTTTATAATAGAATACACTGCCCGTCAACCATTTGCCACATATGTGGGAAATCTATAATAGTCTTGGGATGTTTGTTAGTACACATGTGAGCACTATTGAATATTATCAAACTAGGGTATACAAAAGTGACATCAGATTAGATGCCATTACAATATAGCCATCATAATATAATTTTAAGGTATCTATGCAAAGCACACAGCATCAATATAGGAAGAACTCCCTCAAAAATGCCCTGCACCTGTAGAATCCTTGGGGAAATCTCCTATTCTTTTGTTCCATTCCTACTCATTTGGGAAGTTGAATCTTATAACCTTGGATAACTTATTCATCACATTGTTCCACTTCTACTTTTCAATGGTTGCAACACCCTTAACAAACCTCTCTGCTTTCGACTCTACAACCCCTTCAAATGCTATGCTAAAATCATGCAATGTGTTTACCCTGCTTCTAGTTTTACACAAAGTAAGGAATAAGCTAGTTGCAATTAAATGGATCTAAGCATTCATCCATGAAAGTACATAACTCAAATCTATCTAAGAAGCTATGCAAAACATCATGTCCAAGAGCAACACATGAATCTATGCTATGCAAAAAATAGGTACCAAATCTGGCTGGATCTGCATAAAATCTGGCTGGATTTGGAATTTTTTTTGGCCGGCCCAAAAAGCTCATTTAAGTAGGCCCTTTTTTTTCAAAAATTTAGAGTTTTTGTGGAAAAAAATGCCTAGAAACCATAGATATTATATAATACTAAAATTTACTGTATTAATATTTTTCATTGTATTTTTCAATTTTGCATATGTATTAAACTATGCTCACATATCTATGTGATGCAGGAGCAACTACATTCAAATTCAATTTATTGTAATTTCCCTTTAATATGCTGTTACTAAGGCGTAAATGTAAAAAGTAAAAGGTAAAAAGGTAATTGTTGAGTTTGTTGAGGAAATCAAGGGGAATGGTTGAAAGTCTTCTCCAAATTAGTATGTTGTTACAAATTAAAAACTGTTTGAGTCCAAGTTGGCGTAGAGGTTAGAGAGGACTCCCTGTTTTTAGAAATGACTGTATGACAGAGTTCAAACTATATGCAGGCCCGAATGGAAAAGGGCTGGGCCTTTCATTTTGCTATATATATAGCTTTCCAGCAGGAGGAAGCAAGGGTGAAGAAAGGAAGGCGGCCAGGACGTTGGCCAAGGCCATTAAGAAGAAAAGAGAGTAAGAGACCTCTCATTCAAGGAGGAAGAGAGGGACGTAAAGAAGAGAGGAAAGGACCTCTCAAGAAGAAGAGATGTAAGAAGAGGAAGAGCATATAGATGGAGAACTCGTTCTCTCCATTGAAAGGTTTCAGGAAATCCAGGACGAGCTTGAAGAAATTAATGAAGATTGTAAGTTGTATCAGGAGAAGTGTAAACAGGGGGAAGATGAACGAGAGAGATGGCGTTCAGCTGTTCTGAACAAGTCATTTACTCCTGCAGGCACATGCCCTGAACGGGGTCTTGTGGTAACGGTTGTACAGAATTTAAGATCTTCTAAGGAAGCATTGAAAGAAATAGTTATAAGTATGTATATTTTGATTTGATGAATTGAATTAAGTCTGTGGATTGAATTATTCTGCATTTTGAGAGTTCAATGATTCCTTGATAGCCTTATAAAGGTAAACACAGGTTTTAAATGGCAATATAAGTCTAATGCTTAGTTTGATGGTAATCGATGTGGGAATGTTCTTCTTATAATATAGTTCATATACTGATCTACAATCACCGAGGCATATATCATTATCTCAGCGAAGAGAACATGTACAGAGCACTGCAATTTTGGTTACGATAGAGATTTTGTTAACAAGTATGCAATTGGGAAGTTGCTGGGACACGGTCAATTTGGTATAATCGTGGCCGGGGAAGATATAGATACAATAATTGTATATGTGCTTACACAGTTCCGAATGGAGGGAATATATGAATTGTGAGAGACGTTTGACTGGCCGACATAAGATAGCAGATATCAACACATTCTCATGGGGTGTTGCTGATCGTGGGGCATCTATCCGAGTTGGTCGTGACACAAAACGTGATGGCAAAGGTTACGTTGAAAACCGTAGGCCAGCTTCCAACATGGCCCCCTATGTTGTTACATCCATGATTGTCAATACTACCATTCTTTGGAGACCATAGTAAAGCTACAGGCTTCATGAAAAGAATGTGAATTTAGTATCAGATTGGAATGAATTCGAAAATCTTTGTGGAGAAAATGCTTCCACCAAATCTATGAAGAACCATGGTGGAATTGATGTGATCAAGAAGGCCATTGAGAAGCGGGATTGAAGCACAAGCAAGGAAAAGAGGACCTGGAGGCTGCACGCAAAGTGTTTGACCAAATGGCTTAGAATCTACGAACTCTGCAAGTTTAGAAATCTACGGACTCTGCAGGTTTAGAAATCTACGGACTCTGCAGGTTTAGAAATCTACGGACTCTACAGGTTTAGAAATCTACGGACTCAGCAGATCCAAAACTACGAACTCTGCAGGCTTGAAGCTACGGACTGTGCAGGAGAATGGAGAATCTACGGACTCTGCAGGGTCATTTTTGTTTTGATTTGTAAGAAAATGGATTGCAGTCTGAGGACCCTGTATCATTTTGGTATCAGAGCAGAGAATGAGACAACTGTTTGCAAAGTGAATTTTGGCCTGCGTCATTTGGTATTAGAGCAGTCTAAGGACGTTTCATCACTATGTATGTGTATTCATATCTATGTATGTGTATTCATATCTATGTATGTGTATTCTATATATTCCTGATAGGATTTTTCTAAACTTTTTCAAGATTTCCAATTTTTTTATTTTTTTGCCCTCCTGAAGAACCTGATTTCCGAACTTGGTAACTATGATGCAAATTAAATACAAAAGATTAAGGAATGATCACCCTAATTACTATTCTAGAATTTTGAACCCATAGAATGTTGTGCAGACTATTTGGATTATGCCCTTGAAATCTGAGACTCAGCAACCTTACCTGGGGAAACACACCGTTTGCATTGGTTCGTCCTAGGTAGACTCAACCTGGTCAAAATTGCCAAGTTTGTCACTGTGCCACCAATTATGTTCTGCACAAGATTGTCAAACCTGATTTTTCTGACACTGGTATGCTATCTCCTTTTTGATGTTCATGTATCTTCAATTCGTTGTTTTTTTAGCAGAATGTGCAAAATTGATGTTCTTCCTCTTTGACCTAGCTTGATACTCCAAAACAAACAAAGAGTTATGCAGTCAAGCAACCACTGAAGCAGTGTTCCAAACTACATATCTCGCATGCTTGGAATTAGACCTCCACATAATTCTATGAGTGTGTGGATGGAATAGCTCTAGAGAGGATTTTGAACCTCCTCTTCCCTAAAAGTGATAATGCAACTATATGCAAACTAACACCCCTCCTTTGGCACAAGGGGAACGATGAGAGACTAATAAGATCAACTCCATCGGAAGTGTGTAAAATATGATTCAATGAAGCTCAACTTGAAGTAGGAGGAATTATGTTTGATGCTTGGCTCTAGGCTTGAGCTTTGATATTCAGATTTTATCTGTATTCTATATTCTGATTATTGAAATACCCTGACATGACCTTGCATATATAGGCTGATCTGAGACAAGTTATACGCAATAGCCAAGTTTTGAAATGACAAGCGATGAGGTTAAAGGTACATAATCAACAGCAACAGACAGAAGGGCTCACAAGGCTAAAAGAAAGAGATGTGCAGAGTGTGTGACTAACCTAGATGGACCTACACAAAGTGTGTGTGTGACCTAGACAAACCCATGGGCCTAGAGATGACACAAGCTCAATTTTCGAGGCAAAGCATGATAATAGAGGATATATAATCCAAGGATGCTAACAAATACTTTCTGTTAAATTGTGTTTTTAGGCACATGGGTTAAATGAGGACCTATGAGGGGCCAGAATAGTCCAAGAAACATGACAATATGTACAAATTTGTCAAACATGATAAATTGGGAATAAGACAATAGGAATAAGGGTCTTGTGTCAATTTTTTGGTTTCTACACAATATAGGAATACCTTGGTTGTTAATGTTATTTCCACATATATCAATTAAAGTTTGTTACATCCTCTAATCAATAAAGCTTGTTCCTCAATGTGCCTAATTCAATATATGGATCAGGAATTCCTCCTTGAATTGCAGTACCTGAAATGCCCATTTTATTCATGACCAGGCCACCTACAGGATCCAAGATGGGATCAATCTTCTTCAAAGCATTGTGGCAATTAAATAAATTGGATATCATTTCTTTGTGAGCCTTGCCGGATGGTCATCCCTTCTCTTCAATATTTTTAATCCCACAAGGCTTTAATCCCATTCAACATCTCAGTTACATTTGAAAGAAACCATCTCATAAACATTCTATCACTTATTGGAAATAAAACATTTTTCACATTTCCTTTATATATATGGCACGAATGCTTTTGAACAAAAAAACTTGATTCTTATATCCCACAAGATATTATTTTGTCCAACTATGTGTTTTAGCATATTTTACTAAGGGGAAAATATGGTGTCATGCATAACTACCTCGTGACCGCTAGCAACCTCAAACTTCACCTTTGTGCCATGGCATAGTCTTCCCAATTCTTTGCACTATATGCCCGAGTGTTTTTCAATATTAGTAGTCAATAACACCTCTACTCCATGCATATCAAATAAATACCTATGTAGCCTTCGAAGGTATTGTCCAAGTGACACCATTTAAGACCCTATGTACCCACCTACCTTCATTTCCCCTTTCCCTACCACTGCCAAACCCCTTTTCTTCTTTGAATTGAAACAACTCCCCTTTTAAAACATGGCAGCGAATTCGTACCAAAACTTAGACACAAAATTGCTCAAAATTGAAGCACCAATTCCCCTCACCCTCGCCCCCTCTCCAAAATACCACCATTGCATATCTTTTCAATAAGATTTACAATGGTCCAAACCATTCAAAAATTGGATCAGGGATGCAACGTTATAGGCAAAAAACCATTGCTGCCTTCCAATACATTTTCTCCTACAAGCAAGTACCATTTAAAAGATTTTAGAAATGAAAAAAATTATTTTTTAAATAAACGAGAATCAACAGTCATAGTCAAATCTCCAAGATCAACAAAAATCACATTACACATCATCGGGCACCAACAACGGGCACATGGCATCACCACACACCACCGCAATATTGCACAAGGCTTAAGCCTAACACCTTACCATGCAAACTTCTTGAATGGGTTATGGATGCAACGGTTTATATATTGCATTTAATAGTGATTGCATCCATCATCCTTTCTCTTCGCACATTACCCACCCCAGCACATTGTAAAACAATGTATTAAATCATTTGGGGGTTCCACAAAATATTCCCAGTAGCTTGCAGCTTGCAGCTCGCACTCAGCACACCCTTCTTACCCTTTAGCACAACTTTTTGAATGTAATGCAGACACAATGACTTTATACATTGCAATGTATAATTTAACACATCTATGAGTGTCCCTTGTGTCTCCTTCACGTTTTAAATGAGACCCTTTAACAAGTGTTTCAATGTGATGGGTCCCTAGGGAATATTCCAAGCACCCTCCACTTCGCAGACCCCTTATACACCTTGCTGCAATCTTATTTTCTTAAAGATCGACACAATCGGTTTTAACATCCACCATATAGATTATTGGGTCCATGAAGCCCTACCCTGCACACTTCAACACAAAGAAAGAAAGAAAGAAAGAAAATATATTAATGTCCACAAATGACAAAAACTACCATGTCCCCTTTTTCAAATGAAAAGAAAGAATAATTTAATAATAACACTTTAAGTGTTCCCCAACATACTTTTAAGTCATAACTTAAAAAGGGGACATCTAAACATTGTTATTAATCGAATGGGGCCAAAAGTGTATTAATTAAAAGCCCAAGTGGAAAATAAAAAATAAAAGTATTATTAATTACTTTGGAGCAAATGTGGAAATTATAATTAAAAATAATTTTAAATTACTTTTAGGGTTTTAAGTAGAAAAGTAATTATAAGAATGATGAAAAAGATGAAAAGTACATCCATTATTATCTTTCAATTTTCAAAATCTATTGGAAAGCTTGAGAAGCATATGTTCAACCACTACCACCAGAGAACAAAAACCCTTACGTGGAAAAAGTGTGAGGACGAAAACCCTCATACTCAAAGGGTAATTCCACACAAGAATCACGATTGTACAACCAGATTCAGAGATAAATCAGTTTTGGGGCTCTTTTCTAGTGAATCAGGGCTGAAATCAGCACCATACTATCCAGGTCCAGATCGCAGTAATTTACAGGCAAGAAGAACAAAAAATAAATAAAAAGTACAAATCCATACAGATTCGTATGAACGATGGTCATATTGGGTTGTTCTCGGCCGTACGGCGATAGTGCAACACGTTGTACAGCTATAGTGCAACAGGCCGTACCACTCAAGAGCCATATGTACCTGTTAGGAACATTTTCCACTAGGGTTTCAAAAAAAGATTCCGCCTTTATGTTGTTCCAGGTTAAGTTTGGTGGAAAAATCAGGGAAAACTAATATTCTGATTTTATTATGCTATTTGTCTCTTCCATAATTATTTTTCAATGTTGTCAATGTATTCAATAGACTGAAATTAATAGCACACCAAGGGATATCAGTATTTTGTATTGCATGTGGTGTTTTGTGTTTAATTGAATTATCAAGGTTTTAGCAAAAAATACCAAAATTCTAATTAATTAGGAAAAGAGTTACTACTGTGGTATCGGGTTAAGTTTGGTGGAAAAATCAGGGAAAACTAATATTCTGATTTTATTATGCTATTTGTCTCTTCCATAATTATTTTTCAATGTTGTCAATGTATTCAATAGACTGAAATTAATAGCACACCAAGGGATATCAATATTTTGTATTGCATGTGGTGTTTTGTGTTTAATTGAATTATCAAGGTTTTAGCAAAAAATACCAAAATTCTAATTAATTAGGAAAAGAGTTACTACTGTGGTATCAGAGCTAGTTTCCCTGCCAGCTTGTGGGAAAAATTAATTTGCAGCTGAGTCTTCATGCAAAGGAGTGAAAGGGAACTTAGGAGAGAGAACATGGATTGGTGACCTAAGTTCTTACCAAAGGAAGAAGACATAGATCCTATCCAAAAGATGTCAATGCGAATACAAAAAGAGCAACAAAATGCTAGGGATCGTCTTGAAAAAATCAACAAAAAAATAAGACAAGAAGTACAAACAGAGCCAAGAATTTAAAAACCAGCTTTTAAATCAATTTGCTATCAGCTATGAAGCCCTATATTCATTTAGAAGAATGTGAAAGAAAGATCTTATCCAAGAGGCATGGTTGGAAGAGCAATGTGACAGAGATGAGGTCAAACTTTTGGCGTTTGTTGAAATGTGATAAGAAGTTTGATATATACCCATCCTACAATACCTTTGAAGAATTCTTGGAGATATACACAGAAAATAGAAATGGAAGATTGAAGAAGAAATAGGGAAAGTCAAACCCTCAAAAGAATTCCAAGGAAAAAATCAGAACGCAAGAGAATTCAGATCTGAAAGCAGTTATTGAGCAGCCCATAAAGGAATCCACCATGCAAGTGGAAAGTGAAATATCTTCAAAAGAAACAGGGATGACTTTCGATGAACAAAAGGATTGCATTAAAAATGGCAAGGAAGAATGTGTGTCACATGTTGAATGCCAAATATTCAAAATTGAGGATGTTTCAACCCTAGTAGCACCTATCAATCTTCCAAGCATTGCCAAGTTTGAGTCATTCCCGTATGAGAATAATTTTCAGAGTAACCATAGTGATGAGCATGCAAGCAAGGAGAATGTTTTAGTTAATGCCACTAATTCTGAAATTCTGAATTACACATATGGTTGTGTCAAGGCAAATCTCTCAAAAGCTCCTCCATCTAAATTAGAAAAGGAGGTGAACAATTGGATTCCAGCTCAAGGTACGAAAAGAAGTCATATTTTAGGTTCGTTGTTGTTTCATATTATGCCATTTCAGCTTTCTTGTCGACATGGAAAGTATTCTAAGAAGGAACATTACAGTGGTAAGGGTTCACTCATGGGGATTGTCGGAGAAGCATCAGTAGATACAGAGCTTCCAATTCCTAGTTATATCAGAGTAGCGCAGCAGAACCCAGCTACATCACAAGGAGGAATGGAAGAAACAAGATTGGTTTGGAATCCTGGTATTTGTAGGACAGTCCAGGTATTGCTTGAGGGCAAGCAATCTTTGGGAAGGATGGACTGTCATGTCCCCTTTTCCAAATTAAAGAAAAGAATAATTTAATAATAATGCTTTAAGTGTTCCCCAACATACTTTTAAGTCAACTTAGAAAGGGGACATCTAAACGTTGTTATTAATTGAATGGGGCAAAAAGTGTATTAAGTAAAATCCCAAATGGAAAATAGAAAATAAAATTAATTATTAATTACTTTTGGAGCAAATGTAGAAATTATAATTAAAAGTAATTTTAAATTACTTTTAGGGTTTTAAGTGGAAAAATAATTATAAGAAGGATGAAAAAGAGAAAGTATATCCATTATTATCTTTCAATTTTTAGAATCCATTAGAGAGCTTAAATAGCATCTATTCAACCACCACTAGAGAACAAAACCCCTCATACACAGAGGGCGATTCCACACAGGAATCACGATTGTACAACCAGATTCAGAGATAAATCAATTTCGAGGCTCTTTTCCAGTGAATCAAGGCTAAAATCAGTGCCATACTATCCAGGACCAGATCACAGTAATTTATAGGGAGGTAGAGCAAAAATAAATAAAAAGTATAGATTCGTACAGATCTGGATGACAGCCATATTGGGTTGTTCTCAACCATACAGCTACATTGCAACAAGCCATACCACCACAAAAGCCATCCATACTTGTTAGGGACATTTCCCACTAGGGTTTCAAGGAAATATTTTGCCTTTATGCTGTTCCGGGTTAGAATTTGGTGGAAAAATCAGGAAAACTTAATATTCTAATTTTATTATGCCATTTGTATCTTCCATAATTGTTTTTCAATGTATTCAATCGACACCAAGGGTTATCAGTATTTTGTATTGCATGTGGTGTTTTGTGTTTGATTGAATTATCAGGGTTTTAGCAAAAATACCAAAATTCTGATTTATTAGGAAAAGGGTTACTACACAAACACACTTTATTAACACATACATTAGTTCAATCGGGACCATGCACTCTGTTGGGATTGATGAGAAACAAAAGCAAGTCTTAGCTATGTTTTGGACGCAAGGGGTTTTTAAATGCATCATTTACAAAGGGCATTTCATAAAGGCATGACATGCCCTATCGCACATTGCACTTTGCATATGGATAAAAACGGGATTGTCAAGTGATTGGAAATGCAATCTGAGGGACATGCAAGGGGTTTTGAGGAACTTAAGATATGTGGGAGTTTTAAGACTTTGGGAATGTGGTATTGTTGGAATTTTAAACTCGGCACTTTTAAGTAGATGGGGATGCACAGTGGTTTGGAAATTTTGGAATTTAAAATTTATTTAGTAAAAACTTGTGTTAAAAAGGGGGAACATGCGAAAATGATCTTGGGGAATCAAAATTTAAGGATTTTAAAGGGCATTCCGACTTAGCATGACCCTTTACACACCTTAACAAAAAAACACCCAAATAGATGCTTTTGAGTACACATTTAAACATTGTGATGATAGGGCAAACAAGTGATAAAGGGTTCGATAATACAATATGCACATGATGTTTTACCTTGTGGTTGCTAACTCTTAGAAAAAACTTATCAGCATCGAAAATCATATATTTTTTTCCCAAACCCTAAAATTAAATTATACGGCACCATTGAGTTCTAACAGATTGTTACCCTAAAGTTAGCATAAGCTAATTGTTAGTAATAGTTAAGTTATTTTGTTCTCACATTGGTTGCATCCAACAACATGATATTTTATCAAATCTTTGATATTTGACATAGTTTATGCCTATAAATTGTTTGAGTTTTCAAAGACATCAATCAAGTTTGTAATTTTGTAGAGATTCTTGTTTGTCACACTTATGTGTAGAACTTTGTGTCATTCTTCTTGGTTCAATCTGGTGTTTTCCACATCACCCACTCCTTTAACCAACATGTAAACTTCCTTTTCCACATCATTACAAGGGAGTGGGGTCCCAATTTAGACACAACAAGTAACACTTCATTAATTATTTTATAATTTATCTTTCAATCCTTTTTAATTCTTTGTTTGTCGACCCCTACATGGATATTGCTCTCCTTATGCACTCTTAACATTAAATCCTTGTCCAATGGTCTTTTAATCATATGCAATTCACCAAGATAATGATCTTTTTTATGGTTTTTATCTATTGAGTTTTTTGACTTCTTACTCCTAACTCTTAAAGCACGCCTACCCATCTAGGGAAAAGTCATTGTCTTCCTTCAAATATCCCCCATAACCTCCACTTTTATCACTCCATTCATGTTTTATTACTTCACAATCCCATAAACAACTCTTCACCCTCCTTTGCCTGTGCATCCACCCATGTACAGCTGTTCCCTTCTTTTTTCTTCTTTGTATAACGCTATTCAAATGCAGGAAATACACCCACCCAGCACTATTTCAGATTCACAGCATTATAAAGCGGTCCTAGGGCTTCATAAAGTTCTCCAACTGCACCTGGGTCATTAACTTTGACATGAGAGAAATAGATATACAGCAGATCCCATGCACCAGCCACAACATTATGATGATGGAATTTATTTGTCTTGTCCATGCTGACTGAATTGCACTCAACAATGAGGATAGTTTGTATATTTGGGTCCCATGGAGGAGGCTACATCTCCTATTTTTTATGAGCAGGTGGCCCATGAAAAATTAGAAGCATGAAAACAGAAAATTTTAAAATCTTTTCCTAAAAGCAAGGAGCGGGCAAGTTTTTAGGGAAAAAGTTTGAGCAGGTGGAAAAAATAAGGGGCTGGAAGTTTCCCATACCTGCTCCTATTTTGTAAGAAGATATTTTACCAAATGTAAATTTATGAATGGGAAATTTTCATTTAAACTTATATTATAAATAAAAATATAACAATTTCAAATATTATCTCCTAGAAAATTGCAGCGTACACTCAAAAAATTTATACCATGGAACCACTTCTATTAAAAATGCTCCTAAAATTACTTTACAACACCCCATAAGAAAATTGAGGAGCTCCCCTTCCATGGGACCACTTCCTAAGCATGAGGACAACTCAGCAGCGTCTTCACTCCATTTTTTAGGAACAGTTTGATCCAATCAACCCACATTTAGAAGGACCTGTGATGTCATATTGTAGTCATCTAAAATGTCATTTCAGTGCAATAAGTGTCACCTGGGACCACCTTATCCTCAACTTAGCCTTAGACCTATCATAGGGCCTCTTTTGATCCTTTTCCAGCTTTCGTGCAAGTCCAACCTATTCCCAGATATACCAAAAACAGCACTAAGCCACCCCCTAAACACCCAGGTCTCTTTTTCACCCATTCTTACCACCTAGACATTAAGGCGGTCCTTTGGACTATAGCACACTACACTATTGACCAAAGGGCAGCGCTAATGTCCCCTTGATTTTTACTCTCCCAATGGATATCTTTTCGTTCCTCAAAGAAAACTTAGGGTCGGCCTAGACCTATTTCACATCTTGACAAGCACCAAAATGCTATATATAGACCACTTTCATTCATTTATCCCCTAGTTGGAAATTAGATGCAAATACTCATAAACAAACTTAGGAACAGTTGTGCAAATCAAGGTCATTGATCCTTCTGCATACACCCATCTACAGTAGCCCAAAGCTCAGATTTCTAGTCTCAATTCACACTCAAACCGGCACTCATAATAGTGTTCACTTGCACATGCACCAGCACTTAGATTGGGGGAACTACATCGAGCTTGATCCCCTTTCGAGGTATTGGTATGTAGGCAACACTCAGCACATGGGGTGTTGAGGCCATGTCCAGCCTACCTTGCTAACGCCACTCTTTTTCTACTTGTGCTCCTCAAATACTCTAACAAACATGGAGGCCTAGGGTTTCGCATTGGAATCAATCAAAACAAGGAACAGACGGCAAACCAACATCCATTCACACAAGCATAGATTTTCTCAAAACCAGGCAAAGGTTCACCCAAAAGCCCACTGTCCCTACTGCCAAAGGACACTAGCGCAACACAAAAGACACTAGCACGGTGCATTACTGTACAATGAACCACGCTATTGTCCAAGAGGGTTTCTGACTCCTGATTGTGTTCATGACACCTTACACAATTTCCGTACCAGTTTCCCGCCTGTCATTTGTTTGTCTCAATCAGTTTCTAGTTAAGTACATCATTTCTAGTTCATTGCTATTTACAAAAGAAATTAGATAAATCAATTATTGTACAAATCAATGGTTGTTGATATTGCTATATTTATTACCTGATTTATTATTCCAGCATTTTAACAACCTAGGATTTTACATTCCATAAGCTCTTAAAAAGTTAAATCTTTTGGTGAACCAAACGTGAATCGAACACGCAACCATTTACAAGGTCTTGTGATGTCATATAATCAAGACAGGCACAATGGCAACAATCAGATCGCAGCGTGTGGTATTAAAAAAGTAATAGAGACAGATTTGCAATCTTTGCAAACTGCCATCCAGTTCACATCAATTTAACTGATTTGGAATGTTTGGGTATGGAAACCAAGAATTGAAACCAAGGAGGAGCATCAGATTGATCCAAAGGTCTATAAGTAGCAGCCAGCAATGCTGCAAATGCAAATGCTACTTTGAAGCAAACAAACCACTGATAGTTTATAAGAGCAACGGTAAGGATTAAAACATCATGAACAATCCTCAGCTCAAGGCCAGCAAGGGTGAGCAGTTGATCAAACTGGCTGAGGAGGAAGGGTTTAAAACCCCCAGTATGGTCCATCAAAGCAACCTCGGTATTAAAAGCCTTCAAAGCAATCAGGTAAGAACTAATTTCCCTTTGCTGCAAAATATTGGAACTCTTTCCTTTCCTGAGGCAAGTGCCAAACTCCCTCCCCTTGACCTAGAAACACAGTCAAGAAATTCTGGTGTTATTGAACTTCCGTTCTTTAGAATGCAAGTCTTCTGCAACTCCTATCATCACTAGGTACGTTCAAACTTATTGTGATGACCAACCCTCTGGCAGAAATACTAGCTTCAATTCCTCAAGAATTGACACAAGCCAAAGTCAGTCTCGCCCTTGGAGCTAATCCTTTTGTCAACAAAGTTGAACCCCAATGGAGTACTGGAGGGATATGAGCAAAAAGAACCTAGTATTCCTGAAGCTCTGCTTAGAGCCATCAAGTTTTGAAGCTCTGCTTAGAGCCATCAACAAACTTGATGGCTGTATCCATCATCTGGCTGCTAAAGTTTGCAACCATGACAACAAAATTTGCTTCCTAGGAGAGTGAATTATGCAAATGCATGATTATATCAAAAAACAGGATGGTTGTATTCAATACTTGATGAAAAACAACGAATTCCAACAACTCCGTCTACAAACGATTGAGCAGATTCTGGTGTATGACCCCATCAAATGCCTTGTCCAGGACACAATGCAAGACCAGGTTAAGAAAGCAAGAGTACATAAAAGACACAACACACATGCTAGATGTTCAAGCTCTACACAGAGCCAGGCCACAGATTGGAACGTCCTAGTTTATCACCGCACCCTTCAGGCTCCAAATGATGCAATGCATGAAGACTTAGGACCTGTGTCTAACCAAAAGGCCCCAACTATTTATCTCAGCTCTTATGGGAATGTAGAAATTTGAAGATCATTTGAAATTTTGTGCTTTTTGTCTATCTTATGAATAAGGCTCCTGTAATATGCATGGTTATGATTTCTGTTTGTCAGTATCTCTATATGGTTATTATTTTTACTTGTAAATATCTCATGGTCTTAATTTGTTCAGCTAGTTTTAGATTGTCTATAGGTCTCTTCTTAATGTTCAGTCAAGAGTAACTTGTAATGGATCTTTGGTAATCATTTTGTCTGTATTTGCTAAGGTTGCTCCATCGCACATCTTGTAATGAGAAACATTATGGACTCTAATTGATCCTTTTCATGAGTTGCCTTGTTATTTTGTAAACATTCCACCATTTGATTTAATATAATGCCCCCTGAATTTATTTATTTTTAAAACAGAGTTTTTGCCATTGGCCTCACCCTAAGATGACCAAGTGAGACCAAGACCTGGTTGAAAAGGATAAAGGCGATCTCTCAGTTGTATGGGGATTCCTAGCAATGAGGATGATAACTGGCCTTGGCTGCATCGACAAAAGAACCTATTCCAGAAGATCAGAACCTGTTGCAACAAAGCATTTTGGAGAATAATTTGAGGATTTGACTGTAAACAATGATCATAAATAAATGTGTGTAAGAGTAGTTACAAGTGCTAGATAAATCAATATGAATTGCTGATTTGGAAGAGTTAATAGTCTCCTATTTATACCCTTCCATTTAATAAAAACATGCATGGGTGACGGATTCAACTCAAGCTGAAACCATTGGCTACCACTCAGGTCAAGGTTAGATTAAGGTGATGAGTTCGGTTTAAGCCGAAACAATCCCTTTGGGACCTGACAGAACATTGAGGACTGAATGAACCTTGTTAGGTGTAAATCTAAGTCAGTGAGCCATGAGACAAGGTAGTGGGGCTCTTCGGTAGGACCCAAAAGTAATCCAAGTTATCTAGGGGGACCAAAGGCTCTGGAAAATCAAGAAGTTGATCTCAGCCTGGCCATGGCCCACACCAGCCTGCGATATGTCATGTGATGGGAAACCAAGGTGCCAAAATTCATGCAAACATTGAATACTCAATTTTGATGTATACACATAATTCCATTTTTTGAAGAAACAAAGAAATTATATTAATGTCCATAAATGACTAAAGATAGTCCATGGAACTGCCAATTAAAATTAACATGTAAGGGAGTGTCATCAGAGCATCCCCTAGAAAAGAACATGGACAAATAAAACAATGGGTTTATCATTAGGTAGGAAACCTCAAAAAAATTGCTCACAAAATGCAGTCCATTCTATAAAATACACCCAAAGGATATAACCACAAATGAATCCCCAGTCAGAGTGTTATCCTTAGCTAAGACGTCCATAAGATCATCAACACAAAGGAGAACCTAGCGCCGACATTGACCAAGATAGGGAAGTTGTCATGTTTATTGCTTTGGTGGTGTCATATGATGTTCTCCCTATGTTCAGGATGTCAAGAATGCTCAAGATGCATGTTAAAATTTTAATTCCGTATGCTTGTGGTGAATGATGAAGATGATGGCCCTTCTTCTGACCCAAACTCTAATGCAGACTAGCGCCTTTCTCTTGATCAGCCCCTTTCTTTTCACTATATTGGTTGTTCTTTTCAACAGGGGGCCTTTTTTCATTAGATCTTATTTT
This sequence comes from Torreya grandis, assembly GCA_037957365.1. Taxonomy (NCBI): domain Eukaryota; kingdom Viridiplantae; phylum Streptophyta; class Pinopsida; order Cupressales; family Taxaceae; genus Torreya; species Torreya grandis. The sequence goes on along the minus strand of JARHVA010000208.1, from coordinate 5,491,797 downwards.
CGTAAAATTATTTTGCATTATATAGTTTTATTTTATAAACTGACTTGTCTATGTTTACATTTTGTGTTTGGCCCCCTCTTCTTAGATTCTTTTGCTTCCTAGTTTTATTTGCGTCATTTTTGGTTTTTAAAGTTCTTTCTAGCACTCCTGACTTGCTATTGTAACTTGTATTTTTGAGCCCCAACATTAATATAATTTCTTTCTTTCTTTCTTTCTTTCTTTGCAATGCAAGATCTAAGAATTTATTAAAGAACTAGTGTGGGCTGAAAGGGCTTGGGGAAACCATTCATTGAGGTTGTATGCTACCTTGCCCTCTGCTACCACCCCGGGCCAAAATTATCTTGGAGAAGGTACCAAAACTAGTGATATTGGTCTGTCCCCAAGATCTAGATTGGATGAGATGAGATATACTTGTCCCCAGTGACCATAATCTGGTTATGAGGTCTGAGATTCACAATCGCTCTCTGAAGAAAATTAGAAGTGCATTGCTTGACTGGTTCCCTGCTATTAGTTTAAGATTCACAATTGTTCTCTGAAGAGAATGAGATGTAAACTGCGTGACTGGTCCCCTGCTATTAGTATCAATAACAGTTGATGCGACGACACACTCAGTCCCCTCACTAGGTGAGATCCTGGCATAAAACTGCAATTTTTGAGTTCTAGGGTAAAAAATCGCCATACCTTGTTACATAAAATGCCACAATGAAAGTGGAAATTTTGTCAAAGAAGATCTTGATCACACTTTTGTCAAAGAAGATGTTGATGAAAAACTAAGTTGCATGAAAGTCAGAGTGTATTATGGCTTCCCAATGGGAAACATAAACCCCTCCCGACTTTCCCCCCGCAACCGCCTCCCACCTATCCACCCCCCTCGGTCACCCAAAAATAGAACAGAAAAACAGAACAGGAAACAACAAGCTCAAATTATATATAGATTTTTTTTTTAAGTATACAGAAAAAAAGCAATGAAAAAGACAGATGCATGAAAAAAGCATCAATATCTCAACAATAGGGGCATGGCCTTTGAGGATGGTTTAAGATTGATTCTTCTCCAGTTACTTGGTCCGTTAATATGAGGAGCACAATGTTTGTTAGTCATAAAACCTCTTTGTCCTCCCCTCTGTTGCCAGATGTTGCATCCCAACTCGTGCCTTTGGTTAATTTAACGATCTAAGCTCAAAAAGAAATGACACTTGAACAAAAACCAAATGATGAACTTAGTCGATTTTAGATCTTTGGCTCATTTCCATTTGATTTTTCATGAGTTGTGTCCTGCTTTGAGCCAAACCTACAGAAATCTTCAAACTTGGCCCATCTCTTCATCATGGATTCTGAACATTTTTTCGTAGAAGGATTTTTGGTTTGATTTTAAAGCAATTTTGACAAAGTGTCAAAAAAAAAAATCCAAGCAACTGACCCAAACCCTGTCACCAAACTAATGGACCGCAATTCTTATGGAAGACATTTTGTGGAAGAAAGTTTCCAAGAACAGATGGCCCCTCAAAGCATTGTCCAAGTCTTGATAGTGTCTTCAGGCTTATTTTCTATCTTTACAAACTTAGCCTCCTAGTAAATCAGCTTCAAGTAAGGAGAGACTCATATATAGTTCTATGATTCTCAGAGTGGGTTTCCATCCTTGGGTCTACCTGGATCACAACAATGTTGGAAATATAAGTCTAGTTTGCTTCTTCGATCTATTGGTAACTCCATAGTTTGACTCCCTCCCTTTAGATATTCCTTAGATGCCCCCCTCATTTTCTTCCAACTAAAAGGGGCGAGGGCAAGGAACTAGGGGAGGGGGGATAAATAGAACTCTTAGAAAGGAAATACATCATCAATATATTCAAGTCAATTGGAGCTCTGCCCTCGTGCCTCTCATCCCTAAGATGGCTTTCTATGTTGAGCTCACCCTTGTAGATTTTCAATGATGCCATCGTTCTTCCCAATTATATCCAGCCTCACTGATCACAGGGTCTTGGGATCCCCCTTGCCCAATTGAGGGTATGTTCTCATTATATCTTCCTGGAATAAATTTGTTATTTGTTCACATTCAACATGCTTATGTCAGAAGACCTCCTTATAGTGAACCATATTAGGTTCATTAGAAATTTAGAATTATGAGATCTAATGAGATATCGTTGTTTAAAATTTTAAATATAGATACATAGAGGTCCCTCACTACCTTTTCCATTTGCTAGACTAGAGGCATTCTGCCCTTTAGCTTCAAAAATCAATTACTTTCAAATGTTGAGGTTCCCAAGTGACTTCCTTCTATCAGAGTACCATTGGAGATGTCAAACGCTCATTGGTTTACAACAGTCAATCATGTGGATGGTGATAGATCTAACGGCATTTCCCTCCGTAGGCTACTAGATATCATTATTGCACTCAGCGTCAAAGATCAGCTGCCCTCCCCCATCACAATCTATACTACACGGATAGACTCACACTACCATTGTTCTCTGCTTCAAAAGGATCATTGATGGTGGATGTCAGGAGAAATATTGCCGGGAGTCACTTGCTTCATCCCAAGATGGTTCAGCTAATCAATCTTCCCAAGTCATTCTCTTGAGAATATCATCAAACTCTATATTGACCCTTACATGGTGATTGATGAGGACATTGTCCGTTCTTCTACCCCTAACTTTGATGCTGACTATAGCTTTGTTTTCCATCAACCTCTTTCATCTGTTTTGCCATGGGGCCTTCCTTTCACAAGAAAGATCTGTATCTATGATTTTTATATATTCAAAATGCCTAGGTATGCCCATTTAGGTCTATCCCCCTCTTTTCGGTTCTATTGCTTCTTACATTAAGTTTTAATAATTTATTTTACATGTTGGTGTTTTCTTTTACAACTTCTAATTAGCTATTGTAACTTGATATACCTTGGAGTTGCATTGACCTGCTTTTGTCATTGGTGGACATAAATATAATATATTTTTTTCTTTCTATTGCAATTTTATGTTAAAACAAATTATCATATATCCAACTGCAAATAAGTGGCATATGTTAGTATGTATGTGTATGCTTCAGTGACATACTGCTAAGATGGTGACAATTTTCCTAATTCAATTGTCATATGTAAAAGTGTTCATTTATATCAACACAAAATAAGAATGTAAAGGAAAAAAATGTGCTACAATCATTAATCATAATCATTCATATTTTTGTATTTGTGTGCCTCTTTCAGAAGAATTCAAAGACATAAAGGGCCTAGATAAACTATGTATACTTTACAATTTGTATTCAAACATTAACTAATTTTTGACAATTTAAATTTTTATCAAAAAAAAAAACATACACAAAATACTTAGCCCAATTGCAGTTCAATATAAAATTATAAAATTTATTGTACTGGCCACATTTTATATACATGAACTAAAGCTATCCTTTTCAGAGCATTTGCACAAAGCATGTATGTTTCACAAGTTGATAAATAAATAAAAATCATATTAGAGTATTTATATGTACATATCCAGGTCTAAAACATTTAATCTTCATGTCAGATATACAAACTAGTATGCTAGAAAGGTGCCAAATAGAAATGCGCATACCCGACTTCCTCGTTCTAGTGAATCATCCTTGATGAAACGAACTTCAGGCGTCAAACGCAACTTCATGCGCTTGGCCAGTTGAGATCGTACATACTTATTCTTTGCTTTCAAGCCTTCAATAGCTATATCTTGTCCTCTATCGTCACCATAGATAGAGACATAAACTTTTGCAACCTGTGTTCAGAAGGAAGGCTAAAAAAATTGGACAGCCCAAACACCATACACATGAGATTAAATGAGATGAATCACTCATTGCAACTATTATAGTGTTCCCATTCATTATCAATAAACTATGAAACAAAATAATACAAAAGCTCAAAGAATGTTGGCACAAATGAATCTCTACATCTCTATTCATTCAAATCACCATCTAGAGCTTTTCTTTCCGGTTCATTTTATGAACAGGGATATCATATCTATCAAAATTTACATTACTGGGTACTGCTACCAGTACAGTACGTTCCAAGTACCTTACCAGTTCAAAATGCCCAGGGACATGTTGTGCAAGTTTGGGTATGCCCGAGTTCGTCCCAGAATGAACGTAGGTATACCTAGACCTGTCTGAGCATTTCCCCCAGGGATCCAAGCAAAAAAATGTTTGGTTTTTTTTTTCACTTAAAACAAAATCAAACATGGACTTGAAAAAACAGAACAAAGCGTATGGAAACCCTAAAATCAACTCTCACATTCATTTTATCAAAAGAAAACAACAACACATTTACATCTCATTGCACATGATCTGCACTACAGGGGCACACGACCAGGGGCGCGAGGGACAACTGCGCATTAGAGATAACTCACAATTATAAAGGGGAATGCACACAAAAGAATTTCAAATAGAATCAATCAACACACATTCAAATGGAGCGGAAGTCTTTTATTTGCAGAAATGCAACTTCTATTCAATATGAACATTTAGGGAAATGGTACAATGTGATAGAGTGCGTGTATGACAGAGTAGATACGCAAAGCATGCTATCAATCGTTACGGCTATGCATGGCATCGACCCTTGGATGCATGCATATGTTGCATATTTATACATGAAATACAAACAATTACAATTGTTGTCGGTTACAAAGATAGTTATGAATCGTTTCATCTTCCTTGTTGGGCGACGTGCTTCCAGGGACGTGGCGACTAACTATCTTTGTAACCGACAACAATTGTAATTGCGTGTATGACAGAGTAGATACGCAAAGCATGCTATCAATCGTTACGGCTATGCATGGCATCGACCCTTGGATGCATGCATATGTTGCATATTTATACATGAAATACAAACAATTACAATTGTTGTCGGTTACAAAGATAGTTATGAATCGTTTCATCTTCCTTGTTGGGCGACGTGCTTCCAGGGACGTGGCGACTAACTGGCAAACTAACAAATACCAAGCTGGGAAGTGCCACTTGGCAAGCCAAGTGGTCAAAGCAAGCTAACACGTGGATGTGTTGAAGTTGAGATAAGTGTAGGCATGCAAGTCTGCACGCAAGTGCCAGTGAGGCACGCCGAATTGCAAGCGAACCTAGCGAATAGGAGTGTGCAAGACTGCGAATTATTGCAAGTTGGGCACTTAAGTCTACGAACAAGTTTGAGACTGGTGCACGAGACTGATAGCAAGCTCAGCATGGAGCAGTGCGTAGGATTGCGCAGCAAGTATGAATATGTCACAAGAAGGTAGAAGGAAAGTGTGCGTTGTGCAAGAGCTGTCCTTGGCTCAACACATTGCTCTCACCTTCATTTTTTAAATTGCTTAGGATTGAAACTTCCCCCTTTTGCTAATTCCATGCCATTACAACTACCCTTTTGGTGCCAAGGAGTTTAAAGAGCTTGCAACAAAGAGGACATTGAAGACCAATATGAATATAATGAATATGCTGATTTGTCTTGATTTTGGGGTGTAAATTGTAACATTTGCACTATCTAATCGAAGTTTGACCCTTCAATATCATGACATTTGGCATTGAATTATCAATATGCTTTGGGGTTATTTAACTTACTTTGTTTCCTATATGCATAGTATGTGATTAATTCTTCTTATTTGGGTATATTTTTTAATATTTTATATATAGTTTTGTACGGCCGTACCCAGGCCCCAAAAACTCGTAGCAGCATACCTAAACCCCATATCCATAATAGGATTGTCTACTTAGGCCTAACAGAGTTTCTGATCGAAAGGCATGGTGACGTTATCATGCCATTCCTCCAATTTTGTTCCCTGATTCCCTTACCCAAATCCTAAAAACAAGTCTTCAGCTTCTGTATTCCCTTACCCAAATCCTACAAACAAGTCTTTGGTCTTTGTATCTCAAATCTTTAGATAATACTGGGCACTCTGAACTAGAATGTCTGATTTAAAGTCTCAGACAGAGATGGGACATCACTGAACTCCATCTTTCCCTGTTGGATTGCCAAGGTTTAATTGATTTTTAATTTTTTATATATTATTTAATATTTTAAGAGCTGTCCCCCCACCATCCCCAAAATCTGGGAAAATATTTGCTATCCCGGAAACACCATCCCCCATCCCCGAGACTTGGGTAACTATGAGAAAAAGTGAATGTTGCTTCTATTTAGTACACTTTGGCATTTGACATTAATTTATTTTGTGATTCAAGAAAATGGATATGAATGTCTAATTAGTAATTTGGGTCCTATAATCTAAACTAAAGCTTGTGCGAACATTTATCTCAATCCCCATCATTGTTTGAGGGAACAACTAACCTCTTAAACCATGTAACTTTACTTCGCATACCCATGGACACACACACAGATATATCCTGTGTTTGTTTCTACTAGAATTGTTTTGCTTATTGAGACATTTTGGATACCACTGGTTGCAACAGTGTTGAGCTCCATGTGTTACAGCTGCACTGTTGAATGAGGTGCACAATGTTCATAATTGATGCACCATGAAGTTGGAGAAAAACAAATACTGCCTTCACCTGATATCCAATAATTTCAACATCTGACTGCATATTGGAAGCAATGAAATATCATTGCTACTAATATGCATACAGGTGTCAATATTCAGATGAAGTCCAATTACATCTTGTATTGCAAAATGCAGCGATGTAGATGAAATGAAACAAGATCAGTGGATCTTATGTGAAAGATCTTTTCTCCAATCACATGGCTCACCAAGGATGGTGCATTGCATTAAGCAGAATGAAATGATTCCACCGTAGTTGTATTTTGGTTGCAACCAGAGTTGTTATCCATAATCAATTTAAGATTACAATTGCTGGTGGAATAACATCCTTACACAGTCATACAATCATTTATAAATATCCACAACACAACACACACAAATTTATTTACCATTGTAAATGCATGCTAGTGGAAATGCAAATACAAATATTTGAATGGTATTCCCTCAGAACCTATCCAATCGCAGTGATCCATCAGGGAGGGTTGTCCATTAGCCCCCAATCCCTATGTCATTGCTGCAGATGCCCTTGGTATTTATTGGAGGCAGCAAGAATTGAGGGACAAATTAGAGGGATTTTTTTACCAAATGGCAGTCAGCTCCTCAATGTTCACTTTGTTGATGACTCGGCTCTAACTTCTGAGCTAACTCAACAATCTGTTTAAGGTACAATGTTTTGTTTAGAGACTTTTGCTGAGACTGCTGGAGCAGTTGTAAGTGAAGAAAAAAAGAAAGTTTTGCTCATTGGACAAGATGACCCTCCATCCTAACTGAACCAATGATGGAAACTCATAAAACCAGGTAAAATTGTTAACTATTTGGGGATTATGTTTGGTAGCCATCTTTCTATAGCTGAACAATAGCAATGGATTCTAGAAAAAATTGAAAAGAAGTTGTTAATGTGGAATAAACTTGACCTTTGTCTTGCTGGGAAGGTTACCATTGTTGACAGAATCCCATCAGTAGGACATATGTTATACTCTTCTTGCTTGTTCCCATCCCAAAGAACATTTAAAACGCTTGAAAGGGCTCTTAGAAATTTCTTATGGGGCAAACAAGGAGGGAGAAAAGAGCTCTCCCTCGTTTCTTGAGATGTATGCACTCTTCCAAGGGAACAAGGGGGGTTGGGGATTCCAAACATAAGAGCATAACAAATAGCTCTTGGAGGGAAGAGGATTGTATGAGTGGTGGAAGGGGAGGCTCGTTGGCAGATCCTTATCCAACATAAAATTCTCAACACACATCATACTCATAAAATTAAGAGGCCCTTCAAAATTTGGGACATAATTTGCAATGCTAGTGCTATTATGATTACCGGATCAGCTCCACTTAAGAGAATATGGGTTGTGTGGCAGATACTCACAAGTCTTCTCCATTGGTGGTTTGAGGGACCACGGGATGCTTGGGATCTAGCTTCACATCCTATTTGGACCTTCATCTCGCAACGTGGAAAGGTTGGACTTCAGCCTTTCTTTGTAGGCAAAAGATTGGCAAGGAAGGGTTTGTTCTGTTGGGGAGACCTTACGAACAATGGAAGGCAGCAATGGAAATCTTGAAGAGACTTAAACAGGCCTCAAGTGTTATCACCAGCAGACAAAACGTATGATTCGTGAACAATGTCTTTTCAAAATGCATTTACAAAGTGTAGACCCCTATTGGAGGAATTGGAAGTGGAATTCAGGAAAATCCTCCTCAACTATGAATTAAAGGACTGGTATAAGCAAGTACACCATTCCTGTTTCATTGCTCCCCAATTGAACAAACAATGGCGGGTTCAGGATCCCGAAGTGAGATGGCAAAGACGTTGTCAAGTTATTTGGAAAACTAGAACATCCTTCAAACATAAGGTGATAGGTTGGCTAGTAATACATCAAGGGCTAGCCGTCAAAGCAAGGTTGAGTGAGACTGGTTTTACAGATGCATTTTGATTGGTGTGTGGGAAAGAAGAAACAGTTGATCATATCTTCTGGAAATGTCCAATAGCAAGAGGCCTTTTGGGGTGGCTGCAAGCTGAAGTTAACTTCCTTTTTATAACTCCTCTCTCCTAGAAAGGACCTCTTTTAAGGGATTCTTGGAAGGTTAGGGACAGCTGCAAGGGTTTATGGCATACAAAAGGGTTGGCAGCAATCAGCTTTCTTTGAAGGACGAAATGCCAAGCCATCTTTCAAATTGACACCTCCCCTCTCTATATGGGTTTGAGGCTTTTCAAACAAGTTGGCTTTGATTGTACAAGCTAAGTTTGAGTGGTTTCGAAGAGATGTGTCTTTGCCTATTGGGGCAACAAGCTCAGATGCTTTCTTTCCTTGCCTATGTAGGGAGAGATGCTTCCTGTTAACTTTATGTTCAGTTTATGTAAATCTTTGCTTTTCTTGCTTTTTGCTCAAGTGATGTAACCATTTGTTCCTTGGAGTAATATATGATGCATTTTTCATATATATATATATATATATTTGCCAACAGCTCCGATCCCTTCTCACAATGAAGGTGAAGCACACATTTACACATGTGCAGACACTCTCTCACACACACAACCAACACGTTTTGGGCTGGTCTGCCACATCAATGGGCTAGTACAAGCGGTGGGAAATGAGATGTTTGAAGCCATTGGTCAAGATTCCGATGCCACAGGCTATTGGGCACTTTGTAGTAGCCATGGGACACTTGGTGATGGCATTCAAACTTGTAACAATGCATATGTGCACCACATAACAATACTACAGGCCCAAATTCATCCCTTTTCACTGCCATGAGCCATTGGATGTAGAATTGATCTTATGGCAATGCATCCAATTGGGTAGGGAAAACCCTCTTGTCCAATACCCAAAGGTAAAAAACCATTTGGCTTTTTTACATTACCTTTTTTCTGAAAAAACTGTGTTGATTTTTGATGCTCAACGTTTCGGATCCTTTTCCATGATCCTTCATCAGGGGAATTAACCTTTTCTCCTAATGAAGGATCATGGAAGAGGATCCGAAACGTTGAGCATCAAAAATCAACACAGTTTTTTCAGAAAAAAGGTAATGTAATGTTATGGACTGTGAAAGCATAAAATCTTTTATTTGGTTTTGCCGTTTGCAAGGCCTTGCCACTGTGTATCCCCTGCTGGAGAGTTTCTCCACTTATGAATCCTAATAAGTTTGCGTTAGCGTCTGAGCATGGAACCTAGCAACAAAAAATCAAAAACAGAAATTGGGAGTCTTCCGCCACGTCGTTAGTTTCAATCTCATAAGGTCGGCAAAGCATCTAACTCTATATTTTCCACCCCAAAATCAAAATCAATATTTGGGTCTCCTCCACCATATCATTGGTTTCAATCCCATAATGTTCAGGTAAGTACAAAACTCCGTATTTTCCAGATGGGTTTGTGCCAAACAGGTCAGAAACAAACAAACAAGCCAAAAAGAAAAAAGAAAAAAAGATTGCATTTCATATAACCCAATACACCCTCACCAAATACAATTGCAGTGCAAGTATATCACATATAATATATATACAAAACTATTCCATAAAACATATACACATCCAATCAAATGCAAACATGTACAGAGTCATAGTAGCACTTATAGCAATGAAAACATTGTGAACACACCTGAAGGTCCCTTGAGAGCTCAACATCACTTATCGTTGCCAGTGAAGTCAAGTACATGTCTGCACCGAGGGCAGTCTCTGGAAGAACGGCATTTTGAAGCACTTTGTCCCTACAAAGCATTTCTGATAATTCTCTTCTGATTTGCTCAGCTACCATCTGGACTCTTCTTGGGTGAGCCATACACACAATCTGGTGATGCCTCTGGATTCTGCTAAATTTGGGTCCATGGGGATATACGGTAGTTTTAGACAAGTCTAGAGAGTTTAATCCAGTGTGGGCATGGATTGCAATGGTGTGATGGGAGTGGGGGATTGCAGGCAATAATAATCTTGACGCCTGATGAACCAGGAGACCCATTGGAGGACTGTGGAAATGATAAATATTGAGTGGCAGGGATTAGATTCGAGGTAAACTTTTCAGACCACTTGAGCTGTGTGGGATGGAAGATTTTTTACCCATAATAGTTTGCTGGGAAAATTCATGTTCGTCGCAGTGTACAGGAATATTATTTATTGGATGCCCGTATTGAAAAGAATTTACAATGCTTTGCTGAGTGGAAGAGCCTTAACCGCGCAGAGTGGCACTTCATGTTATAAGTTTCTATGTTTTCGAAAGGGCGCTTTTTTTTAGGTTTTACGAGGCGGCATTGAGACCCACCTGTTTAGAGGGATATAAAGAATGAAAGAGTTTTTGAAATTTGTTTAGAATTATATAATAATAATAATAATAATAAAAATTTTAACGTCCACGAGACTAAAAATAGTCTATGGGACAGCAAGACAACTCAAGCAGATTTAAGTAGCACTGTTCGCTTCTTGTGTAGGCTGATGATGAGCCCCCCTAATTGCTCAATGTGCTCTTCGTTGAATAGGTTATGCCAAGAACTGTCACATATAGTATCCGCAAATTTATCTCTGCTATCTTTGTAGGCCTCACATTCTAGAATAAAGTGATGTTCAGTTTCCACTTTCCCAGAATTGCAAAATCTACAAATTCTCTCTTCCCAAGCCTCCTTTGGCCTCTTCCAACGCCCGGTCTCACAACGAAGTTGGTGAGAGTTGGTTCTCAGCTGAGCAATAAGAATTTTAGCCCTCCAAGAAATGTTGGCTCCTATGTACGCTTTTTGGAGTTGATCACAAGTGGAGTTGAACTCATTTATATAATATAGTTTCTTCCTCCCGATCTCGCTTCCCCAATTTCTCTTGTAAAATTTCTCCATAACAAAGACTTTTATTTCTTTATTATTTGTGGGGCACATATTGAATTGAATATTCCATTTACTCATCCATGTGATATTTTGTTGCATATATTAAAAGAGTAGTTTTATTTTGTAAATTTGATGAAATATAAATTTTATGGTTTTATATTTGTTTTAATTACATAAAATTTCAAGTTGTATTGAATTATAGAATCTATTTAATTATTTTGAAGTGTTATAGAGGTCATTATCGATATCAATTTTGTGGTAGGGGCCATTTCATTTGCAAAGTCATTTTTATTTTATTATGTATTTGAGATTTACATAACGTTGTAAGTCTCACTTGTTATTTGATAGGATAAGCACTTATATGTATGGGTTATGTGTGGATATATAAAGGCTTTATTAAATATAAGTAAAGTGGTAATGTAGCGTTATAATTATTTGTTGAAGGTCACATAGAATGTTGTGATCGATTTGGCAACATAGTGGCTAAATGGATGTGGTAGACCCACTGTCTATGTTGCCTCAAATATAACGTAAATATCAAGTGTGAACTTTAGTCAAGTCTGTAGATGCATTAATGTTATAATAATTTCAATGTATGAGATTGTGACACTTGGTAGAGATCTCCCTGCTCAAAGAAATTAAGGAATACTTTTCTTTAGGCATGAACTCCATGGAGTCTATGACTTTGTAACCATTGTGGTTGTGACATGTGAGTAAATGCAATATAATAGGGGATAAAAGTGGGGACTTAAAGCAACACTTTTTTTTAAAAAAATAACAATAGTTGAACTTGGAGAGAATTTTAGAGATGCTTGGAAAATTAATTTGATAATAATGTAATAATATGAATTGTGTGGCATTCTGAATGTAGTTTCTAAATATATAATTTTTTTCAATACTTAGATGATAAAAGTGTGCAAAATTGATGCATTTCTGTCAATGGCATAGTTTTTTTTTTGAAAACATAAAGAGACTCATATGTACAGAGACTCTTTTTTTATTAAATGAATGAATTTTTTGTATGAAATCCCATATATCCATAGAGAAAATGTAGAAGATTGAAAATTTTACAAGTGTACAAATATAACTTTTTGACCTTAATTTCATGAAAATCATTTTTTTTAAAGCATAGCCAATGATGTGTAGATTGTTAAGATATAAGTTTTATAAACTTTAAATTGATTAATGGTCAAAAAGTTATAAAGATATTTGTAACGATATTTATATAGACTATAATGAGGTATGTTGTGTAGAAATTAAATAATAATTTAAAATAATAGTTTAACATATATATATATATATATATATATATATATATATATTCAAAAACTATGTTTTTTCCTCTATAAACCTATATATATTTTTATAAAAATAATGAAATCTGCATGATCAGATGTGTCGGCAAAGATGAAAAAACATAAATTTCCTAAAAGTCATGTGGGTTGTTCCATGGTAGGTTTTAGGCTAAGTTTGGACCCCCCAAGCCTAAATCCGAACCAATTTTGGAGGAAAAGCATAAAAGTAAAAAACAAAGACTTTTTGAAAGGGCATACACCCTTTGAAACACATTTTTGGGGAGGGAATGTAAATATTTTGAAAAAATTGAAGTGACGTATGACCTTTGTACTGCAAAGGGCGTGCGCCCTTTGGTTTTCTATGTTGTTAATGTGTGATATAGTTTGTTTGGTTTTCTATATTGTTTGTGTGTGATATAGTTTGTATTTGTTATATATATTTAGTAAAATAAATTTAAAGTGTAAGAATATAGAGTGTAATATAAATTAAATATTAAATTATAAGAATATAGAGTGTAATATAAATTAAATGTAAACTTATTACATTTATTTTACAAAATATAACAACTTAGAGCCATTTTGTATCTTCTAAAATCGATTCTAGAGCTGTAGAAGTTATCATTTAGAAGACAGTTTTTTAAAACATATTCGGGTCAATACTTAGTTTTTAGAATTTGAGTATTGGAAAATGGTTGAAATATTGAATTTATTAAGCTTCAAGCTCAAGTATGGATGTCACTGGTCGAGATCAAGATGTGGATGTCGCTTCTTTCTTTTCAATTTTGGCTATTTGGATTTTGGGGCATATATCATCTATTAAAGTAAAGGCAAAAGAAGAGGTGGGTTGTGTGTTGAACCTCCTAGTCACTTTTTGACCCCCAACGTTATTGTAGACCCAAAGATCTACTTCCTGTATATCCCAATCCTAATAATCCCAATCTCAGAGTTGAGAATCCCAAACTATATATATATAGGGGCGACCAGAGACTAGTGGAGAATCCCAATCCCTTGCCCTATAGTTGAGTTCTCATTATCTCTATATATCATTGAGAGTATGTCCATAGTAGAGTGAATCACCAGATAGATAGATAAGCGATCACCAATCCAATAGAGTGTATTCTAATCCTGTAGCCAATAGAGTGTGTTTCCCAACCTAACTCAATCTACACCCAACCCGATCTATACCCAATTTGATATTTTTAGGGAAAGAAGGGCATATGCCTTAATCCAATCTATTAGGGAGGGGATACTTAGGGCTTGGGTAGGGCTTAATGGGCCCTAAAGGCCAAATTGGGGCCCCACCATACTCTAAATATACCCTGATCCCCAATATAATAAATTAAGGGATAGCGTAGGAATGGGGGCCCTGCCATAGATATATTGGGGGGCACCATTCTGAATGCCCTATCCTGATCTCAAGCTTTCCCTAACCGATCAAACAAGGGAAGCTTGTCATACCTACTTCATCTATGCCAAGGAATAAGGCAAGGGAAGTTTGAGATCCTGATATCTATCTTTACTTCACCCAATATCATATCAAGGGGATCTTGCCTTCTCGATAGATAACAAGGAAGTAATGCATAACTATCAAAGGAAGTTTACCTTCCCAATATCTAGCTTTGCTTTAATTTTGGATTAAGGCATAACTATCAAGGGAATCTTGCTTCTTGATAGATAGCTTTGTTCTTGCCCTACCTACTTAACTATGCCCTATTGATAAAGCAACGGAAGCTTGCTTACTGATATATTGCTTCGTTCTTGTCCTACCTACTTTCCCTTTCTATAATAGATTATTAGCTATAAAGAGAAGCTTGCTTCCTAATCTATAGCTTGCATATATGCTTGCCCTACTTACTTACCTTCTATTTTTGGCAAGGGAAGCTTGCTTCCTAATAGATAAAATGAGAAATGAAATTTTGAATCATGCTACATATGTAATAGATCTATAACATTGAGTACACCCGACCTACTTTACCTACTTGAGTATGTCCTACCCGATTGAATACCCGAGCCACATCTTGATCTTGAGTATGCCCTAATTAAATACCTAAGCCATATCTTGATATTGACAATTCCCTACCTTACCTTCTTATACTTGAGTATGCCCTACCTACTTGAGTATGTCCTAACCAATTGAATACCTGAGCCATATCTTGATATTGAATACCATATCTATCTTATATGAGCCATATCTTGAATACCCAATACCTCAATTAAATATTCGATTGAATACCCAAGCCATATCTTGAAAAAAGAGGGGGCATTATCAAGGGATGCTTGAAAAGTAGGAGAGGGAGTTTTATCATCTATATAGATAAAGGAGAGGGAGCATTGACTAAGCCATATCTTGAAATAAGAGGGGGCATTCTAACCTATATAAAGAAAGGAGTGACTAGGGATGATCTGGCATAAGCAGAAAGCCACTGCACCCACCATCAAGGTATTAAGAGTGATATTAAGGACGAGGAGGGATGAGGAAGGAGTGATTAGGGATGATGAGGGACGAGGAAGGAATGATTAGGGATAATGGGGGATGATGAAGGAATGACTAGGGATGATGAGGATCGATGAGGGAGTGATTATGGACAATGAGGGTTGATGAAGAAGTTATTAAGGATGACAAGGGATGATGAAAAAGTCTTATATTGTACCTATATATAAGGGGTAATATATATTCTCTTGGTGACGTTTTCTACGCCATGTGTGCATGATTAATCTATTCCATTCCTTCTTACTAAATGGGAATTGAAACACATGCTTCAGATGAAATAGATAAAATGGGCACCAAAAGGTAAACTACATAATGGGCACTTACTTCCTACTAATAGGGAAATTTTGGACATCCTGAATGGGCACTAGGCA
Organism: Torreya grandis; assembly: GCA_037957365.1. Lineage (NCBI taxonomy): Eukaryota > Viridiplantae > Streptophyta > Pinopsida > Cupressales > Taxaceae > Torreya > Torreya grandis. The sequence goes on along the minus strand of JARHVA010000208.1, from coordinate 5,476,358 downwards.
CTAAAAGACATACTAGGCACTGAGAGCTATCATAGAGAAGGTCACCTAGAGATTAGATATTGCCCTTATATATAAATAAGATATGAGACTTTTTCACAACAGATGATGAGGGAGTGATTAGGGATGATGGGGGATGATGAGGGAGTGATTATGGATGATGAGGGTTAATGAGGGATGATTAGGAAGTATTTAGGGACAATGAGAGATAATGAATGCCAATGAGGGTGTGACTAGGGACTATGAGGTATGATAAGGGTCGATGACAGAGTGATCAGGGATGATGAGCTATGATGAGGGTTGATGAGGGAGTGATTAGGGATGATGAGGGGCAATGAGGGTTAGTTAGGGAGTGTTTAGGGATGATGAGGAACAATGAGGGTTGATGAGGGTGTGACTCGAGACTATGAGGGCTAATGAGGGTGTGATTAGGGATGATGAGGGATGATGAGGGTCAATGAGGGAGTGATTAGGGATGATAAGGGGTGATGAGGGATGGTGAGGGAGTGATGAGGGATGATGAGGGATGATGAAGGTTGATGAGGGTGTATTTAAGAAAAAATAGGGCTGATGGGGGAGTGATTAGGGGCAATGAGGGAGTGATTAGGGAGGATGATAGATTATGAGGGATGATGAGGGAGTAACTAGGTAAGATGAGGGATAATGAGGAATGATAATGGTTGACAGGGGAGTAATTAAGGATGTTGAGGGATAATGATGACCAATGAGGGAGTGATTAGGGATAATGAATAACAATGAGGGCTGATGATCGAGTGATTATGGATGATGAGGGATGATGAGTACTAATGATAGTGTGATTATGGATGATGAGGGTTGATGATGATTGATGAAGGAGTGATTAGGTATGATAGGGGCCAATGAGGGTTGACAAAGGAGTGATTAAGTTCGATGAGGGATGATGAGGAAGATATTATGGATGATGAGGGATGATGAGTGCCGACGAAGGAGTGATGGTGGATCTACAAGGATCACATCACGTAAGAACAAAGTGTCAAGTTGTTGGACCCCAAATTTTATTGTAATATATTCTAAGTATTTTTAAGCTATGAGGGCAAAAGAATAAGGGTATAAGAGTAGACACACATGACCACGATGCAAAAGAGGAAAACATAAGGGAATGACACAAAAGACCTTGGAACACAAGGGCAAGTTGTAAAAGACAAGGAAATGGAGAGCGAGCAAAAGACACAGGACTTGGAGAAGTGCAAGAATAGGACAAGAGTGTAGGGAATGAAGGTGGTTATAAAATAGTTCATGGAAGTAGCAGAGATTAATGAGAGAGTAAATCTAGCACATGTCTATGAAAGAAGAGGAACATGAACATAAATATCTAGCATAGAGAGGGTATATAGGGGTGGTTAGACTCAAATTAATAGGACTTAATTGTAACGACTATTTAGAACTCATTTTTGTTAATGGTCATTGGTTAGTCATCACTTTGATATTAATTATGTAACCAAAGGTGAGGGGTTTACTTGTGTATAAATACCCCTTAACCTTGGTAAATAAAGTGGTGTTGCCATGGTTAGAATTGATAGATATGTTATTGATATTGTTAAATGTATTTGTGAAATTACTATCAATATAGAACTGAAGAGAGAGTGTAATTAAGGAAACACCCTTTAGTCTTATTCAATGGAAGTAATAGAATCTTTTGACTGCAAATCATGATGTGTTGAACTTTATAGTGTTAACTTTGTTTTTATGTATTAGTTATATGAACTGTATGAATTCATCAATTGACTAATTCTAGATTAATGTTGGTATTAGCGATGACTAAAGGTAATAATTTAAGCACCTGAGTAAGATAGAGTTGTCTAACCACCATTACAGGGTAGAATCGATGGGGACCTGTCCAAGTTATGCACCTCAGGTGAGTGCATGAAGTTATTCCTTAGATGATATGCCAGTATGCATGTTGGCTTTTCTCTATCTTTACATTGGCACTAAAGCCTCTTCCCAACAAGTTATTGTGTTGGCCCTATCACGTGAGGGATGAGTCTCGTTTGCTCACCAAAAGTGCACAATGAAAGACCGGTTCCCAAAGAATTTAAAGCACAATGTGTGTTTGCTCATTTCTTGTATTAACTAAATATACTACCATCATTCCTTAACATTCCAAATTATATTACCATTGCTAGCTAATTATAAAATAAGGGAATTCATGACTATCATGAATCACATTTCAATATTCAACACTTATAACAGTCCATTGTTCGAAGTATAATATGATAAACATTGAATTCTCATTAGAGTTCTTACTAATTATAAGACATAATGCTCTATATTCCTCTAAAGGTTCACACACGCCAATCCCTTGTGAATGATTACAATATGGGTTTTTATACTTGTTTTGCCCTATCCAAATGTTAAGTTCCTAACTTAATATGGACAAATGGCATATGGACTCCCATCAAGTTGAGAGTCATGGCTCTCATAGCTAATTGTTCCTATAAAATTGGGCCTCTACGCCCCTAGATGCTTTCTCTATGTTATATATTTGTATCTAAGTGTTCCATTCCTCACAGGTTGGTATAAGGCCTTCGATCGATGGGGTTGAAGTGTCCTACTTGATTTATTCTTCTAACTGCTCCCATAATCCTTGCGCTCTACTTCCCTCATGCTCCCCTAGTCTTTTGCTTCTTTTTCTAAGTCCTCTATTTTTGAGTTCATCATGCCATGTTTTCTCTTGACTGGGTCCTCCCACGCTAGGTCTTCTACACCGTTATTCCTCTATGCCCTTCAACTCTCGCACTGCTAATCTCATGCCATGGTCCTCCCATGTCATGGTTCTTCCAATTCATGTCAGTACTTGCATAAAAATAGACAATGGCCCCTCCATGTTGCATGTCAAAATTGGAACCAATACTTGTTTAAAATTAAGGGGCCAACATCACCCCATACTAAGCTCTTAGTCTATCCCAGACTAAGTTATATTAGCATCCTCAAAAAACTCAGGCCCTTTCTACTCGAGTTCTTTCCTCAACTCATCCCAATGGGATAAGGTGTCGAGAACTTAGCAGTTATGTCTTCAATGTCCTCCTTTATTGCTTTCAACTCCTTAGGCTGAGTTGGAGTCTCGATCTTCTTCATCCGTTCATTCAGGGCTACACTAGCTTCTTTCTAGATTTTTTCTAATTCAGAGACCTCCTTGTCAACCTATCCTTATAGTGTGGCAAAACTGACATTTATTTATTGATGATATTTTTTATTGATTATTCCATCATTTCTACATCTTTGAATGCATGTGCACATTCGACACAGTCTTTTATTAATAAGGCAACATCAGCCACTTGCTACCTCAGGACCTCCTCATCATTGAGTCAGGGTTTTATTATTTTATTAGGGCACATCATGTACATAAAAATGCTATCAAAAATTAGGATAACCTCTATGACTCTCTCCAAAGTACTATAGTAGATATATGTGGTAGTGGTGAACTACTCTAATAGTTTTTGGGACTCATTTTTGGGTGCAGGGCACTCCTTATTCTTTTTGAGCAATAGTTCAACCAATGTCTCTAATTTCCCTATAGCACCCCCATCTAATGGTACATCATCTACCAGTGCCGACTCTTCTTTCAAAATTGTTTTTTAAAGGTTTAAAACCCTTACCTTAGCCTCATTGGTCTCTTGAAGTTGTTGCTTCAAGAAGGCCACTTCCTCGGCTAGCACCTACTTTTTAGCATACACTTTATTATACATATCTACCACTTTGTCATGTTTCCTTTTGATCGTGTGCATGTTTGATTTTGAAAAAATATTTTAGCACGTCACTTTCATGGGAAGTTTAAAAAATGTGGCACTTGTCATTATCGGGGAGAGCTGCTATGAATCAAATTTCATGAGGTCTGGCAAACCTGGGGCGTCTGGGCTAGAAAAAATGCAATCCAATGAAATGTCGAACTGAGGCTCTTCACTGTACATCTCCAAAAGGAAGGATAATTACTTCTTTATTTCTTAGGTCATGTCATTGGGGTGGAAATGCTTCCAAAGATAGAGTTTATGTTCTTTTATGCCAAACTGGTATCATTCATGCAAATTGGATGACACTCTCTATTTTGATTCTCCCTTGATTGGCACCTTCCCCCTTCTTGGCTCTTGTTCAAATTCTTGATGGCTTTCGATAGCCATCCCATCCATTCCCATTTCTCTATTATTAACTTGATCATCAATCGGGACCTCTCGTACAGGGGATGGAGTCTTCTTTGGATCAGATTCCAAATTATGTATTTGCACCTATAAGGGGTCCCTTTGGGATGTTTGACTTGGAGGTTGTGGTGTTGATCCAGTGGTAGGTTTTGGAGAAGGTGGAGGTATGAGAGGAGTGAGCAGGTGAAGGTGGCATTGTGTGAGGAGGTTGCCTAACTGGAGAAGGTGAGGGATGAGGTGGTGAAGGTCAAATATGGGGTGGAGAAGGTGAAGCATGGGGTGGAGAAGGTGAAGGATGAGGTGGAGATGGATGTGGTGCTGATTGGTGATGTTGAGTTGGTCTGGAGGGGTGCACTTCCATAGTCCTCTACCGCTTTTGGGGGCCCTACTGCCCATGTGTGTTGACACTTTGCTTGGGCTGCCTCTTTTTTCGTGGTACTTGGGGGAACCTCTCTTTGATGTCTACATTTTGAGGGCATGGGTTGGGGTGTAATATATAAAATAGTTTGTGTACCTATTCCCCAACTAAGATATCCTTAACCTTTATGTCAGTTAAGCTTGTTTCTCCCTTCTTTGTATAGGCCTTTTTATCAAAATATACAAACATTTTATGGAGGGTGTGGTGCTTCACGTCGATCCTTTCAGCCTATAGATTGATTGGCTTCACATCATAAATTTGATTGATAGAATCCACAAAGTAACACATCAAGAATGCATATGGCAGCTTGAGCTAAGTTGACAGTTCTCTCGAAGGGTTCATTCAGATGCATTTCAGGGAGTAGTGTTACTTCACAGTGAATTTTTCTTGATTTGTGGTTAGGGAGGGCAAATCCTTGGGAATGCACCATTCATTCCCAAAAGTTGCCTTCATCCCATCGAACCAGTACTTCATCTTCAACTTGTAAGTTAGAGTGATGTGTTGGGGACAAGTGAAGTCCTTGTAGTGCTTAGTCGGGGACTTGTGAGTGGGGGGGTATACCCACTTCAAAGATCTTGAACTGTAGTTAGGCACCTTGATTTCATCAAAAATAAATAATAATAAGATTGCCCCCAAGGGAACCTATACTTAGGCATTTTATGTACCTTCTCTGCATCTTTATCTATCTTTTGGGCAAAGTACAGTGCCCAGTTATACTGTATACCTTACATTACTTGGTTTGATATGTGAAGGTGGGCCATATCCACCTCCTTCCACTGATCGGTCCCTTCAACCTTGGTGGAAGCGATCCATGCTACGACTCTTAGGGTGGGATCTTCCAAGTTTTTAATGTACATTACATGCCCCTACTTTTGATACATAAGTGTGATGGCAGTCTGCTAGATCTCCTTCATATTCATTAAGTCATTCAAGATATTCATTCTCAAGCACTAAAGTCCTGTAACCTTGTTTATCCTTTTTGTGATGATTTTCATGTTACGTCCCATGAAGTGGATGTAGTCTCCATGAATGCATGAGAGGAAGAACTGAACCACCTATTATAGCTTGAAATTGCACCCTTGTGAGAGAGTTCTTCAGGCTATCCCACTTTTGACTATAAACATGGGAATAACCTCAGGATGTGGGTGTCATATGGTGAGGCTGAGCATTTAGGATTTTTAAAGAGGCTAGTTCCTCTTGGTGGATCACCTAAAACTAATGCTAAAATGAAACTTCATGGGGAAAAGGTTTAGAAGGGAGATACAGGCTCCTAAGAGGGCTAACCAGGCGATGCACCAAAGCTAAATAGGAAATTTTCACCAGCTTGAACCCACATTGATTCTACAGAGGACAATACTGACTTGTACAATCTCAAGATCAAGCTGGTTGCATTAGTATTTCATAGAGGAGGTTCTTAAAGCAAGGAATGCAAACAGAAAGGAGTTCTAAGACTCACTGAAAGCTCACATCAATGGTAGAAAGAACACTAAACCAGACCTAAAAATAACATTGAAAAACTCCCTAAACAAGGTTAGAAATGAGGGCCATGGATGAGGAAGACTCTCCTTCACATATTGCCATAGTGCACAACTCAGTAGACACAAATCCAAGGCAAGAGATAGGCAAAGAAAATACTTTTATTGCATCAAGAGGTAGTTCTTACATGTACTTGATAGGGTTAAGCCTAATCAAGCTAAGAATATTTTTGTGATATCTCAAAGGGTGTCCCATCTCCTAGAAAGATAAAAAGTATAAAAATTGGGAACCCTTACAATGGCAAGTCGCATGATTTTTATAGAGAACAGGGAAAGAGAGAGAGAGAGCTACGTGGTAGAAAGGAGAGAGGGGAAGTCATTGAATTGGGACCGCTATTGTCACCACTGCCTTGACCATGAAATGCATCACCCAAGATCATCCCAATCTCCTCGAGCCATTCCCTCATTTAAGTCTCCCTTTGGCATATTTGGGAAGCCATGTCATGGGTAGCTAGATGTCGCTACCAAGTCTGAGTGTTTTGATCTTTGCATTAAAGCTTAGAGAGTTCTTTATTGCAACTTGGACTATCCTAATCAGTCCTTACATGTTTATTGCTCCACCTGGATGCATCCAATACTTGTTTGACCACTTTGCATATTTTGGAAGTGAGTTTTATGTACTTGTGCCACTTGTCCTCGACTGATTGGCCCTTTGGATTTTTGCTTGGAGAGGACTTGTCTTTTTGAGAACCCAAGAGGCACTTCTAAGACCAAATTGAGCTTTTAATGTCTCATTACTTATTTCAAGTTTCTGACTACTCACAACTTATGAAGTAATTAAGTAGTGCTCCTTCGAGAATCCAAAATACACTACTCAAACTAAATCAAGCATTCTAAGCCTCACTACTTACTTGCTTCAGGGTTTCAACTGTTGATTACTTATAAGGTTTTCTTTTTAAGTAGTGCTCCTCTAAAAATCAAAAGTTATCTTCACCACAGAACTCGAAGCCTTATTTAAGAGAATGTTTGAAGTCGTTCACCTTGGAGAATCTGATCTGCACTGTCCATGAGATATTTGGGTTCGTAAACCCAAATTACTTCTACTTATAAAATATTTAAAAGTCAAGCACTGCTCGAAACCCAATTTGCATTGTGCCCTCAGAAATCAGAAGTCTAAATACTTTACCATTTTTTTCCCTGAGTTATGTCCATTTTCTTCAAACTAGAAAAATTTTGGTATGTGGGCCAAAAATGGCCAACACCACCTCAATAGGCTTACCAAAGTATGGTAGCTCAAATATCTGGAATAGGCTAACTCTATCTAGCATGTTATAGATCTCCTCTTTTATGCACGATAAAAGGTTCAAGTTCATCTGGTATGGATGTTTCTTCATGGGGTGAGCACCGTCAACCAAATTTATATGCATCTTCCCTAAAAAAGGGTAAACCCCTTTAATTTCATTGTAATTCCTTGAAAACACATCTTGATACTCTTTCACCAACTCAAAGATTTGTGAAAATTCTGTCTCAATCCAATAATTTCCAATGATCATCATCTTCGGTTCTTGCTCTGTACCAATGTTAAGTTGAACAGTTTGAATGGGCCTACAATAAGGGTTATTAATGGAGGAGTTTTCATCCTAAATAGTTCATGATCCAGTACTCATAGGGACATACAGGTTGTTATTTAACAGATCGAGTGAAGTGGACCCTTCTCCTTTGTCTACTTGAAAAATGAGTTTATGCTTTCCCAGGTAAATCTCTTCATGGTGTTCATCACTAGGAACTATTGATGGTGCAAGAGTTGATTATCTAGGAGGCTTGATGAATAAATGCAAGGGTTCTTTAGGTTCCTAATGAATATGACATAGGTGGTCTTCAATAGGACTCAGATCTCCAATAATTACTTCATGTATGGTTTGAAGAGTAAGATGCAAGCCCATCATTAGTGAAGAGTAAGAAGGCACTAACATCATGTTTTCCTTTAGTAACTACCAGAACCTTGTTCCCATGTGCCTTTCTTCATATATGTACAAAGCCCATGCCCAAGTGTGTAAAGTTCCATAGAATGCATGGACCTAGAGGTATTCTGGGAAAAATGTTTCCTCAACTCACCATATTATTTCACAAGCCTCAAGGTGAGGTTTAGGTGCTTCCACACCATTGTAACTGAGTGTGCCTCTGATCTTATTGTCATGGGGGAATCTATGATGTAGATAAACTCGCACTTGGTTCTAATACAAAAGGTGCTCTTTATGTGTACACCATCACCTAGCAGCAGTGCCATAAAAAATGTGGTAGAATGACCTCATCCATTCATTTTCAGTATCATAGAACTCTCGAGGTGTTGGATAAAATCACACACATCCATTTTTCCTTGAAACCATGGAGCTTCATTTAGTCTCTCCAATGGTGGTTCCTCCAATGGTCCTTACATTTCTAAACCCATGAGGTGTACAAACTTGTGACGTTTGGGATGCTGATGCGATATGTTTTCATCTCTGTTGATGGTGCTGCACAATCTTTTAGTGAGGTCATAATCACCATGGGCCCAATAGTTGCAAGCATTGCTTATAATATCCGAGATAGACTGGTTATCCATCCAACAAAGAATACTATCTGGGATTGGATCATGTTGTTCATCTTTTTGATTAGTCACATTATATAGATTGTTGATGTCTTCATCAATGTTCATGGGCTCGATATAGGGTGGAACTTGTGTTTAGTCTAAGGGTATTATCATGTATTGATTGGTATTCTCAAAGCTAATGTATCATTTTTTAAAACTTAAATCTACATGATTTTCGTAGCACTAAGGCCTTCCTAGTAAGGTTGGGTAATCATCAACTTCTGCCAACTCCAAAACCTCAAGGTTTGCTTTGAAGGGTACCCCAAGTATTTCAATGGTGGTATTTTTAAGGACCCCGATAGGATGCACATGAGTCTTATTTGCCATGAACAAGACATGAGGTGAGGGTTGTAAGGTTGGACTAGACATTTTCTACCAGGCATCTTTAGTGAAAAAATTTACCTCGACACCAGTATCTACTATAATATCTCATATTATCCATCCGTTGATAACAACATTAACAAATATTTTTCCATCTTCCAGGGAAGTGGAACTAAGACTTTCCTGGCATCGAGTATGATTTAAATATCGATCTTTACTTTATCGACTAAGATGAGTGTGGGCTTCATTTGGTAGGTAAGCTTAGCCTTTAAGCCATGGACTAAGCTAAGGAATGATGTCTTCATCAAGCATGCATTTGCATAGTTCATAAAAACTATCTTGTATTACTAGAGGCTCAGTTTCCCTTTGCACTACGACACGCTGTGTGACATCCTTATCCTTGAGGTATTGAATCTTACCTTAGAGATCTTGCACAAGTACCATTGTATCCTAAAGGATATCCTTTTATTGAAGTGCATTAGAGTACTTCCTTGCCCATGGTTCTTCTCGATGTACCTTTTCAATCGAGTTGGGTGTAGATTGCGTCTGGCCCCTACTATGAGTAGCAATATTTACTTGCTATACAATAGGGATGGTTGGTTAAGCACACCATTGTGGTTTGTCTATATGGATCATGTTGGCACCCTTTTCATTGTGGTCCTTTGTGATGGCTATATATAAATATGGACACTCTTCTAGTTAGTGGTCCTTTTTGCAATAAGCATAGGTTGGGTATTCTGGGAAATCCCTTTGATAATGGTCTAGAGAACCACACTTGTAGCAAGTCCTTAGTGGAAACCCACCATTGTCTCATCCTCATCCTCTTCCACACCCATGATAGCCACCATTGTCTTGGGAACTGGTGATTGAGGCTTGGCATGTGCCACGCACTCAAGCTTCACGAATATCACTAATCAAATGACAATCATTGGTGTCATGGGTATAAGCATCACAAATCTTACAATATGTGGATACTTTAGTATTCATGTCTCATTGCAAGAGTGGACAAGAATGAACATCATGGTCATCATGATAAATCTTTCAAGTTTGTTTTAGGACTGCATGCGTAGTTATTCCTTGTGTGTCCTTCAGTTTCATAGTCAATACACCAAACACCACTGTAGGACTCATGTGCATCGTTCACTAATAATTTTTCAATATGAGAAGCCATAGATGCTATTTTTGCCTCTATAAATGGACTAATCCCAGTATTCATACTTCCAACAGCCTCAATGTAGAGGGTAGCCTCTAAAGCCTCACGCATGTTTGTGAAAGTTCTTTGTGATAAGGTCCATCGAAAAGGTAACAATAATCCTCCTATGAACCATTGTGCATGTTGAGAAAGATTGATTTTAAAGGATAAATTAGAAAATAAGGTCTTGAACCATGCATCATATTCTTGTACGCTCTCTATAAGTCCCTATTTTATGTCTTTCAACATCGCTATACTCTACTACTCAAACTCAAGAATATCAAATTCTTGTAAGAATGTTGTTTTGAGCTAGTCATAGTCAACCACTACTTGCTAAGGGTAAAATTTATGATACCATTTATGTGCATTCTCTAAAAAGGTGGTTGTAAACTTTGTTGCCTTTTACTCAGAGGACGTGATGCCATGCACCCTCTAAATCAGTTCACACTTATGAACATGCTCGATTGAATTTTCTACCCCTCAATACTCAGGTAGGTGCAATGTCATTTCATAATAAGCCATAGGTGGTTGAACAAATTATTTCTAAAAAGATCCAACTCCCATTCTTGGAGGGGGTCTGCTTCCTCTAGTGACTCTTCCTAATCCTCCTCCAGTGCCTCTAGTAGTAGTGCCTGTGGGAAGAGGCATGGTGGAGGGTTGACTTCTTAGGTTTAGGCCTGTACTCTAGCCTTGAGGACCAGATCCTCTAGGCATTCTAAACTATGCCATGGACTTTTCTTGCAAAGAGAAGGATGTAGATTCTAAATTATTGCCTACTAGCCTAGTGTTAGTTTCCCTCATCCCTTAAATTTTTGAATTTGTACTATTTATATCCTTATTCTTTATATGTACTCTATTTAACTCAAAGACATGAGCACACACTATGGTAAGGGAGCTTGGTTGGCTAATACTTGGTTCATCTTTGGCAGTCTAGCTCATTTCTCCTTTGCAAGATAAAAGTGATAAAGGTTGTGGCCTAAAAGTGATGGATTCCTCACGTGCATCCAGCTCCTTTTGGCTCTTCAAAGTGCTCCTCGAGTTTTCTTAATCCCTTCTCATGCCACTAACTCCCATGATCCTCTGTTGATCTTAATCATACTTCCATTTTTGTAGTGGTCACTAGTTTGCAAACATGTTGAACCCACAATCTTGAACTAACCAATAGTCTTCCCTCTATATGTGTGGCTCATGCACATGAGATTTTAGCCTTATATGGGTAGTGTTTCTAACCCAAGATCAATAATTAACTTCTTAATATCGAAGGGAAATAATGAAAGATAACATCCCCTTAGTTCTCATAGAAAATGGAACTTTGCTTCCTTAGAACATGAATATGTGGTCACAGCGTATCCCAAAATGTAACTATTCTGAACACCTTTTTACTAGTAGTCAACTGCTTGCATCCAAGAAAATTTTAGTCATGCTAAAATCCTCTATCATTCTAGTGTCCAAGACTGCCCTCTTCCAAGATTTTTGGAATGTCCTTGAGCAAATGCTAGGATCCAAGAATGCAAGAGAATTGGGACCTCAAAAAAGAAAGTCTCATACAATGAGTTGTAGAGATTTTGCTCTACCTACTATCACATAGAAATTCCTAATTCAAAATATGGAACTGCAAAGTTGTCTTTGACACTGGTAACCCATTCTTCAATATTTATAACATAAGGTGCTCAAATTTTTTTCATAATTATGCTCTAATAGCTTCAAGTCCTGACAACAAAACTAAAATGTTGGGTTTTCTCTATCTTTACATCGATGCTGAAGCCTCTTCCCAACAAGCTAGCATGTTGGCCCTATCATATGAGGGATGAGTCTCACACACTCACTCAAAACATGCAGTGAAAGATCAGTTCCTAAAGACTTTGAAGCATGATGTGTGTTTGCTAATTTCTTGTGTTACCTCAAATATACTACTATCATTCCTTAACATTCTAGATTATATTACCATCACTAGCTAGTTATAAAATAAGGGAATTCATGACTATCATGAATCACATTTCAATATTCAACACTTATAATAGTCCATTATTCAAAGTACAATATGATAAACATTGAATTCTCATTAGAGTGCTTACTGATTACAAGACAAAATGCTATATTCCTCCAAAGGTTCACACAAGCCAATCCCCCCACAAATGATTACAATAAGGGTTTTTATAATTGTTTTGACCTATTCAAATGTCAAGTTCTTAACTTAATATGGACAAATGGCACATAGACTCCCAACAAGTTGAGAGTTGTGGCTCTTATAACTGATTGTTCATATAGAATCGGGCCTCTACACCCTTAAATGCTTGCTCCATGTTATATATTCGTATCCAAGTGTTCCATTCCTCATGGGCTGGTACAAAGCCTCTAATCAGTGGGGTCAAAGTGTCCTACTTGATTTATTCTTCTACTGCTCCTATGTTCCTCGCATTCCACTTCCCTCGTGCTCCACTTCCCTCACACTCCTCTAGTCTTCCACTTCTTGTTTTGAGTCCTCTATTCTAGGGTTCCTTGTGACACATTTTCTCTTTACTGGGTCCTCCTATGCTGGGTCTTTTATGGCATTGTCCCTCCTTGCCCTTTAATTCTCATGCTACTAGTCTCATACCATGGTCCTCCTGTGCCATGGTTTTTTTGTGCTATATCGATACTTGCATAAAAATAGACAATGGTCCATCCACCCTACGTACCAAAATTAGAACCAATAATTGTTTAAAATTGAGAGTCCATTAACATAATCTCATTGGCAACTTATTTCCATAAAACACATAACTAATACTTAGTTATGTGAAGTTAAGTAAAAATACCTAACATTTTTGGTTCCGTTACCAAGCCCCGTTGCACATGTTAGCATGATGGTTGAAAAATGCTTGAGTGACTATCATCGTAACTAATACTTAGTTATGTGAAGTTAAGGAAAAAGACCCAACACTTTTGGCTTGGTTGCCAAGACCCATTGCATGTTTTAGCACAATGGTTGAAAAATGATTGAGCGACTATCTTCGAAAAATATCGAGTACTAGGTTATTGCCATAGAAGAGAACTTTATGCTCTAGTATCTTGAACTAGGAGTTTCTATGCACACATGGGTAGAGCAACACCTATATGATTCTCTATATGAAACATTTATTATATAATTAACCATTCACTTACATGCTTTTCAGTATATGTGCAAGATGCTCAAAAAAATATGGACAGAAAGATTCTTGGTCAATAGAACATTAGACGACCTTAGCTAAGTTGGAAACTACTTGGACACAAGTGGTATGCATATGGTGGAAGGGAATATTTATAGTTATATTTGGGAATATGCGGTCTCTATGTATTCTTATTTAGAAGAAGCATGGTTTAACTGACTGAAGGAACCAAGCATAAGGTATCTCAAATAATTTCTTTTAGAGATTAAGAAACTTATGGTTGATTCTGGGCTTGAAAACTTTCCAATGGATGGTTAAACTCTCTCGTGCATGAGCAATGCCACTGGTGGGGAAATGGAGGGGTATACATTGGTATGAGATTGGGAGTTATATATGGAATTTAGACAATAAGAATAATGGAAGCATATGTATGATGAGGCCAGGCATAAGGCTATGAGAGACAACAATCCCAGGGGTCAATAATAGGATACTGGAAGTGTCACAGGGATCTGTAGGAGGGAAAAAAGGCATAATGAGTGCCCCTAACCATAATTTCACACACTTCACTAGTGTAGGTATGTGCAGAAGAAGTAGGACAAGCATTGATAACAAAACCCAATCCAATTAGACCCAATTCACCCACCACAACACATGCTCATGCATTTGAGTTTGATAGAATTCTTGTAAGAATTTGGGATATTAATAATATGGAATCTGAAGTTAAATCTAAAGCCAATCCCATAGAGGAATATTTGGGAGTGTAAGTTCAACATAGCAACTTAACTTTAACCTTTACTTTTCCATTACAAGTAAGACCCATGGCTCACCTTGGAATTCTGGGTGGACCTAATTGGGCAAACTACATGCCCAACCGTATCTAATCAAACTCCTGTAATGCCCATTATTTCTAGTGCACTTGTTGCTATAGAAGGCATGGGAGGCAGTACCGATGGTGGTTCTACTAGAGCTGGAAGATCAGGTAGTAGTGAACGAGGCATTGACAGACCACCACCTCAGGGTTTAGAAGGAACTAGAGGAGAACCATCTTGAGGTCTGATGCAACCACCTTGTACACCTACAATATACTATGAGATGGCATTTCACTTGCCTAAATATCAAGGTGTCAAAAATGGAGTAAAATAGTTCACAATTATGAACTCATTTGGCAAGTGCATGGAATCACTTCTTCAGAGTGAAAAATAACTCAATTTTCCACTACTTTATTAGATCACATGCATAAATTGTACCAAAAATTTGAACGTCAACAAGCAGTTGTGAATTATGAATTATTAAAGGTTGTTTTCATCCAATAATTTGGTATCCTTGAATTTGACTAACAAAGTATTGTTGCCTTAGATATTAAGCAAGATTGCACTGAGAGTGTGTGTACATATGATGCATGTTTTAAAATGCTTCTTTCAAAAATATCATTTGATATTAACCGGACACAACATGATCAGTGGTTTTTGGGAGGTATATTACTTCTATTCTAATGAGCCTTATCCCACAAGACTTTTATTAAACCACATGGTGCACTGGAAGCCATCCTCCACACTGAAGTCATCAGTAGTATAGATACAAAAATCAACCCCTTTATGGAGGTTCATATTAATGCAATTGTTTTTTAACTATAAAAACATATGACTAATAATGCTCATGATATGAATAGCAGCCTTTGGTGTGTTGAACACAAAGTGGAAGGCCATAACAGGGACAACTATCCTTGGAGGAATGTTCACACTGTAATAAAATAATCATGTGAGGTCTACTAATAGGATCATAATATAAGAAGTTATCCCTTGCTACCACGTGCTACCAAGGCTAAAGTGTCACTATACTGTAAAAGATGTGATGCATATACACATGATACTAATGACTATCAGGTCATCAATGAGATTCATGAAGCACACATGAGAAAAACTCACCAAACTTATATTGTTCATAACCAAGAGACTGGTGGAGGTCAATCTTTTAGGGGTCGAAAATGTGGTAATGGACACAAAGGTGATTGTTTTCCACCTAAGACCTATTATAAATGTGGATCTTTGGACCACTACCAGCATGACTACATTGTCTATCCCACTTGTACCTTTTGTAAAAATGAACATCACCTATAAAAATGTATTAATTTGTATGAAATCATTACTAAGGAACAAAATGAGAAGGGTGATGTGTAGACACCAAAATAGTGTCAACCCCCCCTTGGTCCCTTTCTAACCTTAACATGCCTAACCTATACTTTATTAATTTAAAATACTTATTTTAAATTAATCATCTCCTTTAGACACCTCACCTTGGATTCCTTGCCCTTAGACCATTTATCACCCTATGACTAATCATAATTACCTAAGACCTATTTCAACTCTCCCACTAACCCCCGCGCCTAATAAATCTGCCTTTGGACCATTCACCAACGACAACTAAGCTTGGCAGATGGAGGAATGGGCAAAAGGCTAAAAATAGCCTTTTTACCCATTCTCTAGCCGTCGATGTTGGTCAACAGTCGATTGATGCCGATGGTATCACCGACGTCGGTTGCTTAAAACTAAATTCTAACCTCGACTGCACCCCTGAAGGTGAATTCTCTTGCTGCCTGAATGCGAATTCTCTTGCTCCCCAGATCTGAATTCTCTTACTCCTCGACTCTTTGCATATCAAAGGCAAGCTTTGGGATGAGGCATCAACATTCTATCATCACTCTCTAGGCTAAGAAACTCTGCAAAATTCACTCCAGACATTGGATTAGAAGGTTGCACGAAGTCTCCTACATCAGTCGTAACGGGAACAAGTCTTCTACACTTCTGGTTCTCCACCAAGAGCTAAGTATTATTCTGGTTTATATTTCAATATTTTTAGAATGCATTGGTGATTAGTCCATTGAATATTCTTGAGTACTGTTGATAGACAACCTGACTTTCTTCCCAGAGAGGCTGAAAAGCCTTCCTCTCATTCTTATTCTCTTTCCACCCCTGTCCCCTACCTTAGCCCTTTCCCAAACCATATTCACTGTCCTACAATCCTCCACAAACCATTAAACTCCCACAGACCTCCCAAACTCCTCTGTCGACCAAAGACACCAACCAGAAAACCCATCCAAGGCCCATTGCCCCTATCGACATCGGCATTAAGGCCCATTTCCTCTATTGACGTCGGCAGCCTAATCGACGCCGGCAACATTGACCAACTGACAACGACAGACTAATCGACATCGGTGACTGTGAGAGGTAGATTGCAGGAATCAGGTATGCATTATCTATTTCTCTTCTTTATCCTTTCATTATCTCTCTTTCTATCAACACTCTTTTGTCAAATAAGTGGACTATCATCCCTCAAGGAAGTCTTTGCACTTCTGAGGCCGAGCTTTGCTTGGCAGTCCACCATATATCTATCTAACATTTTCTTTGTTTAAGTCTTTCTTATCTACAGGTGTCATCCTCCACAACCAAAGAGGAGCTCCTACAATGTCTGGATACAGTGCACAACTTCATCTGGGTATCATCTAACCCCTGACCATTATCTTTTAGTTTCTTTCTTCTTCTGAATGTAAAAAACAAAAATGAGTAGAAACATTCTGGCACGCCCAGTGGGACCCTAGAGTTTTCCTTGGGTTCTTTCTTCTTAAAAGCAAACTTTCATATAGGTGCATTAGATTCTCTTCTTGCATCCTTCTTCTATCTCTTTCTTTCGAAAATAAACCATTAACACAAGTTAAGAAGAACCTCTTTCTTTTTCTTCTTGTCACCTTTTTCCTGCATCTTAGAGTAGTGAAATTCATACTCTTAACCTTTTCCCCACTTGTTTGCATCTGAACAAAACATTTCAATTTGGGTTAACAATATATTGCATCTCATTCCTACTTGAATGCATTTTTAGCTCATCTAGTAATTAAAAGCGCATTGTGAATAAATCGTAGTGCACATATGTTACACATCTAGACCACAAGCACATCAAACTAAACATCTAAACATACCTGAGACAAGGTCCGACTAGGATTTCATCACCTAGCGGATACCTTACCCTTCCTGGTAATCCTACTTGGACTTCACTACCAAGGGGAGAACCCACTCTGTTCTCTAGTAGAGTATAAACTCTAGGGGAAGTATATATTGGCTAAGCGACCCAACTTGACTCTGGGCTCGTGAAGTGAGGGGAGCAAGCCCCTAGCACCAAGCCATGTACGAAACTTAACACAGACTTTTGAGCACCAAAACATAACTCAAAACCAACTTTAGACTGCCTCTTTTAGGACCTGTTCTAAAAGCCCAACTTCCCAAACACACTCTTCTAAGGCATAAACCAACACGACTCTAAAACATATTCTTAGGAATTTAACGTTTAGAGATTGCTTGCCATCATCTATTTTTCTATTTTTATCTGGTTTTTTGAGCTAGTAAGGATGCATTATTCTAAGCTCTAAAAACAACTTAGAACTTTCTTCTTTCTTCCAAAAACTTTCAGTTTTCTGAGTTTCTAGAAATACACAGTAACCGACATTGGTTTTTCCACCGACGTTGGCAACTAATATTCACTGACATCGGTTATCTGACTGACATCGGCAACTTGCTTCACCGACATCAGTTTTTCTACCGACGTCAATCACTGTCAATTTTTTTTCTTAAACAACAAGCTAAAAACCTGACCTTTTTGATGTTAAAAACAAATTTTGGTTTTCTGAGGCTGAAACATACAGTTTTTAGAACCTGAATCTATTTTACTTTGGATGGTTTTGACACGTAGTCAAACCAAAACTCTTGTTGACCACACAAGGCAACAACCACTCCCGCATTTGCCTTCTATATCAAGTCTCCAAATGGAGTATAATTCAGAAACTGAACGTACTCCTATCCAACCAACCCCAACTCAACCCCCTATTGTTCCTGAAGGGGACCAAGACTTTGAAGGGTTCCTTGACCTCAATGTCAAGGCTCTTCAACACTATCTCGCGAGAAGTCAAATGGGAGATCTTTCAGGCAACCCAGTTTATGGGATGCCAACTTCCTTAGTTGAAACGACAATCATATCAACAGCCTTCGTAACCCAACCCATGGTCACCTAGGCCATTGCCTCAATTAACAACCCGACCATGACCAATCTTCAAAGTGTGGCCTCTCCTTCTATTTCTGGACCTAACTCCATTGGGGTTTCTGTACCCCCTCAACCATAAACCATTCAACAAAGTCCTACACCATTCCATAACTTAATTGTCTCCATCCCACCTACTCTTGCACCCATAAATACAAGAGTGACTACTTATCCTTCAGCTAGTGTTGCCACCATCCAACCACCTTTGGCAACATCAAGTCAAGTTGTGCCCTCTAGCTTCATGACACAACCACCCTTGACTTCAACATCAGTCCCTATGACTAGTTACCAATATGTTGCGCCTATACAAGCGCAACCAACTATGTCATACACTCCACCTAACACCTTCTAAATGCCTTACAACCTAGAGGGCGCCCCACCTGCAAATCCATCAACCAATCTAATCAAGATGTTGATGGATAAGGTGTCTAATATTGAGACATCCATTTTGGGTTCAAGAAATGTTCTCTCATATGAACAAATCTGTAATGAACCTATTCATCCTTCAGTCCCAATTTGACCATATCCTAGTCAGTGGGAACTTCCCAAGTTTACTCGCTTTCACAGTAAAGAGGACCCACAGCAACATCTACGAGCGTTCATACACGCTTGTTACCTTATAACACATGATGATGCGTTATTACTATGCACATTTCCCATGTCGCTTTCTGGTGATGCCCTCGATTGGTATAGTTTTATTACCAGTCACTCTCTATTTACCTTCACTCAATTAGCTCAACTATTTCTTGACCACTTCTCAATCAACATCACTAAAAAGGTCTCCATCACAGACCTATATTTTATTAGACAATTTGACGATGAATCAATAGCTTATTTCGTTGCTCGATGGAGAAGTTTAATCAACCAACTCTCCTTTTCTTTACCTCAACCTGAGCTCATTGAGCTCTTTTCACAAGCATGTGCCAAACACATCTCATCTACTTTGCGAGTCCAAACATTTCATACATTTAACGAAGCTTTCACCGTGGCTAGGAAGCTTGAACTCCTTGCTGTCGAAGAAAATAAAGTCAAACTGCGTAGTAAAAATACTAATGCAAAATCAAATAACCCTTCATCCAAATCTTCTGCTTCCCACTCCAAGTCCAAAGATCGACAAATGCTGTGGTCGTTAGACCATCATCTTCAACAACAACTAACCAATCCAAACCTTCCACATCTCAAAGCATTACACGACAATTCTAACAATGATACGTACAATGTCAATATACTCCAATAGGAGAATCATACGCGGCCGTGTTGGATAAGCTAGTCAAACAGGGAGTCCTCAGCCTCCCTCAAATTCGACCACCACCTCAATTTGATCCCTCGCGTGACATCCCTGCATGGTATAGGGAGAATGACTTATGTAATTATCACCGTGTCAAAGGCCATGACACAGACAATTGTAAAACCTTCAAGAACATTGTCCAAGATATGCTAGACAAAGGTGATCTTGTCTTGGATAACTCAAACGCACCACCTAACCAAAACATAGACATTTTTAGACAACATTTTCCTAACCATCCCCCTAGCCAAAACAATGTTCAGACCACAGCCGAAGACCCCCAAGAGCGTAATATACGCACGGTTGATATGGTTTCGCCTTTTGTCCCTAACCAACCTCTTTCACAAATCAAAGAGGTTAGTCAACCTATCCCTCCACCACAGGAAGAAGAGCCTTCTTCTCCTAATAATCCTCCATCTACCCCTCTTATATTGGAGGATGCTTTAACCATACCAACGCCACTAGCCCCACCTTCATCCTTCCTACTACCAATGGAGGACCATACCTTTCCTGTTAGGATTGTGGAGCTAAAAGCTTCACTGATGCAAACAGGAGAGGAGGTTGCTGAAGGTTGTTGAGTTGCAGAGAAGTTGGGGTCGGTCTGATCAGCCGACGTCGACAGGATAGCATAGAGAAGCAACCGACGTCGGTCATATATCGGCCGACGTCGGTCACCTCCAGGCAGACAGGGACCGACGTCGGTTGCCTGTGTGGTTCGACTGCGAGCTAATTACGGGCAGTTAGCTAACGAACCAAGTGTTTGCATGAAGAGATCTATTTTTAGACTGAGAGTTGCGGATCTAATTATTGTAATTAGATGTCTAATTATTGTTTGGATGAGATCTATATAATAGACTCATGGTTGTATTGGAAAAGTGTGCTAGGGAGTAAGAGAGCATAATTATAAGCTCCTTCTGTGTGTGAGGTAGAGCAATGGTGCGTTCCTCCTAGTGCCTCAGTACTAGGGGTGTTGGTGTTGGATTGGAGAGCCAGCTGGGTTCTTCAGGAGTGTAGGATCTTGGTCACAGTTGCATGGCCTATATAGGAGATCTACATGGTAAGTAAGATTGTTGATCTGCAGGTGTATGTGTGTGCAAGGTCGAGGTTCACAGGTGAACAGAACCGTTGTTTGATTTGCAGGTGTGCAACGTCATATAGATAGCAACACAACAGGGAGCAGTATCAGGCAGGATCTACTTGGAGTACAGGTGTGTACTCGGATAGAGCAAGAGAGGAAGGCAAGGGAGTTCCTTCCATAAGTATGGTCTGTTGAATTGCAGGTTGTTGCAGGTTCATGGGAGATCTACTTGAAGTACCTTGAGTACTTGTGGAGCACGTGGAGTGCTTGTGGAGTGCGTGGAGCACTTGTGTTGTGCGTGGAGCACGGGAGGTGAACACCAACTCTGTACTTGAGTTGGGTGTTGGGACCTGTGAGAGGGAGAGCTTTGGGGAGAAGAATTACTGTTCACTTGAGGTGTGGAAAACCTCTGTAAGGTGGTGGAGAAGAAGTGGCATCTTTTTTATTGTATTCTTTTCTGTATAAAGTATTAATACAATTGGTGTATTGTCTCTCATATGCTGTGTTATTCTGAATTCTAGTTACTTGGTGAATCTGGTTATTTCTGCATATTATAGTTCCTTGAAGTTTGGTAATCAATTGTATGCTTCCGGTGTTCCGCATCCCTGACATTTCCTACTCTTCAACCACAAGTAGAAGGCATGATCATCCCTATGCTCTTTCCTCTCGAAGAACCCCATTATCCAATTCCTTCTCCACCGAGAGAAGAACTTGTCTCTTCACCTACTTCAACCGAAGACGATCTAGTAATGGCTCTCTCTCGCCTTTGGCCTGAGATTGCTGCATCTAACACATTTCCACTCTTGCAACCACCCAAATCTTTTGAAAAACCAATTATAAAGCCTCGTCTAACATCTTCCAAACCATTCTCTCGATTGGCTGAGAACTTAGGATTTCTCCATTCAAGTAACTTAGAGCATGAGGCATTGTGAGAGCGACTTAAAGCTCCTTATCTTACACATCCCACTTCATCTCGTACTAACGACCCTCCTTCGACAAAATCTTCCAAAGTCTCCAATGAGGACCATGCTTCCACTTCCAAATCTTCAGAAGTTCAACCGTCTGCATCTGAACCTAAACCCTCACAAACATCCACCATACCAACACCGGTTAAATCCCTCGGTGTTCGCCCCATATCTAACCTCACTCACCCACAAGTGAAGGTAGATTTGAATCTCACCCCCCATAATAGTATTCCTCACACCATATTAAAGAAGGCTACTAAACCACTTCGGAGAACTCCTCCTCCACCATCATCATTGCCCTCCATTTTGGGCCCACATCCTTCTACCTTAATAGGAGTGCTCCCTACTCCAACACCTAACACAAACAAGTTGCCTCCATTACTCCCTTTACCCACCAAAAACATACCTCCTCTAAAAATTTTGGCACCCCTCACGAAGAAAGTGTTGTCTACACGAGTGGCCACACCACCAACCCAAAAGGTGGTACAAAAATCTCCCTCAACAACTCCCAAACAAAAGTCATCAACACCTAGTGCATCAACAAGCACGGACCCCTTAGTGGGTTCATATGCTTTGATGCTACGCCGACTTTTGCAAACTTTTAACATCACTCTTCCACCTATTAAACCATTTCAACCTCTCGGACCAAAACCGTCTTGGTTCGATGACACTAAAATCTGCCTATATCATCACTCACCTGGGCATGACACTAAAAATTATTGTGCCCTCAAGGTTGTCATTCACCATTACTTGGAAAAAGAAACCCTTCTTGTTGAGGATACTGTCAACAAATCTCCAACACCGTCTCATGTCTCTCAAACCTCTTCACCTTCATCAGAATCCCATCATCAGACTATGGTCCCTTTACCTCCTTCGCCTCCTTTATTCGAGATTAACACCATCAATGTGCCCACTAGGTCACAAAATTTAAAGGATAAAGCAAACGATAAAGTTGCTATTCCTTGGACCTACCCATTTGTCAAAACTGCTCAACCACCCAAACCCAAGATTTCTATCTTGGCTACATCCCAACCCACTTCTTTAGAGGCAATCCGTGATTCTATGGTGAAACAGCTTCACCAAACTCCCGTGAAGATGACTTTATATGACCTCATTCAAAGCTCTCCACAACATCATCAAGCTTTAATCAAAGCTTTACAGGTAGTGGAGGTCTAACCCGAGGACCCCCAACCACTAACTACCTTAGTCCAGTCATTATCCACCGTCGCCTCTATTACCTTTAGTGATTCTGAAATTCCTACCTCCAACTTGGAAGATCAGGATGCTGCCCTTTTCATCACAGCCTACGTTGATTGAACTCACATTAAGTGAGTTATGATTGATGGGGGCCACAACATCAATATCATTTCCACCCATGCCTATGACCAATTAGCCCTCCCAAAGAATTGTATCTCTAAAACTGACGTAATTCTTCGATCTTTTAATGACTCCATCGCCATTACCATTGGCACCGTCGTCTTACATATTTGTGTTGGTCCACGAATAATCCCAGAACTCTTCTACATCATCGAAGGGGAGTTCTAATACAACATGTTATTAGGATAACCTTGGATCCGTGCCATGGCCTGTGTCCCTTTTACATTACACCATTTTGTCAAATTTGAACACGACGGTCAAGTCCATGTCATTCCTGTAGACCCCTCCCCTTTCAAGACATGCAACACAACTTATCGACCCAACGATGTTCTCATTCCTTTCAAGACATCGACCCAAACACCACCTCCACCCGCAGAAGCTTCAATAAGTACGCAGATGGCGGTTATACCTACACTACCTCCTCAAGTGACAACAAAAGACCCTATGGAAGATACCTTCCAATGTCTTTCACTTGGGGAGTATCGTTTACTCACCTTGGACATGTTCCAGACTCCTCAAGAGTATGGACAACTTCATCACAATCTTAGCTATGACCACCGCATCGGAATGGTCGTCTCTTATGGTCCTCCCAATCTTCAAATAAATCTCATCTATGGAGGGCTAAATCGAGCTCCCACTGATGGGAATCCTCTTTCATCACCTCAACTATTTACGTCTGACTTCTCTTTTCTTGGCAACCCAAACTTTGCTCATACCTATCTTTATAGGTGTGCATGGAAGGGCTTTGGCTTTGGGTGCTATGAACAAGGCTCCCACCAACCCGTCGAACCACCAAATGAGGAGGCCATAAAGAATGCCAAGAAGCGACATGGCCTGGGTTTTGAAGAACCTACTGGAACTTCTAAAAACCCTCGCCCCGAACCTATCATAGAATAATCACCTCCAAACTCGCCTATTCCCCCATTTTCACCTACGGAGTCGGTGGTTTCCATCCCTCCTAGTTTTTTTTTTTTAAAATGCCATTCGCTTGGAACCCCTAACCTATCAACTAGGTGAGGTATCCAAGTCTCTCCCTCTCGTTTACCCAAACATGATAGACGATGAATCTGCTACCATCAACACTGTCCAATGCGTAGACGATGATGCCATTCTCACCTACATGGGTGCAGATGACTCTTTCATCCAACGATCACTTCCTTCAAAAACACAGGTTATGTTAAATGAATCGACCATTGACATTAACCTTCCATCTTCTGATGCTCCTCACATTTTAAAGATTGGTCAATGTTTGGATGCCCAGGAACAAATTGACTATACCAAATTCCTTTCAGACCATAGCAAAGCCTTTACTTGGACCTACAGCGATATGCCTGGCATCGACCCTAACATCATCATCCATAACATCATCGCAAACCCAGAAGCTAAGCCTGTCAGGCAAAGGCTTCGCAAAATGCATCCTCGCCTTGCACTCCTTGTCAAAGAGGAGCTTCAATGTCTTCTTTTCGTATCCTTCATCCAACCCATTGATTATCCACAATGGGTGTCAAACATCGTCCCTGTCACAAAAGCGACTGGGGGAGTTCGAATTTGTACTGACTATCATGACCTTAACCTGGCTTGCCCAAAGGATGATTTTCCTCTACCCAACATCGACCAACTTGTTGATCTTACGGCTGGTCATGAGATGCTATCACTCATGGACGGGTTTTCAAGATATAACCAAATCTTGATTGTGCCAGAAGATCAACACAAGACCACCTTCATCACCCTACGGGGGACTTTTTGCTATAGGGTCATGCCTTTTGGCCTAAAAAATGCAGACACCACATATCAACGCGCCATGACCTACATCTTTCACGATCTCCTCCATAAAATCACGGAGGACTATGTGGATGACCTACTAGGCAAATCTAAACTCCGCTGTGACCATTTAACTATTCTCAAAATCATATTCACTCACCTCCTCTAATACAATGTTTGACTCAACCCCAAGAAATGCGTCTTTGGAGTTCTCTCTGGGAAGCTTTTAGGCTTCATCATTTCCCTTCGTGGCATTGAGATTGATCCCGCTAAGATAAGATCTATACTCGAGATGCCGCCACCTACCAATCTAAAGCAACTTCGCAGCCTGCAAGGGAAGCTTCAATCTATTCGTCACTTCATCTCCCAGCTTTTCGACCGATGTCAACCCTTTCATCACCTCCTCAAGAAGGACATCTCCTTTAATTGGGATAAGAATTGCCAAGAGGCTTTTGAGGCTCTTAAATGTTATCTTGTCTCTCCACCAGTCCTTATTCCACCTAAAGATGACCAACCTTTCTATCTTTACATTTTAGCAACAAATCATTCTTTAGGTGCCATGATCGCACACCGAGACGAACAACATTGTGAGCAAGCAGTTTATTATATAAGTCGAATGCTCATTGATTATGAAACTCGGTATACTCATACCAAAAAACTCTGTTTGGCATTAGTCTTTGCCGCTACCAAACTCCGTCATTATCTTCTCAATCACAAAACTTATGTCATCACCCACACTGACCCTCTCAAATACATGCATTCCAAGCCATACCAAAACTAATGTATGGCTCGTTGGCTCATGCTTCTTGCTGAGTTCGATTTAGAATTCATCCAACAAAAATCTATAAAGGGGCAAATAATCACTGACCAACTAGCAGATGCCCCTCTACCTGACAACCAACCCTCTCACTGTGAATTCCCTGACGAATCTATCGCCACACTTTCCACTGATGACATATTCTATCAAATGACAATGTTCTTTGACGGATCCAAATGTCAACTCGGTGGAGGTGTGGGGGTCATTCTCATTCCTCACAAGGGTGAGCTGATGCCTCTCTCTTTTAAACTTGATTTCAAATGCACTAATAACATGGCTAAATATGAAGCCTTAATTTTGAGACTTCAAACTGCCCTTTTCTTAGGCATCAAGACAATCAACATCTTTGGCAATTCGTAACTAGTCGTCAATCAAATCAACGGTTCATATCTTTGTAAAAATAAAGTTTTGTAAAGATATAAACACCGTGTTGACACCTTGCTAGAATCTTTCGACCATTACCTCTTGCAAATTGTTCCTCTATCTACGAATGAGTTTGCTGATACTATGGCTTCTCTCACCTCACGCATTCCATCCTCATCATCTTCCTCGAGAATTTATGTTACAGTACATCGTTTGGCATTACCTTCAAATATCTCCACTAACATTAACCTCGTCAGCACCATTGACTCTAGTCCACAGGGTTTTTGGTATAAACAACTTGTGGACTACTTAACTTATTCTATTGTCCCCCTGATCTCTCTAGCAATGCACAACGAGCTTTTATCAAAAGCACGGCTCGATATACTATGCTAGGGGGTCTTATCTATAAACGAGGTTTCGATGGCCTCCTTCTTCGATGTCTAACCTCCACTGAAACATCTCACGCTATCAAACAAGTCCATGATGGGATTTGTGGAGGGCATTTTAGTGGTAACTCGGTTTCAAAGCGCATCCTTCACCTGGGCTATTATTGGCCCACTCTTCACCAAGACTGTAGCGACTATGTTCGGTGTTGTATCAAATGCCAATAATACACTAACTTACTTCACGTCCCTAGCCACGCTCTACAAGTCGCTAAGGATTTTTGGACTTTTTCACAATGGGGCTTAGATCTAATCGGTGAGAGTAACCCTCATTCATCTCTTCGACATCAGCCCATTATCACCGCAACTGAATACTTCACTAAATGGGTGGAAGTTGTTCCTCTCATCTCCACTAAAGTCGACAAAATTGTCAACTTCATCAACACCCATATCATCTATCGTTTCGGTGTATCTCACAAGATCATCACCGATAACGGCAAATCATTCAAAAACAAAACTGTCCAGAAGTTTGTGACTCATTTGGCATCAAGCTCAGCTTCTCCTCGCCTTACTACCCACAAGCAAATGGGCAGGCTAAGGCTTCTAATAAAATCTTAACCAAAATTTTAATGAAGGTGGTCAACGACACTGGAAGGGATTGGCACATTCACATTCCCTTCGCTTTGTGGGCCTACCGCACTAGCATCCAAACCCCTACGGGTGCTACACCTTTCTCTTTAGTGTATGGAACAAAGGCTGTCCTACCTCTTGAAATACAAATACCTTCTTTACGCATCTCTTTGCATGACATACTTTCTAACGATGACTTTCGTCAAGATCGGTTGGCTCAACTTGAGTTACTTGATGAACGTCGCCTTGCTGCCCTCAACCATCTCCATATCTACCAAAATCGCATCCAACGTGCCTATAACAAAAGTCTGAGAGAACGAGATTTCAAAATTGGAGATCTTGTCCTCAAAGAAAACCAACATGTGACCAATATGGAAAGAAGTAAACGAGGCAAGTTTACTCCTAATTGGCTCGAACCTTATATCATAACACACAAGTATGGATCAGGGACTTATTGTCTGTCTTCTCTTGAAGGCTAGCCAGAACCTGAGCCCCTTAATGCCTTGCATCTACGACCATTCTACTGTTAATCAAGTACTCATTCACTTGATATTTGACTTGAGCTCGTCCCTTGAGCAACCCCTGTCATCCTCATTTCTATTCCCTTTTTTTCCTACAAACATTAGTTAATCCTTTTTGCATTAATGATTTGTCCTACTAAAATGGGAAACCCTTAAACCTCTATAGGCTAGTCCATGACCAAAACTTTAGTCCACAAAACATATAAAATTGGGATGCCTATTCAAAGGTCATAAACTATAAATGTAGACTGCTCCCTTGAAGGACAACTGCATTATTGTTGTAACTAATAGACTGTTCCCTTGAAGGATAGCTATCCAAAGACATAAACATACAAAGTAGAATATAGACCACTCCCTCGAAGGATGGCTATACCCAAATTTTGCTACAAATAGCACTCTCTCAGAAGCTTCCCGCATCAATCAGCTTCACATATGACCACAAAACAAAACAACATCCCCACGTAGACTTCTCGCATCGATCAGCCTACCAAAAAAAAAAAAAGTCATGGACTTGCCTATAGTTGTTCTCAGGGTCACCTATAAAAGGGGCAAAGTTATCCTTGCTAAAAAGGGTTTCGTTATCCTCACACCTCACATAATCAAACCTATTACCCCAACATACCCAAGGGATTTTGAGCTCACTTAACATCAAGTGATTTGAATACTTCTCTAACACAAACAATGGTCAATGACGTAATGTATGAACGGGGTTTTTGTTTGCAACAACCCTATCTATGCTACCATTATGGTCCTTGTCAATGAAAGAGCAATACACCTTTCACTTCTTACATACCTTTGTCACATCCAACCAAATCATTTTCCAAACCAAACCAAAACATTTTCTAACCATTAACACAACCTCATGATTTATTTAATGCAAACATCAATTTGTGTTATATCAATTATCATAGCCCATTCACATTAGTTTCTATGGAAAACAATACACATGGAAACTAAAAACCAAACACAATTTATGTCAAGCATATATCATCACCCATACAAAAAGTGCTGAAGCATAAATAAACTCATTTCATTTTTTAGCATACATCCATCACCAATATGAAAAATTGCTGGGGATGAAAAACCACATAACATATGCTACAGAATACACCATCACATAATATGGAAAACGTTGTAATATCATCATACACTCATCATTTCAAGCATGTACCATCAAACATATGAGAAGTGCTAAACCATTAACATGATCAAACCAATTATCGACCTTTTTGACTCTTCCTCCCTTTTGGGGAGAACTACATTGCCCTGAGGCCCTTGAAATAGGGGCTATGTAGGCAACACTCAGTTGACACGAAGTCTTCTAGGGTTAGCTCGACCATTTGCCCATTTGTCTCCCTAATGACGTCAGCCATTCGTTTGTTCATCTACTTGATGGACAAACCATTTCGCCTTTAGCCATGACTTAACCTAGTCAAACCCAACCCATAATCGACTCTTTTCTTCCCTTTTGGGGAGAACTACATTGGCCTGAGGCCCTTGAAATAAGGGCTATGTAGGCAGCACTCAGTTGACACAGAGTCTTTTGGGGTTAGCTTGGCCATTTGCCCGTTCGTCTCCCTAATGACGTCGGCCATTTGTTTGTTTGTCTACTTGATGGACAAACCATTTCACCTTTAACCATGACTTAATCTAGTCAAACCCGATCCATAATCGACTCTCTTCTTTCCTTTTGGGGAGAACTACATTAGCCTGAGGCCCTTCAAATAGGGGCTATGTAGGCAGCACTCAGTTGACATGGGGTCTTCTGAGGTTAGCTCAACCATTCCTTCGTCCATCCATCTAATGGACCAATTATCTATACCAACCCAAACTCATGACCAAACAATCAGCCCTGTCACTGAATGAGTTACCTAAACTCCTCATGGGGCACATTGGAGATCACATGCATCTCCCCATCCACAACAAACTACACTTGAGATGACTTATATCTCAGCCTGACTCTACCAAAGACCTTGGAGATCACGACTATCTCCTCAGACCACGACCACTTTTGAGACAACTATGCCTTGGTTTTTTTGATTGCATATATGTTACCTCACGAATAGTTAGCAAATTATACGCAACCCATATTATGACCCTCACACGTATTGTCAGACCATGCTCCAGTTGATCCCTGATATGTGTGACATTTTCATATTTTCCAAGAGCACTTCCTGAGCCTGGGATACTTGGAACACGATGACCATTGGAGCTACAACTCTGATCGTTTAACCCAATCAGCTACGACTAAATGCTGGGGATCAGTTATTTTGATTTTAGCACTCCTTGACCTTTGACTGTGACAATTTGACCTACCTATCACGTGAAGTGGTATACACACAATCTCAACTATTACAACGTTCACACTCCAACTTCACCATACCCATCCATTGCCTATCAAATCGACACTCGATATCAGGTCACCTTCCCTCGACTCCCACTTTGAGGGGGAATACCTCATCCCTTACCCGGGGCAACCTACACCTCATCCCATACTTGGGGCAACTTACTCCTATTTTTGTCTTGCAGTTCGTCAGAACAACCAACAAGACAAAAAAGATCAAATGTAGACACCAAAATAGTGTCAACCCCCCCTTGGTCCCTTTCTAACCTATACTTTATTAATTTAAAATACTTATTTTAAATTAATCATCCCCTTTAGACACCTCACCTTGGATTCCTTGCCCTTAGACCATTTATCACCCTATGACTAATCATAATTACCTAAGACCTATTTCAACTCTCCCACTAACCCCTGCGCCTAATAAATCCGCCTTTGGACCATTCACTAATGACAACTAAGCTTGGTAGATGGAGGAATGGGCAAAAGGCTAAAAATAGCCTTTTTACCCATTCTCTAGCCGCTGACGTCAGTCAACAGTCGACCAAAACCGGCGGTATCACCGACGTCGATTGCTTAAAACTAAATTCTAACCTCAGCTGCACCCTCGAAGGTGAATTCTCTTGCTACTCGAATGCGAATTCTCTTGCTCCCTGGATCCAAATTCTCTTGCTCCTCAACTCTTTGCATATCAAAGGCAGGATTTGGGATGAGGCATCAACATTCTATCATCACTCTCCAGGCTAAGAAACTCTGCAAAATTCACTCTAGACATTGGATTAGAAGGTTGCACGAAGTCTCCTACATCAGTCGTAACGGGAACAAGTCTTCTACACTTCTGGTTCTCCACCAAGAGCTAAGTATTATTCTGGTTTATATTTCAATATTTTTAGAATGCATTGGTGATTAGTCCATTGAATATTCTTGAGTACTGTTGATAGACAACCTAACTTTCTTCCCAGAGAGGCTGAAAAGCCTTCCTCTCATTCTTATTCTCTTTCCACCCCTGTCCTCTACCTTAGCCCTTTCCCAGACCATATTCACTGTCTTGCAATCCTCTATAAACCATTAGACTCCCACGACCTCCCAGACTCCTCTGTCGACCAAAGACACCAACCAAAAAACCCGTCCAAGGCCCATTGCCCCTACCGACATCGACATCAAGGCCCATTTCCTCTACCGACGTCGGCAGCCTAACTGATGTCGATAACATTGACCAACCGACGATGGCAGACTAACCAGCGTCGGTGACTGTGAGAGGCAGATTGCAAAAATCAGGTACGCATTATCTATTTCTCTTCTTTAGCCTTTCATTATCTCTCTTTTTAGCAACACTCTTTTGTCAAATAAGTGGACTATCATCCCTCAAGGAAGTCTTTGCACTTCTGGGGCCGAGCTTTGCTTGGCAGTCCACCATATATCTATCTAACATTTTCTTTGTTTAAGTCTTTCTTATCTACAGGTGTCGTCCTCCACAGCCAAAGAGGAGCTCCTACAACGTCTGGATATGGTGCGCAACTTCATCCGGGTATCATCTAACCCCTGACCATTATCTTTTAGTTTCTTTCTTCTTCTGAATGTAAAAAACAAAAACGAGTAGAAACATGATGGTATGACTCATGTTGCAAGTACTCCAAGTGCTTAGTGGAGATCACATCCTACCACTCCACCAACTAGACCTAAGGTAAATATTACTACATGGAGTGGCACTCATTCCCAATTGGTTTCAAATCCACCTGTCAAAATTTTCAACATGAAGAACCTTGTGTAAAACACTATCCAGATGCTTAGCATAGAAAGGCATGATGTATGACATAGTAAATTTGGTGCAAAAGTTGCAGGGTGAAGTTGAGTTTTTGAAGGACAAGGATGCTACCGTGCATGTCGAAATGCAAAAAGTGATGGTACCCACAGACATGAGGCGTGATGAGTTTCATGACCTATGCAAGCTAATCCTTAGTGAAGATGTCACTCCCCTCATGAAGAGTTAATTGTGGAAATAAATGACCAAATATTTGGAGGATCATTGTTTGAGCTATGCTAAGAGGCTCATATTCAATTAAATCTTGAATGCAACAAAGAGGTCCTTGTTAATGCATCCATTGATAGTTGGATGATCCATGATATCCTGGTGGACACTGGCCTAGAGTTTAATGTTTTAACTAAAGACACTTGTATAAAAATGGGGATCCTCACTTTGCAACCCTCCACACATGTTTTATTCATGTCTAATAAGACTTGTGTACTGCCCATAAATGTTCTTAAAGATGCCAGCATCAACACATTGGGTATCCTATTTAAGGGTGACTTTGAAGTGATTGAACTTGTTGAAGCTGATGATTTTCTATCTCTTTTGGGTTGACCTTGGTGCTATGCAAACAATGCTAACTTACATTTCAAGAAGTGGTATATAAGCTTTGAGAATGACATTCAACACATAGTCATCCCTCTAGATAATGACCAAGGACCCCCTTTTTGGAGCTTGTTCATGTTGATGAGGATGTCAACATGATTATAACATCACTACTCAAGGAAATGAAATTATGGATCCTATCCCTAATGGCATCTTATGCTGGGAAGATGTGCATAGTCTATTTTTAACACTACCAGTATCGTATGTGACTACTGGTCTCAAGGCATATATGATCTAACACATCGCATCTATGGTATACTGGATAGTCTCCTAAGCTTAGCTCCAAAGAGTATTCAATGCCACAAATATGTTCGTCTCATTGGTGGATGCCTAATGGCTAGACCACCTTTATAATTGGACTAGGCACCTAGGTTTCATGGTCAAATAGAGGTCTAAGAATACTTACAATATTTGGAGGCTTACTATGTTAATGAGGATGAAAGGTTCCATGCGATCACCTTCCTATTTTGAGGGACAACTAGTTGATGGTGGTCTACTAATCGATACCACTTGGATACATGGGAAAAAATACATACAACCATGTATAATCATTTCCACCATGACAACCATGTTCGTGTCACCCTAAGTTACAGTGGTATTACTCATCGACACAACATATAACACAATGTGAAAGCCTCTGGAGTGATAATGAAACATTGTTACCATATTACTTATGGGTACATGCATTTTATGGTACTCTGTGCATCTAGGCCAGGGTGTGGTATATTCACTAAGAAACACAGATACCTATCAATGCATTAAACATGGTCTACTTGCTCCTTTTGCATTTTCTTCACCACAAACATATTTAAATTTGTCTCTATACGCGATCCATTAGGTAGTTGTGGGTGATCAAGCGCCAATTAAAGACTGAATATAACACATGTATGGTGAAACTGAGGATAATTTGGCTCTCCCTCAAGATCTCGATACTCTTGCCATGGTTTTGTTGGAGTTTAAATCTCAACCAAACCATGCTCATAGGGAACAAATATAGAAGGGCAAGCGAAAGGTTGTATACCAAGTTGATGAAGGCACTAGTTTCGATTAACTAGATCTCTCATTTGACCACTTAAATCTACATATAGATGTGGGGTGCATGATTTCAAAGATATAATATAGTTTGAGCATAAACAGTATTCCATGCCACTCTAAATGATTCAATAGGACATTATAACAGATGATGCACCTAACCTCATACGAGTCTGATGTCGAGATAACCATAATGTTTTAACTATTGCATGAATAACAGGGTGTCTTCCCACATAACTACATAAAAATGGAGTGCATCCATCATTGGCCAAGATGCACATCAAGTTGGTTGAAAGCGCTCAACTGGTGAGGAAATGACCATATCGGATGAACCCAAATCTCCATGCTTGGGTTAAAGAGGAAATTGATATCATTTTGTGCACTGTAGTTATTACTTCCATTGATGAACTTGAATGGGTTAGTCCCATGGTGATCAACATCAAGAAGAATGGTCGCATTCACATTTGTGTGGACTACAAACTAATCAATATGTTATGTGTAATGGACCCTTTCCTAACGCCTTTCACCAAAGAACTTTTGGAAGGTGTTGTTGGGTGTGAGATATACACATTTACCAATGGTTTTTTTGGCTATCACTAAGTCTAAATTGCTGAAGAAGATAAGGCAAAAACAACCTTTGCAATTGAATAGGGTTCTTTTGCATATAATGTTACGCCTTTTGGCCTCAAGAATACATTGGAATATAAGATGATCTAGTTTATTTATATGACTCTGAATTAATAAACAACAATTTTAATTATAAAAATTGGGGAAGCATGGTAAATGTGTCTTCAATTGTTGACATTGTTAATTCTATTTGTAATTGGTATATTAATAATAACCTTTTTATATATTATGTCGGTTGTATTCCCTTTAGGTAATTTCTCAGCTCTTCAATTAAATATGATTGGGAGTTATATGGTCTTAAGTTGTCTAGAGTTTGTAATTATATCAATTTTTTTTTTCTTTCTTTCTCTTTCTTTTCAAGATGCTCAACAAATCCATATATTTGTAAACATGTTTAGTTATTGATTCATGCTAGACACCCTAGTGGTGTTATACTAATACACTAAATATAATTAGCACCAAAATAGTTAGAATTGTATCATAATTTAATGTTATTGGGTGTTTTTCATTTTAAAAATAATCTCCCTCCCCCTAATAAATAAATAAATTAAAAAAAAAAAAAAACAAACAAAACAAACTCACCTAAATTCTAATTATACATGTCAATGAATCTTTTGAGTATGAAAATGGATTAACTCCCACAGTTCTAAGAGTCGAAGAACAGGATTATTCTTTGCCTCTTGATAGTGAACATACCCCTTTTCTTCCAAGAATGCATATCATTATGTTTGAGTCATAGTTTAACAAGAGCTTCACCGTTCCATCCCTTGTCTTCTAACAGATAAACAATATCAAAACCAAAAAACATAAAAATAGAACTTTATGAAATGCACTATATCAAAACAATTCCCCGGGAATTTAAAACAATTATACAACAAGATGCCCGGGGTAATTAAACTTGGTGTTTGAAATCACCATTTGTTGTGCTATGACAATTATACCTGCTGATAAATCTTTCCAATCTCTGGTTGTAAGCCAAAATATATCATGAAGGTGAAGAAGCCTTGTTCACAGAAGGACGTTAACATTGGCTTCGATCACAAATGCCATCAAAATATCCTTCACCACAAACACAGGCAGCACCCATTTGGAACTTCCATTCTGCACTACTTGTTACTCCTACAGTCTGCAGAATCCTTCCTTAGCTTAGCAAATCCTGAAGAAGAATTATGAAGGTGGCTCCTCCTTCCAAGCCACTCTTCTCTATGTTTGAAGTTTTAGGTTTTTTTTTTTTTTTTTAAAATTTAAAATCTTGAACTGGTATTATGATAGTATGCAGTTAGGGGTATCAAATGTTAAAATTATCATGGTAATTTACTTAAACGTGAAATCATAAATAATGATTTTATTTTATGTATTTCAGAAAATGTATTGATTAAATACTTGAAACAGTGATACAACTAAGATTTATGAGATTACACTATGAATTAATGTTGGGCTATTCTATTTAGCTTGGACAAAATCGAAGATTATTAGTAAGCAGTTTGAAGAGTATAAAAGATTTTATTTGCATTGTTTTGAATGTCAATGAACCTCTGTTGAAACTTTTGGTGAATAAATTTGGCTAATACACAGAGAAAATTTCCATTAAAATTTAAATTTGTAGTTTATTATTTATGCAAAGTGATTTTTTACTTTTGCAAATGTTTTTTTCAATTAATTATCAAAATTCATTCAGCCCAAACTGTGTTCGTGTTCGTTCCTGAATTTGATAATGCAAACTGACCTCTCTTTTATTATCTTTTGATCTACATCTAATTTTAAAAATGATCTTTAAAATTTTCCTTTTCTCCCTAATAAGAAATGTTGCCCTCTAAATCAAGGAAAAATATGGTCTAAAAGTTTGTTACGATTTCATTGGATGTCCCGCCTATAAAATTATATATTTAAATTAATTTAATTGAAATTAAATTTATATTAAATTATTAAGATTCATAAAAAAATATTTGTGTTTTAAAAGATTATACTAACAATCAACACACTTATGTTGTTTGCTATAAAATTTGGGGTGAACTCTTCTGTAGGAAAAAAATGGTTTCATCAAGGTTGAAGCTACATGACAGGGATTCCTAGCTACAAACTAGAGACCCAACAACTATCCTGACTACAAATTAGAGACCCAACAAGATTTACTGGCTCTCATACCCTTGCCTATGGCTTAGATGGGACATATCATTGATGTATGCATTGTTCTTGGTCTCAAATATATATGTACCATATAAAACATTTAAGGATATCTTCAGTTGTTTCTATGTTGCAATATAATCTCTTTAGAGTAAAACACTTTAAAATCTTCTTTAAATACATTTCCGTTTTATGTATTTTTCATGGTAACCAGATAAAAACTGTTCGGTGCATTTTGGAATGTGAATTAGATATTGCTTTGGCACTGATAACATATTACTCTATTGAAGCATTAAATTTGTTCATTTTTATGGATTTTCTATCTTGAATAGCACTTGAGGATGGGAAGCACGGAAAAATTTAAGAAATTAATGGGATTTATTTTCAGAAGCATTGAATTGTAAGTGGTTTTTTTACATAAAAGAAATAGCAAATAGGTATATAATAAGTAAATGTTTCTTTTAGAAAAAGTATATAAATCTTAATTTGTTAAAGCCTATGAAATTATAAATGCCTCAACAAACATTTCAGTTTGATATTTTGACTTCGATTTATATTTATAAATATAATGATTTGTATTTAAATTCTACAATGACATGTTTTATGCTAAACAATTTATTTTGATGAGTATTTATAAGTAAATATTTACAAGTGAATTTCTCTATTTAAATCTTACAAATAATTATTTTAGTAGATATACATAATTTGATTTATCTTTAAATCTCAAAAATGATATATTATATATTAAGCAAGTTTAAAACCTCTATTTGAGAGGGGCTACAATTTATGTCAAGTAAATTTAAAATGTTTAATTAAGAGAGGCTACAATAAATGAAAAAATGTAGGTTTTTCATGAAAAACCTTTGTTCGGATTAAAATTATTTATTTGAATTTAACTTCAATAACATATTCTAAGCACAACAAGATTAAAAACTCCAGGTACACATTACAATAAATCAAATACTTTTAAGTGCTTCACCAAATACCTCATTTAATGTTTTCATGTAGATTTAAATCTATAAATAAATTGATTACTGTTTATAAATTTAATTACAATTATCTATGAAATTTCATAAACCATCTTTTAAGAGCTTTTCAATACAATAATAAATATTGAAAAAATAATTTCATAATATTAAATTACATAAATTAACAGTTTAAATTTATAATATCATAAAATTATTATTTAATTGTTTAGATTAATCTCTCAGCACCCCTACCTTCATTCTTCAAACCCACTTATCGCTTCATCTCTCGCATTTAGTTTTTGGTTTTCATTTATCAAAATGTATCAACTTAAACAAAATTTACCATATCATAACCTGTTAATATCATCCTTTCAATCTCTTTGACAACCATTTTCTTATTAATGTCAATCATCTTCAACCTCTCTTTAATGATTTGAACCGTCATATAGAACCATGTTGAAACGTTATGCATACATAATAATTTTGTGAATAACCATATTATAAGTGTACTCTATCCTCTCTATATATAATATTATATTTTAATTATGGTGATTTGTAAACTCTTCATTGAAGTAAATCATTTTCTGAATTTCAAACAGAAAATTACTATAGCCTTCAGCATGGAGGGGTTTTGGCTTTGGCTTTCAAAACGTTAGGACCAAGAATGTCAGGGATAATCTATTGAGCTTTTACCCCTTTCATTCATGAAGGCGTGTCAAATAAAATTTTGATAGAATCTTAGGTTTTAAGAATATAAAAAACCTTCATTTCTTTGAATAATACCAAGTCTATCTGAATTCTATCACTGCTGTTTGCATTTTCAAGTAGAACATAATGGGTAAAAACCTGATTCTTTTTGAAGAGATAACAAGATTACAATATAATATGTTATTATTTTTTCCTTTCATTGTTTGAAAGAGCACAATCCAAATATTTCTAGAAATTAAAAAACTGCTTCCTGACTATTGATGCAGGATGTACCACAATGGATGCTATTTGATTTACAACATAAAAAGACGAGCATAAATTTTTATAAATCAACTACCTGCAGCAAATAGTGAAAGGAGAAATCATTGTATTACTTCAAAGTTGTAGTCTGGCAAATTAATTATCAGGACTGGAACTTGAAGAAGAATTTAAAGTGTATACTAAAAAAAAAACATTACATTTAAAAGGGGAAAAAACCATGAACCATATGTCTTGTGCACAGAGGAGATTTGAAAAAAAAAGAATTTTACACAACCCTAATAGTCACAATAAGTTCCACTAAGATGTATGTGGAGCTGTTATTTGTGTGCTTTTTATTTGGTTAAGAATGCTTTCAAACATGGCAATATCACAAGGAATCCTGAGAGCTCCTGTTTGCTCATATCCAAACTCCTCAACAGAAGTCTGCAAGAGTTGGGCAAAAAGGGGGTGATTAACAACTTTGGCATCAATCACAAATCTAATGAAGACATCCTTACCGACGCACACAGGCAGACACCCCTTTGGAACATCCCTTCTTGAATAATTATTATCCCCAGAATCCTTCGCTAGTTTCACAAATCCTGAAGAACTGTGTAGCTTACGAAGCAATTGGCACATTCTGTGTATATTTAGCAGAGCAAAATTTGTTTCAGACAATGGCTGCTGTATCCATAAAAGTTGTGTTTAAGTAACCTGACAAAGTGTACAATATAGTAGGGCAAGTTAATAGACCAAAGTGGCAGTCAGCCATTAACGGCCGGCATATTTAGTGGAGGAGATTCTCTCATTGACCCTCACAAAATATTTTTGCAAATTCAACCATAGTGTTCTCATTCATCCCAAACAATAATTCAACCGTATCTATCATTATGCAAGTGGATGAGTGATCAATTATCAAAGCATTGAATAAGTGAAAGGGACAAAATAGCAGCAATGAACGATTTATGGGGAAGAAGTTAAGCATCATTTCAGTGGTGTAAAATTGATTGGAAATATATAACATTGAATGAGGTATGGAACCAGTGACTAGTGAGTAATAAAATAATTTATTTTATTTATTATTTTTTAATTAATTTAAATAAATATTAAATATTTAGATTATTTAATTATTAAAAATGGAAAAAAAGGAAAAGGAAGAAGAAAAAATTGAAAAAAATAGAAAAAAAAATTAGAAAAAGAAAAAAAGAAACAAAAAGTTGGTACATACAAAGCAAATTATATAAAAACCCTATCCATATACTGCTGTTTTAATCATTCTGCTGACTTTTGGCATTGGGTGCAAATTGCATTATTTTAACAAATTTTTGGGGACCAGATGAGGGGGTCAAGGTGGATTTTTAGGTCACTTTTATGGCCTTCTATAATTCAAAAGGACACCTTAAACATTGAATTTTACACTTTAATGAACTAATATTAGTATTTCCCTACGTTATGTCTCTGTTGCTCGATGGCTACTGTGGTTAAAGTCAAGATGCCCGGGCCTGTTTGAATTTTTGGTTCAAAGTATATCCGAATGCTTTTCAATTTTAATTTATTAAAGTAATATTTTGTAGTTGTTTGAGTTGTGTTTTGAATGGTTAATTTTATTTTTAGAGTTTGGAATTGTATTCTGTTAAGGAGTTTGAATCTTGATTTGTCAGGTTATTTTATTTTGTAATAATGATGATTACTATGTGTTTAGTCAGTATGTTTGTATTTGTATTTAAAGTTTTGAGTTGTATGTTTTATCGACATAAAAAATAAGTTATAAATATTAATTAGTTAATTTTTTGTTATAATATTTTATGCAGATTTTGTTATCTTTTAGTAAATAATATGATATATTAATGAGTAATATTTTTTTGAATTTTTTATTTATTTTGTGGTTGGTTATATTAGATCCCCCTAAAAGTATGTACATTTCAATATTTTTTTGCTTTTATTTTTGTTTATATGAAGTTTCAAACCAATCAAGTACATTTTTTGTTGTAAAAAGTGAGGAATTATGGGACCAAAGTGAGTGTGAAAGTTTATTCTGAAAGTATACAATAAAGAAATGCCATTTTTAATCCCTTTCAGTTTGTAGATGTTCTATTAGTTATTAATGTTGGTGGTGATATTTGTAATTAGTATTATTAATAGTGGTCTTGGATTGTAATGGGACCCACATGATGCCACGTTAATTACTTTGATTCATAGAACTATGTTGTGTGAAGCAATATACAAATATTTATATAGAATAATTATAAGAGACTCAATTCTACATAATTATCTTATTTATTTTAAATCCCATTAAAAATACATATTTTCTTTCCTTAACATTCACATAAAATTATGATTCCATTAATGATATATTTAAGACACAAAAATTCGTAAATAAAACATATTTAATGAACAACACAAATTACATTGCTCGAAGACTAAAAGCCCTGTATTAAATACAATACCAAATTAGAGAACTAATCATATTTTTTCACACAAGCTGGTTATATATAAACCATCAATAAAAACTAATAGTTTATCATCATTCCATAGGAAGAGGAAGACACTTAGACAAAAAGAGGGCTCTCATCTCAATTGACATGTGTCAAGGAAGAGAACGATGAAGATATTTTGAGATCATTTATGAAGTCCCTATTTTCTTAAATCATTTTATACAATTTACAAGTAATATATAGAAATTGATAATTTTCCATCATTCATTAAGAATGTAAATTAACTTCCCAAAAAAAAAATCTTAATACTGTCGATAAAAACACACTCCACAATAATCATTTCCATTAATTTTGAAACTAAAATGACAATAACTTATCATTAAAGAGGTAAATTAATATAATAATAAAACAAAATCAACCACTACCTAAATTTTGTAGCTAAGATATTCCTTTTACCATAACTAACCCATTTCATACTTTTCTTTATCAATCTCATACATACGAATAATATCTACCACAAGATGAGTATGATTTTAGATATAAATGCAATACTATTCTTCTTTAAGTAGATTTAAAACTATATACAAATGTCCTTAAAAGAGTATACATCACATTTGACACCTAAACAATCATGACACAAAATAAAAACATAGTGTGAATGTTTAATTGATTTGAACTTTCAGACACAAACGTTATTATTTTCATGCACTGACTGTCACTTCTTATGTCAAATCATTTAGAACAAATCTAAAATCCAATTTACAAGATGCAACATATTAATTTATAGAGTATAAATTACATTTAATTATAAATAATCAAAACATGAAATACAAGTATATGATATAATAATTTTTTTATATAATCAATTATGTGTTTTATACAACTAAAAATAAGAAATTTTAATAATTCATGAAAATTGATAGTAGATGCAGCTTAGTTTGAATATTTATGGAAAAAAAGGTTAAGCTTCACAATTAATATGCACAGAATATTAAATTTTTGTACCAAAATTATTTTAGAAAGATAAATTGTAATTTTTCAATAAGGATTTTCATGCATTGGACATTATTTTCCATATACAAATATTTACACATTAGATCATGTTTGTATTTTTAGATTGCACCATTAAAAAAATATCCATAACAAATTTTAGGGTTTTAAAAAAGATTTGACTCACATCATATAAAGTCATAAAACCATTTTAAAAAAAATTGAGAACTATTCAAAACAAATTTTCACGTGTTATACTTTCTTACATTTTATAATAAAAATTGATGGTTGATTTACAATTATATATATAAATTAAATCATCATATATTTAAAAATAAATAAAAATTATAAATGAAATTATTTGGTTCACAAAAATATTTCTAAAAATCATTTTTTATTAAATGCAAAAACTTAAAACCATAAAAAATAAGATTAAATTCAATAACAAAATAAATTAAACGAAATAAAATCTTTTAATCCTTAATACTAAACCAAAAATTTAATCAATAAAAATATTAAAAAATAAATTAAAAAAACCTAAAATATACCCACCTAAAATAGTAGACATACCTCCACACCCCCTGAAATAAATAAATAAAAAATGCTAACACAGCCAACTAAAAATAACCCTACCAACCAAATTGATTTAAAATATGTTAAAATTCATGGTAGTCGTCACTGTTCCAATGGCAATAATCTGCCATGATTTTTTTTCTTTGTTTGCTTTAATGGATTATAGTTCGAAAGCATTCAACTTGAATACACTTTCCAAACGTTCAAACGGACAAAACGTTGGCTTTAACCACTGAAGCCATCGAGTAAGAGGCTCAGACATAGATAAAGTATGAAAACACTAATATATGATCACTAAAATATATAATTCAATAATTTAAACAATTATATTGTATTCAATGTAAAAATTATATATATATGTTGCGGACACAATTAAAAAAAATATATTTTGAAATATATTCCATATCTTATTACCAACACTTTTCAAAACTTAAATAATTGTTTTGTTATGAGAAAAAGATGTTGACGATATGTAGATGCACAAAATCTAATTTATATGTATAGGTGGAATTACTCTAAGTTGCATTATATTTGATTGAGAAAAACTTTGGTTATAGTTCTAGTGTTTAGCTTTGGTTGATGAATTTCCTAGTGTATTTAGTAATGGAAGTTGAAATTTGTTGCTTTCTGTCTAACCTCTCAGACTCGACTATAGAATGACAGGTCCAAGCCTTTGACTCAGGGATCCAAGCCATTTTTGAGACAAAAAGCTTGTTTTTTAAATTCAAATTTGAATAACGTATACACGATACACATAATAAATATGCATTCTTATTGTTCTACACAGAAAAACATCAAAACAAGATCATGAAGCCAATCTTGACTTGAAGCTGATATTTACTATTGTAAATGTTAAGTAGAAGGAAATAAATGTAAATATAAACTTATACTTTAAATCTATTTTAGTAAATATAATAAATTATGGTCACTTTGCATCTGATAGAGTTGGTCTCACAGTTACATGCCTTACAATTTAGAAAATAGTTTTTCAAAATATAATCTTGTTAGTACCTAGGCATTTTCAGGGTCTAAGTATTTAACCTAGGGATTTCAAGGCATAAATTTTGCAATTGATGTCCATTTTTGGTAAACATATAGTCATGTTTTAGGTTTTTATTCACTCCAAATAACTTGGCATTTCTAGGAGTCCTAGGTTTGTCAAAATTAAAGTTTGAAAACCACTCACTTTGAACTTGATTCAAAGTGGTGTGATTGGGGTAGCATAGGTCACATTGATGACCTACACACATCAAACAACTACTTTTTGTTAATTTTACAAGTGTTCATCATCCCTCCCTTATCCCTGATCACTTCCTACTCATCTTCATCACCCATAATCACTCTCTCATCATTCCTTATTGTCACTAATCACTCTTTCATTGACCCTCACTATCCCTAGTCATCTCTAATCACTCCCTTATCATCCATAATCACTCCTCTATTAACCTTCACTATCTCTCATCATCCTTGATCACTCACTTATCATTTCTCATTGTCCCTGATCACTCTTTCTTCATCCCTCATCATCCTTAATCACTTCCTCATTGTCTTTAATCATCCCTAATCACTCCCTCCTCATCCCTTCTCATCCCTAATCACTCCTTCACTGACCTTAATTGTCCCTTATCATATCTAATCACTCCATTATCATCCCTAATCACTCCATGAATTATCACCATCCCTCATCATGCAATGTCCCCTTTCTAACATTCATAGCATGATGTTGTCATTAGCCTATTTTCTTATGGTCCCATAGGCTAACCAGGACAT
Organism: Torreya grandis; assembly: GCA_037957365.1. Classification (NCBI taxonomy): domain Eukaryota; kingdom Viridiplantae; phylum Streptophyta; class Pinopsida; order Cupressales; family Taxaceae; genus Torreya; species Torreya grandis. Next base: position 5,432,546 of record JARHVA010000208.1, on the reverse strand, counting down.
TAAAGGGACTTAGAGGCCATTTGGCCTATACAGTTTCAGTTGCATATCTTTTTTAGGGGTTTGAGGCAGTTTTAGGCATACTTACTATTTATAGTAAGTCATGAGTGGACATGGCTGGACTTCTAGGGGTAGTGACATGTCGATGGTAATTGTTTAAAATTGATAGGAATATTTATATATCATTGATATGATTTATTAGACATTAATGAAGTTATTTTATAAATTTAAATTTAAATATTTAATTTTATTAATGCATATTCTATAGTTTGTGGGAATTATTTAAATAAAATAATCCCCTTTATTTTATAATACATCGGATACATAAGTTACATAAAGGGAGTTATGTTTTATCCCACATTGACAAAACGAAGGAATGGACTCTTGTGAGAACTCTATAAAAGAAATAGAAGAGCTTCCATTTAGGGAGTTTGGATGACATTAATGTTATGTTGTTAGATTTCTTGGAAATCTAATTTTTGAGCTTGGAGGATGAAATCCCTCTTTGCTAGCATTCTCTTCATTGTTGAAAGACACAGTCAGGAGGATTGATGGTGTTTTCATTCAGGAAACACATTGGGCTTATTGGATTTACAACAAAGAAGGGTAGAATAATGATTTGCTACAAGAGCTATGAATAGTGTTTTTGCTATAGTGTATGTGAATAATATTTTTGCTACAGTACACGTGAATAGTAAAATTGCTACAGTGCCATGAATAGTGATGCTATAGTGTGTGACCAGTGTTTGCATCAAGTTTACTTGTTTATTCTTGCTGATTAGAGGTTTGGAAGGCTACCATTTCATCTGTGGGTCACTACAACACTAATTTCCAGGCTTCTTCTATCAAAATTTCATATCTAAGTATTGTAATTTTTTAATACAAATTTGAATATTTGTCGCAGCCCATAAGGCAATTGTATGTGCACATTTATATTGCAAATTAGTGTTTAACAACAAATAAGGAGTTTCAGGTTTTGCATGTATAGTTGTATGTTTGTCAAGTGTTTGACAAAATGCCATGTTGATCATTAAGCAATTTAATTGATACAACATAGTAGTTCACAAGTTTCTTTCATTGGAAAAATAGGGGTGGTTATTACAGTGGTATCAGAGTAGAAAATCCTGCCATCTTGAAGGGTTAAAGAATGTATAAATAGGGACATGTCTAGTTTTGATCAGAAACCTTTCACTCACCATTACAACACAAGAAGGAATAGATCAGTAATAAATACAAGTCCAGAGGAATAAGGGGTTCTAAAAGAACATAGAACTATAGGAGAACAAAACATTGACAATATGGGTGAGAGAAGAGACCCAGGTGAGGAGAGATTTCTATAATTATTAGACACACTAGTTCAGGGACAAAAGTTAGTAGGGAAAAGAGCATAACAACATAATCAATGATTGGACCTATTGACATAGATGATGGCATGCTAGCTGGGTATTGACATGAACAACTTAGGAGGTGGAAATAATGGTGGCATTAATCAGAATAGAGGTAATAATGGACAAAATGGTGGAAACAATGGAGGTAATAATGGTGGACAAAATGGAAATAGAGGTAATGGAGGAGGAAATGTAGGCAACAACTTGGGTCATGTAGCTCAACCCACTAGAATGGTGAGCTCTAGACTACTTCTACCTACCTTTCCACCTAGGGCATTGGCATAGCCTACCAATGAACCTTAGATCACAGATTTGCAGGATCAGTTCAAAAGAGATTGGGAGAGTGGAAGACCTAAATTTCAGGGAACTATATCTTTACGAGACTATATTGATGTAAGGATGAGACACATGCCTCATGTAGGAAACAAGAACCAAAACTTTGAGTTATAGAAGAAAGTAGGGAAATTGTCTCTACCTGATTTTGATGCTTCTAGGAAGACTATAACATGAGCTTGGGTGTAAAAGGTGGATACCTATCTTCAGCTTAATCTTATGCTTGAAGAAGAAGCCATTAAATATGCTGTTATACACCTTGATGGAGTTGCACATGAGTGGTGGCACCATGGCATGGTGACTATGGGACATGATCAAATCACTTCTTATGTTGAGTTTATAGAATGATTGATAGAGTGGTTTGATAGGAAGGATCAAGAACTGCATTTTAAGGATTTGGCATAGTTGAAACAATGGGACCATTAGAGAATTATATCTTTGAGTTCCAGAGACTTTCAATATTAGTCACAGATATATCATCGAGGAGAGTTATGGTGCTTTTCATGGATGGATTGGCTGATCCATTGACAAGGTGGATTAAGGCCCTCAACCCACCTACACTACAGGAGGCTATTAAGAAGGCTAGGGACATGGAGGCTTCTATTTCAAAAAGTTGATTTCAATCTAAGAGTTTCCCACAGAAAAAGGAAAGGATAAGAGACAAAATGAATCACATCCACCATGAGTAGATTCAGGGAGACTTGACAGTGATCAGTTGAATGAGCTCAGAAGGAAAAAACTTTGTTTTCATTGCTTAGAGCCATGGGACCCTTTGCATAAGTGTACGGTTAAGGCAAAGGAAAAATAATTAGAGTATTTTTCTACTGAAGAATTAGCTTTAGAAGAGTCAAAGCAACAGTCAGATTCAGAAAGTAGTGATGAAGAAGAGACTATGGCAGAGGAGGTTAGAGAAGTTAAGACCATTGCCTGACTTACCAGCACTGAACCGTCAATAACCTTCAAGGTAAGAGGTGTGATTCAAGGGCAATGAGTTGTTTCATTGATAGACATAGGAGCCACCCATAATTTCATTAATGTAAGATTTGTGAAGAACTTAGGACTTTAGATTGAGGAACATGAGGGATTCATAGTGATGGTAGCTAGTGGAGACAAGCTTCTTAGTACTTGGATGATTCCTGATCTTCATATGCGGATTGGAGACTATGATATGGTAGGCAAGTTCTATGTTGTTGACATGGGAGATTATGATGTCATCCTAGGCATGACATGGATGAGATCTCTAGTGGAGTTCACCTTCAATTTGGAGAAATTAGAAATGATATTTGAGCACTAGGGTCAGAAAGTAGTCCTCAAAGGGTTATTAGATGGGGGACTTAGAGTAGTCTCACTTAAGGGGATGGAATGCTTGTTTAGACATGACCAGATAGAGTGGGTATCAGAATGTATGATGATTCCTACAACTACAGAGTAACAAGTTAAGGAGTACCATCCAGACATTCATGAGGTCATATCCAAACATTTAAAGGTGTTTGGAAGCATTCCACCAGGTGTTCCACTAGAGAGAGGAATAGAGCATGTGATTGAACTAAAGGAGGGGGTGAAGCCTATGATTACCACCTCCTATCATCATCCTAAGGTGCATAAGGATGAGATCGAGAAGGCAATAAAAGAGTTTCTGGAGATGGGACACATTAGGCCTAACAAAAGTCCATTTGCCTTAGTAGTGGTCCTAGTAAAGAAAAAAGATGGGACAATGCGTATGTGCATAGATTACAGGGTTCTCAATAAAAAGATAATCAAGAACAGGTACCCCATTCTAAGAATATATGAGCTAATAGAAGAGTTACATGGTGGATGTTGCTTCTCAAAGATAGAATTGCGCTTTGGGTACCATTAGATTAGAATGAGAGTAGAGGATGTGGAGAAGACAACCTTTAGGTGCCATTATGGACACTTTGAGTTTTTGGTCATACCATTCGGGTTAACCAATGCTCCAGCTACTTTTCAGAGTTATATGAACCAAGTGTTCAGGAGTCAGTTATGGAAATTTGTGCTTATATTTTTTGATGATAGCCTGATATATAGTAGGGCATGGGAGGAGCACTTGCAACACTTGGAGGAGGTATTGAGCATACTTGAGAATGATTCCCTTCATGCCAAAGAATCTAAATGTGAATTTGGCATGACAAAATTATTGTACCTTGGGCACATCATTAATGCGGATGGAGTGAGGGTGGACCCAGAAAAAATTAGAGCTATAGTTGAGTGGCCTACTACTAATCTTACCCAACTCAAGGGGTTCTTTGGTCTATGTGGTTTCTATAGGAGGTTTGTGAAGGGGTTCTCACATACAACAATGCCACTTATGGATTTGACCAGGAAGGGAGCCTTTGTATGGATAAAGGTAGCTTAGTAGTGCTTCAAGCACTTCGAATAGTTGATGACATCTTATCTGGTATTAGCACTTCTAGACTTCTCCAAACCATTCAAGCTTTAGTGTGATGCATCTGGGGATGGGGTGGGTGTAGTCTTAATGTAGGAAAGACATCCTATTGCTTTTGAGAGCAAGAAGCTAAAGGGAGTGGAGAAGAGCTACTCTATATATGATCGAGAAATGTTGGCCATAATGCATGCATTGGCCAAATTTAGGTCTTATCTAGGTGGAGGTAAATTTGTGATTAAAATAGATTATAATAGTATAAAATATTTCATGAGCCAGAGAGATCTTAATGATAGGCAGTAGAAATGGATCACCAAACTACAGGCATATGATTTTGACATTGAGTATGTCAAAAGGAAATAGAATGTAGTGGCCGATGCACTTTCTAGGAGACCACATGTATGTTCCTTGGTTGAGATTTCAACAGACTGGAAGGAGGAAATAATAGCTGAATATGCTAAGGATCAATGGGCAACTGATTTGATAGAGGGATATATATAAGATGATAGATATGTGGAGGTTAACGACCTTATCCTATACAAGGATATGATTTATTTGGTACCTTCTTTGCACATCAAAGGTACTATCTTAAGGACATTCCATGATGCATGTATGACTAAACGCCCCAGGTTCTTCAAAACATACTGACAGATTCGTGAGAGGTTTACTTGGAGAGGACTCAAGGATGATGTGTAGAGATATGTTAGAGAATGTCTGATTTGCTAGTAGAACAAAGATGAGCATACTCCTCCAGCTATATTACTACAACCTTTACCCATTCTTGATAGGAAATGGGAAAGCATTTCAATGGACTTTACCATAGGCCTACCCAAGGTGCAGAGTCGAGATTGTATTTATGTGGTGGTGGACAGGTTAACTAAATATGCTCATTTATTTTCTATTACATCTACCAGCACAGGTGGTAGACTTGTTTTTTTAGGAGGTTTTTAGGCTTCATGGGATGCCTAAGAACATAGTCAGTGATAGGGATAGTAAGTTTTTGAGATTATTTTGGTAGGAACTTTTCAGATTGAGTGGCACTGAGCTCACTCCTAGCACTAGCTATCACCCACAAATAGATGGGCAGATATAGATTGTTAATAAGTGGGTTGAGGGGTACTTGTGAAACTATGTATCAAGGCAACGTAAGGCGTGGATCAGATGGCTTATTTAAGTGAGTATTGTTATAATACTACCTATCACATGACGATCAGGATGTCTCCATTCATGGAATTATATGGGTATGAAGCTCCTCACTTCACAGATCTTCTTTTTGGAGATAGTAGGGTACTGAGTGCACAAAATTGGTTACATGACAACCAAGATATTTTGAGATCACTCAAGGAGAATATTCAATGGGCTCAGAAATAGTAGAAATTATATGCTAACCAACACATGGTGGAACGTAGTTTTGAGGTTGGGGATATGGTATACTTGAGACATCAACCCTATAGGTAGTCTACACTTAAGAAGAGTGGAGAAGAGAAGTTGAAACCATGATTTTATGGGCCATTTAGAGTTACTCACTGCATTGGCAAGGTGGCATATTAACTGGAGTTACGAGCAAATAGTAGGGTGCATAATGTGTTCCATGTCTCCAGGCTTAAGAAAGCACTTGGTCATAGTGTTGTTCCATCTGTAGATTTGTCCCTCTAGATGAAGAGGGTAAGTTGATATTGATTCTTGAAGCGATCATTAATACTAAGGAGAGAACACTCAGGAGGAGAGTCATCAAGGAGTACCTAGTCAAGTGGAAGAACCTACCAGTAGAGGATGCTACTTGGGAAAATGAGCAAATATTATAGCATTCAGAGTTGAAATTGCTTGAGGACAAGCAATTTTGGGAAGGGCAAACTGTAATGTCCCCTTTCTAACATTCATAGCATGATGTTGTCGTTAGCCCATTTCCCTATGGTCCCATAGGCTAACCAAGACATTAAAGGGACTTAGAGGCCATTTGGCCTAGACAGTTTCAGTTGCATATTTTTTTGAGGGGTTTGAGGCAGTTTTGGGCATACTTACTATTTATAGCAAGTCATGAATGGACATGGCTGGACTTCTAGGGGCAATGACATGTCGATGGTAATTGTTTAAAATTGATAGGAATATTTATATATCATTGATATGATTTATTAGGCATTAATGAAGTTATTTTATAAATTTAAATTTAAATATTTAACTTTATTAATGCATATTCTATAGTTTGTGGGAATTATTTAAATAAAATAATCCCCTTTATTTTATAATACATCGGATACATAAGTTACATAAAGGGAGTTATGTTTTATCCCACATTGAAAAAATGAAAGAATGGACTCTTGTGAGAAATCTATAAAAGAAATAGAAGAGCTTCCTTTTAGGGAGTTTGGATGAGATTAATGTTATGCTGTTAGATTTCTTCCAAATTTGATTTTTGAGCTTGGAGGATGAAATCCTTCTTTGCTAGCATTCTCTTCATTGTTGAAAGACACAGTCAGGAGGATTGATGGTATTTTCATTCAAGAAACACATTGGGCTTATTGGATTTACAACAAAGAAGGGTAGAATAATGATTTGCTATAGGAGCCATGAATAGTGTTTTTGCTACAGTGCATGTGAATAGTGTCTTGCTACAGTGCATGTGAATAGTAAATTGCTACAGTGCCATGAATAGTGATACTATAGTGTGTGAACAATGTTTATATGAAGTTTACTTGTTTATTATTGCTGATTAGAGGTTTGGAAGGCTACCATTTCATCTGTGGGTCACTACAACACTAATTTCTAGGCTTCTATCAAAATTTCATATCTTAGCATTGTAATTTTTGAATACAAATTTGAATATTTGTCACAACCCATAAGGCAATTGTATGTGCACATTTATATTGCAAATTAGTGTTTAACAAAAAATAAGGAGTTTCTTGTTTTGTATGTATAGGTGTATGTTTGTCAAGTGTTTGACAAAATGCCATGTTGATCATTAAGCAATTTAATTGATATGACATAGTAGTTCACAAGTTTCTTTCTTTAGAAAAATAGGGGTGGTTATTACAGATCATCCCTAATCACTCCCTCATCATCTATGATCATAATCCCTAATCACTCTTTCCTCATCCCTCATCATCCCTAATCACTCCCTCATTGACCCTCACCATCTCTCATCACTCTGTCATTGACCCTCACCATCCCTCATCACTCTGTCATTGACCCTCACCATCCTTCATCATCCCTAATCACTCCCTCATCATCTGATGTAAGTATATAATCTAAAAGTATCTTTGATTCTAGATTTCATATGTTGTTTAATCCATTATAATAGAAATTAACTCTTTTCTAGGTTTTGTTATGTTGTTAGTACCTATTTGTGATATTCAATTTTATTACTAAATGAATTGGATGATCTTTCAAATTTATAGTCAAGTAACACAAGTACTTGCACAAAATGGAGTTTTAATTTAGTTCATTGAATTATCTTTGTTGTGTAACTGACTAGATGAAACTTTATTAGGTTCCACCTTTGGTAGCTTGGTTTAAAGGATAAAAATTAAACACAAATCTCTTGTATAATTTTCTAATTCTGGAAAGATTTTAATCTATGAAAAATTATTTGGTGTTTCCCATTCTTGTATGACTTGAATCTTGGTCAGGTTCACACATGCACTCCTTGTGTGTGTAATGTATCCCAAATATTTTATCTCTTACATGCAAAATGAACATTTATTCATGTTATCATAAAAATGTGTTTCTACAAAATGTGAAACACTAGTTCAACATGGTGTAGATGTTCATCCCATGTTTTCTAAATATTAAGATGTCATCAAGGTAGATTTAGAAAATGTCATAGTTAAAGGGCCTAAGGATGTCATTAAACATCTCAATTAATTAATTCGCTACATGAGTTAACCTAAAAGGCATAACCAACTACTCAAGCAATCCTTCCTTTGTTTATAAGACTATATTCCAAATGTCTATAGGTTCAACATGAATATGATGATATCCAAACATAAGATCAATTTTGGAAAATACTTCTACACCATGGATATGGCAGACAAATGCCTTAATATTTAGATGAGGATAGTAGTTCTTCACTTTAATATTTCTAAGATTTTTTTAATCAATTCATAACCTCATGTCCCATCATTCTTTGGTGCAAGCACAATTGGGCTTCTACAAGGCATTGATTTAGGCATGATGTGTCCATTATCCATGATTTCATGGATCTACCAATTGATCTATTCATTCTCTAGAAATGATATGTTATATAAAGAGTTTTGAGGTAGAGTTAGTTAAGGGATCAAATTAATAGTATTTTTTAGTGTACAATATGTAAGAACTTATTTAGGTGACTAAAAGATATCCTTGTATTCATTAATTTTATGGTTAAATTATTTTGTCTTTGTTATTATTAGATAAACCACACTATGATATGGTGCTGGACAATGATTTTAATACATTTACTTCTTACCATCAAGAGTATACTTTTTACTAGAACTGATAAGATTCTTGTAGTTCCTGGTACTAATGATTGAAAGCTTATGAACTAACTACAATATATGGTAGTTCAGATCATGACAATCTATCACAACATTTCAAGGATTTGCTTCATGGACTACATGTCAATGGTAAATATATGAATGACCACATGTAAAACATCACATACCTTTAATGGTGATATGTCATAAAGAATTGCATCTTTAAAAGTTTTGATTTTGTACACCAAGTGACACTACTAGGTCATCCATTTGTCAAGACTTATAATAGAACATACACTACTGTATGGTTATGGATGATGCATCAATTTCAAGTTCAATTTTAGAAAATATTCTTTAGGAGAAATTAAGTTCTTCTAACTTCCATTAGAAATGATGAAGTGTATTGGTTCACCATTGATCTACATTTGTTAATGAAATACTATTTTTAATTCATATAATTTCTTGCGGGGGGAAGTAGAGATATTTTTAATATCGACCATATCATTGGGTTCATAATCTATTATCTACTTACCTTTTTATAGTCCTAGATAACTTGTACCCACTTCTCGAGATGTGCAAGTAGAGAGCTCATAGTGTGACACTCTTCATTGGATTGAATATTGAAGTTATGATTGAAGGACCACTTTCCAATCTTAGACTACTTTTTCTTATCATTTGATAATTATTTTCCACTCTTTGGTATGATGAATCAATCAATATACATAAAAATAGAAGGCCTTCAATGTAATTATTCAGATCATAAAATGTCCTTATATGAAAAGAAATTTATTGGTTTTAAGAAATCACATAGCTTGGTGATCCTCATATTTACTACCCATTATTCATGATATGGTGGTTTTACTTGCTTCTCTTTTTATGGTGGATCTTCAATTGTGAATTAATTCATTTCTAATAGGCCCATATTTTTTTATAGGTGCTAAATACTTATGTTTCAAATTTATCTCCACATCATTTTGATCACTATGTCTTATATTTTATGCTAGCACCCAACTCTTCACTTGTAGACCCTATAATTGTTAAACCCAAACAAAATATCATCATCAAGGTATTGGATGGAGTGATTGAGGATGAGGAGGGATAAGGAAGGATTGAGTAGAGGTGATAAGGGAGTGATTAGGGATGATGAGGGATGGTGAGGGTCAATGAGGGAGTGATTAGGGGTGATGAGGGATGAGGAAGGAGTGATCAGATATGATGAATCAATGATTAGGGATGATGAGGGATGGTGAAGGTCAATAAGGAAGTGATTGGGGATGATGAGGGAGAGATTATAAATGATGAGGAATGGTGAGGCTCAATAATGGAGTGATAATGGATGATGAGGGATGAGGAGGGAGAGATTAAGGATATGACGGATGATGAATCGGTGATTAAGGATGATGAGGGAGTGATTAGGTATGATGAGAGCCAATGAGGGAGTGATTAGGGATAATGGAGTGATTAGGGATAATGAGGGAGTGAGTAAAGATGATGAGGGATGGTGAGATTAATAAGGGAGTGATTAGGAATGAGGAGTGAGTGATTAGAGATGATGAGGGATAGTGAGGGTCAATGAGAGAATAATTAGGGATGATAAGGAAGTTATTAGAGATGATGAGGGATAGTGAGGGTCAATGTAGGAGTGATTGAGGATAATTAATAATGAGGAGAGAGTGATTAAGAGTTATGAGGAATGAGTATGAAGTGATCAGATATGAGGGAGAGATGATGAATAAATGAAATTAACACAAAGTAGTCATTTGATGTGTGTAAGTCATCAATGTGACATATGCTAACCCAATCATATCACTTTGGATCAAGTTAAAAGTGAGTGGTTTGAAAACCTCAATTTTGACAAACCTAAGACTCTTAGAAATGCCAAGAAGCAATCTAAAAGGCAAAAAAACCTAAAAATGACCATATGTTTACCAAAAAAGGACATCAATTACAAAATTTATGCCCTAAAATCCTTAGGTTAAATACTTAGACCCTAAAAATGCCTAAGTACTAACTGTTGACCATTTTTTGCCCAACAGGCCAAAAATCGGTCCCCTTCTGTCCCTGCTATTCTGGGCTTTTTTTTTTTTTGCACAAGTCCAAGAATTTCTACGGACTCTACAAGTCCATTTATATGGACTCTGCAGGTCAGTCTTTTAGTGCATGAAGAATTAGTTCAGAGAGTGTTAGATTGCATTGGAGGCTTCTTCAGGCTCTTGTCTAAAGAAATTCACAAGGAAGGTTGGCATCTTTGAACTGTTGAACCATTAAACCAGCTCAACACCTTGGTTCATCGCTTCAGTTCAAAGCCTTGGTTCAATCGGCAAGTTCATCACTTTGGTTTAATCAAATGGTTCATCAACTTGGTTCAACGTGTTGGTTCAACATTTTGGTTTAATGTTTCAATTCAATCGGATCATTCAATCACTCGGTTCACTCAGTTGGTTCATCGACTTGGTTCAATGCTTAAGTTTAACCTCAAAGTTCATTGGCTTGGTTCAATGCAAAGTTCATCAGCTTGGTTCAATCAAACGGTTCGATGCCTTGGTTCAACAACTGTTTAAACCATTAAATCGGTTCAATGAATTGGTTCAATGGTTGGTTCAAAGGAGTGGTTCAACACAAAAAGTTCAAGCCTCCTGAAGGACAAGTGCCCTTGTAGAGGGTAGTTCTGGGTTCAAGAGCCCTTGCAAAGGGCAGGGAGTGCTTCAAAGAGGCCACAAAGAAAGCTGTAAAGGTAAGTTCTTTCAAAAAAATTTCCAAGGCAATCAACAGAGGCAAAGAAGAAATCCTTCAGACTTTTGTCTAAAGGAATTCTTTTGGACAAAAAGTCTGAAGGAATTCAAAAAAATTGTAAACAAGAAACCCAAAAGAAAGGGACTTAGGGCAAAAGCAAAAGACATGTGATGATTTCTTTCAAATTTTTTGTCCGAAGGAATTCCTTCAGACAAAAGTCTGAAGAAATTCAGGAAGGCTGCTAGAGAGAAAAAAGCTAAGAAAATTCCAAAGAAAAGGACCCAGGGAAAATTCCAGAGAAATCAAAGCAACCAAGACAATTCTCGCAGACTTTTATCTATGGGAAAATTGTTCGAAGGAAGAGCCCACAAAGAAGAAAGGCTGAAGGAAAAGGCCTGAAGGAATTTGCCAAGGACGGTAAAATCTCGAAAGTTGTCAACTTTAAGAAGATAGACTAGCCATTGGTTTTCAAACTATGACAGGCCCGCGAATGTCAAATTTTACACCAAGAAATCCAAATTGCGGAAGGTGCCAAGAGGCAACCATGGAAGGCTTTGACATGATTTTCTAGGAGCAGCGAAATGTGCCACATATTCCTTGTAAGGCTCAGTGGAAGCTGACAAGTGTCAACACCCGCAGTATCTCTCTTTTGTCCCACAAGAACTGTGGTGGGCACCAGATGAATTGCTAAAGAAGGTGGAAGCTAACACATGTCCTCTTTTGAAAGACCTTCAAAGGGTGCCTAAATCTTCCATGAGTCAAGCAGATGCTGTCATGTGTCCTACCCATTTCATAGCAAAATGCGACACGTGTCACTTATTTGAAAATCAGCAAAAAAGAGCCCAAGGGACATAACGACCCGCCAGAAGATAGCCTTGAGGTCTGAAGGAGCCAAAAATGGACAAAACCAAGATGAAACAAGTGCATGAAAAGACAAAGTAGTCCAAGTGACAAAGGGGAGGTGAGTTGCAAGGTCATCAAACGGCACAAATAGTGAGAGGCACAGCCTACTTTCACCATTTGACATTCATGAGGGGACAAATCGTAGTCTATTTGCAAGAAAAGAGATGCAGCCCATGCTCTTGAATGCCAAAGTCAAGATTTATGATTACACAACATGGTTCCAGTAGGCCTCTTCTAGAAGAATGACATCAGCAACAGTGACTTCCTTTTCCCGATGCTCTTAGCTCACATGGGCCAGCTTGTCAAGAGCGCCAAAGTATTTTCAAAAGAAGTGCCAAGTTCCATTCTCTTTTTTCTATTTATTGTAAGCTTTTCATTTGACAAAGGATCCATTCTCTTAGCCTTAAGGCAAAACTCTACCCAAAAATATCTTGGGCTTCTAAGGCAGAGCACTGCCAGATTTTACCTTGAATCAGGACTTAGCATTTTTACTTCTATCTAGACTTGCACTTTAAAGTATATGTTTGTGTTCTTATTTTGTGTTAAGTCATTGCCTTTCATGCTTCTCACAGATTGATTACATCATGTCTAGTGCATTGTGAAGTCTCTTTTCTGTAGGTTTGCTAGAATTGTTCCTAGGGGAATGTAGGTGCCTGTGAATAGGCTGCCATAAGTGTGTCTCAGGACACCTCTGGTAGTTTCTTCCTCCCTGCATTTCCACAGACCCCTATCTGACTATTACAGAAGAGCTTCCCACTTCAGATGAAGTGTATGGGCACTTCTTTTTGGTGAAAAGTGTATATGCAGGCTGTGTGGGTCAACTTTTCTAGTGTATCACCTTTTCATTTTTTTAGGCTTAGGTTCTATTTTTAGCATCTCTCTCTCCCTTTTCATCTCCACCTTTTTTACATTTATTTGTTAGCAGTAGGAGAAACCAGGGCCTAAAAGATACATCAGAGGGAGCTAGCCCTTATCTAGAGACTCTCCCCTCCAGCTTCACCGGTCCCATAGGTGAGAGAGGAGTTTCCATTATTGCGTGTGGAAGGGCAGGAGCTAGGCGTCCTAGCCCCAAGTGCAATCCACTGTGTCAACAGTTTTTGGCATGATCGGTGGGACCAACTAGGATAAGTTGTGTCTGCAGAGTTGAAGAATTTTTGGTGTGTTCTTCAACTAGCTAGCCTTTGGAGGCTTTTACATCAACACCAATGGCGACTTTGAGTTGAATCAGCTGGTTTATCAACCTGGTGCCATCAAGAAAATCTCATTTTTTTGTATGTATAATTCCTTCGCACAAAATCATGGACCTTGTATTCATTCATATGACTTTGATCAGACTCAAAATTTTTATGGAATCCCCTCAAGTAGCTCTCCTAGTTGCCCTTCAACGATAAGGGAGGTGGCGCTGGAGTTTGAGAAGTAGGTAATGGAAATAGATAGACTAGATGAGCAGTATGAATATCAACAGGAGCTGATGTATAAAGAGGCGTGTTTGTTCAAGTAAGCTTAGGCCTTACAATCCATGGAGGAGGTAGAAAAATGGAAGAATCCATTCATGTAAGGCAGTCAGCCTTGCACACCCCCTCCTATCCTAAAGAAAGCTCCCTCTTGTACACCAAATCCTTTTTATCATATGGCACTTGCTCACTCCAGCTCATCTGATGCATCAATCAACCCTGCTCTTGACCCTGTATGCCTAGACTTCAAGCATCAAAGGGAACTAGAACAACCTTCCATGGAGATGAACCTTCTAAGTTCCTTAGATTGTGAATCTTCCTTTGGGGGAACATTATGAACCAACACATCTCTCTCAAAACTACTCCTACTCAACATGATGATGCTAGTGACCTCCAAGAAAAACTCTTTCAGGATAATCTAGCCAAGCAAATTGAAGATTTAGAGGCTAGGATGAGACTACTTCGTGAAAGAGAGTTAGAACTTTTAGACCTTATGGAGGAGCCCCAAGACCTTGGAGAAAACAAAGTTGTTGCCTGTTTAAAGGAGCAAAATTCCAATTCTGAGATTCTGAACTAGAAGAAAATAGTAGAATCATGGGGCAGGAAGGAGGAGAAGAAGGGTTTTTCTCAAAACCTTGAAGAGGATGAGGCTACTCCTACTCATGATGATGCTGGTGACCTCCAAGAAAGGCTCTTCCAAGAGGATATGGCTAGAAGAATTACAGAGTTGGAATCCAGAGAGAGATTCCTCGGCCAATGTGTGATGGAGGGTCCAGACCCAACAGCACATTCCATGTCTAAACACACCCCATCTACACACTTCCAAGAGAGTTATCAGGGCACACCTGATGTTGATGAAGTTCTAGCCAAATGGAAGGAGGAGAATCATTTGATTCTAGCTCAAGGATTGCCTCCTCTTCCACATGGTTTTTTCACTTCATCCCTTCTCAAGGAGGAATCTATTTTGTAGGAGGTGAGTGAGGAAGAAAAGATCCTATTTTCATCTCTTCAGGAGGCTATCATGAGTGATAACAAAGAAGAAATCATCATCGATGCCCCTTGTGAAGACTTCATCAGTAATGGAGAAGACACAGGTCACGCGTACATGCAGATGTTCCAGAAATATGAAGAGGAACTTAAGCATGGTGAGCTCTCTCCCGCTTTGTTTGATGAACTTCCTTGTTGCTTCGATGAGGAGGACAACTCCGTCGAGGAGCCTGAGTTAGAGGAGGACCAAATGGATATCTTTGAACATCTAGAAATTTTGGTCTTTGAGGAGGAAAATGAGAGGCTAGTCTTCCTTGAGAAAAGCCTTGAAGAAGAGAGCTTTGAATAGAGAGGTGATGTTCTGTGGGATGAGCAATCAGTTTGTGATTCCATTTTAGACATCAAAATTGTCACCCTTCTTTAAGAAGGCTAAGAATAAGTAGAGGATGAGTTTGATAGGGTGTTCAGTGAAGCAGAAGGGAGCAAGTCAAACCATGATGCATTCCAAAGGGACCATGCATATCAAAGGGCTTATGGCGATGAGCCAACAACCATAGATTTCTTGGTGAAATGCACCAGCATGAAGGACTAGCATTCAAAAATCTTCCAAAGACAAGCATAGTACATATATGTCGGAAGCATGTTTGAATCTAATCCACTCAGATACAAGCCAACCTAGGTGGCAGGCAAGAGGAGCGGGTCACCAACTCTCCATTTCATTTAGCCACTTGTCTGGCACCATAAGTTTTCTTGCCAGGAAGGAGACTTAAGAAGTTTCCATTTGATCTAGGAGGGAAGCAGATGTACCTGGTTAGTTATATATAGTAGTTGTTTTCAGTTTCTTTTCCTACTTTCCCTAAGTGCAGTTTGCGCAAAGTAGTGTTTTTAGCCTTGTGTGTTTTTCCCTTGTGTCTAAGATAAAGGCTTCATGTTTGATTTTTGGATCTTTGGGGCTATTGCTAACTTTGTTCAAAGCTGATCTAACTCCATGCCCAATGGACTAGAAGGCAACTAGTCTCTAAGCATAGCAGGCATGCTTCCCCTAGGAGTCACCAATTTGTTGACCATTTTTTTCCCAACAGGGCAAAAATTGGTCCCCTTATGTCCCTGCTATTCTGGGCCTTTTTTTTTTGATTTTGCACAAGTCCAAGAATTTCTATAGACTCTACAGGTCCATTTCTATAGACTCTACAGGTCAGTCTTTTGGTGCATGAAGAATCAGTTCAGAGAGTGTTGGGTTGCATTGGAGGCTTCTTCGGGCTCTTATCTGAAGAAATTCACAAGGAAGGTTGGCATCTTTAAACCGTTGAACCATTGAACTAGTTCAACACCTTGGTTCATCACTTCAGTTCAAAGCCTTGGTTCAATCAGCAAGTTCGTCGCTTTGGTTCAATCAAATGGTTCATCGGCTTGTTTCAACCTTTTGGTTCAATGTTTCAGTTCAATTGGATGGTTCAATCACTTGGTTCACTTAGTCGCTTCATCGAATTGGTTCAATGCTTAAGTTCAACCTCAAAGTTCATCAGCTTGGTTCAACGCTTAAGTTTAATGCAAAGTTCATCGGTTTGGTTCAATCAAACGGTTCGATGCCTTGGTTCAACAACTGTTTGAACCATTGAATCGGTTTAATGAATTGGTTCAACAGTTGGTTCAAAGGAGCGGTTCAATGTGAAAAGTTCAAGCCTCGCGAAGGACAAGTGCCCTTGTAGAGGGTAGTTCTGGGTTCAAGAGCCCTAGCGGAGGGCAGGGAGCGCTTCAAAGAGGCCATAAAGAAAGCCGCAAAGGTAAGTTCTTTCAAAAAAATTTCCAAGGCAGTCGGTAGAGGCAAAGAAAAAATCCTTCAGACTTTTGTTTGAAGGAATTCCTGATGGGGAATCAAGAACAACAAACAGCTCTGATCCCACTTGTCAGGATCTTGCTCCTCAATAAGAGCAAAATATGATTACCTTGTATTAGCAACTAAACATGAAATTATACCAGAAGCAATAAGTAACTAGAATTCACAAATGACACAGAATATGAGAGACAACACAATATGTATTAATACTCATCTAGAAAAGAATATAATGAAGAGATGCCACACTCTTCCACACTTTTTAGGCTTCCCACACCAAGTGTACAGTTTTTTTCTTCAAGAGTTCACTCTCCTACCAAAAATGGTCCCAACACACAACTCAAACATAGAGTTGGTGTTCACCTCCAACCAGTCAGTAATAACCCTGCCAGTACACAAGTACTCAAAGTACTTCAAGTAGATCTCCCATAAGCTTGCAACAACCTGCAACTCAAATGATCTTACTTACACATGTAGAACTTCTCTTTGATCTTGCAACAACCTGCAGATCACCCTGTTCTTACAATTGGAAGGATCTTCCTTACCTTCCCCTATTGCTCTTCTGCGGAACTAGAAGGAGCAACACTTGCTCAACTCTAACTAGCACACACTTTACAATACATGCCAATGGGTCTATAAATAGATCCCACACTAAACAATAACTTAGACTTTTAATTTACAATAATTAGACATGCAACTCAAGACCAAAAATAGCCTTTTACATGCAAACAATCGGTTCAACGAACTAACTATTCGTGCAACAAACAGTTTTGGAACTGCCACAGGTGATCGACGTCGATCCCTATCTGACTGGAGTTGATCGACGTCGAATGATTTCCTATTGATGCTGGTTCCCCTTCTGCACTATAGATGACCAACATCGGTTACACTGTCGACACCGATATCCTTGGAACTCAGCAACCTCCTCCATGTCTGCATAGTTGAAGCTTTTAGCTCCACAACCTAACAATCTCCCACTTAGAGATAAACAGCTGCAACTGTACCTGTACTTGTACATCATCTAGTTTGTTCCCTTGGCTTTGTATCCCTCTTCAAGATCACTCTTAAAGACCAACGACCACAAACCCTGTGGTGCACCTCCTATCATCCAAATCACCTGCCACATCCACATCTACAAACCCATGTAGAAAAGAACTTGACCCTGCATAGCATGTGCCCCTTCTGCTGGTCCCTCTCAGATACCTGAGAATCCATTGAACTGCCCTCTAGTGCTTCTTTCCCAGATTGGCTCCAAACTTTTTGACAACACCCACTGCTTGGGCAAACTCAAGTCTAGTACATACCATGCACTTAACCTCATTATGTGAATCAAGACACTGTTCATAGAACTGTCTAACCATCAGTGTGCTAACCGGTTTCACACAATCATCTGGAGACAAAATCAACATGTGACCTTCCATGTCCCTAGAACACACTCATGCCAAAGAATCTTGCTACTCCTAGATTCCTCATGACACACCTCTGAACTAGCTTTAACTTTAGTTCAACAACTCCCTGTATATGTAACCCTGCAACAAGCACACAATATAGTAACATGATAATGTAGCTAATATTATCCAACCTGGTAAATAGAAACACAATGGTCAAACCTCCATTATCTTGCAGCTCAATCAAGACCATATACCCTGGCCTTCCATCTCACGTGTCCATTCCCGCTCTTTTTTATCCTAAACATCCATTCGTCTCTCAGTGCTTTCTTCCAGCTGGCAACTCCACCAAAAAACTCTTGTTTGGTTCTTCTCCAAGGAATCACATCCTTCATCCATGCCAAGCTCCCACTGTTTCCTGGATCTACGTGCTCTACTTCTTTAATAACTTCTTGGTTCTTGACCATTAGTGAGCAATAAGTAGTGTAAAGAAGGGAAATGATGAATTTGAGGCTTACTTACCTTTTAATTCCTCCATATGGGCGCTTGAGACTCCTTGACAGCTTGCTGTCCACCCAAAATTTGTCTCAATGACCGATGCCGATCACATCTCAGTCTGCACCTGACTGTCATCGATTCCATGTGACTGCCTCATCACTGACGTCAGTTCTCCCTGATCGATGCTGGTGTTTATCTATCTAGAGTCACCGATGTCGAGCTGCACATAGCCGACGTCGATCCCTGTCTGGATGCCGATGTCAATTTTCTAATCGACGTCAGTCTCTATGTTTTACTTGTGAGTGATGACTTTTACCCGTGAGCTTCTTTTGGATCAAACCCTTGTCCATATCATCCTTGCTCTACTTAGAATTCCTTAGCCCCTGTGACTAATCTCTATCCGTCACCTTCTCTTTGAAAACCAAGAGTTTCCTATTTTTGTCACGAACATAAAATTTCTCAAGAAACGTCACTTTCTTCTTTTGCTTACAAAAATCTTGATCCATGCTTTTCAAATCTGAAAGCATACCTTTTGACTCAAGAACATGCATCCCCTTTTTATTCATGTGACCAAGCCTATTAAGCCACATCTTCAAATCTACAGCTGAAGTAGATAAACCAGAAGGAGAATCAGTAATACAAGTAGATAGATAAAGCGTACCTACTTTTTTACCTCTTGCTACAACAAGTGCACCCTTGGTAACCTTCCA
This sequence comes from Torreya grandis, assembly GCA_037957365.1. Taxonomy (NCBI): domain Eukaryota; kingdom Viridiplantae; phylum Streptophyta; class Pinopsida; order Cupressales; family Taxaceae; genus Torreya; species Torreya grandis. The sequence continues at coordinate 5,413,469 of JARHVA010000208.1, read as the reverse complement.
AGAGTCCACTGTGAGAGTTATTGTGCAACCTTCATCACTCAAATTTCTTACAAAAATCAAATTCCACTTCAGGACTGGGATATGCACGACCTCCTTCAACACCCATGTGTTGCCCGTCTGCAATTTTAGCTTCACTTTCCCTTTGCCAACCATTTGACAAGGCTTACCATCCCCTAAATAAATTTCTCCAAAGTCTCCCTGGACATATTCATGAAAAAATTCCTTATTTGGGGATGCATGAAAAGAGGCACCAGAATCTAAAACCCAAGATTCTACTTTATCCAAAGAACATACCAGAGCATCTTGTGCAACAAAATCTGCAACATCTACTTCTTCATGTCCTTCATGTTGATCTTCATCCGACCTGCAATCTCTCTTTAAGTGCCCTTGCTTTCCACATTTCCAGTAGGTTATTCTGCCATACCTGGACTTGGATCTCCTGCCTATCTTGGACCTTGATCTCCCATGCTTGATCTTCTCTCTTTGCCTTCCCCTGCTTTCCACACTCAAAGCATTCCCTGATGATTCACCTGTGCTTTTCTTGCAAATTTTTTCATTCAAGATTACACTCACAACATCATCCACTTTTAAGATTTTTGAAGCAGACGCAGTATTACTAACTACCATTACCAAACTCTTCCAACTTTCAGGTAAAGAGCATAAAATTAAGAGAGCCTTAATTTCATCATCAAAAACAATATTGACTGAATTTAACTATTTACCAAACCATGGAAATCACTAAGATGACTATGAACAGATCCACCTTCCAACATTTGCAAATTAAATAATTGCTTCATAAGAAATACCTTATTCAAAGCTGAAGGTTTTTCATATAAATTTGCCAAAGATTCCATCAACTCTACCGTTGTCTTAGCCTGTGATAAGTTAGAAATCACAGATGATGCAAGGCTCAACCTTAAAGATCCCAGAGCCTTCCAATCAAGAACTTTCCATTCTTCAAACTTTATATCTATGGGCTTGCATGCAACCCCACCCAACGGTAAGTACAAATCTTTTTGATATAGATAATCTTCAATCTGCATCCTCCATAATTGATAGTTCTTGCCATTAAACTTTTCCATTCATAGCTTACTTTCTTCTACCATTGCTATACTCCCACTCAAACAGAAACACCTGTAACCTGTAATCAACACACACTAACCAGATCTAAAACACCTGTTAGTAACCCAACCAAAAGCTCTGATACCAGTTGATGGGGAATCAAGAACAACAAACAGCTCTGATCCCACTTGTCAGGATCTTGCTCCTCAATAAGAGCACAATATGATTACCTTGTATTAGCAACTAAACACAAAATTATACCAGAAGCAATAAGTAACTAGAATTCACAAATGACATAGAATATGAGAGACAACACAATATGTATTAATACTCATCCAAAAAAGAATACAATGAAGAGACGCCACACTCTTCCACAACTTTTAGGCTTCCCACACCAAGTGTACAGTAATTCTCTTCAAGAGTTCACTCTCCTACCAAAAATGGTCCCAACACACAACTCAAACATAGAGTTGGTGTTCACCTCCAACCAGTTAGTAATAACCCTGCTAGTACACAAGTACTCAAAGTACTTCAAGTAGATCTCCCATAAGCTTGCAACAACCTGCAACTCAAATGATCTTACTTACACATGTAGAACTTCTCCTTGATCTTGAAATAACCTGCATATCACTCTGTTCTTACAATTGGAAGGATCTTCCTTGCCTTCCTCTATTGCTCTTCTGTGGAACTAGAAGGAGCTACAGTTGCTCAACTCTAACTAGCACACACTTTACAATACATGCCAATGGGTCTATAAATAGATCCCACACTAAAAAATAACTTAGACTTCTAATTTACAATAATTAGACACACAACTCAAAACCAAAAATAGCCTTTTACATGCAAACAATCGGTTCAACGAACTAACTGTTCGTGCAACGAACAGTTCTGAAACCGCCACAGGTGACTGACGTCAGTCCCTGTCTGACTGGAGTTGATCGACGTCGGTCAATTTCCTACCGATGCTGGTTTTGCTTCTCCACTGTAGATGACCGACATCGGTTACACTGCCGACGCCGGTATCCCTGGAACTCAGCAACCTCCTTCATGTCTGCATAGTTGAAGCTTTTAGCTCCACAACCTAACAATTCCTTCAGACAAAAAGTCTGAAGGAATTCAAAAAAATTGTAAACAAGAAACCTGAAAGAAAGGGACTTAAGGCAAAATCAAAAGACATGTGATGATTTCTTTCAGGCTTTTTTTTTGAAGGAATTCCTTTAGACAAAAGTTTGAAGAAATTCGAGAAGACTGCCAAAGAGAAAAAAGCTGAGAAAATTCCAAAGAAAAGGACCTGGGGAAAAATTTGGAGAAATCAAAGCAACCAAGACAATTGTCATAGACTTTTGTTCACGAGAAAATTATCTGAAGGAAAATCTCGTGAAGAAGAAAGGCCAAAGGAATTTTCCAAGGACGGTGATGTCCTGGAAGCCGTCAACTTTAAGAAGATAGACTAGCCGTTGGTTTTCAAACTATGACGAGCCCACGAATGTCAAATTTTACATTGATAAATCTAGAGCACGAAAGGCACCAAGTGGCAACCATAGAAGGCTTTGACATGCTTTTTTAGGAGCAGCAGAATGTGCCATGTATCCCCTGCAAGGCTCGGTGGAAGCTGACAAGTGTCAACACCCACAGTTTCTCTCTTTTGTCCCACAAAAATTATGGTGGGCCCCAGATGAATTGATAAATAAGGTGGAAGCTGACACATGTCCTCTTTTACAGGACCTTCAAAGGGTGCCTAAAACTTCCATGAGTCAAGCAGATGTTGCCACGTGTCCTTCTCGTTTCACAACGGAATGCGACACATGTCACTTATTTGAAAATCAACAGAAAAGAGCCCAAGGGACGTAGTGACCCACCAAAAGATAGCCTCGAGGGTTGAAAGAACCAAAAAGGGACAAAATCAAGATGAAACAAGTGTAGGAAAAGACAAAGCAGTGTAAGTGGCAAAGGGGAGGCGAGTTATTGCCAGAAGGTCATCAAACGATGCAAACAGTGAGCGGCGTGACCTACTTTCTCCATTTGACATTCATGAGGGGACAAACCATAGTCTATTTTTAGGAAAAGAGGTGTAGCCTATGCTCTCGAATGCCAAAGTCAAGATCGGCGATTACACAACATGGTTCCAGCAGGCCTCTTCTAGAAGAATGACATCAACAATAGTGACTTCCTTTTCCCGATGCTCTTGGCACGCATGGGCTAGCTTGTCAAGAGCACCAAAGTATTTTCAAATGAAGTGCCAAGTTCCCTTCTCCTCTTTCTATTTATTGTAAGCTTCTCATTTGAAAAAGGATCCACTCTCTTAGCCTTAAGGCAAAACTCTGCCCCAAAATCTCTCAGGCTTGTAAGGCAGAGCACTGCCAGATTTTACCTTGAATCAGGACTTAGCATTTTTACCTCTATCGAGACTTGCACTTTAAAGTATATGTTTGTGTTCTTATTTTGTGTTAAGTCATTGGCTTTCATGCTTCTCATAGATCGATTACAACATGTCTAGTGCATTGTGAAGTCTCTTTTCTGTAGGTCTGCTAGAAGTGTTCCTAGGGGAATGTAGGTGCCTGTGAATAGGCTGCCATAAGTGTGTTTGAGGATGCCTCTGGTAGTTTCTTCCTCCCTATATTTCCATGGACCCCTAGCTGACTGTTATAGAAGAGCTTCCCACTTCAGATGAAGTGTATGTGCGCTTCTTTTTGGTGAAAAGTGTATATTCAGGATGGGTGGGTCAACTTTTTTGGTTATCACCTTTTCATTTTTTTAGGCTTGGGTTCTATTTTCAGCATCTCTCTCTCCCTTTTCATCCCCCCCTTTTTTCTATTTATTTGTTAGCAGTAGGAGAAACCAAGGCCTAAAAGATACATCAGAGGGAGCTAGCCCTTATCTAGAGACTCTCCCCTCTAGCTTCGCTGGTCCCACATGCGAGAGGGGAGTTTCCATTGTTGCGTGTGGAAAGGTAGGAGCTAGGCATCCTACCCCCAAGTGCAATCCACTACATCAACACTCACCAAATTAGATTTTTAAAAACTATTTTCCATATCAAAAGGCATGCAACTATGAGACCAACTTTATCAAATGTAGAGTGACCCTGATTTCTTATATTTATTAAAATAAATTTAAAGTATAATGATATAAATGTAACAATATCAATGTAAACTTATATTTCATATTTAGAGTAGTAAATATTAGATTCATGTCAAGATTGGCTTCATGTATATGTTATGGTGCTTTTCTATGTAAAATAATAGGAATGCTTTCCTTATAATGCATAGGCATTTTTAGGAATGCATATGTGTTATTAAGATCACATACATGTTCCTGGGTTTGGTGGTTCTGAGCCTAAATTCAAATAATGTGTACATATTATGACCATAATGTGTATGCATGATTATTGTAATGTATACACATTATGACCATAATGCGTACATGTTAATGAAAATGTCCACAAAATTGTCCCCAAACTCTGTCCAATACCGCATATTCAAAAACTATGTTTTCCTCTCTATAAACCCATATATTTTTTTGTAAAAATAATAAAATATTCATGATCAAATGTGTCGAAAAAGATGAATAAACACAAATTTCCTAAAATTCACATGGGTTGCTCCATGGTAGGTTTTAGGCTAGGTTTGGATCCCTCAAGACTAAACTTGAACTAGTTTTGGAGGAAAAGAGGAAAAGTCAAAAACAAAGACTTCTTGAAAGGACATATGCCCTTTGAAACACATTTTTTGGGAGGGAATGTAAATATTTAAAAAAAATTGAAGTGATGTACGTCCTTTGTACTGCAAAAGGCGTATGCCCTTTGGTTTTCTATGTTATTCCTTTGTGATATAGTTTGTTTGGTTTTCTATATTGTTTGTGTGTGATATAGTTTGTTTGTGTTCTAAATATTTAGTAAAATAAATTTAAAGTATAATAATATAGAGTGTAATATAAATTAAATGTAAACTTATTACATTTATTTTACTAAATATAACAAATTAGAGCCACTCTGCATCTTCTGAAATTGATTCCAAAGTTGTAACAATTATCATTTATAAGATAGCTTTTAAAAATATATTCTTGTCAATATTTAACTTTCAAAATTTTAGTATTGGAAAATGACTAAAATATTGGAGTTATTAATCTCTAAGCTCAAGCATGGATGTCACTAGTTGAGATCAAAATGTGAATGCCACTTTTTTCTTTTCACTTTCAGCTATTTGGATTTTGGGGCATACATCATCTATTAAATCAAAGGCAAAAGAAGAGGTGGGTTGTGGGTTGAACCTCCCTGTCACTTTTTGATCCCAATATTATTGTAGATCTAGATATTTTCTTTCTATATACCAAATCCTAAGCATCCCAATCTCAAATTTGAAAATCCCAATCCTAACCCCCTAGTTGAGTTCTCATTTTTTATATATATCATTGAGAGTATGTACATAGTAGAATGGATCGCTAGATAGATACATAGGTGATCACCAATCTAGTAGTGTGTTCCAATCTTGTAGTTTGTAGAATGTGTTTCCAAACCCATCTTGATATATACCTAACCTGATTTATACCCAAATTGATATATTTAAGGAGAGAAGGGCATATGCCTTAATCCAATCTATTAGGGATGGGCTACTTAGAGCTTGGGTAGGGCCCAATGGGTCCTAAAGGCCAAACTAGGGCCATATCATACTCTAAATATGCTCTGGTCTCCAATATAATAAATCAAGGGATAGCGTAGGAATGGGCCCTTTGCCATAGATATATTGGGAGGCACCATTATGAAAGTCCTATCCTTATCTCAAGCTTGTCCTACTTAATAAGGCAAGGGAAGTTTTCCATAACTACTTCATCTATGCCAATGAGTAAGGCAAGGGAAGTTTATCACCTTGATATCTACCTTTACTTCACCTAATAGTATATCAAGGGAATTTTGCCTTCTCGATAGATAGTAAGGGAGTAAGGCATAACTATCAAAGGAAGCTTACCTTCCTGATATCTATCTTTTCTTTGCTTTTGGATTAAGGCATAACTATCAAGGTAAGCTTGCTTCCTGATAGATAGCTTTGTTCTTTCCCTACCTACTTAACTATGCCCTACCAATAAGGCAAGGGAAGCTTGCTTCCCAATATATAGCTTCATTCTTATCCTACCTAATTTCCCTTTATAGAATAGATTCTTAGTTATCAAGGGGAGCTTGATTCCTAATCTATAGCTTTCATATATTCTTGCCCTACCTACTTAGCTTCTATTATTGGTAAGGGAATCTTGCTTCTTGATAGGTAAAATGAGAAATGAAAATTTGAATCATGTTACATATGTAATAGATCTATACCATAGAGTATGCCCTACCTACTTTACCTACTTGAGTATGCCCTACTCGATTGAATACCCAATCCACATCTTGATCTTGAGTATGCCTTACTTAAATATTTGAGCCATATCTTATTATTGACTATGACCTATGTACCTTTTTGTACTTAAGTATGCCCTACTTAATTTACATGCTTGAGTATGCCCTACCTTGTATATGTAATAGAATTGTACCATTGAGTATGTCTTACCTACTTAATGAATGCCCTACCCAATTGAATACCTAAACCACATCTTGATATTGAGTATTCCCTACCTAAATATCTAAGCCATATCTTGAGATTGACTATGCCCTACCTAAATACCTGAGCCATATCTTGATATTGACTATGCCCTACCTACCTTTTTATACTTAAGTATGCCCTACCTAATTTACTTACTTGAGTATACCCTACCTACTTTACCTACTTGAGTATGCCCTACCTACTTGAGTATGTCCTAACCAATTGAATAACATAGCCATATATTGATATTGAATACCCATATTTATCTTATTTGATCCATATCTTGAATACCCAATACCTCAATTCAATACCCAAGCCATATCTTGAAAGAAGAGGGGGAATTATTAATGGATGCTTGAAAAGTAGGAGAGGAATTTTTATCATCTATATAAGGAAAGGAGAGGTGGCATTGATTGAGCCATATCTTGAAATAAGAGGGTGCATTCTAACTTATATAGAGAAAGGAGTGACTAGGGATGATTAGGCATAAGCATGAAGCCATTGCACCCACCATCAAAGTACTAGAAGGAGTGGTATTAGGGATGAGGAATGAGTGATTAGGGATGATGAGGGGTGATTAAGGACAATGAAGGAGTGATTATGGATATGAGGGATGAGAAGGGATTAACTAAGGATAATGAGGGATGATGGAGTGACAAGGGATGATGAGGGTCGACGAGGGAGTGATTAGGGAAAGTGAGGGCAGATGAGGAAGTGATTAAGGATAATGAGGGATGATGAAAAAGTCTTGTATTGTACCTAAATATAAGGGGTAATATCTATTATCTAGGTGATATTTTTACCCCATGTGTGCACAACTGATTGATTCCATTCCTTCTTATTGAATAGGCACCGAAACACATGCTTTAGATGAAATAAATAGAATGGGCACTGAAAGATATAATATAGAATGGGCACTTAATTCCTATTGAAAGGGAACTTTTGGACATCTCAAATGGGCATTAGGCACTAAAGGACATAATAGGCACTAAGCACTATCATAGATACGGTCACCTAGAGAATAACTATTGCCCTCTATATATAGACAAGCCATGATAATTTTTTACAACATATGATGAGTGATGATGAGGGATGATAAGGGAGTGATTATAGATGATGAAGGTCTATGAGGGATAATTAAGGAGTGTTTAGGGACAATGAGAGATAATTAGTGCTAATGAGGGTGTCTAGGGACTATGAAGGATGAAGAGGGTTGATGATGGAGTGATTAGGGATGATGAGGTATGATGAGGGTTAATGAGGGAGTGAATAGGGATGATGAGGGACAATGAGGGTTGATTAGGGAGTGTTTAGAGATGATGAGTAATGAGGGCTGATGAAGGTGTGACTAGGGACTAGGAGGGATGATTAAGGTGTGATTAGGGATGATGAGGAATGATGAGGGTCAATCAGGGGGTGATTATGGATGATAATGGGTGATGAGGGAGTGATTAGGGATGATGAGGGATGATGAAGGTCAATGAAGGTGTATTTAGGATAAATTAGGGCTGATGAGGGATTGATTAAGGATGATTAGGGAGGATGAGGGATGACAAAGGAGTGACTAGGTATGATGAGGGACAATGAGGAATGATGATGGTTGATGAGGGAGTAATTAGAAATGATGATGACCAAGGAGGGAGTGATTATGGATTATGAGGAACAATGAGGGTTGATGACATAATGACTAGTGATGATGAGGACTGATGATAGTGTGATTATGGATGATGAGGGATGACGAGGGTCGATGAAGGAGTGATTAGGGATGACAAGGGATGATGGGGGCTAACAAGGGATGATGAGGGAATGATTAGGTTTGATGAGGTATGATGAAGGAGATATTATGGATGATGAGGGACTATGAGGGCCGATGAAGGAGTGATGGTGGATCTAGAAGGACCACATCATGTAAGAATAAAGTGTCAAGTTATTGGACCCCAAATTTTGTTATAATTATTCTAAGTATTTTGGAGCCATGAGTGTATAAGAATAAGGGCATAAGAGTAGGCACATAGGACCACGGTGTGGAAGAGGGAAACATAAGGGAAAAATATGAAAGACCTTGGCATGAAAGGGAGAGTTAAAAAATACAAGGAAACAAAGAACAAGTAGAGGACACAGGACTCAAAGAAGCATAATACTAGGACAAGAGCATAGGGAATAGAGATAGTTATAAAGTAGTTCACAAAAGTAGTGAAGATTAATGGAAGAGGAACATGAACACAAATATCTAGCATAGAGAGGGTATAGAGGGGAGGTTAGGCCTGAATAAATAGGAATTAATTGTAATGGCTCTCCATGATTCATTGTTTTTAATGGTCACTGGTTAGTTATCACTGTGATATTAATGATGTAACCAAAGGTGAGGGGTTTACTTGTGTATAAATACCCCTTAGCGTTAGTAAATAAAGTGTTGTTGCCATGGTTAGAATTGATAAATATGATATTGATATTGTTGAATGTATTTGTGAAATGTTTATCAATATAAAATTGAAGAGAGAGTGTAATGAAGTACCCTGTAGTCTTATTTAATGGAAGCAATAAAATATTTTGACTACAAATCATGATGTGTTAAAATTTATAGTGTTAGCTTTATTTTTATGTTATAAGTTATATGCATTGTATGAATTCATCAAATGACTAACTCTAGAATAATGTTGGTAGTAACAATGACTAAACATAGTAATTAAGTGCCTAAGTATGATAGAGCTATCTAACCACCATTGGATGACATAATTGATAGGGAACAGTCCAGGCTATGCACCATGATTGAGTGCATGAGGTTATTCCTCACATGATATGCCAACACATAATCTCATTGGTAACTTCTTTCCATATGGCACATAACTAATACTTAGTTATGTGAAGTTAAGGAAAAAGACCCAACATTTTTGGTTCTGTTATCAAGACCTATTACACGTGTTGGCACAATAGTAGAAAAATTCTTGAGTAACTATCTCTAGAAAATATCAAGCATTGGGTTGCTGCCATAGAAGATAAATTTATGTTCTAGTAATCTTGAACCAAGAGTTTCTATGTGTACATGGGTAGAACAACACCTATATGATTCTTTGTATGAAACATTCTTTATAGAATTACACATTCACTTACATGCTTAGCTTTCTGTATATGCACAAGACCACTCAAGAAATTACATATAAAAGGATTCCTGGTTGTTATAATGTCAGATGGTCTTAGCTAAGTTGGAAAATACTTGGACATGAGTGGTAGGCATCTAGTGGAAGGGAATGCTTAATAGTTATATTTTTGAATATGTGGTCTCTACGTATTCTTATCTGGAAGAAGAATAATTCAAATTCTTGAAGGAACCATGTGGAAGGTATCTCAAAAAGTTTCCTTTAGAGATTAATAAACTTATGGTTGATTCTAGGATTGAGAACTTCCACATGGATGGCTAAAATCTCTTACACATGAACAACATGACTGGTGGGGAAATGGAAGGGTATACATTGGTATGAGATTAGGAGTTTAACTTGGAAGTTAAACAACAAGACATGTGAAAGTAAAAGTATGATGAGGCTCGGTGTAAGGCTATGAGAGGCAATAATTTTAGGGGTCAATGGGAGGATACTAGAAGTGCCATGGGGATTTGTAGGAGGGTAGAAAGGCATAATGAGTACCCCTAACCATAGGTTCTTACCCTTCACTAGCGTAAGTAAGTGTGAAAGAAGTAGAATAAACATTGATAGAAAAACCCAATCCAATTAGACCCAATTCACCCACCACAACACATGCTTATGCATTTGAGTTTGATGGAATAATTGTAAGAAATTGGGATAATGATAGTGTGGAACATGAAGTTGAGTCTGAAGCCAAGCTTGTAGATGAATCTTTAGGAGTGCAAGTTTAACATAGTAATTTACCTTTAACCTTTACTTTTCTTTTGCATGTAAGACCTATGGCTCACCTTAGAATTTTAATTGGACCTAATTTAAGTAGTGGGAAAAATACAAGCTCAACCCTATCTAATCAGCCTCCTTTAGCACCCACTATTTCTTGTGCGCTTGTTGTTACAAAAGGCATGAGAGTCAGTACCAATGGTGGTTCTACTAGAGCTAGAGGATCAGGTAGTGGCATAGGAGGCATTGACAACCCACCACCTTAGGGTTTAGGAAGAACTAGATGAATTGCATAATATGGTTTGCTAAAACCACCTAGTACACCTATAGTCTACTATGAGATGACATTTCACTTGCCTAAATATTGAGGTGTCAAAAATGCAGCAGAACATGTTCACAAGTGTGAACTCATTTGATGAGCATGAGGTATCACTTATTCAGAGTGAAAAACATCTCAATTTGCCACTACTTTATTAGATCACATGCATAAATAGTACCATAAATTTGATCCTCAATAATTATTTGTGAATTATAAATTCCTAAACTTTACTTTTCTCCAAGGATTTGATATCCCCAAATTTGAGCAACAAAGTGTTTTTGCCTTAAAAGATGTCAAGTAAGAGATCATTGAGAGTGTGTGCACGTATGATACATGTTTCAAAATACTTATTTTAAAGCTATCATTTGATATTAACCCAACACAACATGCTTAGTGGTTTGTGGGAGGTTTATTACTGCTATTCTGATGAGCCTTATCCCACAAGACTTTCATTGAACCACATGAGGCACTGGAAGCCACCCTCCACATCAAAGTCATCAAAAGTATAGATACTAGGATTAACTTCTTTATGGAGGATCATATTAATGTGATGGATTCTTATTTGGAAAATCTTATGACCAATAATGTGCATGATATGCATAGTGCCTTTGATGTATTGACTACAAAGTAGAAGGCCATAATAGGAATAACTATCCTCAAAAGAATGTTCGCACTATGATAAAATAGTCTTGTGAGATCTGCTAAGAGGATCATAATATAAGAATTTATCCCTTACTAAAAAATGTTACCTAGGTCAAAGTTTCAATATAATATAAAATATGTGATGCATACACACATGATAATAATGACTATCAGGTCATCAATGAGATTCATGAAGCATGCACGAGAGGAACTTGCCAAACTTATATTGCTCATAACCAGGAGACCGGTAAAGGTCAATATTTTAGGGGTTGAGGTTATGGTAATGGACATGAAGGTGGTCATTTTACACTTAGGACCTATTACAAATGTGGATCTCTAGGCCACTAATAGTATGACTACATGATCTATCCCACCTACGTCATTTGTAAAAATGAAATCACCTAGAAGAGTGTCTTGATTTGTATGTAGCCATTACTAAGGAACAAAATGAGAAGGGTGTTGGTATGATTCTTGTTGCAAAAAATCCAAGGGATTAGTGGAGACCACACCCTACCACTCCGCCAACTAGACTTGAGGTAAATATTACTACATAGAGTGGTGCTCTTTCCCAACCAATTTAAAACCCACTAGTCAAAAAGGTTCAACATAAATAACCTTGTGGGAAACACTATTCAGATGCTCAATGATAAAAAGATGTGATGCATGACATAATGGATTTGGTATGAGAGCTGCAGGGTGAAATTGAGTTCTTGAAGGACAAGGATGCTATAATACATGTCAAAATGTAAAAAGTGATAGTACTCACATACACAGTGCATGATGAATTTCATGAACTTTGCAAGCTAATCCTTAGTGAAGACATCATTCCCCTCATAAAGAGTTGGTTGTGATAATAAATGACTAAGTCCTTGGAGGATCATCATTTGACCCATGCATGGTAATAAGAGGTGCATATTCAATTAAATCATGAATGCAACAAAGAGGTCCTTGTCGATGCATCCATTGATGGTTGGATGATCTATGATATCCTGGTGGTCACTGGCCTAGAGGTTAATGTTTTAACTAAATATGCTTGGAGAAAAATGGGAAGCCTCAGTTTTCATCCCTTCACACATGTTTTGTTCATGGCTAATAAGACTCATGCACTGCCCATATATGTTCTTAAAGATGCCATTGTAAACATCTTGGGTGTCCCATTTAAGGGTGACTTCAAAGTGATTGAGCTTGCTGAAGCTGATGATTTTACAACTCTTTTGGGTTAACATTGGTTTTATGTGAACAATGTCAACTTGTATTTGAAGAAGTGGTATATCATCTTTGAAAATGACACTCAACACACAGTCATCCCTCTAGTTAATAACCAAGGATCCCCCATTTGTGGAACCCATTGATGTTGATGATGATCTCAACACAATTTATAACATCACTGCTCAAAGAAATGAAATTGTGGATCCTACCCTTGATGTCATATTACACTGGAAAGATGCAGAGTCTATTTCTGACACTACTAGTATTGCGTGTGACCACTGGGCTCTAGGTGTATATGATCTAACATAGTGAATTTGTGGTGTCCTAGATAGTTGCCTAGCTCTAAAGAGAATTCAACTTCACAAAAATGTTTGCCTCATTAGTGGATCCCTGATGGCTACAGCACCCTTATAGTTGGACCAGGCACCTAGGTTTCATGGTCAGATGAAGGTTTGAGAATACTTATAATAGTTGGAGGCTTACAATGTTATTGAGGATGAAAGGTTTCATGCAATCACCTTTGAGACTAAATACATCACATGCATGATGAAACTAAGGATAATCTGGATCTCCCTCAAGAACCCCATACTCCATGGTTTTGTTGGAGTTTAACTCTCAACTAGACCATGCTCATAGGGAAAAAATCCAAAAGGGCAAGCAAAAGGTCATATACCAAGTTGACGAGGGTACCAATTTTGATCAATAGAGCCACCATTTGACCACTTAAATATACATATAGAGTGTGGGGTGTGTGATGTCATAGATACAGTGCAGTCTGCATAGAAACTGTATTCCACACCATTCTAAGCAATTCAACAAAACATTGGAATAAATAATTCACCTAAACTCGACACTGTGGGAAATTACTGGTTTGATGTTGAGATAGCTAGAATCTTTGAACTATTACATGAATACTAGGATGTCTTCCCATATAACTACATGGAAATGAAGGGAGTGCATCCATCATTGGGAAAAATGAACATCAATTTGGTTGAAGGCACCCGACTGGTGACGAAACGACCATATTGGATGAACTCAAGTTTGGACGCTCAGGTTAAAGAGGAAATCAATAGCATGTTATGAGATGCAATTATTACTTCAATTGATGAACTTGAATGGGTTAATCCCATGGTGATCAACATCAAGAAGGATGGTTGCATTCACATTTGTGTGGACTATAGGGTACTCAATGTGGCATTTTTAATGAACCCTTTCCCAACACCTTTCATCAAATTTCTTTTGGAAGGTGTTACTAAGTGCGAGATTTACACATTTATTGATTATTTTTCTAACTATTACCAAATCTAAATTGTTGAAGAAGACAAGGCAAAGATAACCTTTACAATTAAATAGGGTTCTTTTGCATATAATGTTATACCTTTTGGCCTCAAGACTACATTGAAATATAAGATGATTTAGTTTATTTATGTGACTCAAAATTAACTAACAACAATTTTAATTATAAAAAGTAGGGAAACATGGTAAATGCATCTTTAATTATTGATATTATTAATTTTATTTATAATTGGTATAATAATAATAATAACCTTATTATCTATTATATCGGTTCTATTCCCTTTCGATAATCCCTTAGATCTTCAATTAAATATGATTGGGACTTATATGGTCTTAAGTTGTATAGATTTTGTAATTATATCAAAGTTTTTTTTTTCCTTCGATTTATTTCCAAGATGTTGACGTGTTATTACATTTTAAACTGTGATATATAATTCCTAAAAATATTATTTTCTTAATTTTTAAAATATATTTTTAGGATGATTTCATTGATTTAAAAGAATTTCTTAATTATTTTAACTTTTTTTTAATTGGTTGAAATTAAAAATTTCTCGCAGTGAATGGGAATAAAGCATTTAAGCTATATTATTATGTTTGAGTTTTTTTAAATTTTAATCTTGAAATGGTATTATAATAATATTTAGTTAGACCCTGTAAAATGTCACAATTACAGTGGGCACATTGAGAGTGAAATCATAAATAATATTTTTTTTTAATACATTTTATAAAGTGTACTGATTAAATATTTGAAATATTGATACAATTGAGATTTATGAGAGTATATTATGAATTAATGTTGGGTTATTCTACTTGGTTTGGACAAAAATTGAAGATCATTAACAAGTAGTTTGAAGAGTACAAAAGATCTTATTTGCATTGTTTTGAATGTTGATGGACCTCTGTTGAATCTTTTGGTGAATAAATTTAGCTTACACACTAAAATTTCGGTTAAAATTTAGATTTATAATAATTTATTATTTATGCAAAATGATTTTATACTTTTACAAAGGTTTTTTTCAATTAATTGTCAAAGTTCATTTAACCTAAACTGTGTTCGTGTTCATTCCTAAACTTAGTAATGCAAACTGATCCATCTCTTATTATCTTTTGGTCTACATCCAATTTTGAAGATGGTCCTTAACATTTTCCTTTTCTCCCTAATAAGAAATATTGCCCTCTAAATCAAGGAAAAGCATGGTGTAAAAGATTGATGTGATTTTACCGAATTTCCAACCTATGTATAAAATTAATTAATTTAATTGAAACTAAAATTATATTAAATTATTAATTTATAAAAATTATTTTTTATTTAAAAAATAATACTAACAACCACCACATTTATGTTGTTTGCTACAAAATTTGAGGTGACCTTAGGGTGACCTCTTATTTAAGAGAAAAATGGTACCAACAAAGTTGAAGCTAAATGATAGGGATTCCTTATAGTACAAACCAACGACCTCACAACTATCTTGGCTACAAACTAGAGACCCAACAAGATTTACTGGCTCTTATACCCTTGCCTATGGCTTAGATGGGACATATCATTGATGTATGCATTGTTCTTGGTCTCAAATATATAGGTACCATATAAAACATTTATGGATATCTTCTTTTGTTGTTAGGTTGCTATATAATCTCTTTAAACTAAAATACTAAAATCATTTTCTTTTTTGAATAAAAGAGGGGTAAAAACTTTATTAAAACAAAGAATACCAAAGTATAAACCAACCTGAGGCCAACACCTTAGGAACCAACAAAACCGCTAAAAACCACTAGGTCAAGAAAGTTACGCTCCAATACCGCTCTCATCCTCCTCAATAATCCTCTCCAAATTCTGACGTAGTGCATGGGGCATTTGCTCCCAACCATCAAACTGCCGTCCTCCAAAATCTTCAGATCCCCATCTTGCCAGGCAATCGGCCGCCTTGTTCCATTCCCTAGGAATATGGGCAAAAATCACTGAATCCATACAAGAATTGACCTGAAGAATTTGCTGAACAATCAGTGACAGCTACCAGCACACATCGAAGGTCTTCTCAAGAAGCAAATTAACCAGAACTTGAGAATCAGCCTCACAGATCACTTTCCTCCATCCTAAATCATAGGCTTGCCTTAAAGCATATAAAATCACCCAGCCTTCCATCTGATTAACTGTCTGCACACCTTTGTTAGCCATGAAAATCAAAACCACAGAATCAATAGAATCCCTGCCAATCCTAGATTCCCTCGAGACGACCTATTCGTGTTAATTATCAAAAAATCAGCAGGAGGTGGCATCAATTTCCCCATCCTTTGCAATTTCTGTTTGACCTGTCTACCTCTCCTGACACATGCTAAGACTAGAGAAATTCCCTGTATGCCCAGCCTCTCTGCTATCTCAGCATCGCTCTTTGCCAACGGCAAGATAATCTCACTATTAACTCCAACGGTTTCTTGGACCATGCCCAATATTCTAGTCTAAACCTGCTGAAGTCCCAAGTATTCTGCTTCTTTCAAGCTAGACTTGCCATAAAAGGAAAATAGGACTAGCATACCTACCTCCTGCAAAAATGAAGTTGGTGAGGGCGGTCTCCCCAATTTCGCCCAAAAATCCGCCAAGGAGGATGCATGAACACACTGGCATTTCCATGCTTCCCACCAAAAGTGCCATAATTGTGCTGAGAAGGAGCATAAGAAGAATAGATGTTGAGAATCTTCCTCCTCGCTACTGAATAAAACACACATTGAAGGGCCAGCAAATCCTCTCTTTTGGATATTATCCCACATCAAGCATTTATTCCAAGCCAAAGTCCAAATGAAACAGTTACACTTCGGCCAAGAGAAACTATTCCAAATTTTTTTCCACCAAGGAACTTCCCTTCCACCATCCAGCTACTGCAAGATCAACACCTGGTACCCAGAAGACACTGTGTATGATCCCTTCAGATTGGGGGCCTAGGCCAAAACATCCCTTTCTAAAAGGGTGCTACAACTACGTCCAACAAGAATGGATTGGAGTTCCACACACTCAGCCTCCAATCCCACAATCGGCCATTCCTCTGGTGTTTTTCATCTCACTTCCACTGCCTACCCCTGACGAGAAAACACCTTAAAATTGCCCACCCTCGACCAGCCAGCTTCACAAAATCTTTGCGCTAATATATTTAACTGAGGATATTGATTTACTAGGGCCAGAAAACCATCCCAAGAGTCCTGTCAGAACTGCACCTCCATCCCATTTTTGCATATCTAGAACAAACCACGCTTAATGAGCACAGCGCCTTTCTTGAACATAGACCAAATCACTAACCCCTTCCCTATCAAACTATGCTAAGGGATATCACTCTGAGGAATCCCTATCAGGTACTTGTGGGATAAGATTCTAGCCCACATCTGGTCTTGTTCAACATACCATCTCTAATACAGTTTCACTACCAAAGCCATACTAGAGAGTAGCGATTGTCTTAATCCAAGACCTCCCAGCGTTTTTGGACTACAAACTACCTCCCATTTAATGAGACTCCATTTAGTCATTGATAAATTGCCAACCCAAAGAAATTGCCTTGCTAAGGAATCAATGTCTCTCACAAAACTCACCGGTGCCACCTGAATCATACACCTGTATATAGGGAGCGCCTGCAAAACCAATTGAAGCAGCTGAACTTGACCAGCAAAAGACAACCAGTGATGTGTCCAATGATTAACCTTACCACAAAACTTGTCTAGAAGGCCCTGCCATGTCTCCCTAGACTGCCTCCAAGTCGAGATGGGAATTCCAAGGTAAAGCAGAGGAAGACTTCCAATTTGGAACAAGAATATATTAGCAATTCTCTGTTGAATTGGAAGTGGGGTGTTGAAGAAGTAAATTGAAGACTTACCCTCATTAATTAGCTGCCCTGATGCCTTAAGATACACATCCAAGTCTCTGCACATATTAAATGCTTCCCTAACAGTTGCCATGCCCATCAAAGCCACATCATCCACAAATTGTAGGTGAGAAAGTGCCGAGAGACCTCCTCCCCACTGCCAGCCTTGAATATATCCCCCTTCCACATTCCTTTTGATCAACCGTCCTAGCCCTTCTACCAGAAGAAGAAACAGATAAGGAGAGAGAGGATCACCTTGCTGCAGGCCTTGAGAGGCTCCAAATAAATTAGAATGCTCTCCGTTAATCAGAACCGAGAAGGAGGTCAAATTCACATAGCTCATGACCCACAGAATCTAGTCCTCTCAAAAGCCAAAAGCACTCAAAACCTTATGAAGGAAGGACCACTAGACTCTGTCATAAGCTTTACTCATATCCAGCTTGATGAACATAGCCTTATCTTTGGACTTGGCCATCGAATGAATCACCTCAGTAGCCACAACCACGCCATCGAGGATTTGATGACCTTCCACGAGTCCACTTTGTGCTTCAGAAATAAGTAGTGTAAGCCACTTTTTTAATCTTTCAGCAATCAGCTTAGAGATAATTTTATAAATCACATTACAAAAGGAAATGGGACGAAACTGACTTAACCGATCAACTCCTTCCCCCTTAGGGATAAGAGCCAGGAAGGTCGAGTTCAGGGCCTTAAGCATCTGCTTATTTGATTGTGATTCGTGAACAACAGCCAAAAGATCAAATTTAATAATGTCCCAAAACTCCTGGAAAAATTCTATTGGAAATCCATCCAGCCCAGGCGCTTTACCTTTTTGCATCTGGAAAATAGTCCTCTCTACTTCGTCCATAGAAATAGCACTCATAAGATGCTCATTCATTTCCAAAGAGACCAAAGAGGGAATACAGGAAAGAACCTAAGTCTCAACCTCTGAATCCCCCTGCACTTCCTCTCGAAATAAAGAAGCAAAGTACTATTCTGCCTCATTATAAATACCCTAGGTGGAATGAATAGTCTCCCCCCTTTTCGTCACCAATGAGGAAATAGTATTACCATGCTACCTGGCTTTCACTGAGTTGAAGAAGAATGCGGTATTCCTATCCCCCTCCTGAAGCCAAACATTTTGTGTTTTCTGCTTCCAGAAGATTTCCTCTCTTAACTCCCATTCTTCCACAACTTTTAGAGCTTTAGCTTCCTCTCTTAACATAAATTCATATGCCCCCTCTTCCCTAATCATTTGGTCACTTCATTCAATTGTGTTTGCACCACATTTTGCTCTTGGTAAATGTTTCCAAAACATTATCTGTTCCAGTGCTTGAGCTGATACTTGACAAATTGCAAGAGCTTGGCAAAAGTATACATTGCTGTGCCAAATCCTAGTCTGCCTCTTTTCCACCAATCAACAACACAACCATATAGGTTCGGATCCTTGAGCCACATGAGCTGGAATTTAAAAGGCAGCCTCTGAGGCATCTTGGCTAAAGAAATAGTGAGCTTTATGGGCCAGTGATCTGAGCCCCGCCAATCAAGTATCTCAGAGCTGGAAGACCATGACCCCCCACCCAAAAACATGACACCATGAATCGGTCAAGGCATTCGGCAATACTCCTATCACCCAACCTTCTATTGTTCCACGTGAAGCGGCCATTGCTGGGCTTAATGTCTACGAGATTAAGTGCCGAGATATTGTCTCTCAGCAAAATGGAAGAAGGCTCTATTTTCATAATACCTCCCCGTTTCTTAGATTAATCCATAATGGCATTAAAGTCTCTAGCAATAATCCATGGTAAATAAAAAACAAACTACGCACCTCGTGAATATTTTTCCATACCTCGATCGTACCTCAGAGATCCATTGAGCATAGACATTAGAGAAAATAATAGTTTCCCCTGATTCAGTGCACAAAGAAACCATGGATAAGGAGGACCTGAATGAAATCCAGGACACAGGTTGGAGCTTACGCAGGTTCCATAGGCATGCTACACCCCCCGAAGATCCCTGGGCTCCAATGCATTGACATTGACCTTGCCCCCATATCTTGGGTGCCATACTCATCATACAATCAACAGAAACTTTAGTCTCATGAAGAAAGAGAACATCTAGAGAATGCCTATGCACTAATTCCCGAACAACTTTTTGTTTGGGGCCGCTGTTCAAGCCCCTTGCATTCCAAGAGATAACAATTATTTGGGAGGAGTCAAGAAGCGGGAGTCCAAGGTTTTAACAGCTCCTGACTCCACCAAGTTCTTCCCAATCATCTTAATCCTCTCCAAATCCTTCTTAGTCTTGTTTTAGCATTCTTCTCTGAAACCCCTTTCTTCCCATCCTTTTGAAGGATGCCTAGGTGAGGGGTAGATTTACCTCTTTTATCCACTTCTACAGCCGTAGTCTGTACTATAGGCGCTTCTTCCTCTACGCCCTGCCCCATATCAACACTTAGCTCCACTGTCACCTGTGCTCCCATTTGTACATCCATGAGCATAGGCACAGTGAATTCTTCTTGCATAGCACAGGGAGGCTTAGTAGAGCTAATCTCCAATCCTGAATCCCCCTCAAGGTGATCAACATTATGCATTGTTGGGTTAATTGCTTATTGCCCCAACTCATTCAAGACCTCAAACCTGTTGAATGTATCCTCCTCCTATCTTTCCCTTAAAGTTATTTTCAATCCTCTGCTACGAGTTCAGGCTTTTACCTGAACAAAGCCCTCAGCGTCCTTGTTCTCCCCTGCTATAGGCTTCTTCCCTTTGTTAGTACTAGGAATGGTACTAGGAGGAGGTGTAGTTTGTTGTTCCATTGGCTTGGCTTTTAGACATCTTCGCACCAGGTGGCCATATTCATGGCAAAGGCAACATCGAAATGGAAGGGTTTCATAGTCCAGTTGCTGTACTCAAGAATATGAACTTGCACTCATCTCTACTGCATTTGGCAATGGTTTACTTAAATCAATTTCCACGCATATACGAGCAAAAGTCATCACCTTCTTACTCAAAGTTTGTGTAGAAGATCCTATAGGTCTTCCAAGCATTGATGCCAGCGTATGAAGCACGTCCTCACGACAACATTCTATTGGGAATCTAGGCAAATGAACCCACACTGGCACTCTATTAGGGAGCTCTTCTGAAGGGTTAAAGCCTGCATGCCATGGTTTTACAAATAATCTCACTTGATTATAAAAATAAGGCCCCCATTCAAAGACCCTATTACGGTCAGCCGGGCAGATAAATGTCACCATGAAGTAATTGTTTGCAAGCATTGTGACCTCCATTTCTCGCTCCGGTTCCCAAACTCTACGAGCCCAACTCTCCAGGAATTGAAGGGAGACTTTTAACCCCAAGAACTTGCAAAACAAGGAATGATTAGAATAGTATTCTACATCCTTAGCAATCATTTCAAAAGGAATTACCAATTTTGGTCTTTCTTTGCATCTCTCAAGACATCCATTAATCTTCATGATCCTGGATCTTCCAGGGAGATTCAATTTCTTGGCCCTTGTATTCTTTGAGAAGAGGGCATTTTCATACCCCTGCTCTCCCTGTCCTGGCAAATTCGTGCCCACCATTTCACTGAAACTAATTCCAGTTTCAGTCCTGAAAGGCATACTCCTAGCCATGACTGCCCCTGCCAAAAGGTTCTCTCTAGCTGTGGGTTCGCTCCAGACAACTCCACCAGACCGTTCACAGTGCGTGGACCAGATGGTACTCACAGCGCTAGCAATATGAACAGAAAAAAGGGTTTAAACCAAAAAAAAAGAACAGCCGAGGCTGCAACACCCCACCCCCTACTATCCAACCGACGCCCTTTCCCTTCCAATGCAAATACCATAACAACAAAAAGCGAGCGAGGGCACGACTGCCCTAGCTCGGCGACATACTCTAGTCTGCCATCGTCTTCATCCTCCACTAAAATCATCTTCTTTAAATACATTTCCGTTTTATGTATTTTTCTTGTCTAACCAGATAAAGATTGTTCGGTGCATTTTGGAATATGAATTAGATATTGCTTTGGCACTGACAACATATTACTCTATTGAAGCATTAAATTTGTTCTTTGTTATGGATGAACTCTATCTTGAATACCATTTGAGGATGGGAAGCACGGAAAATTTTAAGAAATTAATGGGATTCATTTTTAAAAGCGCTCAAAGGTAAGTGGTTTTTTTAGATAAAAGAAATAGCAAACATGCATATAATAAGTGAATGTTTATATATATATATATATATATTTTTGTTAAAGTTTGAAAATTTTTAAGTATCTTTCAGTTTGGATTTATATTTATAAATAAAATGATTTGCATTCGAACTTTATAATGATATGTCTTATGTTAAATAATTTATTTTGGTGTATATTTACAAGTAAACATTTATAAGTGATTTTTTTAAAATTTTTTTTATAAATAATTATTTTGGTGCACATATATAATTTGATTTATTTTTAAATTTTAAAAATGATATATTATATGTTAAGCAAGCTTAAAACCTCTTTTTGAGAGGCTTTACAATTTATGTAAAATAAATTTAAAATGTTTAATTGAGAGAGGCTACAATAAATGAAAAAATGTAAGTTTTTTGTCAAAAAACTTTGCTCCAATTAAAATTATTTATTTGAATTTATAAATTTAATTCCAACAATATATTCTAAGCCCAAGAAAATTAGAAACTCCACCTACACACCACAATAAATCAAATATTTTTAAGTACTTTACCAAATACTTCATTTAATGTTTTGGTGTAAATTTAAATCTATAAATAAATTGATTACTCTTTATAAATTTAATTGGAGTAATTTGTAAAGTTTCGTATGCCATCTTCACCATAGCAATGGTGATGATGGCTTCTCAAATACATTAATAAATATTAAAAAACTAATTTCATAATATTAAATTACATAAATTAATAATTTAATTTTATAATATCATGCAATTAGTTTCTAATTGTTTAGATTAATCTCTCAGCGGCCTTACCTTCATTCTTCAAACCCATTTAATACTTCATCTCTCACATGTAGCTTTCCTTATATCAACTTAGACAAAATTTACTATATCGTAACCTGTTAATATCATCCTCTTCAATCTCTTTGACAACCATTTTCTCATTAATGTCAATCATCTTCAACCTCTCTTTACTTGTTTTGACTTTAATGATTTGAACCATCATAAAGAACCATATTGAAACGTTATGTATACATAAGAACAACTATATTATAATTGTACTCTATCCTCTCTATAGAGAATATTATATTATATTTTAGTTATGGAGATTTGTAAACTCTTCATTGAAGTAAATCATTTTTGAATTTCAAACAGAAAATTACAATAGCCTTCAGCATGGAGGTGATTTGGCTTTGGCTTTCAAAACGTTAGGGACCAAGAATGTCGGACAATCTCTTGAGCTTTTACCCCTCTCATTGAAGGTGTGTCAAATAAAATTTTGATAGAATCTTAGGTTTTAAGAATATAAACAACCTTCATTTCTTTAAATGATATTAAGTCAATCTGAATTCTACCACTGCTGTTTGCATTTTAGAGTATAATATAAAAGGTAAAAACCTGATTCTTTCCGAAGAGGTAACCAGATTACAATATGGTATATTATTATTATTATTTTTCATTGATTGAAAGAATACAATCCAATTTGTTTTCACAAAATTGATTAATAAAAATTAAAAAACTGCTCCTGACAATTGATGCAGGATGTACCATAATGGATACTATTTGATTTATAACATAGAAATATGAGCATAAAATTTTATAGATGAACTACCTGCAGCAAATAGTGAAAGAAGAAATCATTGTATTACTTCAAAGTTGTAGTCTGTCATATTAATTATCAGGAATGAAAAATTAGTAAAGACAAAACAAATTCTATGCACATACTGCTGTTTTAATCATTATGCTGACTTTTGGCATTAGGCGCAAATTGATTTATTTTAACAAAATCATGGGGACCAGATCAGGGGGTCAAGGTGGACTTTTATGGCCTTCTAGAATTCAAAAGCGGACATTAACATTGCATTTTACACTTCAATGAACTCATATTCGTGTTTCCTTACGTTACATGTGTGTCTAGTCTCTTGTTTGATGGCTACTGTGGTTAAAGTCAAGATGCCTGTGTCTGTTTGAACTTTTTGCAAAGTATATCCAGGACGAATGCTTTCCAGCTTTAATTCATTAAAGCAAACAAACAAAAATAAAAATTTGGCAAGATACTTGCACATTCGAACATATTATGGTAGATAAGGTTTTATATATGTCATAATGATGATTATCATATGTTAATCAATTTGTTTGTATTTGTTGTTGTTATTTTGTGGTTAGTTATGTTAGACTTTTTTTTGGTTTTAGAATTTTTTTTGGTATATTTTTTAAGGATATCAAACTATTATTTGGGATATTTTAGGATTTTTTTGCATTTGTTTTTATTTACAGTAAGTTCTAAATCAATCAAGTACAATTTTTGTTGTAGAAAGTGGGGAACTGTGGTATCGAAACAAGTAGTCTTGAATTGCAATGGGACCCACAAGATGTTAAGTTAATTAGTTAGATTCATATGGCTATATTGTGTGAAGTAATACACAAATATTTCTTCAGAATAACTAGATACTCAATTTTGCATGATTATCCTATTTATCTTCATTCCTATTAGAAACACAAGTTTTCTTTCCTTAACATTCACATAAAATTATGATGAACAATATATTGAGGACACAAAAGTTCACAAATAAGACGTATTCAATGACCAACACAAATTATATTTCTCATAAACTCAAAGACCTATATTAAATACAAAACCAAATTGGAGAGTGAATCATATTTATTCACACATGTTGGTTATATATAAGTTTTGAAGAGGACATGAATCTTTGCATTTTTGACTTTTTGTTTCCTATTCTATTCAATGTGAGGTAGACATTCAATCTTCCCTTCATTATATTGACATACATGAACAATTATACTATACCAAATATAAAAAGTTGGACATATGTTGCACATACAACCTTCTACAAAATATTGTTAAATATACTTCGCACCCTACTACTAACACTTTCCAAAACTTAAACAGTTGTCTCGTTTCGAGAAAAAGTTGTTGAAGATGTGTAGATGCGCAAAATATAATTTGTATGTTTAGGTGGATTTGCTCTAAGTTGTGTCGTATTTGACTGTGAAAATATTTGGTTATAGTTCTACTTAAAGCACTGTTTACTAGTTTTCTCTTTGTGCACACTACTTAGTGGCCTTTTTAGGTTTTTAACCAAGTAGCATACAAACTTATCACCCTTTATGAGTTTTCAATAGGTCAACATATCTAAGAGGCCACCCTTGATGGGTTTTAAATTTTTTTTTATATTTAAATTATAATTATATATTCCTGAGCCCGACTCCACCTCCACCTCCACCTCACTCATCTAGACTGCTCAACATCAACATCAACATCAACATCAACATCAACATCAACATCAACATCAACATCAACATCAACATAACTAGTACAACACAACACACTACCCCCCTTGTAAAGTTTTTTCACCCACAAAACTATTTTTAGAATCGAAATTGAACAAATTATAGAATTATACTACATTACTATAGAGATGGAATCATCATAGTTTTTTCAATTGTTTTTGATTGATTTGACTATGCTGAGGTTGAACACGTTGTTGAGGATGGTGCTATAGAGGCTAAGGAACTGGGGTCCTACTAATAAGTTGATTGAGGGAGGGATTTGTTATGGTTCTTACAACTGAGCACATTTATTAGATTACAATGTATTGATGAGTTTTGCAAGAGCAATACATACTTCAATTGTTCATTTTGGATATCTGAGGCCAAGCTTAAAATATTAGTTAAATCTATTTTGAAGCTAGTCCAATCTACGAGTGCATCCCTGACTATACTGAAGAGTGTTTAAATTCGTGCTTGGCTTTGTATGATCCCTTGAATGTACTCATCACTTGCAGTTACAATGATTGGTCAATCATTGCTTATATTGTTGCAATAAGCCAAGGGTTTGTTATGTCAACTTGAAGATGTTACTCTTGTAAAAATATGTTAGTGCCTCCAACTTTAATTGAGTCGTGACAACTTTAGAAAACTTTATTTCTATTCATATACAAGTTTTATTAATCTTGATTTGAAAATTTAATAAGTTTAAAAAAACTATCAAAATACACTTAAGACAAGTCTTTATAAAAACTGTATTCTAGAAAAACAACTCTGAGATGGGTCTTTCCAATAATTTTATTTTACTATATTATTAAAAAAAAAAAATTACCCTTTACTATTCGAGGGATGGAAAAGAACAACAATTATTGTGAAGCAACAATTAATAATTATTTTTACATATTGGTCAAAATTTATTTTGTTTTCCATTCATTATTAAGAAATATAATATTTAAAAAGTAAAAAGGAAAATATTAAAAAAAAAAAAAAAAAAAAAAATGATGATGGGCTTTCATTTCAATTGACATGTGTCAAGGAAGAGGAATATGAGGATAATCTGAGACCATTTACGAAGTCCCTATTTTGTTAAGCCATTTTATACAATTTAGAATTAATCAATAGAAACTAATAGTTCTCCATCATTCACTAAGAATGTCCCCAGAAAAAAAGAGATTCCTAATGCTCGTCGACAAAAACAGACTCCATGGTAACCACTTCCATTAATTTCGTGAAAACCAAGTTGACAATAACATATCATTAAAAAGGTAAATTAACATAATAATAAATAAAATTCATCTACTACCTAGGTTTCATAATTGAAACGTTCCTTTTACCATAACTAATCCATTGCATACTTTTTCATACTATGGATCTGTCTCATACATGTCTCATACATATGAGAAATATCTGTCACAAGACGATCATGATTTTAGATATAAATGCAATACTATTCTTCCTTAAGTAGATTGAAAATTATATAAAAATATCCTTAAAGGTATATATAACATTTGACAGGTCTAAACAATTATGATACAAAATAAATTGTTATTAACTTACATTGAAAGTGATATCATAAATGATGATTTTATTGAATGTATTTTATAAAATATATTGATTAAATATTTGAAAGGATGATACTAATGATATTTATGAGAGAACACTATAAATTAATGTTGGGTTATTTTGTTTGTCTTGGACAATAATTGAAGATTATTAGCAAGTAGTGTGAAGAGTACAAAAGATCTTATTTACATTGTTTTGAATATTGATAGATCTTTGTTGAAGATTTTGGTGAATATATTTGGCTTATACATGACAAGGTTTCAATGAAAATTTATATTTGTAATTATTTATTATTTATATAAAATAATTTCATGTTTTTATTATTTTTTTTTCAATTAATTGTCAAAGTTCATTCAACCCAAATTGTATTAATGTTCATTCCTCACTTCAATGGCTTTTTAACACGATTAACAAACTCTCAAAGTCACGGTAATACAAACTGACCCATCTCTTATTATCTTTTTGTCTACATCTAATTTTGAAGATGGTCTTCAACATTTTCCTTCTCTTTAATAGGAAATGTTGCTCCTTCTAAATCGAAGACAACATGGGAGGTCTAAATGTTTGGTATGATTTCAGTAAATCTTTAACCAATATAATAAATGTTTATATATTTAATTGAGGTTAAATTTCTAACAAATAAATTGATTAAAAAAAATTGTGATTTGAAAGATTAAAAATTTGGATGAACTTTTTTAGTTTAAAAAAATGATATCAACGATGTTGAAGCTATATGATAGGGATTCATAACTATAAACAAAAATGATATCAACAGTGTTGAAGCTATATGATAGGGATTCATAGCTACAAACTAAATACCCAACAAGATTTATTGGCTCTTATACCCTTGCCTATGGCTTGATGCGACATATCATTGATGTACATGTATTGTTCTTGGTCTCCAATATATAGGTACCATATAAAACATTTATGGATATCTTTTTTTGTTGTTATTTAATTTCTTTTAAAGTAAAATCGTCATTTTTAAAAACAAAAATGTTATGTATTTTTAATATCTAACCAAATAAAAACTGTTCGATGCATTTTGGAATAAGAGTTAGATATTGCTTTGGCACAAATAACATATTCATTTATTGAAGCATTAAAGTTGTTCATTGTTATGGATGTTCTATCTTGAATATCATTTGAGGATTTAAAATATGGATAAATTAAAGTTTTTTATTTTTATAGATATCATATCTTGAATATTATTTAGAAGATGCAAAGCTTAGAAATTTTAAGAGAATGAACCCAAAAACTAATAAATTTCCAATAGACCAAGATCTTAAAACAATACTCAGAATTGATTCATATTGAATGAATTGGAATAATTAAAAATCCAAACCATGCTTAAATAAGCCTTAAATTAAAATTTATAGTTGACATGTAAAAATTTGAAAAAACTAAAATCTTAAAAAAAGCATCTATTTTTAATAGCCGTTATTTATAGTAAGTTTCACATGCAAGTGTGCATGGATTTAAAAATATCTCAAAATAGTATAAACACTATAATTAGCCTATAGGATGAAATTCAACTACAATTGACATCTGGTTCTAAAAATATACAATTTCTAAAAATAAAGAATTCCTAATTTTTTTATTAAACATTAATTTTAGACCCTTAAATGATCACGTATGGCCTAAAAAAATCAAAATCAACTCTAAGTGGATAGATCAGCTTAAAACAATATCAAACTTTTCAAGATGGTCATTTTGGCATGTGAAAGAGCTCAAATGGAGATATGGCTCAAAAGTTATGGCCTCCAAAAGATTGACCTATTTTTTCTAAATCATTCTCCTTTGGTTGAAAAAAACTCAGCTCTTGCGAGTTGGCTTGATTATACTACTACTATTTATCTTTATCAATATTCTTCAGCTCCCATTCTATAATCCAAGTGTTGTATTCTTGCTGCAATCCTTCTCACATCACTAAATACTTGTTATAGTTCTCTTACCTTGTGTTTAGTGTCTTCATATCCAAAACTTGCACTATTTTTATTTCTTCTTTAGAATTTGCTGCTCCCAATTTACTTCTTCATCTTCATCGTCATCACCTTCACCATCTTCTCCATGGAATCAATATAAATTTTAAACATTAAATACTGGAGATATATCAAAATTCTACAGTAAACTCACCTCATAAGCATTATCATTGATTTTATTCACAATTCTACATGGTCCATTTTTATTTTATTTTAACTTATATTTGTCTTTTGAAAACATTTATTTCCTCAAGTAAACCATTACCAAATCTCCTTATTTAAATACCTTTGATCTTCTTTTGAAATCTTCTACTGCTTTATATTTCTCATTATCTTTTTAAAATTTTATTCTTACTCTTACAACTACTGCATATGCTCTGTAAATGCTTTTACATCATCACTAATTCAATTCGCAATCGGTAATTATAACAAATCTAAAATACCTATAGGATTTCTCTTATGAACAATTTGAAAATGTGACTTTTCTATCGATCTATTCACTAAACTATTGAATGCAAATTTAGCTTGTAGCCAAGTCCCATTACTTGGGCTTCTCTCCCACTATGCATCTCAATAAATTTTCCAAGCTCCTATTTGCAACTTATGTTGGTCCATTTATTTATGGGTGATATGCACTACTGAATTGTAGATTAGTACCCATCTTCTTCCACAAAATCCTTTAAAAATGACTTAAAAATTTTGTGTCCCTATTTGAAGTAATAGTTTTTGAAATACCATGCAATCTCACAATATCCTTAAAAAATAATTCTATAAATTTAGTGGTATCATTAGTTTTCTTACATGTAATGAAATGAATCATTTTATAAAATATTTCTACAAAAATAAAAATTAAATCATTACCTCTTTGTGTATTTGATAATTTCAACATAAAATCCATACTCAAATCTATGCATGGTCCTCTTGGAACTGGTAATGGCATGTATAGTCCAATATTTTATGCGTATCCTTTAGCTACCTGACATATTTTGTACCTTGAAACATATCTTATCACATCTCTCTTTATCTTTGACCAAAAATACTTTTCCTCCACCAAAGCTATCATCTTTGTCTTACCAAAATGTCCAACCAAACCACCACTATGTTTATTTCTCTTATTATAGTGTCTCGTAGAGACCTAAATAGAATTCATACTTATTTCCCTTTGAAGAGATAACCTTATTGTAGAAGATACTCATCATGAATAATATCTATCCCACCTATTAATAGATTTCTTCACTGCTCAACTACTTTGCCAAAATATGGATCAATATCATATAATTCTTTGGTAGATTCAAATTCCACTACTTCACTCACCATAGTAGATAATAACACTACCCTCTTGCTCAATGTATCAACTACCTGATTATGTTTTTTTGATTTATGCTTCAACACAAAAATATACCCCTAAAAGAAAGAAACCCACTTTGCATACCTACTATTCAACTTTTTTTTATGTATTCACATACTTCAAAGCCTTATGATCTGTAAATAGGATCAACTCTTTAAGCACCAGGTAATGCCTCCAATGTCTTAATGCTTGTACAATTGTATAACATTCAACATCATAATTAGAATAATTTATTCTTACCTCATTCAACTTCTCACTGAAATATGTTATTGGCTTTTCTTCTTGACTTAGCACATTACCAATTCTTACAAATGAAGCATCACAATCAATTTCAAACACTTTGCTAAAATCTAGTAATGCTAAAATTGGTATTTCTATAATTTTCTTCTTTAAAAATTCAAAGCTTTCTATGGTTGCTCTATTCAATGAAAATTCTTTTCCTCTCATGCAATCTATTATTGGTGTCACAATATTACTAAATTTTTTATTAAAAGTTGTTAAACCATGAAAACTTCTTATCTCTATAATACTTCTTAGAATATGCCACTCAATAATTGTTTTTATCTTTTTTAATCAATTTTCACATAATCTGCTAAAACTACAAATCCTAAAATACCAAACTATTCTGCATAAACCTGCACTATTTCAAATTTACATACAACTTTTCCTTCTTAACAAATCTAGTACCATTCTTAAATGTTGTAAGTGTTTTTCTTTAATCTTACTAAATATCAAAAGAACATCAAAATAAATAACCAAAAACTTACCAATATATTCTTGTAGCAATGTATTAATCTCCCTCATAAATGTGTTAGGTGCATTAGATAATCTAAATGACATCACCATCCACTCATATAAGTCATCTCTAATCTTGATTTCAGTTTTCCACTCATCTGCTTCATAAATTTGAATATGATAATAACCACTCGTTAGATCAATGTTGGTAAAATATTTTGCTCCTGCAAGCACATTCATCATATCATCTAAATGAGGTATAGGAAACTTACACTTTATTATAATTTTGTTAATTGATCTACTATCCACACACATTCTCCATCCTCCATCTTTCTTTAAAGTTAGCAATGTTGTTGTTTCCCATGGACTCCTACTCTCCCTTATCACTTTCTTTCTCTATAATTTAGTAACCTATTTATTTCGTAGAGAGCATGCTTTTTATCTTCTCTTCCTCTTTAAGAGGTAACAAAACTACCTTTGTACCATCTTTCCAAAAAGTGTATATGTTCTTTGCTCCATCATGAATTACTTTCCTTTCAAATTACTATGGTCTTCCCAATAACACTTGGCATGTATCCATCAGAATAATATCACACCATATTTTATTATTATAACTTTTTGCTATAGAAAACTTGATTAAGCACCTTTTATCTACTATAACATCATTCCCTTTTTTAAGCCATGAAATCCAACAGGATTATGACACTTTTCACATTGAAAATTTAGTTTCTCTATCATTTCTTTAGAAACCATATTTTCACAACTACTACCATCTATAATTACTTTGTATACCTTTCCACATGACATACATCTTATTTAAAAAATATTTGATTGTAGCCATGCATCACCACCATATTTATTCTACACTTGTTCTTTTCTTGGAGCAATCATGGTTCTTCTCATCATGAGATTATTTCTAACATTTGTTGGTGCAATTACAATATTCTACTCTTCTATTTCAATCTCAACTATATTTACTCTTAGGCAATTTTCTTGCCTCCTTTCTTGATCTTGATAGTGTGAATACTCAAATACTCTATGCCCTTCTTTTCCACATCAATAACAAACATAAAATCTACATTGATTCAAAA
Source organism: Torreya grandis (assembly GCA_037957365.1). Lineage (NCBI taxonomy): Eukaryota > Viridiplantae > Streptophyta > Pinopsida > Cupressales > Taxaceae > Torreya > Torreya grandis. Next base: position 5,381,494 of record JARHVA010000208.1, on the reverse strand, counting down.
ACCATCTTCTAGCACCACTTGTCCTTTCTAAAATCCTATTCCTCTTTGTTGGTATTGCAACCCTTACCTATTATCATCTTGCCTTTCTACACCACATGATGATTCGTCTTTATTGGTATCAGACCCACCTCATCTACTATTTGGAGGGGATCCACCTCTTCTTGGACCAAGAGACATTCTTTTGCAATTTTGTCTATTTTTTTCTTCGACCTTCAAAGCTAATTGATAAGCCTTCTCCATGAAAAACATTCTATGCATGCTTAATTCATCTTGAATAGAAAATTTCAAACCATTTACATGCCTTGCAATGATCTGCCCTTCTATTTTATCATGATCTACTCATATGGAAAGATTATAAAATTTATCTGTATACTTTTGTATACTATGATATTTTTCCCTCAAATTCTAAAATATTCTGTATAGGGTTTGTGCATAATCTACAGGAAGAAATTTCTTCCTCAACTTCTTCTCCATCTTTTTCCATGAATTAATCTTCTCTTTACCTTTTTTCTGTCTTTCTTTCTATAGGTGATCTTACCAAATCATTGCATGGCCTTTCAATTTCATGCATGAAAATTTTACCTTCTTATCCTCTATCATAGTCTTCCACTCGAATAATTTCTCCATGCTATTTATCCAATCTATCAACTCCTCTAGTTTTAAACTGCCTTCGTAATCTGGAATATCAACTTTGATTCCTTCATTTATTCATTCTAAAGCCCAAACCATCTTATTTTCTATCAATGGTGGTTGCTCTTGCTGTTCTTCTTATTGAATTTTTTCATCATGATCTATGTCTTCCTCATCACCACCTTTTCTTCTCTACTAATTGGTGATAACCTACGTTAATTGTTGAACTTGCCTATGTGGCTCTTGTATAGTCTAGTCCATCTGCATAATACCTCCTCATCCTCTCGCCATGTCTTACTCCTCCAAAATTCGAACTTGCTTTGATACCAGATAATGAAATAAAAAACTAAGAAGATAAATATATTATCAATAGGCTAAGATCTTGAAACAATACTTAGAATTGATTCGTATTGAATGAATTGAAATAATTAAAAACCCAAACCATGGTTAAATAAGACTCAAATTAGAATTTAGAGTTGACATGCAAAAATTTGAAAAAACTAAAATTTAAAAAAAAAGTCTATTTTTAGCAGCCACTATTTATAGTAAGTTTTGCATGTAAAAACTTGTGGCTCTAAAAATATTTTGAAATACTCTAAACACTATAATTAACCTATGGAATAAAATTCAATTGAAGTTGACGTTCAGTTCTAAAAATAGAAAATTTTTGAAAAAATTATTAAACATTAATTTTGGACCCTCATATGATCATGTATGACCTCCGAAAAATATCAAAATCAACTCTAAGAAGATATAACAACTTATGACAACATTGAACTTTTCAAGACGGTCATTTTGATGCGTGGAAGAGCTCAAATGGAGCTACAGGTCAAAAGCTATGACCTCCAGAAAATTGATCTATTTTTTCTGCATCAAAAAATTAATAAAATTTATTTTTATAAATTTTTAATTGTAAGTAAATTTTTTACATAAATAATAATAATAAATAAATATATAATAAGCAATTTTTTATTACAAAAAATAGTATATAAACTTTAATCTGTTAAAGCTTATGAAATTATAAGTACCTCAACAAATATTCTTGTTTGATGTTTTAATGTGAATTTATATTTAAAGTAAATCTAAACCTTACAATGACATGTTCTAAGCTAAAAAATTTATTTTAGTGTGTATTTACAAATGAATTTCCATCCACAAATAATTTTTTTAATAGATTTACAATTAAATTGATTTATTTTTTAAATTCATGAATAATATATTATATGTCAAGCAAGTTTAAAACCTCACTTGAGAGGAACTACAATTTATGTGAAATAAACTTAAAACATTTAGTTGAGAGAGGACACAATAAGTTCTTTGCTAAGAACCATTGTTTAGATTAAAGCTATTTACTTCAATTTATGAATTTAATTTCAACAATATATTTTAAACCCCAAAAAATTAAAAACTCTCCCTCAAGCATCAAAATAATTCAAATATTTTTAAATGCTTCACCAAATACCTCTTTTGATGTTTTAATATAGATTGTTGTTTATAAATTTAATTGCAACTATCTGCGGAATTTCATTTGCCATCTTTACCACCATAACAATAACAATTTTCATCTTAAAAACTTTTCTATAAAATGATAAATATTAAAAATCTAATTTAATAATAATAAATCAATAATTTAATTTTATAATATTATGTAATTATTATTTAATTGACCAATTAATTATACTTAAATTAATCTTTCAACCCCTTTACCTTCGTTCTTCAAACCCACTTATCGCCTCATCTCCCACATGTTATTTACTTTTCATTTATAAAAATGTATCGACTTGAACAATATTTGCCTTATCCTACCTGTTAATATCATCCTCTTCAATCTTTTTGACAACCATTTTCTTATTAATGTCATCATTTTAAACCTCTCTTTACTTGTTTTAACTTTAATGATTTGAATGGTTATGTATACATAATAAATTTGTGGATAACCATATTATAAGTGTACTCTATCCTCTCCCTATATAATATTATATATCCAAATAATTTAATTATTTATTTTAATTTTATTTTAAATAAATAAATTATTTAATATTTTAATATATCATTTTATTATTAAATTTCCATATTAAAATTTAAATGAATATATATATTATATCATACAATTTTTTTGATTGAAAATTATTGTACTTGTATCATATAAATTTTTAATGCTAAACATATTTTAAATATGATAGAAAACCTATATTATGATTTTTAACACTTTTTTTTAACATGTTGCTTTCATTCTATTTGTCATTGTATTTGCCATTGCAGTGTGTAGTTTACGATTGCGTGACAGGGCCGATACTTTTGTGATGGGTAAAAGACAATCACAAACGTCATTTCTTTTGTGATGTGTTGAACAATTGTGTGACAGGGAAATGGCCATCCAAAATGTCATTGTTATCGTGTGACTGTGCCAACACATTATAATGTGAAACATCGAAGTAGCATTGCATTTCTTACAATAAGAGTTGTGGCTAGGTTGAGGCTCGCATATTTACTATTTTATAAATATGTATGTTTATGTTAATTTGTGGACAATTAATTAGAATATGTTGTTTTATTCATCAGTTAAAATATGATTTTTATTTTTCCCATAATAAATGTGTGACATGTGTTACATTTTAAAGTGTGATATATAATTATGCTAAAAATATTATTTTCTTATTTTTTAAAATACATTTTAAAGATGATTCTATTGATTAAAAAGAATTTCTTAACTATTTCAAACTTTCATTTAATTAGTTGAAATTAAAAATTTCAATGGGAATGAAGTGTTGCTAAAAAAATTTAAGCTAAATTATTATGTTTGAGTTTTATTTTATTTTTTGGTCTTGGATTGGTATTATGATAGTATGTAGTTAAGGGATATCAAATGTTAAAATTCTAATGATTATTAATGTATATTGTAAAAGAAATCATAAATGATGATTTTCTTGTATATATTTCATAATATAAATTGATTAAATAATTGAAAGGATGATATAATTGAGATTTATGAGAGTATACCATGAATTAATGTTGGGCTATTTTATTTGGTTTAAACAACAATCTAAAATCATTAACATGCAGTTTGAAGAGTACAAAAGAAAAAGATCTTATTTACATTATTTTGAATGTCAATAAATTTTTATTAAAACTTTTGGTGAATAAATTTGACTCATACATAATAAAGTTTTAATTAAAATCTAGATTTATAATCATTTATTATTTATATAAAATAATTTTATGTTTTTATAATTTTTTTTTCAATCAATTGTCAAAACTCATTCAAAACTCAAACTTTGTTGTGTAAACGTTTCTCACTTCCATGACTTCAACACTACAAAAAAAACTCTCAAAACTACAAAACTTAATAATAGAAACTGAGCCAACTCTTATTATCTTTTTATCTAAATCCAATCTTAAAGATGGTCTTCAACATTTTCCTTTTTCTCCTTAATAAGAAATGTTGCCCCTTAAATCAAACAAAAGTATGGTCTAAATGTTTGGTGGGATTTCACCGGATCTCCAACCAATATAATACATGTTTATATAAATAGTTTATTTGAGGTTAAGTTTGTATCAAAATTTTAAGATTGATAAAAATATTTGTAATTTAATAGATTATAGTGAACATTTATCTCGTTTGTTAAGAAGATTTAGGATGACTTTTTTTTTTGAAAAAAAAATACATCGACAGGGTTGAAGCTACAAGGTAGGAATTCATAGCTACAAACTAAGGACCTAATAAGATTTATTTGCTCTTAAACCTTTGCTTATGGTTTGGTGGGACATATCATTTATGTATGCATTGTTCTTGGTTTCAAATATATAGGTGCATTCGAGCCTTTTACTATTTTTCTAATGGATTTTATTTTTTATCCTTTCTTTTATAAAAGGAATAATGAGAAAACGAATATAAGTAAAAAAATCAAAAAAAGATTTTGAAATATTTGGGATTGGGTTAAGAGGATTTTTTAATACCTCTTTTTCTATTCTCATGTTTTTTTAACTTCTTCCTTATTATTAAAGGAAGAAAGGAGTCAAATACACATGACAAACGTAGTATAACAAAAGAGTTGTATACCACATTCAAGAAGGATGAATCTATATATGAATAAATAAAAATTTCTCTTATTTTTATTATTATATAATTATATAAATTTTTTAAATTTAAAAAACTTCTTTAAATTAAAAATTTATTTTTTTAAATATGTATTTTTCATGTTTAATTAGATAAAGAATGTTCGATATATTTTGGAATATGAATTAGATATTGCTTTGGCACAAATAACATATTCATCTATTGAAGTATTAAAGTTATGGATGTTTTATCTTGAATACCACTTGAAGATGGGAAGCATAGCAAATTTTAAGAAATTAATGGGATTTATTTTTAAAAGTATTCAATTGTAGGTGGTTTTTTTACGCAAAAGAAATAGTAAATAGGTATATAATAAATAAATTTCTTAAAAAAAATAGTATTTAAATCTTAATTTGTTAAAGCTTATGAAATTATAAATGCTTCAACAAACATTTGAGTTTGGAATTTTGGTTTGAATTTATAAATAAAATGCTTTATATCTAAACCTTATAATGATATGTTTCATGTTAAGCAATTTATTTTTGAGTATTAACAAGTAAATGTTTATAAGTGAATTTATATTTTTAAATCTTACAAATAATTATTTTGATGGATTTATAATTAAAATAAGGTAAATTAATCTACTTATAAATTTTATAAATAAAATATTATATGTCAAGTAAATTTAAAACTTCTATTTAAGAGGGGTTATAATTTATAATTTATATAAATTAAATTTAAAATGTTTAATTGAGAAGCTACAATAAATAAAAAATGTAAGTTCTTCTTCAAGATCATTTGTTCAGATTTAAATTATTTATTTGAATTTATGAGTTTAATTCCAGCAACATATTATAAACCCAACATGATTAAAAACTCAACCTACACACTACAATAAATCAAATACTTTTAATTGCTTCACCAAATACCTCATTTGAGGTTTTGGTGTAGATTTAAATCTATAAATAAATTGATTACTCTTTATAAATTTACTTATAATTATTTATGAAATTTCATATATCATCTTCACCATAACAATAGCAATTATCATTTTAAGAGCTTCTCAATACAATGATAAATATAAAAAAACTAATTTCATAATATTAAGTTACATAAATTAATAATTTAATTTTATAATATCATATAATTATTATTTAATTGTTTAGATTTCAACATAATTATTATTTAATTGTTTAGATTTCAACACCCTTACCTTCATTTTTCAAATCTACTTATCATTTCATCTTTTACATATAATTTTTTTTAAATGTACCAACTTTAACAAAATTTACAATATCATAACCTGTTAATATCATCCTCTTCAATCCCTTTGATAACCATTTTCTTATTAATGGCAATCATCCTCAACTCTCTTTACTTGTTTTGACTTTAATGATTTGAACCATCATATATAACCGTGTTGAAACGTTATGCGTGCACATAATCATTTTGTGAATAACCATGTTATAAGTGTAGTCTATCCTCTCTATATATTATATTTTAGTTATGGAAGTAAATCTTTTTTTGATTTATAACATAAAAAGATGAGCATAAACATTTATAAGTCAACTCCCTGCAGAAAATAGTGGAAGAAGAAATCATTGTATCACTTCAAAGTTGTAGTCTGTCAAATTAAATATCAGGATCGGAACTTGAAGAAGAATTAAAAAAAAAAATTACTTTTAAAAGAAAAAAAACCCATGAACTGTATGTCTTGTGCACAGAGGAGATAAAAAAAAGAGAATTTTACACCACTCTAATAGTCACAATAAGTTCCACTAAGATGTCAGTGGAGCTGTTATTTGTGTGTTTTTTATTTGGTTGAGAATGCTTTCAAACAAGACAATATCACAAGGAATCCTGAGAACTCCTGTTTGCTCATATCCAAACTCCTCAACACAAGTCTGCAAGAGTTGGGCAAAAAGGGGGTGATTAACAACTTTAGATTCAATCACAAATCTAATGAAGACATCCTTACCCACATACACAGGCAGACAACCCTTTGGAACGTCCCTTCTGGAATAATTATTATCCCCAGAATCCTTCGCTAGTTTCACAAATCCTGAAGAACTGTGTAGCTTACGAAGCAAGTGGCTCATTCTGCGAAGCCTTCCTCCTGTAAATTTAGCAGAGCAAAATTTGCTTCAGACCATGGCCGCTGTATCCATAAATGTTGTGTTTAAGTAACCTGACAAAGTGTACAATATAGTAGGGCAAGTTAATAGGCAAACGTGGCAGTCAGCCATATACGGTCGGCATATTTTGTGGCGTAGATTCTCTCATTGACCCTCGCGAAATATTTATGCAAATTCAACTTAGTGTTGTCCGTCATTCCAAAAAACAGTTCAAGTGTATCTATCATCATGCAAAATATCAAAGCATTGAATCAGTGAAAGGGACAAAAATAGCAGCAATGAACGATTTGTAGGGAAGAAGTTAAGCATAATTTCAGTGGTGTAAAATAATAAAATAACACTGGATGAGGTATGGAACAAGTGATTAGTGAGTAATAAAATAATATATTTTATTGATTATTTTTTAATTAATTTAAATAAATATTAAATATATAAATTATTTAACTATTAAAAGTGGAAAGAAAAATGAATAAAAATTGAAGAAAAAAGAAAAAACTTGGTACATTCAAATCAAATTCTATAAAAGTCCTATGCATATACTGCTTTTTTAATCATTATGCTGACTTTTGGCATTGGGTGCAAATTGAATTATTTAACAAAATCATGGGGCCCAGATGAGGGTCTTGGTGGACTTTTAGGTCACTTTTATGGCCTTCTAGAACACTTTAATGAACTAATATTAGTATTTCCCTACGTTATGTGTTTCTTGTTCGATGGCTATTGTGGTTAAAGTCAAGATGCCTAGGTCTGTTTCAATTTTTGGTTCAAAGTATAGCTGAATGCTTTTCAACTTTAATTTAATCAAGTAATATTTGTAGTTGTTTAAGTCGTGTTTTGAATTGTTAATTTTGTTTTATAAATTGGATTTATTTTTTGGTAAGGAGTTTGAGTCATGATTTATCACATTATTTTATTTTGTAATTTTATGTAATTATATATATTTTTAAATATGATATGAAGTGTTTCAATAATATAAAAATTTGACAAAATATTTACACATTAAAATATATTATGGTAGATAAAGTTATATATGTTACAATAATGACTACCACATATTTAGTCAATATATTTATATTTGTTATAGTATTTGTATTTAAGATTTTGAGTCATATGTTTTATGGTATGAAGAACGGGTTATGAATAGTAATTAGTTATATTTTTATTATAATATTTTATGTTGACTTTATTATCTTTTGGTAAATAATATGCTATATCAATGAGTAATATTTTTTTTGAATTTTTTATTTATTTTGTGATTGGTTATGCTAGATTGTTTTTTTTCTAAAAAGTAGTTATATTTCAAGATTCTTTTGTTTTTATTTTACATATAGGAAGCTCTAAACCAACCAAGTACACTTTTTGTTGTAGAAAGTGAGGAACTATGGGATCGAAGCGAGTGTGGAAGTTTATTCTGAAAGTATATGATAAGGTAATGTCATTTTTAATCCCTTTCAGTCTGTAGATGTTCCATTAGTTGTTGATGTTGTTGGTTATATTTGTAATTAGTATTGTTAACGAGACCCATAGGTTGTAATGTTAATTAGTTTGATTTATAGGGCTATGTTGTGTAAAAAATACATAAATATTTCTACATAATAACTATAGATTCAATTTTGCATGATTATCCTACTTATCTTCATTCTCATTAGAAACACAAATTTTCTTTCCTTAACATTCACATAGATTTATGATGAACAATATATTTAAGACACAAAAGTTCTTAAATAAAACATATTCAATGAACAACATAAATTATATTGTTTAAAAACTCAAAAACCTATATTAAATACAAAACCAAATCAGAGAGCTAATCATATTTATCCACATATGTTGGTTATATATAATCAATCAATAAAAACTAATAATTTACCATCATTCCTTAGGAAGAGGAAGACACTTGGCCAAAAAGTGGGCTCTCATCTCAATTTACATGTGTTAAGGAAGAGGAAGATGAAGATATTCTGAGATCATTTACAAAGTCCCTTTTTTTAAAACCACTTTATACAATTTAGAAGTAATCAATAGAAAATGATAGTTTTCCATCATTCAATAAGAATGTAGATTAACTTCCAAAAAAAAAAATTCCTAATACTCATTGATAGAAACACACTCCACAATAACCACTTCCATTAATTCTGCAAAACCTAAAATGACAATAACATATCATTAAAGAGGTAAAATAACATAGCAATAAATAAAATTCATCCACTACCTAAGTTTCATAGCTGAGATATTCCTTTTATCATAACTAACCTATTGCATACTTTTTCATACTTTTCTTTATTAGTCTCATATATACAAAACAATATCTGCCAATAAAGAATCATGATTTTAGATATAAATGCAATACTATTTTTCTTAATAAAAATATAAAAATATACTTAAAGGGTATACATAACATTTGACACTTAAACAATCATGACACAAAATAAAAGTATAGTGTGAAAACATAAAATATGATCTCATTATTAATGCATTTTTTTGGAAGAGCAAGATACTTAGCCAAAAAATGCTCTCTCATCTCAATTGACACGTGTTTAGTTGATTTAGAAATTTCAAACACAAAATATTATTATTTTTATGTATTGATTGTCATTTTTATGTCAAATTATTTAGAACAAATCTAAGATCCAATTTCCCAATTTACAGGATGCAATATATTAATTTATAGAGTATAAATTACATTTGATTCTAAATAATCAAAACATGAGATATAAGCATATGATATAGTAACCTTCCTTGTAATCAATCATGTGGTTTATACAGGCAAAAAGTAAGAGCAATCTTTATAATTCATGCAAATTGAAAGTAGATACAACTTAGTTTGGATATTTTTGAAAAAAAATGTTAAGCTTCAACATTAACCTGCATTAAATATTAATTTTTTAATGCCAAAATCATTTTAGAAAGGCAAATTGTAGTTTTTCAATAAGGATTTTCATGCATTGGACATTATTTTCCATGTGAAAATATTTACACAATGGATTAGGTTTGTATTTTTTAGATTGCACCATTAAAAAAATACCTATGGAAAATTTTAGGGTTTCAAAAAAGATTTGAGTCACATCCCGTAAAGTCATAAAATTATTTCAAAAAAATTTGAGGATCATTTAAAACAAAATTTCATGTTTGTTTTTTGTCCATGCTTCTTTATATTTTATAATAAAAATTGATGATAGTTAATTTACGACCATATAAATAAACTAAGTCATCATATACTCAAAAATAAATAAAGGTTATTGGTGAAGTTGCTTGACTCACAAAAAGATTTCCAAATGCCAATTCTTATTGAATATAAATACTTAAAACCATAAAAAATGGGACCAGATTCAATACCAAAATAGATTTGATAGAATAAAAATCCTCAATATTTACCATTAAACCAAAAATATAATCAATAAAATAATTAAAAAAATAAAATAAAACTTAAATTATCCTCATAAATATGAAATGTCCTCATTGGGGATACCAACTGAAATACAGATTTCTCCCCAAACCTTAACAATTATTTTATTTTTTGATTTTTATGAAAACCTTAACTGCTATAAATTTTTTTTAGAATACTTTAAAAAGGCCAAAATCACCAAAAAATATTAATGTTTAATTCTAAAAATTATGGGAAAATACACAATAATTCTATTCATAATAATATCCACAAAACTAAAATTTCCAATGTAATATTATTGGAAAATAATTACAAAAATATAAAAATATTGTGTGATTATTTCATACCCACCAAAAGACCTAAGAAGGGTTCACTTCTCTTAAGAGTGAATCAATGCCCTTTTTAGCAATTTGCTACCCTAAAACTAGCTCCCAAATAGCTCTTTCAGCCCACCAACCTGATCGTCCCACTTGAAAATAGAGAAATGGTGTTAAAAACACCCTTTTGCTACCAATATTGCTTAATGCAACCTCTTTGTGAAGTTATCCTAGGTCTGAAATCAAGGGTTTATATCATTGTTCCAAAAAACCTTAAAAGGATTTCATCCTCAAGGCAAAGTTCAACTTTTCATGTTTAAGATTTGAAGAATTTAATTATCAAAAATAACATGAGCCTCTCCACAAGATCCCCACTTTACCTTTCTAGCCTTTCCCCAAAGGGGTGCATACAAAAAAGAGGGAAAATAATTCAAATATTAAAAGGACCTTTTCTTATATGCTTTCACTTAATCACTTGAGTGCCAATGACACTCAAATGTCCCCTTCTTAAATAAAAATTCTTCAAATATTAAAAGGATATTTTCTTATAAGCTTTCACTTAATCACTTGAGTGCCCATGACCTTCAAATGTCCCATTCTTAAGTAAAAATTAGAATAATAAATTAATTTTATAAATTCTCTTTAGAAACCCTAAGTGTTTCCCTTCTTCTTCCTTTTTCCCTTAGCCCTTAGGAAAAAAAAAAGGCTAAGGGTATTCAATGGCTCCATGATTAAAAAGGGGACATGACAATCCTCTCCACCTAAAATTGCTTGTCCTCAAACAATAAAAACATCTATGGAGCTATCCCAATAGTTATCCCCATGCAAATATTAACTCTCTCTTCTTCCCATGGAAGGGAGGCCTCATATTGAGGCCTTTTCATGTTGTACTTGAATATTCTTGGCTGCCCACTCAACCTGGAAATGATAAAAGAATAACACATTGTCCTCCTTGTTCTCTCCCTTGAGGTCTTTCACCCTAGGATTCCCAACAAGATGATAAAAGAAGAGTAATTTCATGAATTTGAAATAATGTAAGGGCAAAAAATGTTTATTCCAACAAGGTCATTGCTATAAATATGGGCCTTGATTATCCACTTTGCAACACCTACATAAGATACATACATGTTAGTCAAAACAGAGGATCTTCTCCCTTCATACTCCATGAGGTGATGAGTTCACTCCATTTATTTGTTTGCATACTTGAAAATCTTCCCCAAGGTGTTCGGTATCCATTCCTTGCCTCCCAACAACCAGTGACCCTTCAAAACTATAAAAGGCACGACCAAGTCAACCATTTTTCCTATGATTAATTTGCTATTTCCACAAAAAATAGACTTCTTATTACTCCAAAATATGGAATTATCCAACCATAGCTCATCCTTTTGAAGTGTCATCCTATAATCAACTTTCCCCATGCATTTAGGAACCCTCAAACTCACAACAAGTGAGATGGAACTATCATTGGGAATATGGTGAAAGAGTATACCATGGTTGTATCTTCTATTGGTAGGCATGGAACAATTGTTAGTATTCTATGGAATAGCCATCGAGTTTAAAAATTTATCAAATAAATGGCCACCCTTACTATAACTTTCATTGTGGAACACATAACAACTGTTAGTCCCCTCAAAACCATCCTTCAAGCATATAATTACAAACGCCCTAAGGGATGGAAGATTCCTCATAGGGGTTGTGATCCAATCTTCCACTCTTATACTCATGTGCTCCCTTATTTAGAAGGGAAATATCCTCAAGGTATTGTTGTGTTTGGAGTTTATAGGGTTGTGATCAAAGTTTATAGCATTGTTCTCACAATTATTTTTTAAACTACTTTCTCCCCATATATCCATTGGAAGTCTTATTATGATTATTACCTTTATAAAACATAGTATGAGTCTACAACTCACCTCAAAGTTGCTAGAACAATCATGAACAGTATAGTGGAAAAATGTACCAAGGCTACCCTTTGTGGTACTCTCTTCTTGTGTGTGTACCATGGAATAATGGTTTATTGGGGGGGGGGGGTAGCCTAGAACCTCTCAAGGTGCCTCAATGCTTCCTTGCCCATCACAAGGTATGTCTTAACAATTTGCCTATAATAATTAAAGTTGGAATTATTAGAAGCATACCTTAATTGTTGAGCTTTCGGTAAAGTGTGTGGCCTTACCATGACACCAAACCAAATTTTTCTGGCTTGTCCTCTCGCTATCCCATCACCAAATTCACTTCATTTGGGATGCTCATTTTGCCTAAAAAAGACCAAGGTTTCATTCCTTGGACCCTAAGTAGTTCCCTTTTACAATTCCAACCTTATGTTATGAGTGATGGACCACTTTTACTCAACATTTTTATAATGTGCCAAGGGCTATCTTATACCAACTTTCCCATAATTTTCAATGTATGTAACAAGCTGATTTTGTACCCTTTTCTTGAAAATTTATTCCTCATTACTTTTGAAATTTGTTACCATGCAAAATTAATAATTTTGAGTGCAAGAAACAAACCCATTTGGTATGTATCACTCAGAATTTTGTGAGTGTGTTAGGGGCCTCTTCCTTGTGAATATTTCATATTTTCTCCTATCATCCATAATTTGACATTTTGCCCAATCCATGTCATGCCTTAATTCATTATTTTTTGAATTTTCCATGCTTCTTAAGCAACAAATCAAATGATTTTCAACATACCTTAGTGGTTATTCCTTCTCAAAATTTGTCATATTCTTAACCCCATTCAAGGAACAATGATTTCTTGAAATTAATTTACTTACCAAACATGACGTAGGGTGAATCCCTCTTGGTGGTGGTGGTTGCCCCAAACTCAAAAATTTCAGCCTTTTCCCATGGTTTGGAAGTTTCACATGGATCTCAAATAAAATATGCACTTTGATCCATTTCAACATCCATTTCAAAGAGTGGATTGTCAAAATATTGGAAGTTATTCCTATCTCTTTTCTCAAATTCTATATTTGTAAATTCTGAATTTTCTAAAAAATATCCGAAATCAAGGTCTTCTTGGAGTCTAATGAGCTCATGAATTACTTGGTTGATTTATCTTGCCCTTATTTCATTCTCTTGTTCCCTAAAATGCCTCGCAACATCAATATGGTTTTCTACCTCAAGAAGTGCCATTTCACTATTTTTTACGGAGTCTTTGGTTGATTGAAGGGATTTTGTCCTCAAGGCAAAGTCCATATTTTTGTACTTAAGACTTGAAGAATACTTGGATGAAGAATGGAACTTTATAGAACTGTGAATTATATAAAATAAACACGTGAAAAGTGTTTGCTTTTGTCTTTTATATAATTTTGTATGTATTTGGCCTCATAAGTCTAATAAGATAATTGGAGAATGTGAAGAGTCTTTCAGTTTGTATCACAAAAGGATGCAAGGTGAAGAGACAATAAGATTATAAATGACTATAAATAGTACTTTAATGTAATAGAATCTGTTTCGATGTGTTGATAGACATTAATAGAAATTGTCCTATTATGTTTTTCCATTATTTTCTTTTATTATATGGTGTATGCATAGTTAAGTAGCTTTGAGCACCATGGGGGTGCATGTAAGAGAAAGTGAATGATGAAGATTTGAGCAAGAGGAAGTTGAATTTGATCCCATAAAATGGAAGGTGAAAAGACTCTATGCAAAAATAAAATTCTAGGAATCAAAAGAGAGCTATGACAACAAAGAAGATGGAATAAGACAAATGACTTTGAAGTAAATGTAAATAGAACTAGGAGTAAATTAGAAGTTGTTAGAGCTAGAGATTTACAAGACAAAGATGCTAGAGAAGAATGATTGTTGAAAGAAGGTGTAGAAGCTACTGAAAGGGAAGTGCATAATATGAGAAAGGGCCCGATGAGAAAGAGGAAGCTAGAAGTAGTGATGCTAAGGTAGATCAGTTAGGAAGTAGAGGTAGGTCATAGTTAACTGAGGGTATTTTTTTTAAAACCATGAAGGAAAATTCTTAGCAAAATTTCAAATTTGAAGGTAATAATATTAAAGGTTCAAGTTGGAAGTAAGAAGAAGTTGGAAATAAGTGTCATTCATTTCAAGCGTACTCATCCCCCAAGCCCACTTTATTTATAGAAGGTAGAAAAAGTACAGAGAGAGAAGCTGATTCAAGTTGGTTTGATTCCTTTATCAACATGTTTGGAAGGATCGATACAGAAACCAAATGGTTGTTAGAAAGAAAGAAGTTACAGGAAGTTTTTTTTTTTTGGTTATTCCTAAAAAAATAGTGTGAAGCAACTTATAAACATAGTAACCACTAACAGTCACTCCACTGCATAACGACCAATGGGCAAACATTGCCAATTATATTTATTAGTATTCAAACACTTGTAGAAATAACTAAAAATCCATCAAATATGTCACTTCATGTAGGTATGTTTTTATCTTTAATTTTGTATGATGGATCCTGAACAATACATAGTTACATCCAAGATGAAATGGGTTACTTCAGATGATGTGAAGAAATGCAGATTAATAGGGGCTTTGGGAGGACATGCTTTGGAGTTCATTTGAAAAATAAATGTCAATACCATGGATGTAAAACAAGTCAAAGATTTCTTGATATCATAATTCAAATAAAAAAATGCTCCAGTCAAGTGATTCAAGATGTAAAGGAGATTTGACAAAAATTAGGAGAAATAGTTGGAGAATATGATTGTAGATTCTCTGATGTAATGAATAAAATTGATTTTATTCTATAAGATAAAGATAATTCTTCTTGGTTCGTAGAGGGATTATGGCCAAGAATAAGGTTCGCTATTATGCAAACCAAGTTCTCCACTAAAGTTGATGCTTGATCTACTGCCATCATGGTTGAATAGATAAAAGACTATGTAGATCTTCCCTCAGTAAGATTGAAAGTAGAAGCTAAGTTAGATGATTTTATGAGGAGTATGAAGGAAATGCATGAGAATGATAAGCCTAAATTAGGTTTATGGTGCATGGAGTGTGGTCACAAGGGACATCATAGGAATGACTACCCGATAATCAAAATAGAATTTTGTGAAATTTGCAAGGCAGTTAGACATCTCACATCCAAGTGCCATCTCCTCCAATAATATATTCAAAAATCATAAAGCATGTATTGTAATTTTTACAACTATAAAAATCATGATGAGATGAGTTTTCAGACATTATAGGAATTAAATCAAGATATAACAAAGAATGTCTTTACAGTTGCATCCCATGTTAAGGTGTGGAGCTAAAAGCTTCACCAAGTGAGCACTTTGTAGTAGTTGTAGGTTTACACAGTCACTGATGTCGGTCAGGAGAGATCGACGTCGGTCAGGAGCGACCAACATCGGTCAGGAGCAACCAACGTCAGTCAGGAACAGTTCAAGAGATGTCGGTGTCGGTAGAAATTGGCTAACGTCGATCACAGGCAAACAGGCAGGAACCGATGTTGGTTACCTGTGCATCCAGAAAGCTATTTTTGAGGACAGAACTGAGTGTTTGCATGTTAGGATTAAGTGATAGTCTTAAGTCCGCATCTCTATCTTTAGTAAGACTGTTTTAGAGCCCTTGTTTAAGAGGCATAACTATTGGTTGTAAATGCATGCTCATGTTTCCTAATTATTATATAATAGGATAGATCTTCTTAGCTTATTGTATTGTATTGTAGAATGTTGAAGAATAGTACATAATTGTATATGTGAATCATTCCAGGTTGTTGGAGTTGATTGTACTTGAGAGAGAGAGCTCTTGAGGGAAAGAGATCTAGAGAGAGATCTATACATTTGAGAGAGGTGTGGAAGAAAAGAAGTTTCTTCAATTGTATTCCTTCTGTAAAGAGTTTAATACAAGTTTTCAGGGTGGTTTCTTGTATATCTTGTTCTTTGCTATTTATCATTCTAGTTACTTATCATTCTGATTTAATTCCACATTTATTGCTTTCATAAGTGTAATCAACATTGTTGGTTGATCCCCAACTAGTGGCATCAGAGCTCAGGTTCACTAACAGGTGGTTCAGTTCTGTGTAGTGTGTATTGATTATAGAGTACTCACAGGGTTTCTGTAGGGATTTCTGTTTGAGTGGGAGAAGCAATGGCAGAAGAAAGTAAACTGAGAATGGGGAAGTTTAATGGCAAAAATTATCAACATTGGAGAATGCAGATAGAGGATTATCTGTATCAGAAAGATCTATACTTATCGTTAGGTGGAATTGCAAAGAAGCCCATAGACATGGATGATGAAGAATGGGAAGTTCTTGATAGAAAGGCTCTGGGGTCTATAAGACTGAGTTTGGCATCTACTGTGATATCTAATTTATCACAGGCAAAAACAATGGTAGAGTTGTTGACTACTTTAGCAAATTTGTATGAAAAACCCTCAGCTTCTAATAAGGTATATCTTATGAAGCAGTTATTTAATTTGCGTATGCAGGAAGGTGGATCTGTATCTAATCATCTGAATGATTTCCATGGAATTGTAAATCAATTAAGTTCAGTCAATATAGTGTTTGATGATAAAATTAAATCTCTTTTAATATTATGTTCTTTGCTTGAAAGATGGCATAGCTTGGTAATGGCAGTTAGTAATACTGCATCTGCTTTAAATATTTTAAAAGTAGAGGATGTTGTTAGTGTGATCTTGAATGAGGAAATTCATAGGAAAAGCACAGAGGAAACATCAAGGAACACTTTAAGTTTTGAGAGCAGGGGAAGGCAAAAAGAGAAGAGCAAGAAAGGGAGATCAAGGTCTAAGTCAAAGGTGAGAGGTAGATCCAAATCCAGAAATGGTAAGAAGCCACAATGCTGGAATTGTGAAAAGATGGGGCACATAAGCAGAGATTGTTGGTCAAGGAGGACAATCAACATGAAGGAAAGTAAGAAGCAAAGGTTGCAGGTATTACACAAGATGCTTTAATATTCTCTTTGCATAATAATATAGAATCTTGGGTTTTAGATTTTGGTGCATCTTTTCATGCTACCCCTAATAGAGAATATTTTAGTGACTATATCCATGGAGATTTTGGAATAGTGTATTTAGGGGTGATGAGCCTTGTAAAATTATTGGCAAAGGAAAAGTGCAGCTAAAAATGCCAAATGGCAACACATGGGTGTTGAGAGATGTCATGCATGTTCCTAGCTTGAAGAGAAATTTGATTTCTGCAGGAAAGTTAGGGGATGAGGGTTGTACATAACTCTCACAGCTGAATCTTGGAAGGTGACCAAGGGTGCACTTGTAATGGCTAGAGGTAAGAGAGTAGGTACTCTCTATTTATGTAATTGTGTTACTAACAATTCTCTTTCTATATTATCTACTTCAGATGTGAATGCAAAGTTGTGGCACTCAAGGCTTGGCCACATGAGTGAGAAGGGAATGTCAATTCTTAAGTCAAAAGGTAAGCTTTTAGATTTGAAAAGCATAGATTTGGATTTTTGTGAGCATTGTGTTTTTGGGAAACAGAAGAGAGTGAGTTTTCTCAAGACTGGGTCAACAAAGAAGAAGCATAAGTTGCAGCTTGTTCACACAGACGTGTGGGGACCGGCTCAGGTTGCTTCTATTGGTGGATCACAGTACTATGTTTCATTCATAGATGATGCTACAAGAAAGGTATGAGTCTATTGTATTAAGAAGAAATCTGATGTATTTGAGACTTTTAAGATTTGGAAAGCTATGGTTGAGAATGAAACAGTCAGAAGATTGAAGTGCCTGAGATCTGACAATGGTGGTGAGTTTTGCAGCTATAAGTTCAATTGGTATTGTTATATGCATGGAATTCATAGGCAAAAGACAGTTCCAAGGACACCTCAGCAAAATGGAGTTGCTGAAAGGATGAACAGAACAATAATGGAGCGTGCAAGATGTATGAGATTGCATGCTGGTTTGCCCTTAGAGTTTTGGGCAGAAGCTGTTGATACTGCAATGTACCTGATTAATAGAGGACCCTGTATAGCTCTGGATGGTGGAATTTCAGAAGAGGCTTGGATAGGTAAAAAGGTAGATCTCTCATTTCTCAAAGTTTTTGGTTGTGAAGCCTTTGTGCACGTTGATAAGGAAAATAGAAAGAAGCTAGATGCTAAGTCTATGAGGTGCACATTTATTGGCTATGGCTCTGATGATTTTGGATTAAGGTTTTGAAATCTAGGAATTAACAAGATAATTAGGAGCCGTGATGTTGTTTTCAATGAAAAAGTGATGGATAGTGATTAGATGAAGAAGCTTAATCAATCTAGGCAGAGCAATGGTGAATTGGACGAGGTGACAGTCCAAAATGAGCTCGCAGAAAAAATTAATCACAGAAAGGAAAACATAGAGACCGACGTCACCTAGATAGGAATCGACGTCGGTGGAACAGAAATCGATGTCGATCATATAGTGATCGACGTCGGCTAGGAAGGAATCGACGTCGGTCAGGCAGAACTGACGTCGGCCAGTAACAGGCCTGAAAGTGACCGAGGTTGGTCACTGTTAGAGAATTTGGGGGGATAGCGTGTTGTGGATGAGTCTCAGACGCCCATCAGGAGGTCAAAAAGGGTAAGTAAATCTCCAATTCGATATTCCCCTTCATTATTATATCTATTGCTTACTGATAGTGGAGAACCAGAGAGTTTTCAAGAAGCAATATAGGTAGAATCCAAGAATTAGTGGGAGCAGGGCATGGTTGAGGAAATGGAGTCCTTAAGAGAGAACCAAACATGGGATTTGGTTGAGCTGCCAGTTGGTAAGAAGACACTGAAGAACAGATGGACCTACAGGTTGAAGGAAGGTGAGAACGGACAGATGAGATATAAGGCCAGGTTGGTAGTGAAAGGATTTGCACAAAAACTAGGTATTGATTTTGGTGAGATTTTTTCTCCTGTTGTTAAAATGACTTCTATACGGACTGTATTGTCTTTAGTTGCTATTGAGGATTTGCATCTTGAGTAGGTTGATGTTAAGACAACATTTCTCCATGGAGATTTGGATGAAGAAATATATATGGAACATCCGAAAGGATTTGAGGTCAAAGGTAAGGAGAAGTTAGTGTGCAGATTGAAGAAAAGCTTGTATGGCCTCAAACAAGCTCCTAGACAGTGGTATTTGAGATTTGACAGGTTTATGACTGAGCATGGATACAATAGGTGTCAATCTGATCATTGTGTGTATTTTAAGAGATTGAATAATGGTAGATATATTATTCTCTTATTGTATGTAGATGATATGCTGGTTGCAGGATCACACATGCAGGATATCTCTGAGCTTAAGGTGAAATTAGCTCAAACATTTGCCATGAAGGATTTTGGAGTAGCAAAGAAAATCCTTGGCATGAGCATTAAGAGAGACAGGAAAAATCACAGGTTGATTTTGTCTCAAGAGGATTATGTGAACAAGGTGTTGAAACGGTTCAATATGTAGGATGCAAAATCGGTAAGCACACCTTTGGCTGGACATTTTAAGTTGAGTAAAGAACAATGTCCTAATTCACATGATGAGGTAGAGTACATGAGGAGAGTTCCATATTATTTTGCAGTAGGGAGTTTAATGTATGCAATGGTTTGTACTAGACCAGATATTGCCCAAGCAGTGGGAGTTGTAAGTATATGGCCAATCCAGGAAAGGAACACTAGAAAGCAGTTCAGTGGATCCTTAGATATCTGAGAGGAACCAACAGTAGGAATTTGTGCTATGGAGGTTCAGATACTTCTCTACATGGTTTTGTAGATTTAGATATGGTAGGTGATTTGGATGGCAGAAGGAGCACCACAGGATATGTTTTCACTGTTGGTGGAACGACGGTTAGCTAGATATCAAAGTTGCAAAAGGTTGTTGCCTTGTCAACTACAGAAGCAGAATTATTGTAGTCACAGAGGCTAGCAAAGAGATGATATGGATGACACGATTCATGGAAGAGCTTGGAAAGGAGCAAGAGAGTTACAGATTATATAGTGATAGTCAGAGTACAATTCATTTGGCTAAGAATTCAGCCTTTCATTCAAGAACAAAGCATATATAGCTTAGGTACCACTTCATAAGATAGGTATTGGAGGATGGTGAGTTGAAGCTGGAGAAGATCCATACAGATAAGAATCCTGTGGATATGTTAACCAAGCTAGTAACAAAGGAGAAGTTGAATCTTCATTCAACTTCTATTGGTCTTCATGATTGAGTTGAAGATGGAGGAGCTAGAAGATGTTGCTGTACAGGTACTGGTGCAGCTGTTTATCTCCAAGTGGGAGATTATTAAGGTGTGGAGCTAAAAGCTTCACCAAGTGAGTGCTTTGCAGCAATTTCAAGTTTACACAGTCATCGGTGTCGGTCAAGAGCAGTTCAAGAGATGCTGGTGTCGGCAAAAATCGGCCAACGTCGGTCACAGGCAAATGGGCAGGAACCGATGTCGGTTACCTGTGCGTCCAGAAAGCTATTTTCGAGGACAGAACCGAGTGTTTGCATGTTAGGATTAAGTGATAGTCTTAAGTTTGCATCTCTATCTTTAGTAAGACTGTTTTAGAGCCCTTGTTTAAGAGGCATAACTATTGGTTGTAAATGCATGCTCATGTTTCCTAATTATTATATAATAGGATAGATCTTCTTAGCTTATTGTATTGTATTGTAGAATGTTGAAGAACAGTACATAATTATATATGTGAATCATTCCAGGTTGTTGGAGTTGATTTTACTTGAGAGAGAGAGCTCTTGAGGGAAAGAGATCTAGAGAGAGATCTGTACATCTGAGAGAGGTGTGGAAGAAAAGAAGTTTCTTCAATTGTATTCCTTCTGCAAAGAGTTTAATACAAGTTTTCAGGGTGGTTTCTTGTATCTCTTGTTCTTTGCTATTTATCATTCTAGTTACTTATCATTCTTATTTAATTCCGCGTTTATTGCTTTCATAAGTGTAATCAACATTGTTGGTTGATCCCCAACATCCCAACAAATACCCACTGTGAAACAAGTAATTCTAAGACTAGATGTGGAGATGACAAATGCGACTCAAGGCAGTCCAAGATGGGTGAATTCATCTCCATAATATCAGATGCCATTATCACCACATACCAACCACAAGGCTTGAAAAACTAGAATAATACGTCATCTCCCTCATATCAATATTCTAGTTAGTATGCACAACCATATAACAACATAAATATTCAAAAATAGTAGGCAACTTGGACCCCAAGTTTTCCTTAGCATCAACATGGGGGATATGATGCACAGACTAATCATTAGGGAGGATATAATGGAAAAAAATTTCAAGGGTGGGGATATCAACATAATATATAAGGGTATAGAGGAGGATATTAGGGAGGATATCATGGTGGATATCAAGGAGGTCACAATAATGATAATCGACAAACTTGACCACCCATGCAATGTTATCTATGAAAATAATTTAATCATTATGCGATGAACTATCCCATAAATCCTCAAAGTCAAGTTTATTATGTATATTTTAGGATCAAAGGTCAACATCAAATGGAAGACTGCCATGTTCTAGAGAAATAAAGAAAGGAGAATCCAGTGCACAATGTAAACATGATTAATGCGTAGCCAAATGAAAATGCATTTTTTCAATCCACCAAAAGGAAATAAAGGGTTAAACAAGGGTTACCTCTATTAGGTATGTTTTAAGATCTAGGTATTAGAAAAGTTCAATAGGATAAATATCCTAATCTTGCAATCAAAAAGAATTTAATGTATGAAGCTACGTAGGTATTATAGGAAATACAATAAAAACCTATTTTTGATGAGGATAAAACTTCTATTGATGCTCAAATGTATGTTAAAATTATTCAAATCATGTGACAAGAAGGCATTATGACCACTTTGATAGATCTAATGAAACTACTTAGCACATTATGCAATGAGGATATTTCCTAGAATATCATGAATCTCCTTCACAGTATTTTGGATTGTACACAACAAGGATAAACAAGAGTCAATAAAGTAGTTTGGTATGTCAAGACCAAGAAGCCCTACAATGTGGATTCATGATTAAACATCGAGTTGGCTAGATACAAAATCCCAAATGCAGTATTTTACTTTGGCAGTGCAATCAATATGATTCCTTGTTCAACATAGGAAGCCATTGGCCGACCAAATTTGAGTTACAGTCTAATAACATTAAGCTTAGTAGATTATGATAGAGTCAAACCTATTGGCCAACTATAATATTTTGAAATTATATTGGATGAACTTAGCTTGCGAGGGGAATTTGAGGTCATTGACATGAAGACAATAGAGACCCATTACCTTGCCTTAATTATTAAGAAATGGGACTATGATGGCCAAATGACTATTAATACTATGCGCAATCAGTTAGAAGCACATCAAAAAGATAAAATAGTAGCCATACCTTTAAACAAATCTGAATAGAAGCCATATATCATTCCTAAGGAGCTAGAGTCTACTTATGCTTATCAGGATAATAGTTAGTTTAAGGTGGGGATAAATGAAAGAAAAACTAGGGTATGCATTTTTGAATTTCAAAATCAGAAGCCTAGTACTATGCAATAGGAATAACCACTGGTATTCAAATCAGTTATCACAGAGTTACCAATCAGACTGGTTCAAATTGAAGAATGTGTTTCTCCTTTAGTACATTCACTGACAAGATCTATGGTAGAATTTTTGTATAATAATAATGTAACTATGATGGATTACATTTAACCTACCCCTAAAAGAATTTTACCCTAGGATTCAACATCATCCATAAGATGTGACTCAGATCCACACATCTTGAATTGGTCTTGTGGAGATCATGAGTTACGACCTTTGCATATTGTGTTTGCTATAGAATGCCAAACACATCAATATGTTATGGTTGAGGATCTCAATCCATTCATATTGAATCTTGAGCACCATGTACTAAATGTGGATTAATGAGTTAATGCACTCAACTATGCATTAAAAGGAATTGCTATGACATGGTGGGCTATACTTAGAAACATAGAAATGCATTGGGAGGATGCTTGTGAAATATTACATTCAATGATTTAGCTACCATTTAGTATTATATAATATTGGTCTTTCTTTCAAGAGGTTCAATTTTTCAAACTAAACATCTATCAGTGCATGGATATATGGACTACATAAGGAGTAAAGCCTCAATATTGGGAGCACATATTTAGTCATACCCTTGTACCTCTTCCAATAGCCTAGTACATGCATCAAGAGCATATAAGGGAAACTAAACACTGGCCACAACTTCAACAGGATTTCATCCAAACTTTTATATTTGAAGATAATAATCCCTTAGTACATAATTCCTTGTAAAATATCAAAATTTTTCCATGTCATAGATGTGTAGAAGATTTAACAAATGTTGTTGAATTAACGTCACATCAGGAAGCTACATAAGACTTGGATCTTGCACTATACAAGTACAAAGCCAATAAAAAAAGACAACTCTAGATTCAATCATGTAACAGAATACATAATGATCTACCAAAGTCTAGTGATAGTGATGGGGATCTCAATTTGGAAGGGTTATTTGAACCACAATGTGAAGAAGAGTTTAATATAGTATAAAGTGTAGATCAGGTAGAAGCAGAAAAACTACTTAATATCGACATCCTACAATGGGAAGGCAAATGCATTTTACAATATACTATGCCTAGTGGATCAGGAAAAATATATTAAGAACCATTACCAAAGACTCAAGGAAAAATTAGGAAAAAAATAACCCCTAAGCTTGTAGTAGTGGGAGATTACCAGGGACAAGAGTAGTTATCCAAAGCCTTGTTGTTAAGAGACTACCAAGATGTGTTTCCAATCAAAATTTTAGAGGTTAAAGGCATAGATCCATCCTTGGGAGAAATGGATATCGAGATAAAGGAGTGTGTGCACCTAATTAAAAAGTGACCCTACAAGGTCAATTATAATATGCAAACTAAAATTAAGGCTAAAAGGCTGAACTTGATCAAAATCAAGAAATTATAATTATTTATCTAGTTGAAAAGGTAGAATAAGTGAGCCTAATGGCGGTAAAACCTAAGAAGATGAGACAAATACAGGTGTGTGGGGATTACCACACACTCAATTATACCTACATCAATGATCCATTTCCTATACCTTTTATGGATGAAGTGCTTGAATCTATCTTTGGACATGAGGAATATTTATTTATGGATGGTTTCAGTGTGTGCCACCAAATTTTGATTGTAAAGAGGATCATGCCAAAACTACCTTTGCTACTGAATGGGGGTCATTTGCATACAAGGTAATGCCATTTGGTTTAAAGAATGAACCTATTGTATTTTCTAGAGATCTGGTAAATACATTTAAAGACTTCATTCATGGTTTCCTAGAGGTTTATCTTGATGACTAGTTAGTCTTCTCTATGTTTAAAGAACACTTGTCAAAGCTAAGATTGATGTTAGATCAATGTAGGGATTTGTGCATCACATTAAATTTTAAAAAAATGTTTATTCTTTATACTTTTTTGTGTCTTTTTGGGTCATGTGGTGTGTAATGATGTAATTTTGGTCAATCTGGCTAAAATTGCTGTTATAATAGGAATGCCACCTCCTAAAAACTCAACTAAAGTGCACACTTTTTTGGGTCATATTAGATATTATAGGAAGTTCATCTAAGGATATGCAACTATATAAGCACCCATGGAGAATCTATTGTGCAAAGCCATGAAATTTGAATGGATACCAGAGTGTCAAACATCATTTATTGAGTCAAAGAAAAAGTTGGTAACAACACCATCTTGGTATTTTTTGATTGGAAAAAGCCATTCCATGTACATGTGGATGCTTTGAAAACTACAGTAGGAGCCATTTTAGTGCAACCAAGTGAAGGTGGGCTAGACCATCCAATACATTTTGCAAGTAGGAAAATATTAGTTGTATAAAATAATTACACAACCACTGAGAGAGAAATACTCACCATGGTTTTTTCATTGCAAATTTTTTGGTATTACTTGTTATCTATTCCTTTTGAGTTCTTCATAGACCATAGACATTGTGATACTTGGTCAATAAACTAACACTAAGGGGATGCATTTCAAGGTGGTTGATGATCTTCTAAGAATTCAAATTTTGGATCAATGTGAAGTTAGGATGGGAGAATCTGGGACATGATCATCTCAACTGACTGCATAATGGGGAAGAACCAGAGGAACTTGAAGATGAATCTCTTGATGTGCATCTATTTAGAACTGCTATAGTTCTTGGTAACATGGAGCAAATCACAAAATTTTTGGACCAAGAAACTTTTCCCATATAGCATACAGAGAGAGATAAGAAAAAAATGGTTACCAGAGCTATACCATATAGCCTTATTAATGGATTCTTGTATAATATGGGTAAATATGATGTATTATGCAGGGTAGATCTAGAACATGAGCAACCACAAATACTTTAAGAACATTACCAAGGCATTATATGAGGACACTTCACAGGAGATGTCACTATTGGGAAAATACTTCAGAGTGGTCTTTAGTGGTCTACACTTTTTTAAGATGGGATAGAGTTGCTAAACACTGTGACATCTATCAACAAATGGGTATGCCCAATCAGTGAGTTGAAATGCCTTTGATTTATCTAGTTGCAGAAAAACCTTTTGAACAATGGGAAATTAATTTTATTAGATCTATAGCTCCCCCAAGTAAGCAAACTCATACTATATACATTATCATTGTGATTGAATATTTCATAAAATGGGTGGAAGTTGCTACTACTCCAAGCTACAGTGCAAAAAATGTTGCCAAGTTTTTATATGAAAACATTATCATGCAGTTTGGATATCCAATTAAGCTAGTAAGTGATAGAGAAACACACTTTATCAATAATACTATTAATAACATCATGAAATAATTCATGATATCGCACCACAAAATCACAACTTACCATCCATAGGCCAATGGACAGGTAGAAGCATTAAATAAAGTTTTGGGTAAGATGCTGACAAAAAATTGCAATGTCCAAAGAGATGATTGGAAAGATCACATTCCTATAATTATTTCAGTCTATCTCACAAATTATAAGTGAGATACATGGTTCACTCACTTCTAATTAGTATATGGCCTCGAGGTAGTAATGCCTATGGAATACAATGTACCTATTTTATGCATTACAATGATCATGAGGTGAGGGATCAGGGTTCATTAAGGGCATAGTTGATAGATTTAATTAAGATGAAAGAAGATAGGGATAAAGCACACTAGACACAAAAAATCAATAAAAAAATTCAAAAATCATGACATGATCATAATCTATAGTCTAAGCAATTCTACCTAGATCAAACTGTATTTCTTTATGAGAGTAGATTTAATGTAATCCCATGAAAGCTACACATACGATGGAAAGGACCCTATATCATTCATAAAGTATCACCATAGGGTACCATAGTGATGAAATATTTCTAAGGGATCATATTACTAGGTAAAATCAATGATTATAGGCTTGAGCCATATCATTTTAAATCTCTATCATCCTGCTAAAAATTGAGTGGGTGCTAAGTAGCACTATGTAGTTAGGATTTTATTTAATGTTGTTTGTTTTCTATTTTGTTTCATAGGATGGAATTTTTTTTAGTATTCTCATTATTTCACAACATGTCATAACCACCACAACCAGTTATCATCATAGGATGTGACCACCTTACTGAGACAACTCACTAAAGACATCTAGCCACAACTACACCAATCTTTGTAATAAGTCTAGGAATTTGATGAAAAGATAGGTACAATAAATAAAAGGCCAACGGTCAGGTTAGACTATTAGTGACATGGAATTTCAAAATATTTTAGTAGTTTTAAAGTAGATTTGGAAATAAAATGACAAGTAGATGTATAAAATGAATTCATTAACCGAAGGGATAGATTCTCACTGGTAATAACTGCCTAGAACTACATCAAATATTCTAGGCACAAAAGGTCCCTGTCAAGATGATTTCTAGCATATAATATTAATTACAAAGAGAACATTCATATGCATACAATCAATACATTTAAAGGAGGCAATGCCATGAATTTGGACATCAAACAACTATAAAAGGATAGAAACAATGATCAGACATTACATCCTCCAACTAACAAGAGATTTTTGTGATTGGTCTCCCAAATATCTCTTTGCATAGATTTCACACCAGGGTTTAATTTATTAGAATAATCATCAACTTCACTAATTCATCCAACCATGGATAGAAGCCAACTATTGATCCCACTTTTTTGATGCCCAGAAGGAGGAAATGGGAATAAAACTATGGGTTTGACAAATAAAATATAATGATCTAAAACCATTCAATTTCATCAATGGGGAGAATCTACTCTATTTTCTTGAGAATCCCAAGGAGTAGCAAAACCAATAACTTTAACACTACAACATCCATTATGAGGTTATGACATAACAAGTTACTCAAGCTACCTATACTCAAGAAGTTAGATGAAGTAAAGACAACATTGTTGAGTTAGTACAACTAGGGATCTATCCATTTAGCTAAAGATATTACCACATTGATTAATGTGCACTCAATATCAATAGTAATTTGCCTACCCAATCATGGAAAATCTCTAATGTCATACAAGTCTACAACGCGACCACTTCATTTAGATATCAGAGAGAAATACACTACCAAGGAAGGAAGAGGAACTTCGATTGATTTAATTATGGATGATTCATTGCATTTCATGGTCCAGTGTATTACTAAAATAGTTTAGTTAACCATAAATCATGCAAAGCAAAAAATAAGATGCATCATTGACATTGCCTATTGAATGACGAAGCTGTATCAGGATTTTAATTGGCCTAAATTTTTGGCAATTGAGCTTATCACAAATATTGAAAAGGTACTTGCAAAAATTATAGAGACATTTTAATATCAATTCTTAGTTCTATTATTATTTTTGACTCAATGAAAGTCACCTCTAGGTCTAGTCAATGTAACTACCAATTTTTAGCCTAGTAATGCCTTCATAAGCGGTGCACAGACCAAAACTAGTCAATATTACAAATAATTGGCGTATTTCAATGAATGGTGATTTAAATACTTAGCATTAATTCAATCACATCACAAGATTCATCAAGATGTCATTCAATATCTAGGTCAACATGCATCTATTACCAAACTTCAAAAAAGAATACAAATCAAGGTACATGAGTTGGCTACCCCAACTTTCACCCCAATGCCATTCTTCATTTTGATGGTCGAAGAAAAAGTTGAGGTCTATTAGAAAAAATACCTAGCTACAATGTCCTTACCTTTATTATAAACCATCCCTCCATATGCCCAATAATAATAGGTAGAACAAGTCCCTGCACAACAAACCATATAACAGATACAACTGCAAACTTTAGCACATCAAGAAAGAGGAAAGAGGAAAGAAACTGTACACAAAGCCTCACCATCTCTGCCAAATAAAAGAACATGAAAAGTAATGTAATGGCTCGAGCATCCCATGTTTCCAAAAATATCCATTTAGTTTAACCTACTTGAGTTGGGGGTAGAGGAAAAAGAAGTGATCTAATCAATGTTGGAAGACATCGACACCAAAGTGTATGGTGCAAAGGAGGAGAAGGAGTTCTTCTTTTAGAAATTAGTTCACACTTTCCAATTACAAAATTAGGTAAGGCTAGACAATTGGGTTGATATCACTAAACCACTTGGTTCTATCTTTGTTGACACTGTAGGATAGGAAACAACTTGATGAAAAATGGAAGCAAAAATATTTTCAATAGAACCAACCATGGGATCATCCGCTATGCATGCCTTAGAATTGTTTGTAGAAGATAGCCCCCTAAAAACCTTATTCAGGCAACTACACACATATTTGACTATGAATCCCTTACAAATAAAAGATAGTCTCTTTTGGTGTACCTGTAGAACAAAGTAGTGCACAAATAACTCAACAATCTCAACCCCAAGGGGTTAAGAAACAAAAGTAGACACCTAAGTCTCTAACCAAATACATAAGAAAAATGTTGGTACAAAAAGATTAGTTGGGTGAATCAAAATCATCTAAACAAAGTTAATCCAATGAGGGCACTGAAGGAGAAGAATTCATGGATATAACCATCCTTGAAGAATATGAGGATAAAAAATTGTGCAGGGTACACTTGATCCTAAGGTGAGATAACAAGAATAAAGCACTGATGAATCAGAAGCACAAGTGGCCATGCTGTAATTAAAATAAAAAGAATTTTAAAAAAATCCACAATAAAAGCAACAAGACACAATATTGGGGAAATAAAATAAAGCTAAAAAAGTAGAGGCTACATAGAAGCAAGCTGAGGAAGTTGAAGCTAGAAAGAAGAAAGTTGAGGAAGTTGAATCTGTGTGCAAGCAGACTTGAAGAAGTAGAGACAAAGAAGAAATAACAAGAATAATAAAAAAGGTGATAATAATAGGCCCATGTTGTGTAGAATAAAAAGTATGAGCAATAATCCAAATCTAAAGCTGAAGCTAAAGCTAAAGCTCAAGTTGAAGTTAAATCCAAAGATAAGGCTAAGGTCGAAGTAGAAGCTAAAGCCAAGGCTGACGTATAGACCAAATATAAAGCCCAAGCTTAATTTCAATCAAGGCCAAAAAGGAAACTGAAGTGCAAGCTGAAGCCAACAATAAGACCAAGATGGAAGCATCAATTAAGGCTTAAGAGCTCAATGATGCACACATTCAAGTAGAGGTAGCATCCACTAGTCACACTAAGGGCACTGAAGAAGCAATGAATATCCCTAGTTAATGGCTATAGGATGTGCCTGCTACATCCACCTAATGGAATACACTCTTGCTTCCACTTAATTAGTTTACACTTGCTCATATGACATCCATTACATCATCTATGGCACTTTCCACCACTATAATGGAAACATAATTAGATGTAACCCAACTATCGATCTCCAAATAGATTAAAGAAGTAGCCATTTTTTAGGAATCCATTGCATAGAGTGCTTCATATTTGGAGCAAGAAGTCCTATGGCCATGGGATAAAAAGGTGGAAGTAGAGGAAAAGATGATGAATGTGAGGTAGGTGATTGATATTATTTATCCCATATTAGTTACACACATACTAGGTGATCAAATTATGTCAGAAGATAAATAATTCATGACGCTATTGATAGAACATACAAAGAGATGGGTAGATACATAGAAAGTTTTGACATTGTGCACACAAGGATAAGTCCTCATGTTATAAACATAGATTATGTGCCAACTCCTAAAAGAATATGAGTAGGTCATAAACACTATTGTAACACAAGCCAATAAGCTAGCCGAAGATATGCTCAACTGGAGACAACATTTGAATAAATCCCTGGATGCTACATAGCCTAAAGTTTATAATACTAACAAATCTAAAGCCATGTTGGAGGATCAAATGGTAACTATAGAAAAACTGAATAGCACACTCAAACAACTAATGGATTCTTGAGATGTTGTTATACATAGGCTACAAGAATAACATCATGAAGCAATGTGAAATATTTTTACATCCATGCAAACCTAAAGGATATTAGATAGATTCGATGAGCTCATCTTATACACACAACATAAATAATCTAATGCCTAGACATTGCTTACAATTGTAAAATATAAATACCTATAGAACATTATGATGATCTAGGTACCACTATGCATTCTAATTACAATGGTATGTGAAGTACTTATTGACTTGAAAATGCTCAAGCAAGATCTAACTCAAGTGGATTCATCCATTGCGCATATAACAGATGATCCCCAGTTCGTTCCTCCATAATAAATTCTAAAAATCATATAAGAGAGGGAGATAAAGGCACATGCACAATCTTTGCATATACCTTTAGTGATGGATACATCAGGAGCCATTGGACTAATAGTTAATCAACAACAATAAAATATGTAGTCTCCTAATAAACCAACTTCCCATCCATACTAATAAGGTTTGTGCTCTACATGTTTTCAAATTTTATCAGATTCACATTTTTGTAAGATAGTCTAAACATTAGGAGCAGGCCAGAATGGTTCAAAACCCTTAAATGACAGCCACCAGGTTATGCTAGTCTATTAAAAACTCAAAAGGGCAGTATGCTAGTATGCTACTTAGTTGAAAACTTGAAAGGCTGGATAAGTAGTACGCAAAGGGTGAAAATTGGTAAATTACCACTAGAGTGATTACTGCAACTTCTGTTTATGACTTATCTTTCCAGCTTAGTTTAGCTCAACTTGCACCTTTGTCTTAGGATAAGACAAATATATAAGTCCACAAAACTGTTGGATGAAGATGGAACTTGCTAAAACCACAAAGTATATAAAATAAACACATGTGAAGTGTTTGATTTTGTATTTTGTATATATTTGGCCTTATAAGTCTAATCAGATAATTAGAGAATGCAAAGAGTCTTTCATTTTGTATCTCAGAAGGTTGGAAGGTGAAGAGACAACAAGATTAAAAAAGGCTATAAATTATACTTTGATGGAATAGAATTTGGTTCAATGAGTTGATAAATATTAATAAAAATTATCATGTTATAGTTTTCCCTTATATTCTTTTATGTATGGTGTATGCACAGTTAATTACTCTATTTTGCTTTATTATGTAATTTGATGTAATATGGGTTATGGTCCCGTTCCATTGTATCTATGATTCATACTAATTTTTGGTCTAATTAAATATGTTATACATCGTATGTACTATTTCTATCTATTTTTCACCTTATTGTAATCTCCACCATATACACTATCCCTGTAATTAGCATGTTTTGGTGTAATTTTAGGAACCTCTGCTAACAAGAATTCAATTATAAAAAATTTCATGATCCTCTCCAAAATATCCCCCTTTACCTTTATATCCTTTCCCTAAAGAGGTACATCCAAAAAGGAGGGAAAATAATTCAAATATTAAAAGGACCTTTTCTTATAATCTTTCACTCAATCACTTGAGTGCCCATGACCCTTAAATGTCCCCTTTTTAAGTGAAAATTATTCAAATAATAACTTGACCTTTACTTATAAGATTTCAATTAATCACTTGAGTTCCCATGACCCTCAAATGTCCCCTTCTTAAGTGAAAATTATAATAATAAAGTACTTTTATAATTTCTCTTTAGAAACCCCAAGTGTTTCCCTTCTTCATTTCTCTGTTAGCCATTGGGAAAAAAAACTAGGCTAAGGGTCTTCAATGGCTAGACAATCGAAAGGGGGACATGACAAACTAATTTGATGGTCACCCCTTCCTCCTCCAAAAAGAAGAGAGAGAGAGAGAGAGAGAGAGAGAGAGAGAGAGAGAGAGAGAGAGAGAGAGAGAGAGAGAGAGAGAGAGAGAGAGAGAGAGAGAGAGAGAGAGAGAGAGAGAGAGAGAGAGAGAGAGAGAGAGAGAGAGAGAGAGAGAGAGAGAGAGAGAGAGAGAGAAAGAGAGAGAGAAAGAACCTAAAATGGTAGACATACCTCTACACCCCCAAAATAAATAAATAGAAAATGCTAACACAACCAACTAAAAATAACCCTATGTTGATTTAAGTGGGGTTATCTTCAAAGAATTAATCTACTAGGGTTCATGGTTTATGTTTTCATACTTGCTTTATTGACTCACCTTGCTCAAACTACTTGTCCTATGTGATTTTCTAGGTCTAAAGCACATTAATTGCACTTGGCTCATTGCCCTTTAGGTGGGCCAACACTCTATTTATGGTTTCTTTGTGCTCTAATACATCTGTTGATATATCAGTCAAAGCTAATGGCACCTAAACAAGCTCAAAAGTTTGTTCTAAAGGTCTATGATGAGGTGATCCCTCAGCGCCCATCCACTCCATAGGTAATCATTCCTATTACAACTATTGAACAATGTTATAAATGGTATGAAAATTGTATTGTTATTGCTTATTTTGTTGTTTGTATTCCCTGAGAGGACTATCTCCATAATTAGATCTACAACCACTGGGTGCCTTTGAGCATCCATGTCTCTAGAATCCAAAACCTTATGAAAGGTTTTTTCTTGTTTTCCTTCTAGGCTCCAAGATGCAACTTATCCTTGCGAAGTCCAATGTTTGGTTCCTTCAACCAACTTATGATTTTATTTGCCTAGTCCTATGAATTTAAAGTTTCTAATAATGATACCCTTTGTGTCCATATCTAGGTTGAGATTCCTAATCTACCAGTTCACCTCTAGGATTTCATACCCCAAATCATCACCCCCATAGGGTGTGTTTTTATGATTGAGTAAAATAGGTTGTTTTCCCCATTAACAAGCAGGTTTGTGTGGATGTTTACCTCTCTAAGGAATTAAACGAGTTTATAGAGATTAAAGTTGAGGAGACCCAATAGTCAAAAAATGTTGTTTACTTCAACCTATTGAATACTTATTTCCATTGTTAGGCTTCAGACCACTGCATTAAGGATTATCATTACATGGGTCATCCTAAACCCCATCAACTCCCTCCTCAGACCGATAAGCTCAACTCAGTAGACCAAGGTGATGGTTGGACCATAGTGCCACCTAAAAGGTTATAGTGGCCTAAGCCACAAAGCCTACCCTAGCTACCAGCTCAGGATGATTCTTCTCTAGCTATCAAACCCTCTCAAGAGACTTCTTTACCCTCCCTTGCCATTTTGGTTCCTTCCAACCCATAGAGTGTTTCTTCAATTTCTTAAAATACTATGATTCCCATGGTTGAGTTTATCTCAACTATAATCTCCTTCTACTGGTAGTCTTGTAGCCCACCTCATGGGGGTGCATACTCTCCTTGAGAGGAACACAAATCCAAACACCACTTCATTGTGGCAGGTATAATTTCATGTCCTCATCAACACATTAACTTTTTATCATTAGAAAATTTTAAGGATGAATAGGGAAAAATTAAGATGGATGACCCTTCTTCATGAATGTGTTATCATGGAATGTTAGGGGTCGTACAGAGTCTACCCACAAATACTATATGCATGTTGCTTGTCAGTAGATTGGGTTTACAAATATTATCTATATGCAGGAAGTTAAAGTGTCTATATTTCTCCTTTAGACATATTTTTTAAGTATATGGCATGGTACCACCTAGATCACCACCTTACATGAGGAGGGATGTGTCAGCGCTTGTATTTTAGTTGCCCCTAAGGTTTCCCCCAACATTATTACCATGAGGGATGAACCTTCACATTGGGCAGTCTAGATTATTATTGACATTGATGGCCATCCATTTGGAAATCTCAACATCTATGCACCTAATGATGGACTTGATCGCTTCTTACTTTGGAGATATTTGGCTGATGGGCTACTTGTTGCCACAAGGCTAGTGTGTGGAGATTTCAACATGATTTAACACCCCCAAGGAAAGGATGGGTTCTTCCCTATGTGTTTGTGCATTGGTGAATATGAGGCTTAGTATTATTTCAAAAATAAATGTGTTCTAGCTAACCCATTCCTATGATGTTAGACATTTAACCCCACATATTGGTTTACTTGGTCCAACTACCAATCTAGGGATCACCATATACTCAAATGACTTGACTACTTTATGTTGTCATAGAAAAATATTTTTTCCTTTTCCAACATTTATGGCCATCATATAAATTTCCATTCTAGTATTATTTTATTAGACAATTCCCCTATTTCTTGCAAAGTGAAATGAACTTTAGGACAATATAATGTGCCACATAATCAATTTATCCTTAATATTCTATGTTGAGCCATGGTAGAATGATTTGACTCATCACACATATCTAAAACCTCACCCTACAACCCCAATACACTACTAGATGGCTATTATGGTGGAATGAGTCCATTTTGTACACCACCTCCTTCCTCCACCACCATGGCAAACATGTTACTCAGATCAAAAAGTGATTAGAAGAGGCCATGCTCAATGAGTTGTGATGGTATTTGTCTCCCTCAAGATTGATCCTTTCAAAGTGTAGTTGTAATGGCTTGTAGATTCTCTCAAACACCTTAAGGTGGTGGAAAACCATGCAGCTAGAGGCACTTAGCTTTGGGCTTGACTGCATTGGCTAAAATTTGGTGACAAAGCCTCCAAGGATTTTTGTAAAGCATTAAAATCCAATTAAGCGCACATTAAAATCAAATCCATTCAAGTGGCTCAATCCTAGTTGACCTCTTAGTTTGATATCTCCTTAACTTTTCTTGAACATTACAAGATGGTTTTTCAAACTCAACCTTTCATAGCTAAGAAAACTTAAGTGCTTCAAAAATGCCTTGATGTAGTGCCTTGCAAGCTCATGCCTATTGATCAATGACTTTGTGATGCCCCACTCACCTTACAGGATTTCACAGAGGCTTTATATTGCATGAGAAATGATAAGGCCCTTGACCTTGGTGGCTTCCCATGCAAATTTTATAAAGCCACTTGGGAGTTTACCAACCCTGATTTATTGCAAGTCTATAAAGAAGCCTTGTGGAATCAGTCTCTTGGACCCATGATCAACCAAGGTAAAATTAAATTCATTCCTAAAGTTTGAGATATTGAGTTGATTACCAGTTAGAGGCTGGTAAAATTTATCAATATTTATTACAATATTATTTCTAAAGCCCTTGCTAAATACGTTTGACTCATTCTACCTACCATTGTTTGACTAGAGCAAATATGATTTATTAAAGATCATTATATTTTAGATAATCTTATTATAGTTTGGGAAGGCATGAATTGAGCCCGTTCCTCTCTCTAGAGAACTATTTTTCTTAAATTAGACTTAAAAAAATCTTATGATAAGATTGAGTGGCAATTTATTCTTTTCATGGTCAAGGCTCTCAGCTTTGGCCCCTACTTCATTTATGTAGTGTAGACATTACTTCAAGATGCCTCAGCCTGCCTCACTATAAATGGGCATAAAAATGAGGGGACTAAACTTCAATATTATATTTTATAAGGTTTTCCCTTTGTTTTGACACTTTATGTGTTGTCCGCTGAAGCCCCAGTTTATGTCTTGGCTTTCAGATCTTCTTAAGGGCTGTTCATGGCTTGTTTTTCTTGACTGCACCTCCCATCTAATTAATGCACATTTTTCATATGACACATTACTCATGCTTGAAGAAAAATAGGAAACCTTTAATGAATCTATCCAATGCCTTGACACTTTATGTCTAGCTTTTGACTCTAACCTACAATGGAGGAAAACTCAATGTTTTTGACAAAGCATGATGCTTATGCTTGAGTGGATTTGCAAGTATAATTGGTAATGGATTGATCGAGGGAATAATTAAAGTTCTCTGGTTGAGATTTGGTAGTACGTCCTTAACAAGATTGAAAAGAAGGTTGAATATTGGATCACTATGACTTTATTTATAAAAGGCAAGTTTCATAATTGCACCAAAATCTTAGCCACTACTCATGTTTACTATTATTTTTGTTGGGATCCCTCAAATGCCTCATATGATGTTCTAGCCAAAATCCTTAGAGTCTTCCTCAGGGACAATTATAATCATGCTTGCGGTTTTCATTGGGTGGCCTAGGATATTTGTTGCCTCCCCCATGATAAAGTTGGCATGTGCATCATTGACACATATTAGAAAAATATGGCCTTGTGTGATAAGTGGGTTATTTGAGATGTTGAGGGAAATGAATGTTGGAAAATTTTGCTAAGACATTGTATCTTTGTGAGCTCTCCCTATGGTAAAACTAGTTGGAAAAATATTGGCTTCCAATCCCTTCTCACCACTACAATCCCTATCAATATTTCTAGCTCTTTTGTGGTCAAAATCATTTGAAAGGATTGTGAAACCATTAAAACCCATTTGAAGTGGGTGCGGGATGGTTTTTTTCATAGGTTTGTCTTTTAATGACCATAGCTTATGGTAGTCCCCTGCTATTACTACTTTTATTCCCCTAGCTAAATTCCCTGGTATTAAAACTCAATGACTATTCTTAAACGGATTCATGCTATTTGATATTTGGTTAACTCTAGGGATTAGATTCCTTGGCCTAAATTAAAAATCAATTTTTAGTTAAAAAATGTAGACTTACCTTTTATTCTTCACATTCAAGAGTTGCTACCTAATGTTATGTTGCATAAACTTAGCCTACAACCTCCTAGGGTCTAGTGGAAAGATAGGATGTGGAACTGTGATACACATTTTGAGAGCTACAATCCCAGACTTATTTATCAGGTTATGAGTCCACTCTCTCTAGATTTAGATAAGATCAACATGTGGTGGGGTCTCCAGTCCTCTCACAGGACATGACTCACCCATTTGGATTGTGTGTGCTAACTTGGCTTGGAGTCCAAGATGGTTTATTTCTTATGGTGTTTGATTTATCAAGGACTCCACCTTGGTGAGAGGCTACTCCATCTTCACATTCCCCATCCCTTCTATCCAGCTTGTGAGTGTCTAAAATAATTTAAACATCTATTCTATTTTGTCTAAAAGCCTAGTCTGCCTAGTATTGGATTCATTCCTTATTTCAACCTTATCACCCTCAGCCTTTATCTTGGTGATAGGCACTCCTTGGGGATTTTTTAAATTAACCAACCTCTATTTCCTTTCATTCGTCATTATTCCATGCTATTATTCTATTTCAACTATGGATATTTAGGAACAATGCTATTTTTAATCATGAGACCTATGAAATTTCATTTTTTATTAATGAAAAGGTTGTTATTTCTTAGATCTATATGCATATTCAAGCTCAAGTGGAAAATATGGATCTAGAACTTTTCCACCTATAAGAGCCCCTTGACCATTGGGGGAGTGCCCCTTGCACCATGAGTAAGGTTCCACTTGATGGACCATCCAACAGTCTGCCACCTCGTCCTCCTAGGAGGCATCAAATCAAAAGTTAGTCTAAAAGAAAGGGCCACTTTTTTCCTTGACCTCCCCCAAGGGGTGGTAGGATTTCTCATAACAAGTCTGATATTAGTCCTTCATAGTGGTCTATGACAACATTTTTGTCCCTATATAATGAATTGATGGTTGGCCTATCACTATTCATGATAACCCCATGGATGGTTAGAATGCTTTAGAGATTCTTGACATGGAGTCGCTCACTTGGTTAGTGATTCCCAACGATGATCCTCCACCTACATCTCTTGGGGTGGTGATTTATGCATAAAATTTTGATTTCTAGTTATTTTTAGTTTTTTAGGTTGTGCCTTGACCAGTTTATGTTTTGTTTCGAAGCTAGGATGTTCTTTCGACAGAGTGTTTGAGCTGTGATGTGTCCAACTACTTTACTTTAAAACCTTCTATCATTATATTTTTTCTGTTAATATAATGTGAAACATTCTAATAGTAAAACTAACCCTAACAACTAAATTGATTTAAAGCATGTTAAAATTTGGGGTAGTCATCACTGTTCCAATGACAATAATTTGCCATGATTTTTTATTTGTTTGATTTAATGGATTATAGTTTGAAAGCATTCAACTTGAATATCCTTTCCAAATGTTCAAATAGACAAAATGTTGGATTTAACCACTAAAGTCATCAAATAAGAGACTTAGACATAGATATAGTATGAAAACACTAATATATGATTTCTAAAATGTATAATTCAACATGGATATAAAAAATTATATTATACTAAATATAAAAAAATATACATATGTTGCACATATAACCTACTAAAAAATATTTTGAAACATATTATGCACCCTAGTACTAACACTTTCCAAAACTTAAACAATTTTTGATCCTAAGAAAAAGATGATGATGATGTGTAGATGCACAAAATCTAGTTTATATGGTTAGGTGGAGTTGCTCTAAGTTGCATAATATCTGATTATGATTTTTTTTGGTTATAGTGCTACTCAAAGCACCATTTTTTAGTTTTCACTTCATGCACACTACTTATCATCCTCTTTAGGTTCTTAACTAAGTAGCATATAAACCTATCACCCTTTACAATCTTTCAATAGGTCGATGTAACTAGGAGGCCACCCTTGATGGATTGTAAACCTTCCTATTCCCCCTCGTAAAGTTTTTTCACCAACAAAACTATTTTTGGAATCAAAATTGAACAAAATTGTAGAATTCTACTACCTTACCATAAAGGTGGCATTATCAGAGTTTTTTTCATTATTTTTGATTGATTTGGCTATGCCGAGGCTAGAGACGTTGTTGAGGATGATGTTGTAAAGGCTAAGGCGTTGGGGTCCTATTGATAAGTTGATTTAGGGAGTTGTTATGGTTCTTACAGTTGAATGTGCATGTATTAGATTAAAAATTATTAATAACTTTTGCAAGATCAATGTACTTTGGTTTATTTTGGATATCCTAGACTGAGCTTAAAATATTAGTTAAATCTATTTTGTAGCTAGTCCAATCATCTAGTGTATCCCTGACCATGTTAAAGAGTTTTCAAATCCATGCTTGGCTTTGTAATATCCCATGAACGTCCTCATCACTTGTAGTTACAATGATTAGTCAATCATTATTTGTATTATTTCAGTAAGACAAGGGTTTGCTATGTTAAATTGAATATGTTACTCTTGTCAAAACATGATAGTAATTCCAACTTTAGTTGAGTTGTGATAACCTCTGATTTTTTTTAATTTCTATTCATATATAGTTTTTATTAATCTTGATTTGCAACATTTAATAAGTTGAAAAAAAAACTATCAAAATACACTTAAAACAAGTATTTCTAGAAATTATATTCTACAAAACAAATCTCAGATGAGTATTTTTAGTAGTTGTATTTTATTATACTATAAAAACAAAAAAAATTACCCTTCACTATTCAAGGGATGGAAAATAACAATAATCTTTGTAAAGCAACAATTAATAATTTTTTCCACATATTGCTCAAAATCTATTTTGTTTTGCATTCACTATTAGGAAATATAATAATCAAAAAATAAGAAGGAAGATATTTAGCCCAAAAGTGGGCTTTCATCTCAATTGACATGTGTCAAGGAAGAAGAAGATGAGACACTTTGAGAGTATTTATGAACTTTTTATTTTCTTAAGACATTTTATATAATTTAAAAGCAACTAATATAAACTGATAGTTTTCAATCATTCACTAGAATGTAGATTAACTTTGAAAATACTAATGAGATTCCTAATACTCATTGATAGAAACACACTCCATGATAACCACTTTCATTAATTTTTCAAAAACCAAGCTAACAATAACATATCACTAAAGAGGTAAATTAACATAATAATAGATAAAATTCATCCACTACATAAGTTTCATAGTCGAGATGTTCCTTTTACCATAACTAACCCATTGCATAAATTTTCATATTTTTCCTTATCAATTTCATACATACGATCAATATTTTACACACGAGGATCATGGTTTTAAATATAAATGCAATACTATTCTTCCTTAAGTAGATTTAAAATTATATAAAAATATCTTAAAGGGTATACATAACATATGACACCTAAACAATCATGATACAAAATAAAAGCATAGTATGAAAATATAAAATACAATAAATTTCCTATTATGAATGAAAATTTAGTTGATTTAGAAATTTCAAACACAAAATGTATTATTTTCATACATTGACTATCACTTTTTATGTCAAATCATTTGAGAACAAATCTAAGATTCAATTTCCAAATTTACAAGATGTAACCTAATTTATAGAGGATAAATTACATTTGATTCTAAATAATCAAAACATGAGATGAAAACATAT
Organism: Torreya grandis; assembly: GCA_037957365.1. Taxonomy (NCBI): domain Eukaryota; kingdom Viridiplantae; phylum Streptophyta; class Pinopsida; order Cupressales; family Taxaceae; genus Torreya; species Torreya grandis. The sequence goes on along the minus strand of JARHVA010000208.1, from coordinate 5,340,518 downwards.
GATATAATAACCTTTCAAGTGTAACCAATCTTGTACTTTGTACAACCAAAGAGTAATAGTAATTTTAATAATTCATGCAAATTAAAAGTTGATGCAACCTAGTTTGGACATTTTAGGAAAACAAATCTTAAGCTTCAACATAATTAATGTGCATCAAACATTATTTTTTAATTGTAAAAATCATTGTATAAAGATAAATTTTAGTTTTCTAATAATTATTTTCATGCATTGGACATTATTTTTCATGTGAAAATTGATGTAGAAAAAATAGACCAATCTTCTAAAGGTCATAACTTTTGACTCGTAGCTGCGTTTGAGCTCTTCCACATGCCAAAATGACCGTCTTAAAAAGTTAGATGCTATGATAATGATCTCTATTCATTTAGAGTTGATTTCAATATTTTTTAGAGGCCATACATGATCATTTGAGGGTATGAAATTAACATTTAATGATTTTTTTGAGAATTTTCTATTTTTAGAACCAAATATCAACTTAAATTAAATTTCATCCTTTAGGATAATTATAGTGTTTAGAGTATTGTGGGAGATTTTTAAATCCAGACATGCTTGCATGCGAAACTTACTATAAATAACAACTGCTAAAATAGAGGTTTTTTAGATTTTAGTTTTTTTTGGATTTTTGCATGTAAATTCTAATTTCTGAGTTTAGGCTTATTTAATCATCATTTGGGTTTGTACTTATTAGAAGTCATTCAATATAAATTAATTTTGAGCTATTGTTTCAGACCTTGGCCTATTGGTAATTTTATTGTCTTGATAGTTTTTGGCTTCATTATCTGGTATCAGAGCAAGTTAGAATCTTAGAGGAGTGAGACATAGCAAGAGAACATGGAGGTATTCCGTAGATGAATGGAGGTTATCACCAATCAAGGAAGAAGAGAAGGTGGTGATGAAGCTAAGGAAGACATAGATCATGATGAAAAAGTTTAACAACAAGAAGAATAACAAGATCAACCACCATCGATGGAAGAGATGATGGTTTAGGGTTTAGAAGGGAGAAATGAAGGAATCAAAGTTGATGTTCTAGATTATGGAGGCAGTTTAAAACTAGAGGAGTTGATGATTGGATGAATAGCATGAATAAATTCTTTGTGTGGAAGACTATGAGAGAAGATAAGAAGATAAAGTTTACATGTACGAAATTAAAAGGTCATGCAATGATTTGGTGGGATCACTTGAATAAATAGAGACAAAGGAAAGGTAAAGAGAAGATTAATTCAAGGAAACAGATGAAGAAGAAGTTGAGGGAGAAATTTCTTCCTGTGGATTATGCACAAACTCTATACAAAATATTTTAGAATTTGAGGCAAAAAGATCAAAATATACAAGAGTATATAGATGAATTTTATAAGATTTTTATACAAGTGGGGCTTGATGAAATAGAAGAGCAGATGGCTGTAAGGTATGTAAATGGTTTGAAATTTTCTATTCAAGATGAATTAAGCATGCATAAAATACTTTGCATGGAGGAGGCTTATCAATTAGCTTTGAAGACAAAAGAAAAATAAAAGAGAAAATTTTAGGAGAATGTCTTTTGGTCTAAGAAGAGGTGGATCCCCTCCAAATAGGGAATGAGGTGGGTTTAATACCACCAGAGGTGAGTCTAACACTAATAGAGTTGAATCATCATGTGGCGTAGAGGGGTAAGATGATAATAGGCAAGGGTTTTAATACCAACAAAGAGGAAGAGGATTTCAGAGAGGATGACATTATGGTGGTGTTAGAGGATGGCTTCCAAGTCAACGTAGGTCTTGTGTCTGTTATAGATGTGGATAGAAAGGGCACAGAGTGTTTGAGTGTCCACACTATCAAGATCAAGAAAGGAGGCAATAAGATCACCCAAGAGTAAATCTAGTTGATGCTGAAATAGAAGAACATAATACTGAAGTTGCACCAATAGATGTTAGAGAGAATCTCAAGATGAGAAGAACCATGATCGCTCTAAGCAACAAGTGCAAAAAAAAGAAGATGGTGATGCATGGATGCGATCAAATATTGGCCTATTAATGTGCATTAAACATTATTTTTTTGGTGCAAAAATCATTGTAGAAAGATAAATTGTAGTTTTCTAATAAAGATTTTCATGCATTGGACACTATTTTCCATGTGAAAATATTTACACAATAAACCAAGTTTCTATTTTTTAGATTGCACCATTAAAAAAAACATCTTTGGAAAATTTTAGGGTTTCAAAAAGGATATGACTCACATTACATCAAGTCATAAAACCACTTTGAAAAAATTGAGAATCATATTTTTAAATTACAATGTAACATAATATTCTTATGTATCAAATATGTAGGAAAGATAGGTAAAAAATAGTTAGTTGAAAAAACTAATGTCTTGAACCCTTGTCAGTGTTCTCCAAGCCTTAATCAAAATAGAAAATTTGAAGCAAGGCATGTACATCATCGAAAGATGATCTAAAGCATTTTTTGGTCTAAGTGCAAAAAAAAATAAAAATGAAAATGTGCAAAAAAACCTTAGAGATCCAATCCAACTCTACCATATTGGTTGTCATTGCATTCCTATTCTTCCTACAAATTCAAATAACAAATCCAACACAAAACCCTTACGCTCATATCTATCATCCGCCATAACTATCTCGAAAAAGAGGAGAACATGTTGTCTTTTCAAAAGTCAAAGGTTGTAACTTTAAAATAAAACATAAACTAAGCTTACACAATTGGACACCCCTCTATAAAGCACCATAATTTCAATGAGTTTCCATATCTCTAAACCTCTAAAATTCCAATGAAATCATAAAACAAAAAAAATAAAAATAAAAATAAAAATAAATGATGTACGAAATCTATTACTACTCAAATATAAATGCACAACAATTCCTGTTGAGAGAATTTCCATAAAATGGCTAGATTTGTGCAAAGGCAGGCTTTATTGACACAGTTCTTATTGACAAGAAAATATTCAAACGTGGCCTTAACTATAACACCACCTTTGATGCCCTAAAATTAGCCTTCTCTGATACAATAAACTTGAAAAATACACAACCATAATGGAAAAGGCCAACACAAAGTATAAATGGGCATCACTTTTAGAAACAAATGAAAAAATTATAAAGAAATAATAGGTTACTGATACACTGAGAAAATGACGAATGGTTCAGATTCATGACATGATGTTGTTATGTATAACAATACTAATTATTGATCAAAATTGACGATTATATTTTTTATATTATATATCTATCAAGATATATGTATATGTATATACATATACGCATCTTTACTTTTGATTTTGGATGCAATAGTTTAACAAAATCATGGGGCGAGGAGTCTAAGGTAGTCTTTTGGGCCATTTTATAGCCTTCTGGAATTCCAAAGGAGACCTTACATTGAATTATACATTTTAATGATCATATATTAATGTTTTCATATTTTATAGCATGTCTAGCTATTGATTCATGCTAGATACCTTAGTGGTGTTATACTAATACATTAAGTTTAATTAGAAACATTATTTTGGTTGGAGTTGCGTTAAAATTTATTGTTTTTAGGTGTGTTCTAGTTTAGGACCATCCCCGATTTACAAAATAATGTAACACAATTTCAACACACATATATATAGTGTTTATTATTTATACACTATATTAAGTTATTTATTTTTATAAATATATAAATTTTATATATTATATTATTATATTTATATATTTAAAATTATATCAAAAAATATACTATAATTATCTTAAAAAATATTATATATAATTAAAAAAATCAATAAATTGTAAAAATTATATACATAATAATATTTTGAATATATTTATTTTAAATTAAAAAATATGAAATTTAATATTTATTAAAATATAATAATAAAAAATAAAATTGATATAATCTACTTCCCCAATATAATAATAAAGAATAAAATTGATATAATCTACCCCCGCCCCCCCAAAAAAAAAATCAACTCCTCTTTTCTCTTTTCTGAATCCTAATCATGCATGTCAATGAATCATTTCAATATCCTAATATTTAAATTAACTCCCTCTCTCAATTCTAATAGTCAAAGAATAAGATTATAATGTGCCTCTTGATAGTCAGCATACCCCCTTTTCTTCCAAGAATGCATATCATTTTGAATGTCATGTTTGAATCATAAACAATTTCTGACGAATTTAAAATAATTATATAAGAAGATGCTCGGGGTAATTAAACTTGGTGTTTAAAGCCAACATATGGCAATTATACCTGTTGATACTTCTTTCTAATCTCTGGTTGTATGCCAAAATCTATCACAAAGGTGCTCTACCAGCATCCTCACCATATTATTACCAATGCTCTCTGGAATAACTCTCTTGCAGCATTTTTCAGATTATATATCTTCTTAATTTATTTTACAATACACGGTTGTCTCTTTGATAGAGAGGTTGCAACTTGCAAATAGATTGTAATAGTGTCTCCTCCATTAGGTAAAATAGTCCCCTTATCCAGGATTATAACATTGATGGGAACATGGCTGACCCTACAGTAAGCCAAACATTCTAACTATTTCTATTATGGTTGGTATTTAATATTTTTTCATGTATTTAACTTATATTTCTAGATATTTGATTCATTTGCATTATTATAAATGAGTGGATACTAAGTGACATTATTTATTTGTCATTTTCTAAAAAAGAAAGTTTTCATGATAAAAAAGAGAGGAATGAAAGTATTAATTTGTAAAAAAGTAAAATTTGGAGAAAGTTTCCATAATAAAAAAGAGAGGAATGAAAATATTAGTTTGTAAAAAAGTAAAAAATAATATAATAAGAAAAATAATATGTTGTAAGGATTCAAATCAATTTTTTACAAAAACTAATCAATAAAAAATTAAGGAATCAAGATTTCAAAAACAAATATTCATGGTTTATTTAAAAGACTCCATAAAAATTCAAATATATATTCACCAAATAATACAATTAAATCTGGATAAAACACTTGTAGAAGTAAAAAATGAAAAGAAAAGTACTCTATAAAATACTCATTCAATGCATATGATACTTTTTATACTTTATATATCGAATAATTGAATTTTCCATCAATATAAATCTTAAATAAAAGAACAATACTACTTTACAAATTATTGTCCCTTCTAAAATAGATCACCACAAATTACTAACTCATAAAGTAGATATGCATTTCCATATTTATTTCCACAATCACTTATTTAATAAAATTTATCTCTAATATATGAATTTTATAATGTGACATGTCCACAAATCACAATTATACAACTGCTTCAAATAACCACAAATCAAGAAACAATTTAACATAACAACTATTAATTAGATACAATCATGCAAAAATGTTTGACAATAAATTTTTATATAACCTGAAGTGAAATTAAACAAGTACCAGTTCAAAATGCCCCTCATGCAATGGAGATAAACAAAATGGCTAAATAATGTTGTAATTTTATGATTATAATTATTATTTGTACATAACTATAATGTTTTTATAATAAAAAATTACATACAATCATGTTTACAAATATTAGTAATCTTTTCCAATAGAGATCCACTTACCTTATAGATGCATCAAACTTTTTCATAAAACACTAACAAAAATAGACCTAGGACTTAAACAATTATAATTATATAAATTATTTTTATTGAATTTGGATTACATTTGAAAAGCAAAAGGGAGGCCTTGAAGAAAGAAAATCCTTTGCAACTCCGTTAGGACCCATTCATTATAGTTATATTTTTACTCTTTTCATTTATTTCTTTTCCAACTTAATTGAAGTAAACTTTATTTGCATTTAGAATCAATACATCACATTGCTTTGTATCAACACAAAGCCAGATTTAAAAAATGTTGTAATGTTTAATGACATGAAATAAAATTTGTCAAAATTTAAAATATTAAACAAATAATAGAATAAATATATATTAGTATAAAACATCAATCTAAATATAAATGCATTCATGGAATTTAAGATTATAAAGCCTTATAAATCAATTATAATTAGGGTTTGTATTGTTGTAATAAGCTAGGGGTTTGTTATATTAACTTGGAGATGTTACTCTTGTAAAATCATGATAATGAATTAAAATTTGTTGATTCATGAAAACTTAAAAAAACTTTATCTCTATTCATATATATTTTTTTAATTTTTTATTTGAAACATTTAATAAATTGATAAAAGTTATCAAAATACACTTAAGCCAAGTCTTTCAAAAAATTATATTTTACAAAACAACTCTAAGATGAATGTTTCCAAAAGTTTTATTTTACTATATTGGCATATCAAATGTGTTCTACCCTTCACTATTCAGAGAATGGAAAAAAACAATGGTTGTGAAGAATCAATAATTTTCATGTTGTTTAAATTCTATTTTGTTTTGCATTCACTATTAGGAAACAAAATATGCAAAAAATAATCAAGATGATACTCTACCAAAAAGTGGGTTTTCATCTCAATTGACATATGGCAAGGAAGAGGAATATGAGAAAATGCATTAGATTATGATACCGAGACAATGTATAAAGTCCCTATTTTGATAAGCTATTTTATACAATTTAAAAGCAATAAATAGTCATTGATAGTTTACCATCACTCCCTAATAATGTAGACTCATTTCAAAAAAAATCAACACAATTCCTAAAACTCGTCCACATAAATACATTCCAAGGAAACCACTTCCAACAATTTTGGAGAAACCAAGCTAAAAATAACACATCATTAAAGAGATAAATTAACATAAATCATAAAGCAAATTCATCCACTACTTAAGTTTTATAACTGAGACATTCTTTTTATTGTGACTAACCCATTGCTTAATTTTTCACACTTTTCCTTATTAGTCTCATAAATATGGGCAATATCTACCATAAGAGGATCATAATTTATATAAATGCAATACTATTCTTCCTTTTAATACATTTAAAACCATAAAACAAGATCCTTAAAGGGTACATATAACATTTGACACCAAAACAATCATGTCATATAGTATGAAAACATAAAGCATGATAAATTTTCCATTATGAATGAGGTTTTAGTTGATTTTGAAATTTCAATCACAAAATGTTACTATTTCGATGCATTGAATACCACTTTCTATGCAAAATCATTTCGAAACAAATCCCAAATCCAAATTCCCAATTTATAAGATGAAACATATTATTTTACAAAGGATAAATGCTAGGCTTCAACATTGTCATGAATCAAACATCATTTTTTGTGCCAAAATCATTTCAGAAAGATATATTATTTTTTTTTCAACAAGGATTTTATGCATTGGACACTATTTAAGTTTCATAATTGAGATGTTCCTTCCATTGTGACTAACCCATTGCTTACTTTTTAATACTTTTCCTTATCATTTTCATACATATGAGCAATATCTGCCACAATAGAATCCTAATTTCAAATATAAATGCAATACTATTCTTCCTTAAGTATATTTAAATGCATAAAACAAGATCCTTAAAGAGTACACAACATTTGACATCAAAACAATCACAAAACATAGTGTGAAAACATAAAATACGATAACTTTCCCATTAGGAATAAGGTTTTAGTTGATTTTGAAATTTCAAGCACAAAATATTACTATTTTCATGCGTTGAATACCATTTTCTATGCAAAATCATTTCAAAACAAATCCAAGATCCAACTTCCCAATTTATAAGATGAAAAGTATTATTTTACATAAGACAAATTACAAATGATTGTAAATAACCACAACATGAGATATAAGCATATGATATAATAACCTTTTTGAATTAATCATGTGCTTTACAAAACTAAAAAATATGAGTAATTTTAATAAATCATGTATATTGAAAGCAGATGTAGCTCGGTTTAGACATTTCAAGGGAAAATGTTAGACTTAGACTTTATCATATATCAGATATCATTTTTTTTGCCAAAATCAATTCAAAAACATAAATTATATTTTTTCAACAAGGATTTTTATGCATTGTACACTATTTTCCATGTCAAAAGATTTGCATAATAAATCAAGTCAGTATGTTTAGATTGCGCCATAAAATAATTATATCTAAGAGAAATTTTAGTGTTTCAAAAAAGATTTGTCTCGCATCACACAATGTGATAAAACCACTTCAAAAAAAATTGAGGACCATAATTTGAACATTACAATACAATAAATGTTATTCTTTACATAGACCATGCAGGAAAGACGGGGACAAAATGGTTTTGTTGAAAAAGCCAACCTCTTGAACTCTTGTCAACATTCTCAACCTTTGCCAAAATTAAAAATTTGAAATATCTAGTGGACTTGATCAAAGACAATCTATTTTTTTTGATTGGTTAGGTCTAAATAACCAAAAAAAAAAAGAAAGAAAGGAAAGAAGAAGAAAAGAAAAGAAGAGAAGAAGAATAAAACAAAAGAAGAGAAGAAGAACAAAAGAGGAATGAAAAATGTGGAAACATGCCCTAAATATTAGTTTTCTCTAATACAAAGTGACAAATGAAAAATATGTAAGAGATTAACATGTTGTGACTAACAACATTTAAGGAAAGACATGTGATTTTAAACACCTGGAAAATGATGAATGACTTATATTCTTTAATTGGTGTTATGTATGATAATAATGTGGGCCATTTATCAAGAGTAAAAACTATACATTTTTTCCATTGTATAAATCCCTATCAATGTAATTATGATTACTAATTTATTAGTACCTGCATAACAGGTATCTATTGTAATCAGTTTAACCCAATCATTTGCATTAGGAAATGTGCATCCAATGAAAGCACTTTTTGGTTTTAACATTAGGTTTGAAATATTCACATTTTATTAAATATAAAATAAAATAGTTTATTGTATTTCTATTGGTTAGTATAGGGTGACATGACTAATCTCTTGGGGAAATTATTGTATTTTAGATTAATAAGAGAAAAAAAGTTGAACCATCCAATAAAATTGAAGCAATACAAAAAACTACACATGGATTATAGTCTATTTTCTTGAGCATGTGATATGGTTTTATCCCCAAAAATCAAGACAAAAATCAAGATGAAATAAAGACGTGAGTCCCAGTGGCATGTGAATATGGCTCGACAATGTATATTATTCTCTTTGACCAGTTGATGTGTTGTCTAAAGACATGGGGCATGTTGTTATATACCTTCAAATTTCATCAGTATTTTATTCTAAGATGAGCGAGGGTTGTGGCAATAACATGCTCATCTACATACTAGTCAATGTGATGCTTCTTCATTTGGTTGGGTTCTCTTGGGCTCTGACATATCCAATAAGTCTAGGGGGCTTGCACGTTGGCAAGTGGTAATGTGTCACCTTTTCATTTAGCTTGGATTTCTTGGGGCCTAACATCTTTGAGAGATCTAGGGGATTGGCCAAACTGACAAGTAGAGATGTGGTGTCTATTCATTTGGTAGGGTTTTTGATGGCTCTTAGTCATACTAATAACTGGTAATGTGACATCTCTTTGTTTGGTCATGTTTTCCTTGGCTCTAACATCTTTGGTAGGTCTAGGAGATAAGTTTCACTAACAACTAGTGAATTAACATATTTTTATTCCATTGGGCTCTCCATAGCTCTAACATGCTTGACATGCGAATGAGGCTCGATAGTCTATAACATTCTCTTAGAGTAGGTGATGTGTTGTCTGTGAACATGGGGAATGTTCTTATAGGATTTTGAGGTTTATGTGTAGTTTTTTTTGAGCTAGTTGAGGTCTTGGGTAGTAATCAGATCACCTACATATTAGTCAACATGGTGCCTTTTCATTAAGTTGGGTTTTTCTAGGCCATGACATATCTGGTAGGTGCAGGGAACTCATCAAAATAGCAAATAGAAATGTGTCATATCTTCATTTGAAGTAGGTTTTCTAGGGCCTATAATTTTTGATAGGTTTAGATGACTGGCCACACTAACAACTAAAGATGTGGATCTTATGCATTTAGCAAGTTTTTTCCTAATTGTGACATCTCTACCAGGTGGGGGGATTGGTCACACTATCAACTGTTAATGTGGTGTGTCCCTGTTTGGATAAGTTTTACTTAGATATGACATCTCTGTTAGGTCAAAGGAACTAGTCATATTAACAACTAGTGATGTGGTGACATTTCATTTGATCAAGCTTTTCCCTATTATGTTATCTTTTTTAGGTTCAGGGGACTGGTCACATTGAAAATTGATGACATGGCATCTCTTTATTTGGTTGGTCTCTCCATGGCCACAACATATGTGATAGGTCCAGGGGACTCATCATACTGAGATTTATTAACTTTGTGCCTCTTCATTTGGAAGGACTCTCTCAGGTCCTAAGATCTGTCAAAGGTCTAAGGGGTGATGACATTAATAATTATCAACTTGGCACCTCTTTATTTAGTTGGGATTTTATGGGTATTGACATCTTTAATAGGTATAGGTGAGCAATCACACTAACAACTAGTGACTTGGAGCCTCTTCATTTGATTTCCCAAGATCTGATCTCTGTGATAGGTCATGAGGTCTAGCTGGACTAATGGCTAGCAACATGACACCTCTTAATTCAATTAAATTCTCTTAGGTCTTAAAATCTCTTATAGGTCTGGGGTAGTGGCCATGCTGATAACTAACAATGTGTTGCAGGTTCATTTGATTGAGATTTCCCTATCCCTTGGATCTCTAATAGGTATTTATTGTGATTAGTTAAACTTGATATGATTACTAATACTGTCATGGTATCCTGACAATGTTGAAGTAATGGGTTTATCAAGTTACAAGCAATGAAAGTTGAGTGGTTTTTTGATTTTAACATTGTGTTTGAAACATTTTTGATGAGAACATTAATCAAAATAATTACTCACACATGTGGTTACTTGTAAGATATTAATAAAAAAATATTTATATTGGCTAGGATAATTAAGACTATTTATTGCATTTTGATATGAACATTAACCTGGGAAAATACAAAATTCTTGTATTGAAAATATAGATCTTTAGTACTTGCGTAAGGGGAAAAAACATACAAACATTCAAGAAATAATTACAGTAATAATTTATTACACGTAACAATATTTATCGAAATAATTACTTGTACATGTGGTCACTGGTAAAGATTTAATCAAACATGTTTGTATTAACTGGGAAAATTAAGACTATTTGTTAATTTAAAGAGCCGTTATTGAGGTGTTAGTCCAAAGACAAAGGGGGGGGTTGATATTTAATAAGGAATTATTCTTCTATTTATTATTTTTTGGCTATGACTTTATGTGACAAAGGAAAAAAAGGGGGAACTATTGTCAATGTGTAATAATCTAGGATAATCTATACTATTTGTTTTTGTTGATTTACATGGTTTGTGTAATTTTTCTACATGGTTAGGATTTAGGTTGAAAAGGTATGTGATGCAGATGTTTTGGATATATAATTTGCTTGTTGATGCTTTTATTTGAAGTAATTGATGGAAAATAAAGAAAATAATGCATGTGAATATTGGTTAATTATAGAATATGGGATTCGGATTGTTAGGTTTCAAATTATACAAGGATATTTGTGAGCTTGAGTTATTTTTTTAGTGTCTTGCCTTTGTATTTATGTTTGGAAGTGTCTGATTTTATCAACGGTTTCTTTATGTGTATTTCAAGGTGCTATTACAGTTTCAGAGGTGGTGCAGGTGTCATCTTTGCTGGGGCTCTTCGGTGAATTATCAAGTTGATTGAATAACTTTTAAGTAGTTTCAAGCTGAGTTTTTGTTATTATGATGAGCAATGTTTGGAATTAGTTAATTTATATTTTACATGAGATTAAGGAATGCTATTTTATCATACTCGAGACTATTTGCCTATGCTCTATTTCTATGGGTATGGTTATTCCCCTATTGTTTTATTTGGAGTATTGGCTAGTTCTTGTCTCTTTTTTGGACCTTATGCTAGTTTGTTTTCAATATGTGAGACTACTAACATGTCTGATATGTGGATGAGGCTTGGTATTCTATATCATTCTCTTATAGTAGGTGATGTGTTGTCTATAGACATGAGGCATGTTATTATAGGCTTTCAATTTTTTTGGTTAGTTTATTTTGAGCTATTTTAGGTCTTGGGAGGTAATCAGTTCATCAGTATATTATTCAATGTGGTGCATTTTCATTGGGATAGGTTCTCCTAGGCCATGCCATATCTGGCAGGTGTGGGAAACTCAACAAGTTATTAAATGGAAATTTACTTTATCTTCATTTGTTGTAGGTTTTTCAAGGCCTGACATCTCTGTTAGCTCAGGGGAATTGGTCATACTGACAACTAGCACATGGCACCTTTTCATTCGGTCAAGATTTTCCTAACTGAGTTACCTCTTTCAACACTAGGGGACTAGTCACACTAACAAGTGGTGACATGGCATCTCTTTATTCAATTGGTATTTCCAAGGATACAAAATCTATGATAGGTTGGGGGACTCACTATATTGATAGTCATTAATTTAGTGCCTCTTCATTTGGCTAGGCTTTCCCAGGCCCTAAGATCTCTGGGAGGTTTGAAGGGTGATGACATTGACAACTATTGATCTAATGCCTCTTTATTTGACTATGATTTCACAGGCCTTGACATATTTGAATAGCACAAGTAAATGATCACATTAATAACTAGTAACTTGGTGCATCTTCATTAAATTGGTCTTTCCAAAGATCTGATCTTTGTGATAGGTCTTGAGGATAAATATAAATTTTTAGTACATGTGTAAGGGGAAAAACATAGGTACATTAGATAAATAATTTACAATTATAATTTGTGACCTTAAAAATATTGATCAAAATAGTTACTCGTCCATGTGGTCACTAGTAAAGCCTTAATCAAACATGTTTGTATTAACTACAAATGTTAAGACTATTTATTAATTTGAAGAGCCATCGTAGATGTGTTAATCTAAACACTGGGTGGGGAGGGGAAACTGATATTTAATAAGGCATTATTCTTCTATTTATTATTTTTTTGTTTTGGTTGCAACTTGATATGTTAAAAAAGGGGAACCAGTGTCAATGTGCAATAATTTGGGCTAATTTAGACTTTTTTTTTTGATTTGCAAGGCTTGTGTGATTTTATGGGTGTTCAAGATTTTGGTTGAAAATGTATGTGATATAGATATTTTGGGTATGGAATTTTCTTATTGATGTTTTCATTTGAAGCAATAACTATAAGAAAAAGGAAAGAATGCAAGGGAATATTGATTAATTCTAAATTATGGGATTAGGATTGTTAGGTTTCAAATTATACAAGAATATTTTTTTTTATCCTGAGTTAGTTTTTCTAGTGTCTTATGTTTGTATTTGTGTTTGGAAACATTTGATTTTGAGTGATTTATTTTTTTCGGCTGTGTTTTATTCTCATTGAATCTTTGTGTGTTTGCTCAAAACAATAAGATGACATTTTTTTACCATGGCATTTCAGGTGCTTACCTATGGCAAGTTTTATGGATTTTTTACTTGCCAATTTTATCAATGATCTCTTTATGTGTAGTTCAAAGTGCTATTATAAGACTAACAACGGTGACTTTAACACTTGCCAGTTTCTATTTTGGGCTTGGAGTTGAGGCAAAGATCCAAGCTGGTTGTGATGTCTTTGTTGATGAAAAATATGGTGTAATATGTTAAGAAATATAATGAATTATATGTTGTTTCAATTATCTAGTTGTAAAATCATATATATATATATATATATATATATATATAATGCAACAACATTTGCTCATTTATATATCCAATGCATTCATTGATCGGTATATAAAGTTATGTGCCTGTCCTTAGATTTTATTTTATGTGTGATTGAAATCATAAAAAAAAAGTAATAATTATATTAATTTAAAAAAAAGGAAGACAAAAAATAATAATTTATGTGGTTTATGTTCTTTATGCAGTACTTTTAGAATCACTGATTGGGTTTTTTGATTGGGGAAAAAAGGAAAAAAAGAGAGAGGGAAAGAATGAGAAAAATGATTTTTCCCGCTTAGTAGCAACCAATTCATCAATGTGTTAGTCAATGTGGCAGCTTTTCATTCATCCAAGTTCTCTTAGGCTCTGACATATTTAATAGGTCTAGGGACTTGTCATGTTAACAAATGGCAATGTGTCAAAATTTTTATTGGATTAACTCTACCAAGTCTTGACATCTCTGGTAGGTCTGGGGGACTAAACGAACTTGATAGTGGCAATGAAGTGTGTCTTGAATTAGTTAGGGTCTTTTTAGCTCTGACATCTTTGCTAGGTATGAGGGACTAGCCAAAGCGACATCTAATAATGCACAATGTTTTCATTTGTCTAGGCTTTCCCTAGTTCTAGAATCTCTGTCAAGTCTGAGGCATTGACTGTGCTGATAAATGGTGAGGTGATGCCTCTTTATTTGGTTAGAATATTCATGCTTTTGGCATTTCTAACAGTCTAAGGGGACTCACTATGCTAACAGCTAATGAGATGATAGTTGTTCATTACCCTGAGCTCTCCTAGGCTTTGACATCTCTGAGAGGTCTGGGAGACTGTAGATAGTGGGGAGTGGGTGTGTTGTGATCAATGTGACCAGTTTTTTTTTTTTAATTATTATTTTGATACAAAGAAAAAATTGATTTTTTTAATATTTTTTTCAAATTTAAAGGGGCATTAATAGTGTAATTTTTTGAAACATGTAGGTTTCCTTCTCATGGCAAATATCTGAGGCTTTTTCTATGTTATACAAAAAACTAGGTAGGTATCTTATAACTATGTGGATATTATGGTTGATGGACTTTTTTTAGTTCTGCAATGATAATGTAAATATCTTGTTGGGTGGTTTATTTTACTTGTGACAATTAGGAGTGCTAGAAAATTGATGTTGTTTTGGAGCTGTTATTTTAATTCTTGATAGCTTACCATGTTCTTCATTGTTTTCAAAAAAAAAAAAAAAAAAAGGAAAAAGAATAAAATGATAAAATGCGGAAAAAAAGAGGGTTGAAAGAAAAGAAAAAGGAAAGAAAAGTTTAAAATAAAACTAAAAAATAAAAGAAACTAATGGTACATAGTCACGAAAAGAAAAATAAATACAATTGAATTCTATTATTTGGAGGGAAACATTGATGTAGACTGGACACATATTGGCAAAGAAAATACAAGCATTTGTAAATATTGACAATACTTTAAAACATGAAAATATTTTTAGGATTGTATCAATTAATTATGTTGTTAATGATTGCCTTTTTTATGCATTTCAAGTGTTATTGTAGTTCTGTTACACATCAAGAATGCTAAGAATTGACATCATTGACTATTTTATGGATTATTTGAACAATGGGGATGTAGAGGCAAGATACTCATGCAATCCCATTACATCCAAATATATAATACAATTTTCATCAAATACATGACAGAAGCACATACTTTTACTGAATGAGAGTTTCTACAAATGAGCTTATAGATAAAGGAAAGACTGGTCTATGAGGTGCAATATTTTGTATTAAGTGGTTATGCAAATGGTTAGACATTCATGTTCCTATTTTGTCTATGACAAGAATAAAAATGTATTAGATTTCAACAAAGAAAGTTATATTCCAATGTATTTAATTTTATTCGATGACATAAACCTCATGCGTGGACATTTTGAACCATTATTTTGCAAAAAAATATAGACTCAGAGTATGATTTCCAATACAAAGTTATCAAATATTTTAAAAAAACCTTATTTGTACTAGGATGTTAATTTACATGACCTGGAAGCACATGGCATGTGCAAATCAAATATTTTAGGTTCCAACTATGGTGAAATCTTATTTTATGCTATTTGTTTGTTTTTTGAAAATGAGTTTGATAGTCATGCTCTTCATTGATATATGCCATAATATTTTTCAAATTCTATTATAGTGCCAAATAACTTTGCAATGACTTTTTTAGGGCTTTGCAGACAAGAAATTAAAAAAATAAGATCCTTAAATGTTTTTTTATTGGAAAATGTATGTTACAAATATTGGAATGCCATATCGAGAAAGTGGACTTGAAGGTAATGAATTTTGTTGTTCATTTTTTTCTAACATTCTAAACAACAATATTCGATTATGGTTAGAAAAAACTAAAAATATTTCAAAAACATTTTGCAATTGATCCGTTCCAAAAAAAACATATAACACTATTTTTTTAGATAAATGCATTTCATATTCATTATGATCTGTTGTAAATAATTCACATGGATCAGATTACATATGCATTGCTAGTAGATATTTTAATATGGTTTCCAAATAGGGAAAGACTCAAAGGTTTAAAAAACAACAAGGTCTTTTTGACTTGCCAAATAATGTGCAAGTGAACCTTTTGTTAGAGAGATGTCTGAAACTATAGAAAGGCATCATGCTTCTCTATGCTATTTAAAACAATCAATGCATGAGCAAAAAAAAACAAAAATGATGTAACAAAAACATATAATGTAAACACTAAAACAAATAGCTTGAGTGGATATGAAAAATCATTGCAACTGGTGAAATCAATGATACACTGTCAGAAAAATCATTAGTTGGGATGCACACAACATGATCAATGAAGTATTAGGGTAATAAACAACTACCTAAAATCAATCAAAGACATGCCAAGTCATTATTGTGTATTTTTTGAACAATTACATATAAAAAAGGATATCATTTTAGTTGACATTGACATTGCCAAAGCATTTGATTGTGCTTTTGCACATTCAACATTGAAAAAACTTACATTGGGCGAGAAAATATGTAAGAAATGAAAGAGTTATCTTGGAAATGGAAAAATGCCAATATTTTTTATTCCTTTTAGTGTTAGGATAAATGAAAAAAAATACTATTATGAAAAGATTAACACTTTTAAAAGAAATATTGGTTGCTTTGTGAATGTCGTTTACACAAGTGTGAGAGCTTGACTATAAATGTTCACAATATGTCCTGATAGGAATGGTTATAAATGTATTTATGGACTTCGATTGGGTATAAAAAGCATTACCTAGAGAAATGAATGACACATAAATGATTGTAATAAAGATAAAATGCAGGCTAGAATATAAAAGTGCATATTTGATAGGAAATGTGAGGCCTTCATACATGATGAAAGCATTATCTCAACTTTGTTTAGACTTATTGTATACGCAAGAAAATATTACTATTGATAGGGGTTGGTAGAGTAGTTTTGAGGAAATAAGATAAAAAAACATTGGTGAGGTTGTGCTTATTGAGAACAAGACATCTTATATTGTGAAAATAAATTAGAGCATTTTACTAAATCTTTGGTGCATTATTTTTCTGATGCGTAGTTAATACATGATCTCTTGGTATAGATCACTAAGATTTCCCCATCATAAGGAATCAAACCATTAGGTATATTTGAAGACAAATTCTTGGAAGAGATGAGATTCCAAACTCTATTCTATGGTTTTAGTCATCCTCAAGATATGACAGACACAGTGCTGTACCAAAAAATAGCAAAATGGGGTCTTTTACACAAGAAAAATAACATTATGACACACAACTAACATATTTTTAAAGTATATTAAAATCATTATACATTAGGTGTCATCTTGTGCTTGGATATGCATATGTAAAGGCAAATTGAAAGAAAAAAATTCTATGACAGAGATATTTGAAACAAAGCCAACATAGAAAAAACCCTAAAATTACCCATATCTTATAAATCTTTCAAAAACATTTGAAAATCACTTGACTATTTTGAAAATTCAAGAAATAATATTTTTGTAATGATTAGACAATTGGGATGGCCAACATTTTTTTCAACTATAATAGGTGCTGGACATTGTTGGGAGCCTTTATGCCAGGGATTGCAAAAAATGGCTCCACTATCAAAAAATAAACATAAATAATTAATTGAAAAAGATAATATTGATATGATGATAATAAAAAATTATGTTCTTTGTAGTCACTACTTTATCCATAGATCTAAGGCATTCAAAAAGATGTTACAGGATGAAGAATTATTTGGAAAGGTTTTGGATTTCTTTTTTGTGAAGAGTTTCAAAATAGAGGAAATGAGCATTTTAATTTCATGCTCTAGGTAAAAGATGCACCTATATATGGAGATTTATATAATACTGAAATCAAGGATTTGGAAGACAAATACATTTCTTGTGACTCAACATTGTTTGATAGCGATTTGACTAAAATTCAAACACATCATCATACAAGCATATGCAAAAAACATAATAATTCATGTTGTAAATTCAATTTTCTATTACCTCAAATGCAAAAAATGATAATATTAGAGCCATTAGACAAAACCAATTACCTATACAAAGAGAATGCCACAAAATTTGTTTCTCAGCTTGAGCAGAAAAAATATAGAAAAGACACAACACTTAATATGTTTTTGCAAGAGGCAAACTTGTCTAAAATAAAATAATACTCTCATTGTGATCTTGTATTTCATGGCTGGTTATAATTCTATAAAAAACATCCATTTGATCCTTGGGTAAATGCATTTGCAAAAAAAATTTCAATATTATGGTATGCTAACACAGGTGCACAATTCATTCTTAATGTATATGCCATTGCAACATATCAATGATCCTATATGAAAAAAATTGATCGTATGTTGACAAACATGTTTTGGAAAGTGCAGAGCTAAAACTATTCATAAAAAATGACAAAACATTACAATATATAAGAAAATTAGGGAATACACTCTTTTAACATCAACAAATGTATAGTTGTCAGGGCATTCATTTTATATTGTCGTTGCCTTTACATTATAGTTCAAGAAAAATAATTTTCATAAACACATCACTAGTGGCAAAAAGAACTTATATTTTGAAAAGTCCAAAGCTGTTGGCGCAGGAACCGAACACTTCAGAGGATGTAATATGTGCTTATCTCATAGAGAAATATATTGCGAGACCAACGTAGTTAGAACATGTATGCTTAGCTGAATTTGTTGTTTATTATCTAGATAAATGCTCAAACAATAAAAAACATGCATTATACATGTCAGATACAATATCCATATGGATCCTAAGAACTATTGTAGAGACAAGATGATGTTGTTAATACCTTATTATGACAATGAAGTCACACTGAAGAAAAAATTCAACACATGAAATGATGCATATCTTGCTCATAAAAAAATAAGTACCGAAGAATGAAAGCATGCTATTGCAAAGTCATTAAAAAAATAGGGTGACATTGACATTGCTACATAGAGTATAGAAACTTATTTTGATTCCCTATTTGCTATTGCTGAGGATGGAAAGAGCGATCAGATCAAAAACAATTTTCATGCATATGACATAGCCTCTGATTTGCATTACATAAAATATCCTCAACCAATCAACACTCAGCCTTTGAAAATGTTTCAAACATCCAATCATTCATTTTTGATGAGAAGAGAAGAATACCTAGACTTACAAAAGTAGTTGAGTAGAGAGAAATAAGCCATTGTGAAGGACATTGCAATTAGGAAAATGCTAGAGATAAATAAGCCAATCTATTTATTATTAATAGGAGGAGAAGGTAAAAAAACATTTACCATGAAAGTGATATATGAAACTTTGACATGCATATATAACCAAAAACTTGAAAGTTATCCTTTAAAAATCAAAGGCCTGATTATTACATACACTGGCAAAGTGACATACTTTGCAAATGACCTGATTGCACAATCTATTTTTCAACTTCCATACAAATCTACTCAAACACTATCATTAGATTCAAAAACTTTGGACACATTGAGAAAATGCTATCATCAATTGTGTGTGCTGTTTATTGATGAACTATGTTTATTGGGAAGTTAAATGTTTTGCAATATTGTTAATAGAATTTGATAGATAATGCATAGACCGATAAAGGCATTTTAAAGATTGGTGTTATATTTTTTAGTAATTTTTACCAAATAGAGCCTATTCAAGATAGATGGGGTTTTTAAGAGCTCTATATTGAATGGAGAAACAACTTCATGTACTTTTTGGCTTGACAATGTAATTATTTTCAGCTTTGATGAGTTGTTTGTCAAAGTGATATTCAATTTGTTTCCATACTGAACTGGATCAGAGCTTGTCAGTAGACAATATTAGATATTGAATACTTGAATAATCTATCCTATAGATCTCCTCCTTATGAACAAATAATTTCATTCTTGTTTCACAAGAATGATGATGTTGAAAAACATAACATGAAATTGCTTACGCTTGTCAATGAAAAGACTTATACACTAAATAATATTGATAAAAAGTGAATTTATCTAACGAAATTATTATAAATAATGAAAATAATTATTTGTCTAATATAATTATTTTTAAACCTAACGTATTGGTGGAAACTATGATATACAAGATGGATTGGTAAATAGTGCTGATGGAATTATCAGGCATTAAAAATCTACACAAGTAGACCTAGTTTGGATAGAATTCAATGACATTAAAATTAGAACATTGTAATGAAAAAAATGTAGAAATTTTATAATGACTATATTGTTGAAAACTAGACTCCAATAACAAGGATCTCAAGGAAAATTTACATTATAAAAAGTATGGCCATGGTGTGAGAGTAGTTTCCAGTACATATAACATGTGCTCGAATAATACATAGATTAGAAGGACTCACAATATAAGAATTAACATTTAATCTTAATGGTCTAAATGGTATGGACTTATCTATATTGTGCTTTCACAGGTAAAAATTATTAAATCATTATATCTTGTGAATAAATTAGAACTTGACAATTTTATGATGTGCAATAAAGTAAATGCCGAGATGCAAAGAGTAGAAACTTCTACACAGTGGCTACCACTTTTTGAAAATGTTTCTCAAATGTGATAGCCTTACTATTTTCTTGCTAAATACATGAGTTTGTGATTACATTTATAATGTATAACACATGAATATGAGCTCATAGATGCAAGCATTTTATGTTTTCAAGAAATGAGAACTATGCATGTAGAAAATGCTTTGATTTTTGCACAAAATTTTGACTGTCACCTGTTAATGAATTTGCATGGGATAATTTCATGATTTAGATAAAATATTGTATTGAGAAACAATAAAGTGTTTGCTATGCCAAACATGGAGACTATGACCCATCCTATAACATATTTAGATACATCGATACTGATAGTAAATAGTTACTTGGTATCGAATGTACCAATAGATGATCTATTGGTATTTATAGATACAATAGATATTGAATTTCCACCTAAAAATAAAATCATATTTACTGGTGATTTCAATATTGACATGATTCAAAAACAATATCTAGATGATGGCTTTTAAAAATAATGCATAGGCATGATTTTTAGTTGATATCAAATATGCCAACAACAAATGCAGACACTTTAATAGATCAATTTTGGATAAATAAGAATATTCATAATACTCGATTTAGTATTTGTGATGCATATTGGACAAACCATCATGCATGTTGCTTTCTACTTTTTCTTTGACAAAAATAATAACAATGACCTTTTAAATATAATAAAAAAAATTATTGTTTATTCTGTGCAATGTCATTTACATATGCCAAGTACAATTGGAATATGAAATTTGTCATCGTTAATAATAAATGGCAAATTAAAGTAGTAAAACTAAAAGAAAAGGAATAAACATTTGAACAAAAGAAAAAAAGTGTTGTGTGACACTTGCATTGTGTATAAGCCAATTATCTTTGCATTTTAATGCAATCTTTAATTGTTGATGTGGCCCAAAAAAAATTTCAAAAAAACTAGATATGGAGCCAAGCATGTGTATTGTTTGATAAACAGAAACCATATGATAAAACATGCTAGAATGGTAATACTTTGTTTCTAGACATGACAAGCTATTATTTGTGCATGCTCATGATTTTTTAAAATATTTTTTTGCTGTTTGCCAGTTAGCAATGTCATATATAGAAAATCTAAGAGCTTTTTCTATAATACAAACATGAAACTATACATGTGGTCTTATTCTTCTTCTTTACTTTGAGTCAAAAAGATACTTATGAAAGTTGAACAAAAACATATCCAAGAAAGTGGAAATGGATCCAGTCGAATATATTGAGCAAGATATACAAACAAGATAAATGAGACCAATAAAATATGCAGAATCAAATGTATTCATATCAACATTCATTATAATGCGTTATTTAGATAGAAAATAGGCAAATAGATTCATTTTGAATGGAACACTTTTGAGTGAAAAAATGCTATATCTCATCAAAATCTCTTTTGATCAATACAAATAAGATATATCAACTGTCACATTTTTACTACGATGCTTTCAACTACATGATAACTTTACGTTACTATAGATAATATCATCAAATATATTAGAAAGTATTTCTTGCTTCTTGTGTTTTAAATTTTTTTTATTTGATTTTTTAAAAAAGAAAGAAAGAAAAAATAAAAAAATGTAGACAAAAAAAATAAAGTAACAGATCTATCATTCACATTGATTACTATCTAGAGTTTTTTAAGAATCAAGAAATATGTTTGTTGCTATGTGTGTGTATTATTATTATTATTATTATTATTATTATTATGTATTTTTTATTCTATATTGTTATTACTATAATTGGGTTTTTGTCGCTGATGATTTCCATAGAAACTGACACTTTCCTTGCTTTGCATTAATTTGTAGGGCGCCAAATAATTGAATGTGTGTAAGGTCATGCATCTAGATTAAAAATTATAGAATACTTGTTTTGAGGCATAATATAAGTAAGGGTGTTTACAATTCTGAGAATGAGAGGAACAATAAATATAGAGATATTTTGTTTAGTGCAAGTAAACTCTTCGTACATGTTAAACTTTTTCACCTTTATATATTTATTCTCTTGTTTAAACAAGTTTTTAAATATCATGACCAATGGATTGGATAGTAGAGGCCATTGATGGTTGGGCCCATCTTATTCTCACTTTTTATTAATTGATTGCACAACAAAGTTTTTGGATAGTATTATTGTGTTTTCATTTTTAGCTAAACATGTGATCTTGTATTCAATTGAAGAATTAATAGTGTTTAGATGATAATGACCTTATGGGGAATCATATAAATTTTATTGATCTTAACAAATCTATAATGATTTAAATCTTATCAATGTGTGATCTACTTTACTCTAGGGTGTGTGCCCATTCTAGTTAGCTTTAGGTATGGATCAGAAGTTGGTTGATGAACTAGTATTGTATGGCTTATGTGGTGAGATAAATTTTTCATCTTGTATATTTTTATTTTGATAAGTTAAAGTGTAAAAAATTGAGCTTTGGTTTAGTGCATTTCCCTTATTCAATCTTATTCTTGATCTTGGGAAAGATGTGTTAATTTGGTAATCACTAATGTATATTATTTTAACTATGACATTTCCATAAAAAAACTTAGTCTTAAGCATTATCTTTAAATTTTATGTGATGATTCAACTTTTGTGATTTGCTTATTGTGCATGGATTTCTATAGATAAATTTCTGGTATAGTTTTCAATGTTATTTCGAGAAGAGAACTTGATTGTGAGTGACATTCTTGGATTATGTACTTTTATCTTTGACTATGTTGAATTGACCTTTTTTAATGCTTATAGATGTGGATTTGAATGACAAGACTAGACTTGTAAGTGGTTCCTATAAGATGGAGTCATTTTTTGGTACCATAATTCTAATATTCTTAGTGTAAACTATATATTTAATACTGGTTGCTATGTTTCAATTATTATTTTAATCATGAAGTATTTTATAGTGTAAGAAATCACCCTAATTTTTTAATATTTTTTTGAATGTTTCATTCTTGTTCTCACATACTCCCTATATAGATACAGAGGCATGTATGCTAAAGTTTTGTTTCCAAAAGAATAAAGTGAGGAATAAACTAAGGCATACATTGAATAAAAATAAGTGTGATGAGATTCTTTTAGTTTCCTTTCTAATTTAGGTGAAGATTATTTATTTATAATAAATGTGTATTTTGGCTTGACTATGGTTTTTGTCATATGACTCAGTTTCATGAGTATTGTTTTAACATTGTATTTCTATTCATCAAAAGTATCTAAAAAAATAATTCTGATCCTTGATTCTTATTTATTTATGATTATCATTATTTTTATAAAAGGTGATTCTTATCTCAGACTATGATTATCATTCTTATTTCTATAGTGCATTCATTCGAACATTATTTGATAGGTTTGAGATAGCTTGAAATTTTTTATAGATGGTTTGTCACAATCTGATTGAATTTATGGCATTAATTAAAGGTTTTTGGGTTTGACAAATGGGTCAAGAACTTGTCATTCATAGTAAAATCCCTTTTTGTCATTTTGGGAATGTTGTATGTTTGGATCTAGCATTGCATTTATCATAATTTGTGTAATAATTTCAAATAAGTGAAGTGAAAACCCTAACTCTAGTTTGGTGGTTGTAAATTCTTTCTCTGTGTTTAATTTCTTTTATTAGTTTGAAATTTTTTGAAGGTAATGACCTCATAGAAATCCTTGATTTTGATGTGTGGTTGTATCACATCATTTTTGCTATGCTTAAAATATGGAAAATACTTGTCCAAATAGGTTTATACTATGATATTTGAAACTAGTCAAATCTTTGTATTTAGGTCATGGATGGCATAGTTTTCACCGTGTTAATATATTTATGAAGGAACTTGGGTGTATGCATTTGTTTTCAAAATGTTCTATTGTTTGATTAGTATATAAATACATGTTTGTGGGGTTGATTATATCCAATATTGATGGTAATTATCTGGTTAGACATTACATTTATAATTTATGAGGGTATGAAAAAGAAATTATTTTAATTTTATTGTAAACATGCATAGATGCCATAATGACTTGACTTGCCTATTTGATTAATAGTTGATTCCAATAATAATATAACTTTGTGTATATATTATAAAAATTGAATAATGTGATCATCAAATAACCAAAGTGGATATTGGAATTATTATTATGTTTAAGATAGTATTAACATTCTTCTTAGAATTGAAATGGTTTCACAATTATCTTTTTCAATACAATGGATAATATTAAAGGTTGTTAAATGGGAACATGAATGCATTTCAACTTAAAATGTTAGTGCTTTGAAAATCTATATTTATAATTAATTTTATTTATTTCAGTGTCAATAAAGAAAAATATGCTTGTCTAGTTTATATTATGAAATACTTATATATACTTGGAATATGCATGGCATTAAAATAACGTTATGAATAAAAGATATGTAGGGGATGAGAACTACCTAGCATCATTTTAAATGGTATTCATTAGAATTTTGGTTAAATTTAAAATATAGTAAAGTTATAGTAATATCGATTGATTGAATAACAAATTTAACTAATGTGTTTAATTGAAGCTATATTTTTGTATATGTGCCACAACTATATCTCCCCAAACCAAATTTAAGTAAAGTTCTATCTCTAAAAATATACAATAAAGAGATCCTTATAAAAACCAACGTATGTTTTCAATGTGAATTCATACCAGACATTAACATTAACACTTTATTATCAAAAACACATAAACATCATATGAAAACTTGTAGGTAAGTGCATGAATGATCAATACTTACCAAAAGAAAAGAAAGAACTTACACAGAGAATATAATAGGTAATCACATCATAATCATGACATACACAAAGTGAAAAAGTGTTGATTCAATCAATCATAACATTATTGATAGTTTAAACATGTAAATAAAATAAAATTGAACACATAAAAGATGTTTTTGCATAGATATAACTTGTATTTGCTGAAAGAATGAAAAATTGATACAATTACTGATTTAGATCATTTTTATAGACTAGAGTGCATAGAGGATATGACAATAATTCAAGAGTAATTTTGACCATTTTTTTCTCATCCTTAAGATACAATATGACTCTTCTATAAATAGCAAAGGACTTGGGCTCACCTCTAAAAATCATGCGGATCCCATCCTGGGCCATGATGGCTACTCACTGCATTCACAATCATATTTTAAAAAATTAACTAAAATAAATTTGAACAAACCCATAAAAAATCTATGGGAATCATTTCCAAACATGCAAAAGTAGCTAAGAGGCACCGAATCCCAACTATCTCAACTGGGAGTTCATGGATTCTAGAATGACTGATACGAGATCAAAATCCTTATCTACCTTGGCCATGTTCATTGGAAGCTCTCTCAATATCACCTCTGCCTAAGCTACTAGTTTTCAAGAGACCTAAAAAACTGCATCTATAAAGGCCTAGACTCCTGAAACATGTTTGATGCTTACAATGCACTAGGTTGACAAATTCAATACCTTTTGGACACTTTCTTGATTTGCACTAGTAATTTTCTCCCTCATAACCCAGTTGAATTGATGCAGGTGGACTTTGATTTCCTCTTGGTTGAGTAGACTTCCATTTGGGTGTAAACAACACTTATAAATTGTAAAAGTATGTCAGTATCTTTTTCTTGCCCTCTTCTAGGGGTTCTATAGTAGTGCAGGCCAAGGCTAACCACTCCTCCATCCTCGATCTCATGTTTCCTACATAAGTTTAGTATAGTGTCAAATCTAATGTAAGTATCAGCTTGAGCTCTAGGAACATCCCCTTGTTAACCATGACTTGTAGCTTCTAGCACTTCCCATCAATCTCTGTGATTCTTCCCATGTAAGCCTATGTCTTATGTATAATTTAATCATTCTCATCTTGGGTCTCAATTAATTTCTCCAAGATGAAGAAAAACAATAGATAAGTTTCACTTTAGCCTCAAGAGTCTGGGATTAGCTTTGCATGTCATTGAGAAGTTTCTCAGACATGTAATGGGTAGCTCATAACACAAATAATAGGTCCTTGGCTATGTTCTCTTTCCTATTAGTAATCCTCGCCTTGGTAAGGAAAAATGAATCTTGATGGGTCTATCATATCATTGGGTTCCCCTCCTGCAAAAACCTTTGAGTCAGTGTCCTATTCATGCTCCCAAAGGCTCTATCAAAAATCTTTTACACGCCTGGGTTGTCCTAGACATCTATCTATAGAGTATGTGATCTTGACATCATCCCTTAAGCTACTAGGATATATGAGGTGTGGCTGAAATGGTGGTCAAATATAGAGAATGAGGTGGAGAGATAGAGGAAGTGGAAGTAGTGAAAGAAGAAATGAGTGGAGGTAGAGGAGGCATGGGAGCAAAGGGAGGAAGAATGAAAGGAGAGGCCTATGGGAAGAATTAAGCTTGATATTATTCCTAGGTTAGGTTGACTTGAGATAGGATTAGCCATGTAGATAGATCCTAGAATAGTAGAGATGAGATGAGCTAATTGAAGGTGAAGCCAACAAGGCCTTTGATGAGGGAGAGAGTGATTTGGGGAGCCAGTCATCGAGCTCCTACTATTGGAGTTGGAGGAGTCAAAGGATGGGCCACTTTATACTTTTTCTTTGGCCTCTTCTCTAGATTGGCTACATATGTTGGTATGAACAATCCCACTATGATAGTTGGAGTTGCAAGAGCTGGTGACAGATGAGTTGCAACCATAAAAGGAATCATTGGGCTGACTGGAATGGGGGACAAGAGCATCTTTTATAGAGGTGATGGAATCTCAAAGGTTTTAGCCACACTTGTTATTGATGGCATGCCCATAAAATGCATCATGAAGAATCTAGGCTATGAGATGGACAGAGTGGGAGGGAAACTAGAAGTGATAATGCTTGGAAGAACCAAACCCAAGGGTATTTGTCAAAAGGTCAAGCAAAAATATTAAAAAAAAACAAAGTAGTAGTCACAAGAATAGAGAGTTAAAATATGGTAGGAGTAAGGGAAAAAAGGAAAATAAGAGGAAATGAATAAGTGAGTGGATGAAATTAGATAGGTGACTAAGTACCACATGTAGGGCTCACTATCAAACTGGCCCCAATATCAAATCTTAGACATTACAACACTATTGATTGAGTAGACTGCACTTGGGCTTCCTAGAATCATATAGTCTTATCTCATGGATATCAAGCTTGGTGGAAGGAACTATTAGAGTAGGTGGAGTCAGAGAAATAAAAACATGTGAGAAGGTAGTGGCAGAGGTGAAGCTTGAGGAACTTGGGCTATTGGTGGAAGTGGAGCTTGAGGAACCATAATTTATAATGAAAGTGAGGCTTGAGGAGTAAATAGAGGAGGCGAAGGGGTAACTTAAGGAGGAGAAGGTGGCATGGTTCCCTATGTAATCCTGAATGAGATATCTAAAATGGCATATGAAGGAGGTGAAGATGGAGCTTGATAAATTGAGACTACTGGTGAAAGCAAAACTTGAGAACCTTGGATTGCGACTAGAAGCAGAGTTTGAAGAGAAACTAGGGGAGTTGGAGGCATAGCTTGAGGAAGACAAGGTGTTAGGATTCCCTTCAAAATTATATATGAAATGTCTAGAGAAGTTACAATTGGGTCCTCTATGGGCCAAATAGGAGCTAGATCAGTTGTCGAGGTACCTACATGATCTTTTCCCGTTTGTTCTTTGTCTTAGCTGCTATCTGCAATTACACTTCTTGGTCATTATTAGCATTCATATAAAGGTCATCACTTTACTTGAACTAATGGCCATATTTGATGTTTAGTTGAGGTTCATACCATGTTAAGTGGTCTTGAATCACCCCTTTAGGGTCCCATTGTTGAAGCTTGAATTTTTTCAGAGTGAAAGAGTCTCGATCGCTTGCCATCTTTTGTATGGAGGGAAAGGTCCCATAAATGTGCCCTCATATCATGATGGGGAGAATAAGTCACATTTTTGGTTAATTCTATATATAGTGGTTGAGGATGCTATTCACCAGTTGTATCCTACTCTTCTAGGTGGTTAGGCATATAGTATGGCAAGTGCAGAGGTTCTAGCATGAAGCTCGTGGCTCAGATCACTGTGTCTTTTTTATACAACCAGTAGTCCCCTATCACTATTGTATACTCCCACATTGTATTTGAAATCTAGGGCATGGGAGTTTCATTGATCACTTGGTAGACCACTAGGTAGAAATACTCAAAGACCTCTCAGATATGTTGCTAGAATTGGTAACCATAGAGTTTGAAGAAAACCATGTGGATACTTTGGCCACTAAGAATCCAAGTAAGAAAGACTGATAGTTTTAATGAGAGTGTTTCATAGAAGTCATCAAGTAGATATCTCATCATGTAGAAATCACCCCCATTCTTGGTATCTATAATTAATTGGATCAAGTTGAAGTTGATTAGTCCTCCAAGGTTTGGGATGTTAGAGTGAGTTAAAATCATGTGTATTAGGGGCACCCATAGCTCATTGACATGTTAACAGTCTGACTCTATGAATAGTTGATTCAAAAGGATCATGCCTACTCGTATTTCATCTCAAAACATGTATACCATGTAAACATTGATATTTTCTTTGTTCACCATTTGGAGTCTAGGTTGTCAACCTAGTCTTCAGGATAGTAGAGATATGATGATCAGCTATCCAGGCTGATACTACTGCTACATCATATGAAAACAAGAAGTTTGGGAGGGAGTAGTATACCTTGAAATCATTCTTGGATATGTCGGTAATATGCTACCAAGAAGTGGGTGAACATACCTAATCACTAACACCATCCTATACTTAGATTCCCTTATGAACAAGTCACCCAATAGATCAGTGTAAGGAAATGTCCCTAGATTGGCCATAACTATATGGAGTCTACATGTTTTATAGGACCAAAGGGCATCCTCATATTTGACCTTCTAGGCATCAACATCAATAGAGTACCTAGGGACCTACTCGATTTATTTGTATATGTCACTATAATGCTTGTATCTGGTTAAACCAACATGGAAAGTGGTGTCCTAGTACTCGATATCAGGCTTCATGTTAGAGGATGTACTGGCCATTGAAATGGAAAAAAAGGAATTAGGAATCTTTTGGGTATCTAAAGCATGGGATAAAAAAGTTGGTTGTGTATTTCAAAACAAAAAGTGCAAAAATTCTTATAAGCCAAAGATGGTAACCATTAATAAGCTTCCTTTAGGCTTTAAAAGTTTGTGCACACATGTCCTTACATTAATGTCATTTGACATCTCACTTACCAGAAATTTGAAATTTGTGTTGACGATGAGATTTTCTCTTTTTAATTCAAAAGTTTGTGCATGCATGTCCTTGTATTAATGTCATTTGACATTTCACTTTCCATGAATTTAAAATTTGTGCTGATGATGATATTTTATCCTTTTAATTCAAAATCTAGAATTGAATTTAGAGCACATGATCCTTCTTTGTCAATCAGATATAGCTTGGTGATGAAATGTTTTCCCAATCTATCCAATCTGATCTAGCTTCCTAATCTGTTAATGATGAGTGCATGGAAGGCAAATGATTACATACCTTAGACTTTTCTCAATTAGTCCCTAATTTCTGATACATGTCATTGTTCTATTGGATTTTTATCAATGATCTCCATCTAAATACAACTTCACACTCCATGCCTTAATCTTGAACATGACAATGTGTCACCCAAGGACACATACCACCCCCTGATCGGTCTTGATTTATAGCTCTTACTCTATTCTTATCTTTTCAAGTCACAAGTATCAACTAGTTCATCTTTGTATTATGTGATGCAATAGCTTCCCGTCAAGCCAGGCTCTCCCAGGATCTAACATCTCTTACAAGATCAAGAGACTTGGCTTTATCGATCATGAAAGCATGGTAGACATACAATCACATAACTTGAAGTTACCTTGGCTAGTCCATGCTTTCTAACATGTGTAATCAATCTATTATATTTTTATTGGTGGTCGATGTCCATGCATGAATTCACAATCTATGCCTTTATCCTAAGTAGGATGATGTGTTGCCTAGGCACACATGATGCACCCTGATCAGTTTTGCTTGGTAGTTCCTACTTAATTCTAAGAATGTCAAGTCACAAATGAAAATAAATTCATCTTTGTATTATGTGATGTGATATTTTGTTGTCAAGCTAGGATCTCCTAAGCTCTAACATCTTAGAGAGGTCTGAGAGACTTGCATTTATCACTCATGATCATGTGGTAGGTACACAATCACATACCTTGAAGTTGCCTTGGCAAGTCACCACTTTTTGACATATGTCATCCATTTATTGGATTTTTATTGGTAGTTGCCATTTATGCATGACTTTGAATTTGATGCTTTTTATCTTGAGCAAGATGATGTGTCACCTAGGAACACATGCCACACCCTGATATGTTTTGCTTGATAGATCCCACTTTACTCTAAGATTTTTAAGTCATAAGTGGCAATCTATTCATATTTGCATTATGTGACATGATAGCTTCATGTTGAGCTGGGAACTCCTAGGCTCTGACATCTCTAATAGGTCTGTTAGACTCACTTTTTTCACTTTCGATGATGCATTGATCTATCATTGAGTCCTACCTTCCTAGTCTCTAAAATCTCTAATAGGTCTTTTGCACTTAAATCTCTAACTTTAAATGACATGGTGAGTGCCCATGGCACCAGGCATTTATGAGATTTGATATCTCTGACAGGTGCTAGGGAGTCACCTTTTTGATTTTGAATGATGTAGTGGTCTACTATTGGCTTGGGTTCTCCTAAGAGATGACATTTATGATAGGTCTGGGGGTTGTTCTATCTAACTCGAATTCACACAATAATATTACATTAGACCAAGCTTTCCTGAGATTTGACATCTATATTAGGTTTGATTGACTAGCTTTTTGAACCCTGAATGATGGGGTGATCTCCCATTGGGTTGTAATCTCCCAGGATCTGACATTTAAGATAGGTCTGGGAGAGTGACCTTTCTAATTTTGATTC
Source organism: Torreya grandis (assembly GCA_037957365.1). Lineage (NCBI taxonomy): Eukaryota > Viridiplantae > Streptophyta > Pinopsida > Cupressales > Taxaceae > Torreya > Torreya grandis. The sequence goes on along the minus strand of JARHVA010000208.1, from coordinate 5,308,870 downwards.
AGATGGCAAGTTCCCATTAGGATAGGCTCTTCAAGATTCATGAGATGAAGTAATAATAACAAAAAATAAAAGCATTCATTAAAGCTTACCTATTAGACATAGATCACTCCTTGATAACTATGAATATGTCATTATAATTCTTATACCTGGTTATACCATCAGGTAAAGTGGTGTCTTGGTACTCATAGTGCATGGAAAGCATGCAACCATGTATCTTAGAGTTTGATGCATTAGTCTCCACTTTTTAACACATGTCATTGATTTTTTACTTTTTTTTAACGATTTGTGTCTAAACACAACTTTGTATTCCATGTCTATATTCTGAATAGGATGATGTGTCACTTAGGAACATGTGCCACATCATGATTTATGTTAGTTAACTACTCATACTTTATTTTGAGCTTTCTGAGTCAACAGGAGTAACCAATTTATCTTTGCATCATATGACACAATAACTTGTAAGGTCTTGGCCACTCCCCTCCCTAATATTGAATGATGGGGTGAGTTCCCATTGGGGCTAGATCTATTAGGGTCTAACATCTTTGATAGGTAAAAGGAGTCATCTTTGTAGCTCTAAATGATGTGGTGATTTGTTGGGATCATTAGGCATTTGACATCTTTGATAGGTCTTTGAAATGACCTTTTTGAATTTGAATGATGTGGTAATTTCCCATTAAGTTGCGCTCCCATGGGTTATAACATCTATGACAGGTCTAGAGAATTGGCCTCTCTGACTATGAATGACAATCTAATATTGGGCTACACTCTCTCAGGCTTTGAAAATTATAATGAGTATGAGAGACTATATTTTATTACTCCAATTGATGTAGTGAGTTTCTATTTGTCTAAGCTTTGCCAGATTCATAAGATGATGAACTAACAACAACAAAAAAGAAAACTATTCATTAAAGCTTATATGTCAGCCATAGAGACCTCAAATTTTCCACAAATTATAATGATTTTATTGCTCTGAGAAAAAAGATAGATTCAGGGAATAATTTCTCGTGAAAATCAATTTGTAATGTTACCAACATGATATGCTACAAGTGAAGAAATACTACTTTGTGCTTTTTTGAAAAGTTAAAAAAGTCTGTTACTACTTGAGTAAAATCAAAGTTATCTTTATTTTAAAGGTTCTAACAAGCACCATGGCATATTAGGCACAACATATATTTCTTGTACAAATGTAATGATTGTTTTGAGTATTTTTTATTGATTTAGTTTCCATACTTTACCAATTGTTAATAACTTGCTCAAAATTTGATTAGCCCACTCTATTCATTTTTGCAATGTTTACAATTTTTTTTTTATCATTTATATTTTTCGTTATAGATTTGAATTTTTTATGGCTATTTACCTTTTTCTCATTATAGCATTTAAATTTATAATTGATTTTTTTTAAAACAAGACATTATTCTTATATGATATACAGTTTAATTTTTAGTAGTTAAAATGTGTCCATCTCATTTGTTTATGCACTGTATGGATCTACATGCAAAAAACAACAAGACATCAACTACCTAGATTTACATATTATCATCGGTAACCATTAATGAACCTTGTTTAGGATTTTAAGACTTGTGAATGTTTAGGATTTTAAGGCCTGGTCCAACTTTGCATTCTATTAAGAGCAAGCACGTGGTTAGGATGTGGCCACATCTCTTGGAGTTCCCTTAGCTAGCCCAAACTTTTTGACATGTGTCACCCATTTATAAATTTATTTATTGATGATCACTATTTAAGCGTAGTTTTTTCTTCCATGGATTTATGCTTTACAGGATGATGTGCCACCCAAGGACTAATGGCATACCCTGATTGGTTTTGGTTAACAACGGGTACTTCATTATGAGCTTTTTGGGTCACAAGTGGCAACTAATTTATTTTTGCATTATATGGCACTGCAATATCCTATTGGGCATGTTTCTCTTGAGTTATGATATCTTTGATAGATCTGAATATCTCATTTTTTGACTCTGAAAGACTTGGCGATCTTCCATTCAGTTGAGCTTTCTCGGGTGCACACATCTCTAGTGGGTCCAAGAGACTATTCTCTGATGAAAAATGATGTGGAAAGTCCCCATTGGGTGGAGCTCTTATAACCTATAAAATATTTTATGGCTTCTATGAATGAAAGATTCATAAAAAATCTCAGCTAAAATCTCTCCAAGAGCTCATTACCATAGCCATAAATGATTTAGCATACACTCAAAGAACAAAACTAATTATAAATAGAAAAATTGTTATTCACAAAAGCATATGAAAAGTATATGCAATGGATATGTAAAATATGATTTATTACAATTTAGAGCCTTTACTTAAATAGGCAAGGCAAAATAAGATACAAGCTAAACTAAGCAATGTGGGATAAATCCATACATAGGATAAAACTAGGTAAAGACTAATAACCTAGCTAGAAACTAACAAGCATGAGTAATAAGATATTCTAACACCCACCATCAAGTGAAGCTAGGGGATAACAATAGAGGATGTAGTGTGAAGGCACATGTACTTATGGATGCCAATCCATCTTACCAGAGTACATGGATGTTGAGTCATTATAACTGCTAAGTTGAAGTAGGAATGGTGATGAATACAAGGATCTCTAAATAAAAACATTGCACTCCAAAATAATGGATAGAATGATGATGAACCTAAGCAAATATTGATTGAACACCCTCTAACAAGATGGTGAGAAATGAGCACAAAAACTGGTGGGACTGCCACACTAGTGTCACTTGTAGGGATACCATACTGTTGTCACTATAAGAATCACCAAGAAGGCTATGGAGTCAAGTAAAAATCCTTATATTGGTTATGGAAAATAAAATGCCTGAATAAAATACCCATGCACAAAGGAATAATCCTTAAAATACTCAAAAAATTCAAAATATACATATAACTATCATAAAATGGGGAAAAGGAGAAAACTTATAGAAAAACTCCCCCTCAAAAGAGAGAAAAGAAGAAGAGAGAGCTAGAAAGCCCCCAAAACATGATTTTGAAGTAGTCCACATTCCAAGTACTTGCAAGTCATGAAGAAAATTTTCACAAGTGATCTGAATCCACTACTTGATCACAAAAATAAATGACACTGAGCATCACTGGAATAAATTCAATCAATAAGATTATCAGTAGTGATTAACGTACAAAATAGTATTGCATGTGCCAATAATGCTCAACACCTAAGAAGCATAATGTACACAAAACCCCCCATACTAATGATTAGTTAGAATAGAGGAAAAAGGTCTACATGAGTAGTTTGAATCTACTACTTAAACACTAAATAAGATGACAGTGTATACACTGAAATATCTCCATGTCATGCTGAAAGAGACTGTCAAACTGTCAAACAAGACAAGATAACATTAGGATCCATAATAATAGTTACATTTCAAGCTATGGGAGACTGTCAACTATTATAAAAAGTGGTGCCAAAAATATAGAAAAGGTCTCTCAAAGATGATGGTCCATGGTGGTAATGGAAGAGATAAGCAACTAAATAAGTGAAAAGGCACCTAGAATAGAACACACAAACACATGAAGGTAGATAAGGTTAAATCAATAAATCCCCCATGGCACTTTATAAATTAGTGCAAGTACAATATAACTCATACATAAAAAATACCAGATAGAAATAAGGAAGACACTAGGCTTTACCAGAATAGCTCTTAATGAGGAGACTGTCGACTTGTCAAATAAGCCATCAAGAGAAATGTTCTAAAAATAAGGGAGCAAAAAAGATGTCTCCATAGAAGGTGAGGTGCTAAGAAAGGGGCCTCAAGTAGACATGACATAAAAAAATAGTGTGTCAATGTGCCAATGGATAAATTATCATGTCATGGGCTAATTGAAGAGTGTGGCAAATGGCTAAAAGATCCATGTATGTAAAAACACACCAAAAAAGATCAAGAGCCAAAAAAAAATGTAAAACACATGCAAAAAAACATTAGGCTCAGCCAAAAAAACATCTGAGATAATAAATTTATGAAGTATAATGTAGGGCTAATATCATAGAAAACCCCCTAACTGCTTATAATTATATAATTTTACAAAAATTCTTCACTAGATTGTAATTTTGAGTTAAAATAAAAACAAAAAAAAAAAATCCTTTTGTGTAAAATATGAATCAAATTAGATTACAAATATGTATTCTTGGTGAAAAATAATGCACTTTAAAAAAATTGGCACTCAAAAGGTGCCTTAAGTGTGAAGAAAAGTCCCCAAATTTTTTATGATGTTCATACATTGAGAAGGCCTCTATAAATATGAAAAATAGTCACACTTTCTTGTGGAGTAGAAAAAAATTAATATATTATGTGGAATATCTTAGAACCAAATTTGTAACTTGATAAGAATCACCTTAAAACTATAAATGACACTCAAGATATGAGTGAAAAGGCACACGTGTGTCCACATTAACTCACAATGGAGGGGGCCTACAAAAGTGCGATCAATCATGAAAAATAATGGAATTCACCAATGGATAGTATAGATGGAGCAAAAATTATAATTTTATAAAAAAAACAAGGTTTTTGTGAGGGGGTTTGACCACCTATCAAATTGTGTTCCACCCTTTGGTCTTCAATAATCAAATAAATATGAAAGGATGATCCATATTGCCAAAGTTCACATGGAGAGATGAAAAGTGACTACCTGTTATACCAGTCTAATCTCAAAAAATACCCAACCAAAAAGACCCACCAACAAGGTCAAACTTTGTAAACATTGTGTTTAAAAAACAAATGCATAAAACATGAAAATTTATAAAATCAATAGCCTGTGTTGGTTGGTAGGTGGAAAAAGTCCACAAATTTTGCTGGTTGGGTTGGCCAAGGATAGTTGAGTTGGTGGTAACCAATGCACATTTTCAAGGTTTAATTATAATCAAGCCAATCCACATTTTCAACACAACAATTATAATAATATAATGCCAAATTTAAATGCCATTTTTCATGCTTCAATTAAAATCAATACATTCCCAAAAAAACAAGTGAAGGTGGGTGGCCACAAATTTTCAACTTGGCAATTAAAAAAATACAATTCCCAAAACAAAACTGCAAAAATAACCAGATTTTTTGAAATGCAGGGTGAAGGGATAAGTGCCATAGGTAGAGAAGTTTGTGGGATGTGGGAACAATGTGTACACTAGTCAAGGTGATGATTGGATAGGAGGGTGTGGCAGGGAAACGCCATGGCAGGGTGGCTAGGGAAAGCGATTAGGGTTAGGACTGAGGTAATAGGGGAGGGATCTGGGCTGTGGGTGAAGGCCATATGGCCTTATTTAAGTTTTTTTAATATATTAAAAAATAAAAAAAATAACAAACCCCCAAAATAAAATAAATATCAAACCCCTTTAGATAGTAGATGATCAAAATTGGCTAGGAAAATTTACTAGACCAAGAACACCAAAGTCCATTTTCTGCCAAATGAACATCTACCCCCACCAAATTGATTGCTCCAAATGTATCTATATGATCAAATCTACATCAAAATATGCAGATTTCCCAAAAATAATTTAGTGACCAATAAGCTTCTTGAACATGTTTGGACTATCAAGTGACCAATTTGAGTAAACCAAAAGGTTGAAATACTTTTTATAGCTCAATGAACATGTCCATGAACTCTGATCTACTATAAAATGTAGCGTGCTCTCCAAAATAAATATTTTACCACAACACACCCTGTATATTTGAGACATATCCAAGGAGAATATTGAGTAGATCAGTGCCATGAAAGACACAAAATAACACAAGAGACTATAAATTAAAAAAAATGTAGATCCAAAAAAAATGTAAATATTCAAAATACAAACATAGATCTAAAGACTACAAATTTATAGAGCTCAATAAATAAGCTGTTGTCCAAGGATCTCAAAGTAATACAGATCTACAAGCCAAAATTGAATAATGACTGTTAGAGGTTGGATTTGATACCATGAAAGAGTTATCAAAACTCTTCAACCAAGATCTCTCTAAGACCTCATTACCACAACCATAGATGCTTCAACATACACTCAAAGAAAAAAATTAATTGGAAACAAAATAATTGTTATTCAAAAAAGCATATGAAAAGTATATGCAAATGATATACAAAAGATGATATATTACAATGTAGAGCTCTTCCTTAAATAGGCAAGGCAAAACAAGATGCAAGCTAAACTAAGCAATGTGGGATAAATCCACACATAGAACAAAACTAGGTAAAGACTAATAACCTAGCTAGAACCTAGTAAGTGTGAGTAATAAGACACTCTAACAATAGCCCTATCTTTCTAACTCTAAATGATATCGTGATCTCCCATTGGGTCTAGATTCACCAGAATCTAAATTCTATGATAGTTCCAAGAGACTACCATCTCTAACTTTTAATA